>JAWNLM010000177.1:137500-737500 GCA_035042345.1 Drosophila fungiperda
CGAGCAGCTGTTGCTGATGCTGGGACAGAGCCTGCGTGGAGATGCCAGCGGTGATGCTGCCACCAGCAACGGGCTGATTGCCTGCAGGAACGCTGCCAGGCGCCAACAGCGCTTGTGGTTGCACTTGGCTGGTTAATGCAGGCTGCTGCAGTTGTGGAACTCCTACTGTAGACGCTGGAGCAACCACCAGTGGCAGCGGGGGAAGTGGAGCGGCTGATGCTGCTGCGGCGACAGACGCATCCGTTCCTGTGCTGGAAGCATTGTTCATTGCAGTTCCACTTGCTGCGCTGTTCGACTCGGCAACTGCAGCTGACAAGACTGTTGTGGTGGCTGCTGCCGCTGCTCCCAATCCAATTACCACTGTGGCATTGGCCACAGCTGCGATGGGCGATGCGACAATAGGTGTTGCGGTGGCTGGTGTTGCTGCTGTGGTCGCTGTTGTGCCGGAAGCTGTCGCTGTTGCTCCAGTTGGGGCCGCTGGCAGCGGTGATGGGGATGTTGCTGGCTCCTCGGGCGCCTGCATGGAATCCTCATCCATGGAGCTGGTCCCGCCACCGCCGCCGCTGCTGCTGCCACCACCGCTGGTGCCGTGCGCATGCGACTGATGATAGCGCAGCCCATTGGCATGCTTGTACTTCTTGCTGCAGTCCTGCTCGGGACACTCGAGCAGCACCGGTGAGATCGCGCACGGCGAGGCAGTCTTACATTTTTTTGTGTTGATTTGCACATTGAGTCCAGTCACCGGATTGAGCAGGCTCTGCGGCTGGGTGGCCAGGCCACCGCCGCTGGCCGAGATGGGTATGCCGCTGGCATTAACCATGCTTACAATTCCACCTGCACCATCGGCGCCATCACCGTTGGGCGGTGACGGCGCCTCGTCCTTTGATTTGCGCTTCTCCGGGCGTGGCGGTAAAAATGCTGTGGGTGATGTGCTGGGTGTGGCACCACCACCATTGCCACTGCTGCCACCACCACCACCGCCGCCATTGCCCGATGAGCTGCTGTTTGCATTCCCAGAGGCGCTGCGTGTCGCTCCACGTCCTTTGGTGGCGCCATTGCGCAGCTTCGAGTGCACCTGGGCATGTGAGAAGTAAATCTGCAATATGATTCATCAAACAATTAAATCCACCGATTTCACAAGAGCAACATGTAAATGCCATCGCTTACCGAGCTTCTGGTTTCGGTAAAGTTGCTCAGATCGGGCGTTAGACCAGCGCTGCGTCCGCGCTTGCCGCGTCCCTTTGGAGTTCGAGAATCTAATTCTTCAGTTGGTGAATCACAGAATCTGCAATCAGTTTTTAAAATGTTTTAGCATGAATTACTCAGTAAAATTTAACTTGTGAAATGTTGATAACTACTTAATTTATCCAAAGCATAACAAAATATTTTTTCACATCTAGTCTTATATTTTTTTTAATTAATACAAAATAATGTACAAAATATATATGTATGATCGAAAAGATCTTCGGGTAAATTGAATTGCAGAAAGTATTATTTAACAATGAATTGAGAATTCTTTTTTTTTTTAGCCATTACAGAAATGATAATTTACTCAATATTATATAAAGACAGTATTAAATCCAATTCTCAAATTTTGCTATATAAATCATTAGATTTTAAATAAAAAGAATGTTCATAACTAAATTTGGTTTTCTGTACACAATAAATGAGATACCGAAAAGCTTTGGATATGAATAAGATACTAATTCCATGAAGATTTTTCGATAGAAAATATAGAAAATAAAAATAAAAATCGTTGGCAACAAAAGTAATGCAAATTTAGCATAAAACATTACTTTTTCAATTGCCTTTCAAACTGTTGCCAAAAAGCAAAAAATCACAAAACAAAATATAAGCAAAAACAAAAAAAAAAATTTGGTTTTTGGATAAAGGCATCTTTATTTTTTGAGTAACAGTTTGAAAGTTTAAACGAAATGAGTAGGAACTATGGATGCAGCTACTCACCTTGGAGGAGCCCAATCGTGTCGGGTGCAATCGAGCAGGGTGCCCACATAGGTTTTGCCGCGCCACGTCACATTCACGACGAGAACACCGCCCTCGGTCTCATGCCAAACGATGCCCTCAAGGGTAACCGAGGTGCCTGGCTCGCATGGTCCCAAACAGTCCGGCTCTGTAATTGTGCCGACAGAGGTGCCAATGCATATGTCGACCATTTCCTTGCCGCCACTGCTATTCTCGCTGTGCTTTGCTCGTTTTGCAGGCGGTGATTTGCTGTCATCATCGCCGCTGCCGCCGGCTGCAATGGTGCCAACTGGCACCGAAATTGTGTGGTGCATGGTGGCTGAGATCATGCCGGGTGCCATCATTTTGGCTTGTGCCTTGCTCTCTGCAATGCTCAACCCGGCAACACCAGTGCCACCACCGGCAACAGTTGCTGCTGCAACAGCAGCACAGCTTGGGCTGCCTGCATAGTTGCTGCTGCTGTTGTTACTGTTGCTGCTGGAGGAGGCCGCTGCTGCTGCTAGCTGTGCGGCAATGTGTGAGGAGATTTTAATGCTGGCTTCCTTGCCGGGCGGCCCATTTGGTGCATTTGCAGCACTAATGCCACCGCTGTTGCTGCCACTACTGCCGCTGCCGCCGCTGCCACCACCGCCGCTGCTGTTCGCTACGGCTGACTGTGCGGCGGCGCTTGCCGTTGTGGCAGCCAGCAGCGATGCTGCAGCAGAGACAACAGCAGCTGGTGAGCCAGCAGAAGGCGTAAATACGCCTGGTGGCACAGCGGATGCAGAGGAGTTGTTGCCGCTTCCGCCGCCGCCGCTGCTGTTCCCACTGATGCGCCGTGTGCAGGCGTGATGCGAGCATGGCTGCAACGCTGCACTGCCTGCAATATCGCCATTGCATTGGCAATTGCTGCTGTTGCTGGAGTTGTTGTTGCTGTTGTTGTTACTGCTGTTGTTGTTGCTGGCGTTCTTTTCGGGCGTGTCTTTTTCGCCCGCTGCCGAGGCAGCAGCTGACTTGTCCACACTGAGGCGATTGGAATGTGCGTTTTTGTCCTTGGTTTTCTCGCGCCGATGGCCGCTGCTGCCGCGTTTGTTGCTCTGCGGCGTTGATTGTGCGTTGTTGTTGCTGCTGCTGCTGCTGCCGTGCGCATTGTTGTTGCTGCTGTTGCTGCTGTTACTGCTGCTGCTGGAATTATTGAGATGCTTTTTACTGGAAGAATTGCTTGAATTGTTACTGTTGCTGCTGCTGTTATTGCTGCTGCTGCTGCTGTTGTTGCTGAGCACATTGCTGCTGCTACTGCTGCCGCTGCTGCTGCTGGTGCTGCCACCATCGTCCTGCTGGTTGCTATTGCCCAGCGCACCGTTCTGCTGCTGCTGCTGTTGTTGTTGCTGCTGCTGTTGTTGCTGTTGATCTGTGGCCTTAACTATTTCGTGTTTGGCCTCGGAACTTTTGGTGCCGGGCTTGGTGCGTTTGATCTTCATTTTAAGTCCTTTATCGAGCGTGGCCTGATGATCAATGGACATTTTTGCGCTCGATTTACCGCTGCCGCTTTGCGTACTCTGGCCACCAATTGTGGCGCCACCAAGCGTATTGTTATTGCTAGTATTACTGTTGCTATTATTGCTGCTGCTGCTGTTGTTGCTGCTCGTGTTGCTGCTGCCGCTGCTGCTGCTGGTGCTGTTGTTGTTGCTCGTGTTGCTGCCTGATTGCGAGGACATGCCGTCAGCGTTGTTTAGTTTAGCTTGCGGCTGAGGCTGACCAGTGCCGCTCGTGGAAGACTGGCTGCTGCTGTTGCTGCAGCTGCTGCTACTGTTCTGTGATGTGGCTGACGAAGAGGATGAGGAAACCAAATTGCCACCTTTACTGAAACCGGCAAATGTCGAGGAGGACAATGTGCTGCCGGCGTTGCTAACAGCGCTGCTGCTGCTGTTGTTCTTATTCTGCTGTTGGTGGTTATTGTTATTGTGATTGATTGGACTATTCAACTGTGCAACTAATGCAGACTTGTAGCCCTTCGAGCTTGTACTATGATGCGAATGATGATGGTGATGATGATAATGTTTCGATGACGATTTACTACTGCTGCTACTGCTGCTGCTGTTGTTGGAAGCAGTTGTTCCGCCTAATGCTCCTGGTGCTGTTAACGCTCCTGGAACGCTGCCGCTGCCGCTGGCAATTGGCTGGCGTGTGAACTTAATTGTGGTTGGCGATGTGGCCGACAAATTGCTATGCAATGTTGTTTTGTGCGTTTTATGTGATGTTGCTGCTGTTGTTCCTTGTTTAGCATTTAGTGTTGCTGCTGCTGATGTTGTGGCTGCTGCTGTTGTTGGTGTCGTTGTCGCCGCTGTCGTTTGGTTGCCACCACCCGAATGCGCCGCCGACTTTTCAATATCAGCGTCTAGATCGTCCAGCAACTCTGGTATTCCGCCTATATTCCACTCGTCCTCGTACTCAAAATTCGTATCCTTTGATTCACTCGAATTCGATGATGAGCTGCTGCTGCTTGATGATGCTGCCGCCGCCGCTGTTACTGCTGCTGTTGTTGTTGCGGCGTTTGACTTGCTACCGCCAATCAATTCTGCATGCCAAACACAGATAACGCCGAAGAGAGAGAGAGAAATATTAGAAATGCTTTTACAATTTGGGCTCTGCTTTAGCAGACCTTTTTGAGTAATTTTGACCAAATGCTGATTACTCAATAAATAGTCTAAATTAAAAGCTCATAAATTAATCACTAGCTGAGTGTAAAAAAGAAAGGTGAACAGCACTTTCTGCTCAGTTATGCGTGTTATCAAGACTGCTGGCCCAAGTCGGAGTGCGCCAATGCAATTTGGCAGACCAAATTAAAAGCAGCAATTTTGCTCAATTTTTTGCTCGTGCAACTTGCAATTTGACTTCCAGATGCATTTTGCTCTAGGCATATATATATAAATTTATATATATTTTTTTATATATATGTGTATGTGTGTATTTGTGTGCTCTACTTACTCGTATGCTTCTTAATCGCACTGTTGCCTTGCAAATTATTCGTTGCTGTTGTTGCCTTCACTTTGTTATTGAAATTCAATGCTTGGTTTGTGGCTGCCGTTGTCGTTTTTGTTGTTGTTGCTGTAGCCGCTGCTGTTCCTGCTGCCGATGCTGATGCTGCTACTGTTGTTGCGTTTGTCGCACTTAAATTAGCTAACAATTTACTCTTAATATTGCTTTCCGTTGCTACGTTGCTGCTATTCAGGGCCACCTGCAACACACCAAAAAGAAAAAACACCAAGAAAAATTTTAGCCATGCAGCTGTGAGTGCGACAAAAAAGAGTTCTAAATCATAAAATTACACAAAAAAAAAAAAAAAGAAAAGAACGAAGAAAAAGAAAAAACATAAGAAGACTAGTGGAAAGGGGAAACGAAGTTGACGTTTGAAATGCGCCTTGCTTTTCTCGGCGGTTACCTTTTCAAGCGATTTTTCCATTCCATTACAAGCGACCAAATTATTCGATAATTCGATGTGAGTATGGCAAGCGATTCGTTGTACATTTGTAAATTTTTAACAAAATCAAAATAATAATAATAATAAAGAAGAAAAACGCCGAAAATGTTTTGCGCGAGCGTTCTTCGGCGTCCTTTTTCGTTTGGCAGCGCGGCGACGCAGATGAGACTGAACAGAAAAAAAAAACAGCTCAAAGAGCAACCACCGAAAACAGCACGCACGCAATACACACAACAAATATAATACATGCACACCAAAACACGCATACACGCATTGAGCGGTAGAGGCGGCAAAAGAGAGAAAGCGAGAGCGGGAGAGACCAAAGTGAGAGAGCGCGTATAAACAAAATCGCCACTTTAATAAAATAAAGTGTTGGTAAACGAAAAAACAATTTTTAGTTTTCAGACCGCTGCTGTTGTTGTTGCTGTGGTTGTTATTGTTTCTGTTTGATTTACACTTCGCTCAAAAATAAAATAATAAGTAAGATAGCTTTAAGTAACTGGGATTACATACATTTATCTTTTTCACCAAACATCAAACACACCTAAGCCAACCATAAAGCAACAACAACAAATCGTTGCTTTAACAAATATAAATAGTAAGTTGTATTATTTCTTATTTTTTTTTGCTTCAACGTTATCATTATCATATTTTGTGCTTTATCTGCACACTGTAAAAGTCTAGTGGCCACTTAAGAAACCGACCACTTGATGAGGAGAGCCCTCACAGAAAACCAGATGACAATAAAAATAATTATAGCTCTTATCGCTTTTTTTTAAAGGGGAGTGAGGTGGGGTTCGGAGGTTTTGTGTGGAAAATATATAAATATAATAGAGATATTTCTGATATAGTGCTTACCTTATTCGGGTGGTGGCTAGTGTTCGCCTCGTTACGTCTCATTGACTCCATGCAGACGCAAACGATCGGGCGGCCGCTTTGTGCGGGCCCAAAGTACTACCAATATTGCCTAGGAACGTACTTTTCAATATGTTGCTGCTGCAGCCAGTTATGTGGCTGATCTTCTGCTTGTTTATATTTGTATTACTGTTATATTTATTGTAGTTGTTTTTGTTTTTGAAAGCTTGCTGCTGGTGGCGTTGCCGCATTGATGAATTTTCCAGGCAACGACGTGACTGGGTGGAGACGCAGGGCCTCGGCCCTCGGGCCAAACTGTTCATTTTCAAAACTGCAATAAGAGAGAGAGAGAGAGAGAAAGATAGTGTGTGTAAGTATGTGTTTGAGTAAAAGAGTAATATGTGTGTACAATCAATATGCCATCAACTTTGATAGTCAATGAATTAACATGCAAAATAACAAAAAAAAGAATTTATATAAATAAATAAAAAATTTTGTTTGCTTTTTAAGTGTGGCGGCCTTTCTAGTTTCGTGTTAGCGACTTGCCAGCCCTCTTATCGCTTGCACATCCTCTCTCCCACTCTATCACTCTCTTTCAGGTTTTGACTGGACGGGAGTGTTGAGTGAGGAGGGGAAAAAGTCTGAGTCAATGCAGCTGTGATTTGCTGCGCGGGCTGGCAGACAACTTAACAGCTTGGGCAATTAAAACACTTTTCGCAATTGACTGATAAGCCAGTCAACTTGAGTGCTTGAAATATGATTTTGGGATAACGTACACATACACACATACATGTGTACATACGGTAGCGATTCAGTGATAAGATAATTGCGATAACAGACCTAAGTAACCAAAACCGCAATTAGAATCGCCCCAACCAAAACTATTTGTCATACAAATAATAGTTCGTCTTACTGTCACGCACACAAATACACACACACACATGCTCATACTTATAGTATGACTTACTAATCAGTTGAGCAGCTGATGAGTGAATTAAGTATAAGGAATTGAGTTATTACAGCAAACAAACATAGAGCGAGCTTTTTGACTCTGACTCTGTTATTGCTATTGGCTGACTACCAGGTTGTGACGACATCGGTGACTGACGACAAATGTCGGCGCCCGTAATTAAGTCGTTGTTTTGTCGACTTATTACTTAAAACTGCTCACTCTGTTACTGTTGGTGGGTGCTTATTAAGAAGTACTTCGTCCACGTAAGCTACTTTGTCAGACACTAAATTCAGACGGTGCACTTGTATGTGTGCGTGTGTGTGCAAGTTAAAAAGCTCGTTGTGCTTTATGGCTATACTATCTATGCCAGTTTCACAAATTGGGTCGCAACTTCCAACAGTTTATGATCGTCATAACTCCTACACAGTCTTTTGGCGGTTCCACTGAATGAAATATATGTGAAGGTTGGAAAGTCTCGTCAATTATTTTATTTTAAAGCCATTAAATTTGCATGTGGTTAGCATTTTTTTACGATAATTATTAAATAGACAGACACACACACAGCCAATTCTACATTTAAATACATGTGCGCATGTAGCATTTGACGTTTAATTCATTTTTATTGTGGGTTGATATTTTATTTGCCATTTGCCGTTTGTTTGTGTGCGCGTGTGTTGTAATTGTGTCATTTAATATGGATATTTTATTAATTGAGTTGTTGCTTTTATTGCTATTATTAAAATCGAAGCGAACCCGCTTGTGTAAGCCACGCATAGTATTACTCAGTTTGATAAAGCAATCATTTCATTTTATTCACATTTGCCACAATTTGTGGAGTCCATTAAAAAAGCGTTAACACTTAAGAGAATCAAATATTTATATAGAAAAGGGAATACACTCATTTTAATAATAATATTTAATATTTAATATTTTTACATAAAAATTTCAATATTTATGATATAAATAAAAGTTTCGCTCCATCTCTCCAAGAGTATACAAAATTCGGCGTGTTAAGTTGTGTAATTGTTTCTAAAATCGTTTTGATTTCAGATTTCACACAATTTCACTAATTCTTGAATAGTTTTCGTGGGACACAAGATGGCAGCGGCATGATTAACGCCACGTGCATGTGGGTGGGCCATGCGTGCCATGCGGCAGCGTCAATGTGCCAATGTGCGGCAAGTCGTGTTGCAAGACATAATAAACAGAACAAACAAGCAAGATTCGATTGAAACACTCCATAATTTAGACAAATCAATAAATTACTAATAGCCGCCGTTGAACACAATCCCCAGCAACAACAACAAGAACAACATCGAACTCGACTGCAGAGCGGCAAAGTGGCAAAAAAAAAAAACAACGACAACGCAGAGCAGTGGCGCAAAGGGAAATTAAGCTGCCGGAGCAGCTCTTTGCAGAAACACAAAAGACAGCCACGGTCAGCGTTCGACGAAATCGTGTTTTAAATTGGAACTCAACAAAACAAAAAACAAAAATAAAAAATATCGTCGATAATAAGATTATATATGTATGTATAAATATATTTCACTGCTGCATTTTTATGGCTGCTCGTTGGCTGTGTAGAGACATGACGAGGGAAGGGGAAGCGCGCATGGGGCATGCAGCATCCGCGTCTTGTTATAGCTGCTCTGTGCCCCAAAGCCTGTCCGCACGTACTAAACAAGCAGAGCTATGGCAACGGGTAACCGGACGAACGGGGGTGCAACTAAGTTCAAGATTTACGAGCACATCGTCATCTTTTGTGGTTGGAGCAGAGATCGATGCGTTCTTGCCGATGCTGCTGCCGCTAAATGAACGCCTCGGGGGAGTCGCCAGTTGCAGTTTTATAAGCAAACTTGCCACAAAGAGCAAGAAGCAACAACTTCAAACTCCTTGAAAATTCTTCAAGATGCGGCATCAATTGAGTACCCGTCTAGCCTGTTGTATTGTGTTTGAATCGCTGCGATGTGCGATAATTTTGATTTTTTTAATATATATATTTATATATATATATATATATTTATTTATATATATATATATATACAAATATATATATATGTGTATCTATATATATATACATATATATATATATATATATATATATGTTGCCTACTTATTCTGGTGGGTGTCTCGTTGCGTTGGTGGCTCAATCGCCTGTGAATCGTCGTCGTCGTCAATTAAATTAAGTGCAGTCGCCTGTGGAATGAATATGGATGCCATCCCCACCATTAGCGGAATTACGCGCTGGCAGCAACCACAGCTCGAATGTAAACGGATGAACGCACTCGAGTGCCGATCATGCCACTTAAGTGGAGGGCACAAGGGGTGCACACCCGCAGCCGCACATCAATTGAATTGGTTTCTCAACATCGGTCACTGAATGGTTGAAACTGAAGTGGCGGGCTCTTCTCTTAGCGGTACTTTCAAATGCCCGCTGCTTTGTTTAACAATGCCACGAACAATTGATATTATACCACGTAATCTGTGGAAAAACAACGGGATATCGCGTTGCACATGCGTCTCAGAAGGCAAGAAATAACTACAAAATTATACTAAATGTTGGTAGACACCTCTTTAACATCCACATTTAATTTTATAACTTATTGCTTTAGAATAATATTCCCACAAAGCAGACTCCCAAATAAATTTAATTAAACAATTAAAAAAAAAATATTTTAAATGTTGAGATATTAAAAGAAAGTAGTAGTTTATAATGTAAATTTGAGATCGATTTGGGATCGTTTTCATAAATCGACATGCCTTAAATACAATCAAATTAACACTGACATGCTTAAACCACATTTAACGTACTAAAGCAAGTAAACATTCTGACTATTATTATTAATTATATGTGTTGTTTCTGCTTGAAAATACAACTAATTTAATAAGTGAAACTTTCTGACCAAACATGCACACTAATCTGAACAACAAAATAAATGTTAACACTATATTAAATTATTTATTATTATCACATTTAATAGACTGTTATAATGCCCTGCAAATCAGTCGCCCAACAGATTGCTAGGCAGGGCATTTGATAAATGTGTCTTTGAACTGTCCTCAGTTTTATGAGAACTTCCCCAGTCTTAGTTTATCGCCCTCTGATATTGCAAAGATTGCTGACAATATTCTTTTACTCCTTGTTGTCGACAATGTGATTTGGAAATGTCGCATGTGAATAAATGGTATTCAAAGATGCATGTTATAAGATTTAGATATGAAACTATGACATGATTTTATTGGACAACTGACGGAAATCCACTCAAATTTGGCATGTATAACTTTTGCTATAAAAGGCATATACTATCTGATTGGGGTGACCAAATTTAATGAAAATGTTGTCGCGCTTGCTGCTATCGTCAATTACGCTGCTGATATTCAATGGCTGCTCTGGAGCGGTAAGTAAATGAATCCTAGAATATCGAACTAAAACTTATATCATCCTGATTCCCATTGCAGCGTAATTGGGATTATGAACCACTCTCCATAAAAGTCTACAGTTCAGATGAAACAAAAGTGAAAATTGAGGCAAGTATTGATCGAGTCGGACGGAACTTCGCGTTTTCGGTTATATTTAAAATTGATTACGATATGAACGAGAAAACAATGGTAAGTTGATGGCTATTTTTATGTAAGCCTTTAATGTAAATTAATCCATCCTTCAGATAGATATAGCGGTCTATAGCAGCTATTCGGGCTACGAGGCTGACTATAAGTTACTGCCCTGGAGTGTAGAGAACCAGACATTTAAGCAGTTTGCCAATGACTTCTACACCGACGTGACCTATGCGAATTTGAAGGATTGTTCAAACCTTCCCGAGCCCGGCAACGTATACCCTACTCCCAGGGGAACTTACATTTTAACCAAGTGTGAAATCACTGGCGATGGTTTGCCCGAATTAATGGCAGAGGGTTACTATAAGATTATTATCTCAAGTTCGGGGCACGTCGACATTAGGATAATTAGTATTGCGAAGGTGACAACGAGAGCTGATTGGAAGTATTTTTAAATGCCCTTCGATCATATGTGAAAACATTTAAATGATTTCATCAATATCATGAATTGTATAAAATTACTAAATGGTCAAGATTTGTAATGTATTGGGAACCATATGTTGAATGTTTATTTTACTTTAATTTGATATGAATACATGGGACATAGTGCTGAACATCGGGGATACATATATCATTTATCTATAAATAATGACAAGTCTACAACAAACTGAAATTGGGTTTAGCGTATGAAGCCAATAAATATAACTAAAAGGAATCTGGCTCAAATCTATATAAGTTACGAGTTTAGCTAAATTTTTAATGATACAAATTGTCGATTATTGAAGCTCAATCGTAACTTGTAAAATAATAAAATATTAATTCAATCAAATTTATGCTTATTATTTGTGATTTACTAAAGACTTAAAACTTGAATAAAGAAAATTTGCGCTCTTCAAATTTTTACGTTGTATTATTAAGTGTCCGTCTGATTTTATGTTTTTTTACCGATTCAATGCTGTCTACTTAAACTTCAATCAGATTATTGTACAACAAAGCAACCAATCAAATTAAAATGTTTTTTTAATCATGTTTTAACTGACAGGCAAATAGTTGTTAAATAAATATGGAAATGCACTCAAAACATGTAAAACCATGTCAAATGAGCTTGTGAACATAGATTTAATTGCCACAAATTTACTGATTTTCTATACTATTCCCACAATCAGATGCAATGGGCTTTATAAAGTACAATCTGATTGAGCTCAAAATCATTAGACAACTCAAGCCGAACGAAAATGAGTTCACTTTTGCTGAGCTCGACGACTACAACAGGATTGTTGCTTTTTCTATTAGTTGCCTGTGGCGCCGAGGTACGTAAAGTGTGCCCAAGACATTTGAATATAATTCTCCTGTTCTTTATTATAGCGCTATTGGGAATACGAGCCTCTGTCCATAACCACAAGCACAACAGATGCAACGAAATTGCGCATAGATGCTAACACGGACCGATTGGGACGCGATGAATACGCTGTAACCATTAATTTTGACCTAAACTATGACATAGATGATACGACAATGGTTTGTATATGATATCCCTGACTATTCAAACGAGTGTATTAAAAACGATAAATAATTTAGATGGAGGTGTTGGCCTATCGGAGCCGAACCGGCAGTGAAGAAGATTATACAACTTTGCCCTGGAGCATACCTAAGCAGCCCTTCAAAGAGGTTATTAACGGTTATTACGCTGATATCATTTATAAGAACTATGGCCCCTGCTCGAACCTTCCGATTCCCGATAACGCTTACCCCCTTCCCAAGGATAACTACAGGATAACTAAGTGTGTGGTCTCTGGCGAAGGTATGCCTGAAATGATGATTGATGGTTACTATAAAATGATTCTCAATGTTACCGGTGAAGTCGAATGGGGCTTTATATGCATTGTGAAAATATTTCAAAAAAATAATATCATGGGTTAAAAAAAATATGTGTCTGCAAATGAAATAATCAATTTAAAAATCTTCAGTCATTTCAAATTGTGTAAAATATATAAACAATAGTAATTTTTTTATTACCCTGAATTGCTTCAAATATGCTAACAACACTTTTCAAATTTAAAAAAAAATTGTTTAAATCTTTAAAAATAATTTATACACCTCTATAAAAAGAACAGTTGTTCGGAATATTTTTATGATTATATACTTTAAAAAGTGTCAAGTTACTGTATTTGATAATGCATACATTTATGGGCATATAACTTTCTCATTATGCCAATATATAATTGCTTCATATAACTAAATTTAATGCAAGTTGCATGTTATATAATATAGATTGAAATAAGAAAAAATAAGTTATGTAGCACTGACATGATTTTATTGCACGTAAATACCTTGTTAACAACGTAAAATGTCACCTAGCTAGGAATCTAGATATATAAGCTATATGCAATATACAATCTGACCAGTGCGACCAAAATAAGTGAAAATGTATTATGTTTGGCAGATATTTGTAAGGCAGCTGCTATGCTATGGCTGTTCTGCGGTAAGCGGAGAAATGAAAGAAAATCGAATCGATGTGGGTGCGTATGTTGACTATATTGAAAGTGACACGCACTATCGGGCACAGTTAAAGTTGATTTCGATGTGGACGAGACTACAATGATAAATCTTAGACGCCGTTTATTGTCAACCCATCTACTCTTCAGGTTGAGATGATTGCCTACTACAGCTAATCTGGATGATTATAAGCCACTGCCTTGGAGCATTCATAAGCAGACTATTAAAGAATTTTTTAATAACTTCTACGAGCACTTGGTAAATATGAATTTTAAGCCCTGCTCAAAAATTCCAGAGCTCAAAAACATATACCCTGTCCACAGGGGAGTCTACAATTTCAACAAGTGTACGACCAAAGTAAAGGTTGCCTGAAATAGTTCCACAGGGTTACTATAAGATTGTGTTAACTGTTAGCGGAGAGGTCGATTTCGGTTTCTCTATTAATTTGAAAGTGATAACGAAATTCGATATACTTAGATAATTTCGGAACAACATTTCTTAAACATGTATACTAATTGAGACAAAACGAAATAAATGTGGGAAAAATTTAGTAACAATATTTTAAAATATATAAAATATTAAAAAAGTATCGGAATTCAGTTTAATATAATGTTGCATTTTAAGCTGAATAAATTCATTAAGAAATAAGACAAATAAAAAAAAATGTTACGTGAAGTGCTGGTTTTCAACATACAGTAAACCTATCTTTACTAAAAATTGAGTTAAGCCAATTTAGGAGAAATTACAAAGAGGCCATGAAATAATATTAAAAAAAAAAATAATTAATTTCAATACAAATATGTGAATGTGTTATATTCAAAATACAATTATTCTGTTATAAAAATGCAAACGATATGATTTTTACACATAAGCCATTTCCAAGTTTATCCTAAAATAGATGCATTGTGAGTCAAACTAAAGCTTTAAGACAATTAAGAGGAAACATGAATCCTTTAAAAATTAAAGGATGATATTACAAATCTACACATCCAAGTCCATAATTCCTACACATTGCACATTACTTTATAATTTTGCGTGTGACAAATGTTATTTTTTTGTTAGTAACCAATAATGTTGAAATACATGTCATGTACACAAAGAGAGATGATCTTGTGAACACATCTATAATTGACACTCAGTTACAGATTTACACAGCACTAACTAGATCCAATATAAAGCACAATTATATTAAACAAACAGTCAGTTGACAATTTTTTTTAAACCAAAATGAATTCATTTTCGCTGTTTGCAACTTTGACAGGATTGCTGCTTCTATGTGGTGCCTGCTTCGCTATCCTATTTCAGCGCCAATGGGACTATGAGCCAGTGTCCGTAATTACACACACGTCAAATGAACCAAAGTTGTCCATTGACGCAAAAATAGAACGTATCGGACGCGAAGGATATGCTATATCAGCAAAGTTCGGAGTGCACTACGTCATTGATGACAAGACTTTGGTTTGTATAGGATATTGCTGGATTTATAAGCACTTGCATTTAACCAAAACAAATTTTAGATGGAGGCAGTGGGCTATCGGAGCCAATCGGGCAGTGAAAAAGACTACGTAAAAAATCCCTGGCACATTAGAAAACAAAACTATCGGCAATTTCATAAAGACTATTACACCGATATTATTTTTAAAAGCTTTGAGGATTGCTCTACTCTGCCGCACCCCGACAAAGCTTATCCATTTCCCCAGGGTGACTACATACTGA
This sequence comes from Drosophila fungiperda, assembly GCA_035042345.1. Classification (NCBI taxonomy): domain Eukaryota; kingdom Metazoa; phylum Arthropoda; class Insecta; order Diptera; family Drosophilidae; genus Drosophila; species Drosophila fungiperda. The sequence continues at coordinate 152,518 of JAWNLM010000177.1, forward strand.
ATAAGTGCATAATCAAAGGCGATGGCTTTCCTGAAATACTGCCTGAGGGTTACTATAAATTAGTTTTGACTGCTACCGGTGAGGTCGAATGGAACTTTGTGGCCATTTTAAGAGTATTCACAAAATCGAATTTTATGGGTTGAACACGTTAAAATGCACAGAATACATATTTGCATCTGATATATCTTGTGTTGTATATGAATTATATTCATACACATAGCATATACGAGAATCATTTTATAACTGACTGTATACATAATATATTAATGTCATATATAATATTAAGTAAAATACAAAGGCAATAATATTAATGTCAAGGAATTTTTTAATTTGGTTACTTGATGTATCTTTTAATTTAGTGAACTTTTTTCAAAAATTAAATAAGCTATTATATTTTGCACATTTGAATAAAATAAAGCAATTATTACCGATAACAGACGATATAAAAGTTGTATCATCGAAATATTCATAATCGTAAATATCACCCATTCTGATATGATAAAACGACATTGATGTGGACTATACAAATTATAGTTAGTCGTGAACCAGCGACCAGATAAGATACCATTATTTTCTGGCTTTAAATATAAATACAAACAAGTAGAAATTTTAGCTACCACTCTGAATTGCTCTATCCAAATGTATTGGATTATAATGGACTTTTTCTCTGCTATCAATTGGTATTTTAGTATTTCTCTTGTACTCTGCATTTTTCCACCAGATATTTTAGATATTATTTTTTTTTGGTTGAATGGCGGTATAGATATAGGCACAATCTTTATTGGAATTGAGTCAAGCCAAATTTAAGTGAAATTACAGAAAGATGACCTTAAAGTTATATATAATTGCAAATTAATAAATAAATAATTCAAATACAAATTTTTGAATGTGCTATTTGCAAAATACAATTATTCCGTAAAACAAATGCAAACGGTATTGTTTTAGGCAATAAAACGTTTCCAAGTTTATCGTTAAATGGTTTCCATTTTCGCAACTTTGACAGGATTGCTATTTCTGTGTGCCGCCTGCTGCGCCATGCTATTTCAGCGCCAATGGGATTTGGAGCCAGTGCCCATCGCTACATCTTCGTCAGATAAATCAAAGTTATTCCTTGATGGAAAAGTGGAACGTGTCGGACGCAAAGGATACGTTATATCAGTAAAGTTCGGAATGCACTGTGGTTTTTATAGGATCTCGCTGGATTTATAAACACCTGCATTTAACCAAAACAAATTATAGGTGGAGGCAATGGGCTATCGGAGCCAATCGGGCAGTGAGAATACCTACATAAAAAATCCTTGGCTAATTAGAAAACAAAATTATCGGCAATTTCATAGAAACCATTATGGCAATATAATTTTTGAAAACTCACAAAATTGCTCTAATCTGCCGCATCCCAAAAAAGCGTATCCCTTTCCGCAGGGTGACTACATACTGGATAAGTGCGATTTCGGAGGCAATTGCTATCCTGACATATTACCTGAGGGTTACTATCAATTAGATTTCGCTGTTACTGGTCAGGTCGAATGGGGCTTTGTGGCCATTTGAAGAGTATTCAGAAAAAGTGGATTAATGGGTTGAACACATTAAAAACTCATTTACATCCGATGTATCTTGTGTTGTATATGAATTATAATCATATACAAATTATAAAGTATATACGAGAATTATTTTATACCTGACTGTATACATCATGTATCAAATTATCTAAAATACACAGGTAATAAAATTAATGACAAGTATTTTTTTAATTTGGTTACATATTTCCAGAGACTCGCGTAGAGCTTATATTAATGAAACTTTTCATTTAGATAACTTTTTACACAAATTTTATGTGCTATTATTTTTGGCACATTTGAATAATAAAAAAATAATTATCACCGAACCCATAAATTAAATTGCTTTAATAACAACAGGCGATAAAAGTTGTGTCATTGAAATATCCATAGTCGTATATATCACCTATTATGATATAAGATAACCACAATTAGTCGTGAACCAGCAGTCCGATAAGATACCAATTTTTTCTTGTCTAAATATATATAAAAACAAGTAGAAATTTTAGCTACCACTCTGACTTGGACCTGGATTATAATGAAGCTTTTCTCTGCAATCAATTAGTATTTCGGGATTACTCTTGTTAATTTCTGTCGTATTTTTACTGCTGTTAGATGATATTTATATTAATATATTTATCATATATCAATATATTCTTTATCCGAATTGCCAACGTCTCTGAGATTTCGAAGTTTTGTCCATTTGTCTACAACGCAAATAAAACGATCATTTGAGGAGGATTTCGCTTTCAGAGTCACAATTAACTGGAACTTCGATGTCGATGAGGCGACAATGGTAAATTTTATTTATTTATGAACTATTGCTTTACGAATCTTACAACATGAAAATTATTTACGTGAATTTTGGCAATTGCTCGTATCTGGCACATCCTACAACCGTCTACAAGATTGAGGAGTGTTTAGGTACTTGGGAGAAGCATTACCCGAAATAGCACCGGAAGGTTACCATAAACTCATTTTTATGGCAACAAGTGAAATCGTTTGGACTCTAATATTTATATGGATTTAATTCAAAACAAGTCAACTTTTGATGTATCCCCAAAACAATACTAATTAATACAAATTACAATATTTTGAGCTGTGTATTAAATAAACAGCTTTATAATTAATGAATGGAACAAATCTTTAAATTTAAAAATTTTTATGTACTTCAAGATTAGCAGTCGAAATAATAAAATATAATTTAATTGGAAAGGTTTTCAAGTATTTGATAACTATCTATACTTAAGAAGAAGTTATGTAATTTATATTTCTACTGTCTTATTTGTGCGGCAACGGAATTCATTTGCGAGTCCAAATAAATGTAATATAATATATGACAATTATCCACAAAATGTAGCTATGTGAATGAGCTGGACCTATCTTTATCTGATTTGAGTTAAGCCAATTTAGAAAAAATTAACAAAAAGTAGCCTATAACTGCAAATTAATAGATAGTTCAATACAAATAGAATCTTTATTGAATTTAGCAATACACCTTTCCGAGTTTAACGTAAAATGTATCCATTGAGAGTTAAACAATAGTGGTTTAAGAATTGAGGGGTAATGTTACTGTTGAATAAATATAACAGATCGCAATTTAAAGGCTTTGACATCGACTAGCTCTATAATTTGCGTGTGTCATGGAAATTTGAATTTGTAATCAATATTATTGATATAAGAATTTTCAATTATCCAATGAAATACATGTCATGTACAGATAGATTATCTTGTGAACACATCTATAATTGCCACAAAGTAACATTTTGACACAGCACTAACCCAATCAGATCCAATGACCAACGCAATATAAAGCACAGCACAATGGAACAGAGAGTCAGTTGGCAACTTTAATTCAACCAAAATGAATTCACTTTCGCTGTTCAAAACATGGACAGGATTGCTGCTCTTATGTGCCGCCTGCTGCGCCGTGGTATGTAAACTGTTGGAAAGGCACTAGGTAGGAACTGTCCTATTTTTTATTGCAGCGCCAATGGGACTATGAGCCAGTGTCCGTAAATACATATTCGTCAGATGATTCAAAGCTGTCCTTCATGGCAAAACTGGATCGTATCGGACGCGAAGGATACGCTATATCAGTAAATTTGGGAATACACTATGTCTTTGATGACACGACTATGGTTTGTATAGGATATCGCTGGCCTTATAAATATATGCCTTTAACCAAGACAAATTTTAGATGGAGGCAACAGGCTTTCGGAGCTCATCCGGCAGTGAAAATGACTACACACCGCTTCCCATGAACATAAATAAGCAAATCTTTAGGACCTTTCTTGAGGACTATTACCCTGATATGCTTTATAAAAACTTAAAAGATTGCTCTACTATGCCGCACCCCGATAAAATTGATCCCTTTCCCCAGGGTGACTACGTACTGGATAAGTGCGTAATCGAAGGCGATGGCTTTCCTGAAATATTACCTGAGGGCTACTTTAAAGTAGTTTTCAATGTTACCGGTGAGGTCGATTGGGGCTTTCAGCTCATTGTGAGAATATTCCGGAAAACTAATTTATTGGGTTGAGCACACATTAGAGGCACAGAAATTTCTATCTGATATGTCTTGTTGTAAGCAAAAAATATGCATTCACAGAATTAATATTTACCGATACATATTATATCAAGTTATGTTAAATCCACAGGCAATAAAATGAATTTCTGTATTTTCAGTAACACGCTTATTAATATTTTGTATATTAATGTGGGCGAATTGAAAATTATTCGTTCATTATATTCATTAACTTTAATATTTTGTAAAACATTGCATTAAAAGTTGGCACGCATTACAGATAGATATTACTGACCAGAATCACTTACAAAGTTGGATTTGTCCACAAACTGTTCAATGGAAAAAGGCTATATTTATTTTATACATGATCTTAAAATCGAATAAGTTGCCACAAAGCAGTTAAAACTTTTGTTTTGAGGATTACAATTTTTCAGTATATCCAATATAAATTCGGGGAATTTGTGGTTTGCTTAAAAAGGGTTTAACGTACTAAATTGCAAGTGTACCAAATAAATGGCTTGTGGGCGTAACGAGCTGCCTGCCTGCTGTGCACAACTGCAACACATGCCAGGTAAGTTTTGTGAAACCCCCGTCCAGATTCGTGTCGTGAAAGTGCCAGGGCAAATGTGGCAGCCAGGTAACAATTAACTAGCAGCAGCTGCGGCTGGTTGCAACTGCAATAGTTGTTTGCAAACAACTACTCAACGTTAGATATAGTGTGAAATTTTAAAGACATGTTCGCAATGGTTGTGGCAAAAAAAGGTGTTAGCACTCAAATAGTCGAGGCTAGGAGGCGGTGGGGCGCATTTGCAACTAGCTGGGAAAAATTGGCTAACAGTAAAGCAAAATGCATATTTATATATCTAAGAAGAAATGCTTCACAAAATGTCGCCATGCAAATGCAATTCGAATCGCATTTCAAGGGAAAACTCGCCTCAGTTGCTGGATAATTTATTGCAATTTGTTTAAGCGATGACGATGAGCGAGTTGCTGCTGCTGCTACTACTATGTTGGAATTGTTGCAAGTTGTTGCTGTTGATGTTGCTGTGAGGAGCTCGCTGTGGCTGTCAGCCGATAACAGGCCGTATCCACAGTCGCGAAGTTGCCGCTGTTATTCAATGCATGAAAAGTGCCGTTTTAAAGATTGGCCAGGCATTAGGGTGAACCAAAGGCATGTGGAACTACCATCAATTTGTATTAAATCAGGCAAGCATTTGTGGATTGCCAGTAAGAAAAATGCCAAATAGTTTATTAGCTAGGACTAATATTGAATCAAGTTAAGTTGTAAAAGAAAACAGCAACAATCTTCTTTGTCAATTTGTATTCATAACTCGAATGTTCTACATTTTATTTTTATTTAATAATTGGTACGCTTAAATCATTAGTTTTAAATGAAATTTATTTATTAATCATATACAAAATACAAAGATTAACATATCTTTGATAATTATTTAGACGCAACGCTGTTTTGTCGGCTTAACTAAAACCAAAACTCTACTCAATAAATTTACTTTGCCTATTTAAAAAACTTTACAAACCGCGTCCAGCCTAATTTGCATGCACGCATGTAGCAGTTGCATTCAATCGTGTCACTAAAACACGAACATTTTAACGGGCTGACAATATCAGATTTGTATCTGGCATAAAATAATTACAACGCATTAATGCAGACAAAATTGTTGCCGCTGGCAAAAGTTTTTCAGCCTGCCAATTTGAGTGGCAATAAAAGCGCGTGTGCGCCACAACAGCAACTGTGCAACAGCAAAAGACAACATTCGTCCAGTGGCCGACCAAACTGCGCTAATTAACCAAAAACGCAACCAATTAGTTTGGCTAACATCGTGGCATGTGTCAAATATAAAAGAAAACCAGTTTTGAAAGTTAGTCCTGTTAATAAAGGCAGTTCCCGGCAAGAATTGATAATCGATACATATAATTGTTAAAAAATTATAATTGAAATTCACGTTGCCAATATTAAGCTGAAGATGAGAACAGGAAAAACATTTTTGATTTAATTAATGAGAAATAAATTAATTAATAAAAACGTTTCATAAATGGAAATCATATGGCATATTCAAATCCCAAGTACTTGTAATAAATATCACAATATACATTTTTAACTTCAATACATGCACATATGTGCAAAACACAAGAACAGCAACGAACATAAATATTGACTGCAGTTGCACAGCGCACAGTGGGCAACACAGGTCTGGGTCTGGATCTTGGTCTGGTCAGCATTTGCAAATGAAATCAATTTTATAGTAGAGAAGAGCTTTGCATATCAGACAAGAACGATGCGGTTATAATAAACAACCGAGCAACAGTGCGATACGAATGAGATGAGTGCAAAGAGAGGGGAAGGAAAGGGGTGGCGGCCAGTTTGGTCGACTGCAAAGCTTGTTAAAATTCATGTAATGCATTAACTGAGAACAACAACCACAAATTACACAGTCAGCCTGGCGGGCCATCAGCCTGTACGAGAGCCAGAATCAGAGCCACAGCCAGAGCCGTAGCCAGAGCCGTAGCCGGAGTCGGGGCCATGTCAGCGTTTTTGGCGAAAACCAATGTCCAAACGACCAAACGGCTGACGGCGTGCAATGAAAAGGCAATTAAAGCGCAGCAGGCACAGACTCGAAACTCAAACTCCAGACCAAAACTCAGAGATGGAAGCCAGGCGCTGGGCTCACTAGTTGTTATTGTTGTTCTTGCTGCTGCCGCTGCTGCTGCTGTTATTGTTGTTGTTGTTGCAGCAATCAATTGCATGCTTCAATGGACAAATATACGAGCATAGAGCGACAGAGAGAGTATGGGGAGGGAAACAGAGTGCCACAGCATAGATAGACATGGCTGATATGAACGTAAACGCAAACGCTTCGTCGTTGTCCATGTTGGACAGACAGACAGACAGACAGCTAGATGGACTCAACTAGATAAAGGCCTCGCCAACCATCAACGGCACCAAAAATAGGAGAAAAAAGAATAAAAAAAACACCATGCGCCACATTTGGCATGCTTGGCTGAGAAGCTGGCCCAAGAGTCATGCTCTCTGGTCTCTGCAGTCCAGTGTGGCATGGCTCGGTCTATTGGATTGCGTCTCCGTTTGTGTCTTCATTCGCTATTCATCGCTATTGCTGTTTGCAAGTCAAGTGGAACGGCAAAAACTTGTTAACTTTTAGCTGCAAAAGGTTTGTATAAAGCTGGCCCAGACCAGAACCGATTCCGGGCCACGTTAAGTCAATCAAGACTCAGTCGTTGCTGTCGTTGTTGCCGCTGTTGCTGTTGTTACTGTCGGGGCGTCAATTAATCAAGTGCGGACGCACTCGTCGTCGCAGAAGGCATAATCATTGCAATCAAGTCATTTACCTGCTGTGCTGCACTTACGTACAAGACAGAGAGAGAGAAAGAGACAGAGAAATTGACAAATCGCTTAACTGTCATTTTGCCGCAATTAACACAGCATTTCCAAGACACTAACGCCAGTCCAGCAGTCTCCAACTGTATCGAAACTAATGAAAATTTAACCTTTACATTGACCACCAATAAAACGACTCTGCTACTATTAATTCTTGCCCAAGATTGAGTCCAAAATATAAAGTCTTCATCGAGTTGAAGAAAAAGTAAAGAAATTTAAATCTATACATTCACTATCAAAACCCAGATATGCATTCTGAGCTTTGCAGTTTATGTTAATGTTCAACATCCATAACTTTCGACAATATCAATTTCAGTTTCTTTGCTTATTTTCTTAGTAATAAACGGCAGTCGAGTTGCTTCAAACAACAAATAAGGCAAATCGCTTTTCTAAAGTTTGAAGTTCGTTTTTCAATCTATTTGCATGCCACGCACTCAAAAAGTTATCAAATTGGGTATATGCAATAACTGTGGCCTCTAAATATTATGAAATGCGAAGTATTGATATGAGTTTATTAACAAAATTTTGATTTGTTATTATTACTTGCATGTTACTCCAGACTGCCTAAGGATGTCCAAATAAACATTTGTAAAACAACAACTTTTCAGCAGACTGCACAAGAATTATTTAAATACTAGTTAATTTCGAACAACTAAAAAAATTATTTACTTAATATGATCATGACATTTTTAAGTTTTAGTCACTCTTCAGTGATTTTCAGATGGTCAAAATAGAATAAATATTTTTTATTACGGAGTATCTTTTAGTTGAAGGGTTCCCCGAAAGAGTTTTACTCATGCCGCAAAACTTTTTGCAATTCACTGTCTCACGCCACAGTCCCCTCAGTCTACCCGTTCGTGTTTCGTTCTATGCATCCTCTGCGCATTGTTGAAGTGCTTTGGTCTGTTGTCCTCGGGGCTTTTTGGCTGCAGCATACTTTATGTTTTATATGGCAGAAAAGGCACAACAGCCATGGCCGACGACGACGACGAGAAGAAGTAGTGAAGAAGCTGCGGGGCAGCTACAATGCCCAGACGATGCCAGCCAACAGACGTTGCCACACACAAACACACACACACAGAGTTAATGCAGAGTGGGGGAAAGATGTGCAGAGAAAAATAATACATTCAGTTTTTGCTTCCATCTTTGCCTCTATGGCTGATGAAGTTGAACAATTTCCGCGATGATGACAGGCAAACAGGCAGGCAAGCAGGAACAGGCAGCATAGCATGGACAAAGTCGCAACATGCATTTAGCTGCCGCTGCGGCAGCTACTAGTCGGAATTTGCATAGTGCCCGCAGCGTGCTACCACCCTGCATCACTTTTGGGGGCATCAACAAGTAATCAAAAAGTGCGACTAGTTCTTTTTCTTTCCACTCAACATTTTTCTACGCTAATTTATGATGGGCGCTTCTTAAACAGACTTTGTGGCTGCCTGGCTAAATGCTGGATAAATAAACTTTGCAAGGGGAAATGGTTAACATAAATTCATAATAATACATAAGTTATGTTAACCAAAGAATAGTTTTAAGTTTCATTTGATTTAAATGTATTTGCAATTTTTATTCATTTGTATTCCCTCGTTTTCGACAAATTCAAGTGTTGAGTTTTTTTTTCGAGTGTTTTTCAATCTTTTTTTTTAAATTTCTTTATTGCACTTAAAGTTGTGTTCGGGGAAGGGCAGAAATTTGCACTGGCAGGCAACAACAGCTCGCCCACCAGCTCCCCTGGCCATATAATCAAGGCAATGAGCCAAACATGGCCATAATCTCCAGACTCTTCGACTTTCAGCTACAGTTGCGAGTCTTTCACTTTGCTGCCTGCCTTTATACAGTCTCCACAACACATGGTTGAGATTTATGAACGCGTTTTGCGCTTTAAATTGAATTCAATATTTTGCCATTGCTCGCGCGCTCTGCTGCAAGCCATTTCAATGTTGCAACCAGAAACCAGCAACAAGCAGCAACAAATTTGTTAAACAACAACAAGATATTCGTTGACAGTTGCATTTCATGGCCTGGCACATTTCATTGCTTTTTTTTTCCTTCCTTTTACTTCTTGCGCTCTTTGCGCTTTCTGGCTTACAAATAAAATTGATTTTCCTTTTACCTCTTTCGAGTGTGTGGGTGTAAAAAGGTGTGGAAAGTGGCGTCGAGTGGCCACTGTCTGTGTTAAGGCACACAATTGAGATGTTGTTTCTTTTTTCCTTCCTTAAATGTTGCTGTTGGTGAAAAATAGCTACCTGTAAAGATAGTGTTAAAAATACAAAGGTTTAGTATTGTTTGAAAACCATCAGTCATGAAAAGCTTTATTTTAAAAGTGTATTTGCACATTTTAAATTAATACAATGAAACTCTAATGAGATTAGGATTATCTAATAGTAAATTAATTTAAATAACTAAAACGAGATTTGAAAAATATTCCCCTCTAATTATGTTGTCAGAGTTGAAAATTCCGATAGAATATTTAAACAGTTAGTCTGAGTAAAAAGCGAGTCCAATTTTTAAGCATATTTGCGCACCAAATAAATATTTTCTCTGAATAAGTATTAAGTATTAAATAAAACATACACAATTTAAATGCCAAAATACATCTTTAAACCAAACAAAACATAAACAAAAATATTGTTCATATTAAAACATTTGGCACAATTTGGGCACTTTCATTTTGCTACTAATTTTATAGTATTGTAAATTCGCCAAAAGTTTATACAATTTTGTATAGTCATTGTAAGCGCAGCAAACGTATTCCACATATTTCGATATTTTGGATAAAACAAATTAGTGGAGTTTTTCATTGTTTCGCAGAGTGGCCAATTGAAGTTCATGTTGATGCTGCAATTGTTTTTGTTGCTGCTGTTGTTGTTTTAGTTGTTTTTGTTGCTGTTTTAGTTGTTGCCGTTGGGTGCAATCATCATTACAAAGCGCAAGATAAGTTGCGCTCCTCTGGCGTCAGTCTTTTTTTTTTTGTTGTTGCAACGAAATCTGCAAGCTGATAGAGTCTGGCAGTAAACCAGCTCAGAGTTTGGACTTTTAGTGTAGAGTCAAGTCTCGTCAAGTCAGGCGAAAGGTGCGCAAAACTGATTCCTCCACACCGCTAGCCCTGCACCGAACAACAATAACCACAACAACAATGACGCCCCACTGAAAACTCAAAAAGTTTTCGTTTGAATGCACAAAACGCCGACGAGCTGCTGCTGTTGTTGTTGTTGTCGCCTCGCCTCGCATCGCCAGAAGGTTTTCATATTCGTGTGTACGTGTATATTTGTATATATATACATACAATTTTTACTTTTGTTTCGTTTATTTTTTGCACTCCCTCTCCCTCGCTTATTCGCCCGTCAATTCAATTTGAAGCCATTTAGCATCAATTTGCAGTAATTTGACGTATAAATTATGTCAAATTGCCGAGCAGCTTGTCATTGGGTGTATTCTGTATACAGCTGTTGTTGTTCTCACTCACTCACTTAATGCTTGTTGCTGTTGTTGTTTTTGCCTTTGCACCTTTTTTCAATGACCGCTCACAGATTGGCTCAGGTAGGGAGTGAGATGGGAAGAGATGTGAGAACGACAAGCTGCGAGCATTGAGCGTAGGTTTCAGCTCAATTCCAGTCAGATCCATTGTGCGAGACGGCGTTTTTTTTCTTCTTTTTTTCTGCTGCTCTTCTTCTTTGCTACTTTATATCGGACACGTTTCGCACTGTGTGAATTTTATTTTCGCTTGTCGACACAAAGAATTTCACTTAACACACACATACACACATGCACAGGCAAAGCAGACACGGCGACACATGGATTCCGAAAAAAAGGGTCCAAAGACCTTAACAACAACAACAACAGACCCGATTCCGACACTAAAAGTGCCCATAAAAAGACCCGATATATGCTTGTGAACAAACGGAGGTAGAGGGGAAAAGAAAATGAAACCAGCAGGCGCAGCAGAGGCAGCAGCAATCTTTACGCTTTTGTGAATGCTAACATTTAAAAGATATCATCGAAAAATTCACTGGAAATGTGCCCGCTACAATACAATACAATAATAAAGGTACAGAAGCGAGGTACGACGCGAAGAGAACGAAGAAGTAGCGCAAGATCAACTTAACTGTGTAGCTGTATGTGTGTGATTGTGTGAGTGCTTGTTCCCCTCGAGTTAGGGCTCAATGTTGCTGAGCGGTTCTCCCCCGTGTATTTTGTCGCCTCTTTTTTGCGGATGAGTTGCCGTTCACGCGTCGTAAACTCGGTAGCCGATGCCAAACAGGCGCTACAACAAAGACAATGGAAGAGCAGCAAAAGAAACAACAACAACTGCACCAGTGAGTCAAAAGTTCCGCATGCGCCGCCTGCGGTGTATGGGGGGAAAAAGAAAACATGGCCTGATCAATGCTGACAGGTAAATATAATCAGATAGTTTTAGAGTGTAAATATAGGCGCAACACTTAACTAATTGCTAAAGCAACTTTTTAAATGGATATTCAAATTACTAATTAATAACAAAAATAATTAAAACTCACGACATTTAAAAAACCAGACTTTCAGTAATAAAAACAAAATCAACAGTGGTCATTGCCACACTTCATGCACTGTCTGGGCACAACTCAATGCATGTTTGTTTGTTTTTCGTTTGCAGCTCTTTGAAGAAATTTCATTTGCATTTTTATTAAGTGAATGAGCCAACAATCTGAGCTGAGTTAAGCAGAGGGTGAGGCTCACTCGAGCAGCAAAACTTTATTATCTGTACAAGCAATTATGCATATCCTAAAACACTTTAAACATTAATGAGCCAACAGCAACGACTAGCCCAAAAGGCCAAGACTGCGCCCCGTCAGCACGGGGCACAGAGACCAATTCATTGCGCTCAAAAGCTCATAGCTCGTTTTTTGTTTCATTCATTCACTCAGAGTGAAAAAGCGAGACAGAGAGAGTGAGGTAAATATGGAGAGCGAGAGAGAGGGAGATGATAATCCCAAGCGCCCCCAACTGTTTCGGTTAGTCGGGGCAAAGTCAGCATGTTGCCACTTTATTGCCTGCTTTACATTTCTGTTAGTTTAGCCCTTAGCCCTCCGGCTACAAAACGGCATTACGCCCAGCTGTCTATGTATGCATATGTGTGCTTGCCTGTAAAATCGTGTTATGTTTTGCGGCTAAATTAAAATTCGACTTAATCGCTTAAACATTTAAGAGGCGAGGCAGGCCTACATCAGGCAACATTAGCAACAGCAACAGCAGCATCAGCAACAACTACATAAAAACTACTGATGTGTTGTTTTTGTTTTATTTCTTCTTCATTTGTTTTGTGCATGCGCAGCGCAGTCGCAAAGCCAGCAACAGTACTAGCAGCATATTGCTGTCCCGCTTGAGCGCGCTCTGAGCACCATAAACAAATATGGCTGCTCTCTCTTTCCTGCTGCCAGTGAGCAAGTGTAGCGCAGTCGATTGGGAGAGCCACCGAAGTGTGTCTCTTCGAAAGTGGAGTTTTCGTGGGTGCAGAGAGTGGAGCAGAGCGTAATGAAGTTTCAAAGACTGATTGAGAGAGGAAGAGAGCATGGCGCGTTTTGTCGTCGTTGTTGTTGCTCTTGTTGTTGCCATTGCCAATTTTTAGCCTCAAGGGCCGCACAATTCCAATGTTAATTAAAATCTTAAAGCTTTAACTGTGTAAATAGTAGCACACAGAAGCTGCTTCTGCAGCAGTCAGTTTCACAATGATTTATCTGCCTGCGCCTGTCAACGTTGTCGTTTGCCATTTTAATAAAATACAAATTATTCGAATTGTATATTGTATGCAAATTTTGTCATTTAAGTCCTTCTTGTTTAGTTGCTATTAATAAATTAATTGCTTTGGCTGCTGACAGTTACAAATTAAGAAAATGCAGTGGGCGAAAAAAAAAAAAAAAAAGTCTTAAGAATAAAACTTTATTTAGTGCACAAATTTGTTATACAATTCTTTGCCAGCCGCAAATGCAATTGACCATAAAGCAAATAGTATAAACATGTACAGCGCATATATGTCCATTAAAACAACAGCAACAACAGCAACTGTTGTCCGATTGTACAGCAGCAACTTGTTTCCATTTCGATTAACTGCTGCAGCAGCGGCCATAAACTCAAAAAACTCTAACCAAAATCTTTTGGTTAATAGTAATAACAGTAATAAAAATCACAATAAGCAAACAATTTGCACATTAATAACTGCTGTGTGCATATACCGCTGCATGATTAATTATCTTTTGAGCAATGAAGAAATAAAACTGAATTTACAACTTAAATTCAATACAAAAACTTCAACTTTTTATATTATATTCAATATATAACCAATCTACTTTTTGCATATATTTTCTTTCGTTTATTTAAGGTTCCTTTTTCATTTTGAACAACTTGAAATGTGACCAGGTTATTTGTATTTTTTTGTTGTTTTGTGGCACTATAGTTTAGCATGCAACATTCAACAGCTAATGTGATGGGCGTGTCAAGTTGCCCCCGGTAAGGAGATGGAGGTGCCGCAAACAAGCAACTTGACAACGTTTTCTGTAGTTGTAAATATTTCGATTTCGTTTTCGATTTAGTTATTATTTAAGTAGCAACATTTTTGTGTAATGCATAATTTGCAAACCGTTTAATGTGACTTTGACATGCAACATTTTGTTTGTAGTTACAACAAGCCACAAAACACAAAAAAGAAACGAAAATCCAAACCGAAAGCAGACGAAACGAAAGAATTCTAATTGAAGTGCGCAACATGCGAACAACATTAATAAAAACAACGTCAGAAGAAGCAACAGCAGCAACAGCAGCAGCAGCAAAAGCGGCAGCAAAATGTTGCTGATAGCAATCAACATCAATTAAAACAGTTGTCTGTCTCGCCCTGTTGTTGTAGCCGTGTGTAATTATATTTGTAGTTCTGCCTTTGCCATTATAATCAACATTCACCTTATAATAATCATCATCATCATTCTTGTTGTCGTTGCAGACTGAGCAAATAAAGCATTGCAATTGTAGTTGCTGCTGCTGCTGCTGTAAGCAACATGTTGCTGCTGTCAGCTATGTGCTTGCTTTGGTCGCCTGATGGCAACTGTTGATAATTATAATCCGCTTGTGGTTAAAATGGTGTTGCCTACCTTACTGGCGATAAGCTCTTATGAATAATTATGTTGCCAGTTGGCGAGTTGTTGTGGTAGTTGCTTGCTGCTGACTTCTGTGGTGGTAGTGGTGGTGGTGTTACTGCTGCTGCCTGACACTGTTACTTGCCAATGCGCGACAACTCATGAATAATTAATGCACTGAATGCTGCTGATATTGCTGCTGCTATTGCTGCTGCTATTGCTGCTGCTGTTGCTGCTGTAGTGGCTGTTGTCGTTGTACGCCAGCAGCTTGTTCTTGCTTGTTGAAATATATTTTCAATTATAGCAGGAAATCGTGAATTATACCAACTATGCAATCATTTTTGCGCCTGAGTAGATGTTGCGGCTGCCGGTTGCAGTTGCCGTAGTTGTTGCTGGATTGTTGGCTAATGCTGTTATATTATTTTGATTAAACTGGAAACTGTCCCTTGTCAGCGTCGCCTTGTCGACGATGATGCAAACATAGTCGTTGTCGCATCACGCAAATATTTAATAAATACATAAACTAGGACAATAAAGGCGCAAAAAAAACAAATAGCTATAGCAACGCCTATTTGATCCTGCCGACAATAATTAACACGTGAAAAGCAGCAACAGCCACACAAAAGGATACAACATACAAATCAACTGTGTGTGAACTATTCGTTATCAACTTAATTTGCATGAAATGCAAACACACATTGAAATTCTCACCTTAAATAAAATAAGCAATATTCAGTTTTGCCTTAACGGCAAACCGGCAAAACGGCAAACGACATACTTCGAAGACTATGTGCACAATTGGCACTTGAGAGGCATCAAAGCTATCAACAGAGAAGATCCATACAATGGCAAATAACTTCAGCTCAAAAGCAACCGAAATTCGAGCAGGAGACACAAAATAGGGTTGATGGCGGACAAGTTAGAGATGGACAAAGTAACCATACAATTTTCGATATATTTATGATTGAATATCACAAAACATTCTATGCATAATTTTATACGACAATGGAAAACAGGTTTCTTTTCTTATAATATACAGGCTTAACAGAAAAGCTGCTTCCAACATAATTTATTATATTTATCGTATAGTTTGTACATCTTAGGGTTCTCTTTGCTTAATTGAAGGAATTTTTTTTGTTAATTGAATTTTTATTTCATGTTTATATTCATATTTATGATGTGCGCTAAATTTTTTACATTTTATGATTTCGAGAAAGTGCACTTGCAGTGTGTAGCTGGCTATAATAGACACAACCCGACTTAATAGTCAAAGCTGTTAGAAAATGTATAGCCGGCAAGCTGCAATAATTATAACTAAAGGCAATTTCTATACTTTTATATGGCCGCATTCTTTTACATCTTTTTATGCACAATGTATAACATAATTATAGGTAAAGCAGATTATAGGTAAATTTTGAAGAATATGGAGAAGAATATTGATGGTAAGTCATCTATGCAGTGAGTAAGGCACGAACGAAATGCACCCGGCTCATCTCTACTCTCACAAGATATTCAGGATGTTGCAACTTTTGTTCTGCCACTGCACTGTGCACTTGTGCATTGAACTCCTTTTCATTCCATTTAAAAATGAAACGATGCTGCTCCGACGGTTTGTCATAGCAAGTGAAATGGCTTACAAGCATTTCTTTTTCCTCACTTCCCCTGTCACTCTCTTTCTCTCTCTCTTTGGCTCTTTTCCTCTTCACTTTGTGTGGCTGTTGCTCCGCTTCTCTTTGGCGTGTTGAGGTGTGCTTGGGCGATAGCATCTTGCATAAAATTACTGACAGCAGCAATAAGGCAGGCAGTCAGGCAGGCAGTCAGGCAGGCAACCAGGCAGGCATGCAGGCAGGCAGGCAGACAGGCAGCTACCACCAACAGCAGCAACAGCAGCCACCAGCAGCGTCGAGCGTTGGCCGCCGTTTCTGCCGTCTGATGCTGTGCCACTGATAGCCTCGAAATTGTTGGCAGTTGCAATTTGCTGTTTGGAATTTTAAGCGAGCCAACAATGAAGCTGAGATGGTCAGCAACAGCAGCAGCGGAGGCAACAGAAGGGAAACATATACAGACAGTCGAGATAGGAACATCATTCTCATGCTCATCAGCAACAGCAGCAGCAGCAACAGCAGCAACTACAGAGTTGGAGTTAAGGCGATTGCGCATAAAAGTCAGCAGGCGGTGTGGTGATGTGTTGCTGCTGGCTGACTGCTATTGCTTCCTCTGACTGTTTTTGCTTCCCCTTACTACTTCCCCAAACCAGCTAACACCCCACCGCAAGTTTTGCTGCTGCCTGCCTGCTGCCGCTGCTTCGTTTGCATTTTGTTTCTGCTGCTGTCTTTCAGAGTTTTGTGCGCTGTTTTGTTCATTTCAATTCAATTTTTCTCTTTTTTTTTGCATAAGCTGGAGAGAAAAAAAACTGCGGCAACAACAATAGCACCAGCAGCAGCGATTGAAAAACAAATGCCGTGCAAAAATCGAAATAAGATATAGTCGGCAGCAGCAGCAGCACGATTTATGTTAATCAGACAACAGCAGCAGTTGGAGTTAGCTGCACAAGACAGGAGAAGGAAAAGCAGCAGCAACAACAGCAAATGCATTCAATCATATTTCAGTAGACTGCTGCTGTGGCTACAAACTTGGTTATTATGTATCGCTTAGATACTTGGCGCACTTTCGGATTGCTTTGAACTGCACATGAGGGAATCGGCGGAAGACGCGTAGGGGGTTCCACAGTTTTCTGGAGCAGCGCCAGCGCCAGCACTCAACTTTTGAATTATTATAGAGTTCAAAATCTTGGGCCATGTTTTCCTTCCTTCTATTTTTGTTTTTTATTTATTTTTTTTATTGGCATTTGTTTGCGGTCGTTGCCGGCGCTGCCTGTGGTGGGATTTCAATTTGATTCGTTATCGATTTGATTTCAATTTGCCAAATGGTTGGCTACCATTAGCTGTCCCTGCCATGTTTGCTGGGTGAAAGTTCGTTTTTTCTTTTGTTTTTTTTTTGTTTTTCGTTTTTCATTCGTTATTGCTTTCAGTTACTTAGTTAATTTAAATGGCATTGCGAATGGGAAAGTAATTGGGTGAGAATTGTGAAATTGTGGAAACAGTCAATTGAACTCTTTAAAAGTGAGAGAAGCAAAGAAAATCTTAAACTTTTTGCTATTTAACATAAAACTGAAACTACTTTAATCAAGCTTTAATTGAGTACATTTCTTGGCCAATATAAACATATTATATGTTTAAATTAATTAATTGCTAGCTGAGCTGTGAGACACATTGCTATATTAAGCCGAAATATCGCCAGTTTTAAATAGCCAGCAATTAAATAATAAGTATAAATTTGCTTATCACAATTCTGTGCAATGAGGCGTCCCGCATAATTCAATTCGAAATTAAATCATATTTACTTACAACAGGCCAATTTGAGTGGTACCTGATCCAATTAAAATACGAACCTGCAACGAGAGAGAAGCACAAAGAAAACAATTGTTAATGAATTTCAATTGACATATTGCATATACTTTATAAATATATATATATATATATATATTTATTTATATTTGCGATATTGCAATATTTGCGAATTTGCATTTCATTGCAATGAAAAACCACAACAACAATGAGGCAAGCCTCGCAACCTCATTCAGCATGCAAATGAAAGCAAATTAATATGTCATTAAATGCACTTGGCAATTGGAGGAGGTGGCAGCCACGCCCACTCAACGCACAAAAACTGACATAAAACATTAAGTACAAAATGGGCATTTCGCTGTTTGCCAGTTTTTGTTTGGCTTTCTTGATTGTATTTTTGCTTGAAGGCGGAACAAACAAAACTTAAAAAAGTGCGCAACTAAACCTAAACCACCCCAAACCCCTTCTTAAGTTGTAGTAGAGTGAGTCAGGCAGAAAAGATGGCGGCGTTAAAAGGCCATATATAATGTTAACAGTTGTGACTTGCAAATGTAAAAGTTACGTGAGTTAAAGCCAATTTCGCAAACGAAGTGGCATAGAAGACCCAACCGGGCATAAATTATTAAAGAGCACAGAAATCAGTACAAACTTAAGATACAAAAAATCAAGTAACTATTCATTTGATGGCAATTTTAGTTCACTTTAAGTTCTATCTGTGATAAGCTATGTTGCTAACTGGGCACTTTAATAATAAGTCTAACTAAAAAAACAGATCTCATTGATTTGTTTTTATCCCCATTTTTTTTTCTAGACTTTAGTTTATCTTATTTTGTTCACAGCTTGAATCATCCATCCTATGGGGCAAACTGGCCAACTGACAAAAGGCCTCTTCGACCGACGGACAGAGCCCAGCATTGTTGGCAGACTATCTGACTTGTTGAGTTGGCTATTTTTTCTGCTTCTTCAGCAATGTGCTGCTTGCTGCTGTTCTGGTTCTGCGCCCAGCAAATAATAATAATAAGAAAAAAAGGAATGAAACAATTTATAAACAGTTGTGCCATTTTTTTTTTGTTTCTTGCACATTTCATGCGTTTTTTGCGCCGGATGTGCTACATAAAAACGCAGCACACATACACACACACATATATGCTGCAGACACACACACACCCCATATAGCTTTTTAAGAAAAAGTTTAAAAAAAATTTATAATTTCTAGAAAAGCAGTCAAAGAAACTGGCACAAAAACTAAGGCGAGTGTTTTTTTTCTTCATTTTTTTGTGTTTATGTTTTTATTTTTATTTTAACATGCTCCTCTTCACATTGTTTTGCTGCACACTCTGCAACCTTTGCACACTTGGCACACCCTCTCAAACCGCCTTTTCGCTTCGCCATAATGTTGCTATTGGCTTTTTTTGCTGGCAAGCTTGGCAAAAACTTTTGCCTAAGGCGAAATGCGTTTTTGATGCTGTTGCCCCAAACTCTGCTCGTTCTTTTACACCCCTTACCTCCCCTCTCAACACTAACAGCGCATCTGGCTTATGTGGGTGGCGTGTAATTGGTCGGTTGCTTGCATTGCGTTTAGCTATGGCTGTGGACAAAAAAGTTTAAGCATTTAAGTTGCTGCCAATTATGTGCAGCTTCTTCAACCTCTGTTCTTTCAAATCCGCACGCATAGAAGCCGATTTCCCTTTACACCCAAAACACCGAGCACCATACCTCCTCCTCAGGCCCTTCTTGCAATCTGTCCACCCGTTGAAACTCTTGGAAAACTGAAACAACTTTTGCAATTACTTTCCGCAAACAAAACAAATGTGCGCAAGTCACGCAATCCGCTTACCTGTCCCCCAACTCCTTGCCCACCACACACAGGCATTCAGTGTTGCATGACGGTCGAGGTGGGTTGTGGCACAGCGGGACCAACAATAATAACATTGTTCATGCATACATTCCATATAATTATTATGACAATAACAAGACACAAAGAGCTCCACCACCACAAAAAAAAAAGGTTGATCAAAAGCAGCAGGTGAGAGTTGTGTTAAGTGGGGGCGAAGGGAACGATATAGCTAGCAATTACTGGCCATCTCAGTGTTCAAGCCTGGTCAAGCTGTTAAATTGTTTGATTCAATGCTGTTCATTGTATTTGAACTGGGATTAATTAAAGCTATAAAGTACACTAAAAAATGGATTCATTTGATACCTGTTTATTAAACAAATAATGAAATAAATCTAATCATCAAGTTGCTTTTATTATTATTTATTTATGTTGTCAAACACATTTGGCAGATTTCATAATAAATTACATTTGTTAATATGAATATGAAATTGAGTAACTCCTGGCTGAAATATAATCAAACATTTGTTGAAAATCCAAATTTTAATTTAAATTAGTTGTGTTTGTGGTTGTGTATTGTGTGTATGTATTTTGTGTGTGTGACAGTTTGAATAGCATTTCCCATAACGCAAACAATAATAGTTCAAAGGAAATTTGCTTAAAATGCTAAACTGCATTGAAGTACGAAAATGGTTTATACACACACATACATACATACATACATACATACACATACACATACATATATTCGCCTAGAAATATGCATAGTTATGCATTCATGTATGCATTTTATGTTGTCTAAGAGAGTCCTTGCCAAGCAAGTTTTGCACACATCAACTTTATTGGTCCTTGCGGCTATGCTACAATTTTATTATTACGTTTATTTGACTTGACCCGATGGATATGCATACATAAGCAGTTTCTTGCCAACTGAAAACTGCCAACACACACACACAGCACACAACACACAGCAGCAACAACAAAACACATTTGCATTTTGCAAATTTCATTGTTGGCGGCTGCTGCTGCTGCGGATAGGTCGTAAATCCTTTAGCCGCAGCCACGCCCACACAACCACACGCCAACCCGCAACAACTATTGTTGGCTGATTGTTCGAGTCTGTCGGTTGTGGCTTGCAAATTGTGCAGCTGAGTGCAGATCCCATCTCATCTCTTCTCTTCTCACTCTCGCCTCTCCCCCTCACACCTTCCCTGTCTCTCTCTCTCTCCCCACCCACTTGGTTTTAAGCTGCTGCAGTCTCGGATAAATTGGATTATGCAATTCCCAGGCTGCACAGTTGAGCACATTTGCCGACTGCAGACACCTTCAGGCCACTTGTCCACCTGTCCTTTTGCCAAATGGAACACGCAATTTCATTAGTTCCTTTGTTTCTGAACTGTGTGCGTCTCTTTCTCTCCCCATCTCTCTGCCACTCTCTTTCTCTCTCTCTCTGTATTGGCCAATAAGTCAATTAGGACCTTTCATTTAATGTTCCAAGTAACTAGCTAATTCAATTTTAGTATAATTTTGTTGGTAATCGAAACAAAACATTTGAACAGGGAAATTCTAATAATTAAATTTGTGTTTGGAATTATTATTGGTATTAGTAGTAGTGTTAGTATTAGTATTAGTAGTAATATTAGTATTAGTAGCAGTAGTAGTATTAGTGGTATTCACTCAATTTGCTAATTATACTGATTTTCAAACAATTAAATTAACATTTTACACTACATATCAAATAGAAAAGCTATTGATTTAGTTTCAATGAGTTAATCAATTGCATTATTCACATGAATTTACTAATAATTCCAATAAACTTGTTATTATTTAGGAACAAGCAAAACTATTGAATTTAAAAGAGAGTTGATATGTTTATAAAATATGAGTGTTATACTCAATTTTTGTTGTTATTTATTTTTTAATAGTTTTTGAGTAATCGCATTTATGTTTGTGATACTAAATTATTTATATGCAATGATTAATACCAACAGTTCTTTGAAAAATAAATATTAATATTAGAAACCGCTTTACTTAATTTCCTTGACAATATTGCGGTTCATCAAATTTTGTACAACTGTTTTTTGTTGTCTCTGTTTATTTTGCAATCCCAATCGTCTCTTTTGTTGGACAATCCAGTCACGTAGCATCCTTGTTTAGGGATTTGCCACTTTATGTGACATTTTGCAGCTTGTTTTGCGCAATTATAAATCAAGAATCATTTTGTTTTTGTATATATTTATTAAAAACAACCACCGCCTACATCGAGTTCAATGTCTTTGGCCCGATAAAAATAGACGTCAGCGAATAAATGTGCGGTTTGTCCACTGAATGAATCAACGACTAACTGAATGAATGGCTACTAAATTTCAATTAATTGCAAAATAAACTTAAAACAAATGGGATTCGCTATATTATTTACCTTTACACATGCATACACGTGGACAAATGAAACCGAAAATTTGAATTGTTGTGCTTTGTATGCAAATTTAATGGCTGGGCCACCCAACTGGGTGGCAAATGTGCCAAAGCTTTACGCGCGCTCCAACTTCCAATTAAATTAAGCCGCTCCATCGGCCTACACCCCCAAAACTTCCCTCACTTCTACATATATATCTATACACCTGCCTGTCGTATAACAAAACGGAATTCAACTCGTTGTTGCTCGGCTTGTTTGCGTTTGTACATCATAAATAATGCAAATTAATTAGGTATGGAATTTATTTCACACTGCTCACATACACACACATAGACACACACGTGTTTAGATTAATATATATTAGTGAGTGCCTGGCAATTTACGCCAAAATAGCGAGTAAATTAATTGAAAATGGCAGACACAGGCAATGAGGGCGGCGTAGGGGCCAACATTGCGCACAGACGGCGGACACCAAACGTAGACACAAAGGCCAACACGCACACACACCCACAGGAGACAGAGATCAAGTCGAGCCAACAAAAATAACAACAACAACATATATGCTTAAACTGGCCCGTCTGTTATTGTTGTTTTTGTTGCTGTTGTTGTTGGGCACTTGGCACGTTCCGTGCCAGCGAAAAAATGCTCATAATAATTAAACGAAAAACGCGTTGATTGCATGCAATTTGCATTTTACGACTACGCGACGAGGGCAAAAGCGCTCAACTCTCTCGACTGGGTCCGCTATGGGCCTCTTTAATATATATATTTATATATATATATATGTGTACGTGCCTCGACACAGGCACATGCAATGGCAGGGGACGGGTGGGGGGTAAGACAGGAGTAAGTTGTGTGTTGGGGTAGGTAAAAACCGAGTGCCAGCTGCTTGGCTCACAGCAAAGAGTGGTCAATTGGAAACTCAATAAGCTAATGCTGTTATTATCATGCACAACAACAATGACAATAACAACAAAGACAACTGACAGACAGCTCACACCTTTGCCACCTATAACCATAAAGTATCCCCTCCCGCTAATCCATCCACATTGAATATAACGCATACGCCCACTGTAAACATTTGTTGATGACAATATTAGCGACAACATTTGATTAGCTCGATTAAACAAATTAGCATTACATATGAATATAGCTACAACAAAATTTTGACTGAGCGCAAGCTAATTTAACTGTGAGTGCATTAAGTTGTGTGTTGGTGTGTGTGCGAGTGTGTGCCTGAGTGTGTGGACAACAGTCAAATACCCACACACAGTAAGCAGCGTTTTTCTTTTAATATTTAACATTTTTAAATATTTATTTATTACGGTTATAAATATATATCTCAAAAAAGTCTATAAATTTTATGCAGGTATCTAAAAAAAAGAAGCCACTACAGCTAAATAAATGTTTATTTTAAGAAAAGGCTAAATTGCGTAAAAATAGTTTTATATTTGAGAAAAATTTTTATTAAAAGTTTGTTCAATAATTGATTGAAATTTAACGATTTAAAAAGCGCACTGCTCATAAAGCAGCAATTAAATATTGCCCATCCAAAGATTTATCTGAAGCTTCTGCACAATATGATAAATTAGTGGTACGTAGAAAAACATGAATTTATGTATATAAATACATATGCGACATATACATTTTGGTTAAATTTCATTTGCGCACAACGTGATATTTAAATTGTGACAGGCAAATTTACGAGTGCTTCCGTTATTTGTTTAAATTAGTAACGCATTTCTCGTTCCGCACAACAAAAACACAAATACAAATAAATGAAAATAAAAAAATACCAAACATATTCCGTATAAACATGTGTGTGTGTGAATAAAAACTTTTCAATACACAGCCGCTAAAGCGAAAAAAAGGAAAAGATCAAAAGAGTTTCGCAGTTTTCATTTGCATAAAGTAAAATCGCCGATGCGAATAAATCCACTAACATAAAACGTGTACAAAAACAAAATGCAAATGATAAGTATGAAACAATTTTAATTAGGACCTTGGAGGCGATACATTGAAAAGCGGCCAGAGAACACAGCTATGAAAGTTCGATAATCGATAAGTTCAGAAGTTCGATTAGTCATAATCAATAGCAATAAGCACCAACTTTAACATATAAAGATACTAAGATACTCCTCAAATGCGTAAGTCGTATCGAAATGTAAAACAATTTTAATTAGGACACAGCTATAAAAGCTTGATAATCGATAAGTTCAACAGAAATCGATAAGTCATTATCAATAACAGTAAAGAGGTACAATATAGAAATTTTCCATATACATTCTGTAATTCTAGAAATTCTAGGTAGAAACACCTAATAAAATATCAATATATTATTTATGTCGAAATTAATCAATCCATCTTTATTCTTGACATATTCCATGCTGTCTGGGAAAACCCAGATACTCCCCACATGCGTAAATCTTAATGAGTAATGTGGGCGTTGCCTTCTGTCACTTCATTGCCAAAACTTGTGGTGAATTTTTTTCGTTTCTGCTGCTAGATTTTAAATCCCGGCGTGCACATTCGACGTAGTCGTACGCGCTTGCCAAATATGCACGACACATTTTGCGGCTGGTTGAAAGTAGCTCATTATGATAATGAGGAACATCATTATTATTTATATGGTATGATGAAGTGCCAATAATTTTATGTCGTTTTGTAAAACTAAAGTGCTTTCAATTTTTGTTTTTTCTGCGAACAGTACCATTTTCATATAATAATTTTTGCAATTTATCTTTTATATTTTTATGCATTTTAAATTTAATCTTTTGCATATGCCGTACATTTGTGAGACTATGCTGGGAGTGGGGAACGGTGAGGTGGGCGTGGCAAGCCACATTTTATTTATTTGCTGTTAATTAATGTCAAGCATTTCAATAAACAATTAAAGAAAACCACAAATGGGCTGATGCAGGGATGGTGGAGAGGGGGAGGGGGATGCAGAGGAATGGGCCAAGCAATTGAAATTTATGAATGTCGTTCGTTTTGCTTTCATTAATTTAACTTTGTTGTTTTTGCACATTTTGCTCGCTGTTTTGTGCTTCGTGGTGCATAAAATGCAATCGCAACTAAAACCAACAACAGAAAAAATTAATCATTTATTTTTCATATTCAATAAAGTTGCAAAGGTTGTTGTTGCTGCGGTTGTTGTCAAACAATGGACGTTCATTGCATTCATGTTGGAAAATTATTTTCAGCACTGAGCCGCATCAACAACCATAACAATTGAAGCCGCCTCTGTTTGGTCATTTTACCTCACCTCAAATTGCGGGCGACTGAGCACATTGGATAAACATATGCAGCACATATAGCATATATGTTTTTTTCTTTTTTTAATAATAATATATGCACAACTTTGTGTTTCTTTAACCACTTTGCTGTCCGACTCCTGTGGCTTTTTAGCGTGCCAATGTTGCCGCTTCTGTCAATCAATAAACACAAATAAAAATGATAAAATAAACATCTAGCAGAGGCTGGGCAAATAATATATCCTTCTTTGTGAGACACGAATATATATAAATATATATATTATAAGTGCGCTTTAGAAAGATTTATTTTAATCAGCACAGCACAGTATTGTTATTAGAATTAAAATGATGATCTATGCAAAACATATTCTGCAAAATAATTGAAATTTGTATTATTTTGCTAATTAGTCAAAACCTAATATAAAAACTACTGCATTTGTAGTGCTGAACATGTTTTTGTAGTGTGTGCAATTAAGGCAGAAACAACTGCAGCATAAATAAAATATGCACGAAAAACAATAATCAACGCAAACACACAGTTTGAAGGGAGGTGCAGGGTGGGCGGTGTTGCGTGCATGTTGGGCAGCAGCATTGTAATTAACTCGATTCAATTTTAAGTGCCATGTCATTAAAATCGCGTGAGGAAGAGACTCGCAATGCAGTTGTTTTGTTGGGGCGTGGCTTGGCAGCGATTTAACCAGAAAACTGCTAAACGGGCTCACACAACAAACAAAAGAGGGCGACAAATGAAGTAAAAATATAATAACAATAATAACCTCGTCAACAACAAAACTGCAACCCGCAACAAGCTGCCAATTGCAGCGACAGTTCCACTTTAAAAACAAAACAAAAAGAAACCAAAAGCCAGTGAAAAAATGTTGTATTAAATTCAGTTAGCTGCGGCGCTGTAATTAACTGACTGGACTGAGACTAAAAAATGGGCGGCAAACCTTAACGCCCTCTACCTCATCAGCAACAACATCATCATCAGCCTTATCGTCATCATCATCATCATTACTAGTATTAGCTTATTTAACAGCGTGAAGAGTAAAAAATAAAATAAATAATTGAAATGGGTCGTCATCATTAGCAGCAACAGAAAAAAAAATACATAAAAGGCGCACTAATTAAAATTAAAACAAAAGGGGAAAAGAAAGTGGGTGGCATGTGGTGGAAAACAACAAAGTCAATATATATATATATATATATTTATATATATACACATAAAATTTATATATATGTATAGATAAACAATACAAGCAACATCAACAACAACAATAAACATACACAAAAGGAAAAGAGAAAATAATTGAGTTCGCAAAAAGGACAAACTGAGAATACAGGACAACAAAACAGGACGTAACCATTTTACATTAAATACACAATTTACTGCATGCCTTTTCTCCCTTTTCCATGCTGGTCACACAAATTGAATTAAAAATGTGATTGTTAATTTGCAATATGCACATAATTAAACAGAGCTAAAATATGAGAAGCAACTGCCTAGCTAGGATCATCAGTAGGTGCAGGCAGGAACATGCAACCGGCTAAAAGCGTCATATTAAAGCTGATTTGCCGCTTGACTGGCCACCCAAAGCCAGACAAACACACACATACAAACCAAACAAACAAACAAATAAAACAAAGCAACAAACTGAAGCTGGTTTTATTCGCGCTTTCGCATTTTATCAGACATTACGTATACGATGTGTATTGCTTGCTGCTATTTGCGCATGCCTGTGTGTGTGCATGTGTGTGTGCATGTGTGTGTATGTGTGCATGTGTGTGTGTGTGTGTTTGTGTGTTTTCTACTGTGTAGGCGGCAAGTGCTTAGCACAGGAAGCCGGAAGGCAGCTGGAAGGAAAAAAACATACACAACGAGCATGTTCGTCGCTCTGCACAGTGGCGCAAAAGTTTGTTTATGTGACATGAAACATATTTGCACTAACAAAAATATTAATTAATTACTTAATATTTTATGCATTTTTACATTTAATTTAATGTTTATAAAATTTCATCAAACAATTGTTTTTTTTACTTCGTAATCTTTTTTTTCAGATTTAAATATGTTTTATTTCAGGACAAATAAATGCTCAAATAAAGGTTCATCCCTCTTTCCTTTGCGTTTGTCGCACTGTTTTGAAAAAATAAGCTGGGGCCAGAACAGGACAGGACAGGGCAAGCCAACCACAGCTTAGGGCATATCCGTCCGTTGTGCTTTATGCCTGACTGTCCGACTGTCAGCCAGTCAGCCACACAAACACACAGAAGACCACTATACGTTGCTGTGGCTCGCGACCCAGGGCCAAATTTTTATGCGCGTTCAGCTCCTACATGGCACATCCGGTTGGTAAGGAACGAGGAACGTGAACATAACGTGCAATACCAGCTCGAATTTACAATGACTAGCCCCCCCCCCATTACGCCCACACACACACATAGCACCACGCCCCTTGCCCTCTAGCTACTGCTGTCTGTCGCTTATATAAAATATCCTGCCAGCTTGTGTGGCACTTCCTGTGACTGCTACATACACATATATAAACACCACACCCTTGAATTTGTCGCAGTGTCGCAGCAACAACAAAGCATTAGCCTCTTCCTACCCGCCCCGCCCCTTCTTATTATACATACATTCAGCTCTTTTGTAGCTTTTGCTGTGATTATTGTTTTTGCCACAGGAAAACCTTTGCTGGCATGTTCCAAACTCTTTTGTTTCGCTATATACATATATACATATATACATACATATATATATATATATATATATGCATGAATGTGTCTCTGTGTAAGTTTGTCGACATTGTCAGGATTTCAGCACCAACGTCGTCTTCCTGCCACATGTATTTCTCATTTTCCATATTTTTTATCTTGTTTTTAGCTTCAAAAAAATACATTCAGACACATGCCAAGAGAAAATTTAAAAGGTTTTCTCGTGGAGAAAATTCGCTCTTAAATTATGCACAGTGCATAAATTAAATGTCAATTTTAATAAAGTCATTCGACGGCGAGGCGAGTGTTTGCCAAATCAAGGATCGGAGTGCGGATGGAATGCTTAAAGGCAGGCGGTGGCGTAGGGGAAGTAGAAGGGAAACGTGTCTGTGGTCGACAGACTGCTAAAGAAATTAAATTTTTATGAATCAACAGAGTGACACACACTCACCAAAATAATAATAATATCAAGAGGCAGAGCAGAGGAAGAGCAACAGCAGATCTTCTACTACAGTGGGGGAGAAGCTGAGCAGCAGCAGCAGCGATGGTCGAGGGGAAGGCATAATGAAGTTTAAGTGTATTATAATGGGCATTGGGCATGGGAGAGGGTCCAGACGATGTGACGCCCTTTGCCGACGACAACCCCAACAGCAGCAGCAGTAGCACCAACAACAACAACAATACTAATAGTGGCAACAGCAATTTCACATTGTGTGCATGTTCAGGTTAAAGTGGTTAAATAAACGCACGCGTGGCGACACAAATGAAACGTGACGAGTACCACTGACGACGATGACTATCGCACACACACGCAGGGGCTGAAAGCAAGAGAGAGTGAGATTGAGAGAGGGAGAGAGAGAGACAGAGAGAGAGGGGGGGGGGATTGGATTGTGCGCGTTGCATTCGTAATTCGTGCCTGGCATGTGCAAGACGACAGTCGTAGTCGAAACCCCGGCAATTGTTTACTCGCTGAACCCAGCACACGTGCTACGCACTTTAATCATTTTGACAGACTTCAACGAGAAAATTCGCATTAAAATGGGGCAAGCAAGAAGAGGGAAGGGGGAACAGGGGAATGGAAAGTGACAAAGCATACAAATTTCTGTGATTCGAATTGAACACAAATAGATAAAGTGGCATTTTAGCAAATAGTTCTAAAAAGGGTTATTTTAGAATGCGAACCTTTTCAACAAGTAAGAGTGCTGTAGTCGAGTGAGCTTCACTACGATATATACTGAACACAGTAGTTAAAAATATTCGAATTAAATTGGGAAATTTCCCTTAAAAAAGCTTTGCACCCAAATATGAGCAGGCAAAGTAAATTCTTATAGCAAAAATACGAATGCAGCGAGTATTTTTATTCACCAGTCCCTATTGAGCCCTAATTGGTTGGCTAGAAACATCTGCATACATACATACGTACACGCAATTGTAACGTGGTTCTGCAGTATATACACAAAAACATATTTACGCTCGCATCAATTATCATTCCATCTGTTTCTCACACATGCGCTTGCATGTTTATGCATGCAGAAAATGCTTGCGGCTACAAGTAGAAATGAGACCAATATGAGAATATATGGTTCCATAACTTGGGTGTTTTTATTCTGATCCTAATAAAATTTGGATAATTGATTTATAATATGCATAAGTATGACTAGAGGATTATGTGTTCAAGATTGTAGCATTTATTGCTTTTGTAAATCGACATAGATGGATGATCGAAAAACGGAGAAAGTTATAATCAAATATAATATATAACCAGTTCGATTAAAACTAATTTTTCTATTAAAAGTCATTTTATATATTTAATTAAATTATAAATTTCAATTTTTCTCGCAGTTCGCTTAAGTTTAAAACACACCTTCCCACACCGATGAGATAATTAGATAGATAGAAATTAACCTGTGAGTTGAATGTTTTTAGTCCCATTTGTGGCTTTTCAATAATGGATGTGACAACAGCAAACACACTATGGGCCAAATGACATTGCATGCTTGTCTCAAATTAACCTAAATTATTCTACTCTTAATACACATGCAAAACAACACACACAAACAATTACAGTCAACTGCTTCTGCTTCTTTCTCCTATTAGCCAGGCCTGTAATAAGGCAGAAATAATAGCTCTTATTTCCAATAATTTAGTTAATTTCGAGTGATTAAATAGCTATTTTGAGTTGAAACAGCTGATAAGTATTTAGAGTAATAATAATGCATATATGTTAAATTGTAACAGTAATCTTCAACTTAAAATTATAAGAATATTCCAGCAAATTAAACATGTCGGAATAAAAGTTTTGGCAAAATATTAGAAAATTTTTTCAACCGTTCATTAACGTCTTAAAGTTTTACGCATTGCAGCACTGCATTTTGTTAATTAAAAGCCCAAAACTATGCTGAATATTTAAATGAGATAAACCGACAAAGAGTAAGAGAGAGAGAGAGAGAGAGCGAGACTGAGTACGAGTAAGAGAAAGATATTAAGGTGTGTGAGACACAAAATAAAAGGAGACATGTGTCAAAGGGATTTGGAGGATTATGTCAGGTGGGTGGATAAGAGATAAAGTTTGTATGCAAAGACTTTTGCCTAATGCCTCGGGGTGCTCAAGTGTATGTGTGTGTCAATGTGTGTGTCAGCTGCGTATCAAACACGACTGAAAGCACACAAAAGCAACAACAGCAATAGGCCATATATGCTGCATGTAGCCATGCATAGCAAATACTTTTGACTGTTGTTGTTGTTGGCCAAGTGGGAGCGGGGCGAGGAGACTGTTGCAAATACGGCCAGAGAGGTTTCGAGCTCTTGGCTTGACGCCGTTTTCAGGCCGTAATGAAGGTTTACTGCTAGTTGATTGCTTGATGGTTGTTGCTGTCTCTGGCAGCAGCAGCCGCATTTGCCTTTTACTTTGGGGCCCTGCGTCTTCACATCAGTTGACGCCCACAGACAGAGTTTAGCCTGAGTCGCAGCCACGTTTAAATATATGCAAATCAGCAGCAGTACGGAACAGCAATGGCAACAACAATAACAGTTGTCGCCGTTGCCAAGTTGTGAAAATCAAATTAAGCAACAGCAGCCGAAAAGATGCTTTTGTTGTTGTTGTTGTTGGTGTCATATGGTTCGTGGGCGTATCCTGAAACTGTTTAGCAGTTGCTGCTGCTGCTACACTGCGACAAATGCAGACAATCAACAATGTTGCTGCTGTCGTCTGGGCCGAGTGCCAACATTTGTATAACTTTTGGGACAAGCGCAGCAGAGCAACAGAAGCAGCAACTTCAACTCGAACACAGAAACTCAAAGTGACTGCGACTCTGAAGTGGTAACTTAGTGGCGGCAACAACAACAACTACGGCATCAACCCACACCATACACACAACCAACAGCGTAAAAAGTAACAAGCAGATAGAGAAAGAGATAGAGGAAAAGGGGAATGGGTAAGGGGAAGGGAGAGAAAGACAGAGCGGAAAAACTTGGCAAACTTAGCTAGCAATTTTCTTCAACTGTTTTGAGTAGTTCTCAGTGATTTTGGGTAGACCTTACCAACCCAAAATGCAAAGGTTATGGGGGAAAACACTAAAGTATTTGACGCCATAGCCAGCATGGGGCAGGTATGCGGGACAAGGGGTTTGAAATTGAATTGAAGTGTGCTTCAGTTGTGTGTTGCCAGGCAGAAGGAAGTAGTTAAGTGAACTCAAGGGAAAAGTTTTCTGGGTCTAAGCCGGGACAAGAAGCGGGGACCCAGGTTAGGGGGCAGCATTGGTGGCATGGCTACGAAATGAGAAGCAGCCCAAAAACTTTGCAACTGTTCACTTCTATTTATGCCCTGCCCTAAAGATATTCACAGCAAATTGCACAAGAAACAAATTTAGAATAATAATAAATTTTGAAAACAAAAAACAGTTCTTAAATATAACCAGACAGATCTGACTTAATTGAGAAAGAAAATCTTATTTTTCTATCACAATTTTAAATAAATATAATGAAATAACAACTGTACTCAAAGTCAGGCCAGATCAGTTGGATTAAATATATATATATTAATTCCATACTTATTAAATGGACACTTTTGGTTAATAATAATAAAAAGACAGGCACATTTGTAAATTTTCGTTGAGCCTGCTTTTATTTGTGGCATTAACAACTTGGTTGGGTCTGGCAAAGAACCAAATGTCAAGGAAAGGTTAGCTTAACCATACCATTCAAACGTATCGTTATCTATTATCAGTGGGTGTTTTTTTGTGTGTGTTATGTGTGTATATCTGAAGCTTGTTCCGTCCTTTTCACGTCACTTTAATCAACCAGCAGAAGAGCCAAACAAATTTTTTGGCAGTGATAAATGTTTGGTTTGTGAGGTGACAATCAATGTTTTGTGCGCCGCATGTTGCTGCCACAAACACACACATGTGATTGTATGTTGTTGCTGACTGCTGTGCTGTGCTGCGCCACTACCACCAAAACCCAGCTGGCTTTTAGCAGGTCTTCAGTTTCTTATACATTTCTCTTTTTTTTAGTCAGCTGGTCTTTGGTTTTTGTTTCTGGTTGCTTTCATGTCAATTCTTGTTTCATGTTGTTTGTTCGCATCACAAAAAAAAAGTCGACCGCGCCACGCCAACGCAAATAAAGTAAAATACAGAAATCTATAGAGAAAAAAGCAGAGAGGGGGCGTGACAGAATGTCAAATGTGGTATGCAAATGTGGCACGTTGGAAAATGCGCGGAATTTGCCAAGAGCCAAATAAAAAATACTAATATCCAACAGACAAAACAAATTTTCATGTGATTTGAATTTATCTCGCTTAAAGACAAGCACTTTGGCCCGCGTGTTGTTTTGGCAGCTAATTAAACACAAGCCCACAAAACAAAAGACCCAAAAAATATGCACTGACAACGTTTCAGAACACACACGCAAACAGAGGGTCTATAAATAATATGAACAGCGTGGCTGGCCAAGCAAACAAATTTAAATTTAAATAAATTAAAAACACAAAGAACGAGAGCCATATAGCTAAGCAGAAAGCGAGAGACGCAAGGGGCACCATCATGTTTGCCGTATAAGCAAAGTGGTTAGAGCTTTATCAATTTGAGGCAGCCAGCAATTGTGCGGCAATAAAATTAAATTTTATTAGACAGGCCCAAAAAGCGTTAAAGGCAAATCCAACAAACAAATAACAAAAATTAAAAAAATAACAACAAAAGAAGAAACTTAAAGTTGAGTCGCATTTTGTTTTTATTGCTGACCTCGAGCGCA
Source organism: Drosophila fungiperda (assembly GCA_035042345.1). Classification (NCBI taxonomy): domain Eukaryota; kingdom Metazoa; phylum Arthropoda; class Insecta; order Diptera; family Drosophilidae; genus Drosophila; species Drosophila fungiperda. The sequence continues at coordinate 185,983 of JAWNLM010000177.1, forward strand.
ATAACTTTTAATGGTATTTAAATGTATATATATATATATATCTATTATGTATCAATTATTTTCAATGTTGTGCATTTATTAAGTTTTAAATGTACATTAAACATACAACGTGTTGCACATGTCAGCGCTGTCAGTTAACAGGCACATTTGTAAGTGCAAAATTATTATGGCTTTTTAATAGGATTTCTTTTGGCAATATTCAGAAAGCATCTGGCAAGAGCTTCTCATTTAGATGTACCTCGTAGGAGGTAGAAGATAAGTGAAATGGGCCAACTTAGTATACGTTTACGCATTAAAACTGTTTTGTAATTTAAGTAAATTGGTATATAGAAAAATACGTAGGGAAATACATTGTGTATAAAATATCTAGCTTTGTCAGTATCTCAATCTCAATCTATCAATCTTTCACTGAGTACAGCTGGCATTAACAGAATATCGGTTTAGTCCTCCCCTGACCCTGTTTTATCACCATCCAATTGACGTATTTATAGAACTCTTTTATGCTTGAGCTGTTTACGTATTATAATTATATAATTATATCCAATACTTAATGGCAATACGTTGCAGTGGTCTAAAAGTTTTCTAAATCGAACTATTTTCAAGTGGCACAATCAAAAAGGATATTACAAAATTAACTTGTTTGTTCAATTTAAGTGAGAGCAACTGACAGCAGGCAAGGGGTGGGGGTGATGTGTGTGTGTGTGGTATTTAATATTACTCGAGGCTGACTTTTGCCTTTGACATGCTCAAAATTCATTGAAATTATGCGCGATTTGGATTTATTTATTTTCTTTTTGGCTGTGTTTTCCCACTCGTTGCCCGCATTTATCACACGTAATTCTGACAGATTGATGTGCGTGTGTGTGTGTATGTGTGTGTGTGTGTGATTTTGTTGGTTTTGCCTTTTATTTACTTTATTTCTCTTCTTTTTTTTGGCATGTATTTCATTTTTGTATGTCAAATGTGCGAAATGTCATAAATTTTATGGGCAGCGCATGGGCATGCAAAACAGAGGCGCAAATACACAGAAATAAAAAATAAAGAAAGAAGAGAAGGCACCTGCAGGGGGGCGGTGGAAGAGGAGTTACAATTTTTTTTGAATGAGCAACGGCAAAATAAAAGAAATGAAATTCGTATTCAGTTTGTTTTTATTTTTATGTGCGTTTTTATTGCGACAACAACAACACTGACAAACTGTGTCAAAACTTCCAGCGTGCCATATGACAAATAGCAGTGGAAGAACACATAAATAAATAGAAGAGTCAAGTGGGATAACACATTTGTGTACTCTTTTTATGAATATTTAATAAGATTTATTATCTCTGAATCTAACACTCAGCACTTTTTTTTAATAGACTCCTATTTTTTAATAGTCAGTGTTACTTGATCAGTTTTTAAATTGAGCCAAATGGCTGACACAGCCAGACAACTTGACTTGTTGGCCGGGAATTATATTACTTGTTTTGATTTATGTGATTGTTCTGTGTGTTTTTTTTACTGTTTGTATTTCCACATTGTACTTGAGTCGAACAGGTAAACAATAATTTGCCAAGCCATTCCCATAATGCCTCGAATATGTTTTGACCAATTGAGTCACAATTATGAGCATTTCTATTATTATTATTGTTAATATTACTGTTGCTAACATCTTGTGGTTCTCATTTCGAACTTGAGCTTGAATAAATTAAAATTGATAATTTAATAGGTTAACTCAAAATTGCTGATTAAATTATGTATTCAAATGCAATTATTGCGAATTTCAACAAATTTCGTTTGCTAAACAAATACAAAATATATTTGTATGCTTGAGGCAAATTTATTTTGTTATCAACACACAAAATCTAAATGCCAGAAATAAAATATAGTTTTACCAGAATTGTTGTCGAAATATGAATAGTTGTCCCTCGCTGGCAAACATTATTCATGTGCGTTTTTTCATGTTGTTCCAATGTGTGTGCATTTGCGAAAAGTTATACATATTTTTGGCTGGAACATTTTCACTACTCAACAGGGTGTGGCACACCGTTTGTCGGCACTTTCGGAAATGTTTCATTAATGCAAAACACAAAACAAGAATTCTACAAAATTGTGCAGCGCATATAAAGTTGGTTTTTTGGACCCCAAGACAAAAAAAAACACATCAAAATTTCTTTCAATACAAAACTGGCGATAAGCCTTTTATAAAAATGTGCAAATTTATTCAGTTGAAACTTACTTATGTAATTATTGTATTATTTGCATATTTTTATCGAATAAGCGTTGGACAAATAAAACATTTGACTGCGAAATTTTCTATCCAAAAATTGAGTAATTCGCTAATCAGAAACTATTTGCTATATAAAAATGACAATTTTTGACAATTTCATATTTATTCAATTTTGTTTTTATTTTATTTTTTTCATACTTAAGCAAACTTTTGTGCAGCACGTAAATTTATTTGTAAATGCAAAAGTTTTTTAATTAAATAAATATACGCCAGAACAGACACAAGCGCTGTATGGAAAAAACTTACTCAATAAGTCAATTATAGTTTTGAGCGCACTCACCTGCAACGAGACAAAGAGATAAAGAAACAAAAATTAGTTACAATGCAGGCATAATTAAAATAAATAAATAATAAAATGCGTGCATTGAATAAATATTGAAATTCAATTTACTGCATATTTCAGCATAAATAGTCACAAATATTTCAACAAAACACACGCAGACAGAATACATACAAACAACAACAACAAAGTTGCCGCTGCCACACAGAGTTAATTAATGTGACGCATAAATAATTTATTGACATTCGCAATGACAATTGAATGGAGGAGCACAAAACGAAACGAGGGGAAAATGGAGGGATGATGAGATATGGAGGGGGACGTTGAGGTAGGAGGGAGGGATGGTTTACAAGCGCACAAATAAACTGAATGGCAACACAATTGCACATCTGTCAGCTGCCAGCAAACAGCTACAACAACAAAACCCAGCCAAAGCAATACAACAAGTTTATCCGTTTAAACGCACAACAACCAAAAAATAACGTAATTGCTTTTTTTTGTATTTTTCTTCGCGTCTGAAAACCTGCTGAAAATCAACATGAGCTGCTTATTGGCTTGATTTGGTTTATAGCCGCCTTGCCTGACTTATGAGCTTACTTAAAATATTGCAGTTAATCTGCTATTATTTAAGACTTGTCAAAAACCATTTTCATAACTTACGAATTGAGCTGTTAACTATTTGCATTTAAAGTAGTTGTTATACGGAAAAAAAATTTTTATTAGCCAAATGATTTTGTTTATTAAAGTCTGTTCCGCTTTTAATTTTTTTTTTAATTTCAAATAACTTTGAGAAAAATCAGCTTTGAATTTATACTATTAAACGCCTTGAAATATTCATGATGGTCAACTGTTGTGTAACAAATTGATTGCCCTATCAAATTTATGCATCTAGGGCTAACTGAAAGTGAAAATGGTAAGAGAATTGCGATTTCAAGTTGACATTTGACATTTGGCTGACACACATTTTCCACACACACACAGACAGACGACAACCGCAAGTGTGGCTGCTGATGGGCGGCTGAGTTGAAATACGGTACTTGAGGGCCAGCGTTGACTGTGGGTCGAGAGGAAGAAGTTGGCCAATAGCAGCAGCAGCAACTTTCTAAATGCACACAAGTAAACACACTTAACTGTTGTCATTTAACTGTTTTCTGACCATCCATCATCCAACAACAACAACTAAGTGCAAGTCATCTAAGTGAGAATTCGTGCAGAAAAAAAAAGTAATGCTTAAACAAATGACACGCCCATATGAGAAGCTCAGCAACTAAATGTGGCAAACAACTTAAAACACTGGTTTATTAATTGAGTCCGTTGACTTGAGGTCGACTGAAGTAGCTTCAATTAGACCCCAGTCGCAACGGCGACAATGTCATTATGGAGCTCTTCGAGATTGACTTTTAATGGCCGGAAATAAAATAATAAAAACAAGAGCAACGGACAGGCAACGTCAACGTAAAGAACCAAAAAAAAAAAAAATAAATAAAATGTTGGAAAGTCATAAAAAAAAACTCCAACAAAAGCACAAAAATAAAAAGAAAAAACACAATGAGAAAAGTTGCCCGTTTTTCATCATCGCTTTTTTCCTAGTCGCTGCTTTTGCTGCTGTCGCCCACTCAGCCAGCGGCAGCTGAAATGAAAAATGTTTCAACTGCCGCCCATTTTTGAATTGTCCCCAGCGTTACTGCTGCTGCTCCGACCCCCACCAACTACCTCTTGAGGGTGCCCCATGCCTCACGAAAAACTGCCAGCGAAGGGTCCCAAGTCAATGTCTGAGCCCTGCCCTGCCCAGGGAGCGGAGCAAGCTACAAGCAAAGCAAGAAAAAGAAACGACTAACAATTACCCTGTTAAGATCCATTTTAATATCAATTTTAATGCTAGCCATATAAAATGTGCATATCATATTTGGGTTTTTTTTAAATTAAGTTAGCAACAAAATGATATATAAGCATTTATGTCATTAGATAGATGCCAAGATTTGTGAATTTTTAGAGTTTTAAATCTCTATTTCAGACAATAGGTAAACATTAAAAACCACATTTAATAATATAAAAACAAATCTCTTTATTTGTAGACACAAATTTTAGGCAGCTGAAACCAATTTTATTTCTAACTGAAAACAAAATAATTAATCTGTTGAAACAAAAGTTTATTTTTTTAATTGAGAAAGAAAAAGTTGTAGGAAAGGAAAAGTATGCTTTGCAGTCAAGTTTTATATTATGCTTCCCCACAATTATTTTTAAAGCCATTATCTGTAAGAGAAAAAAAGCAACCAAAACAAAAAATAGCTTTTGCAACACAAAGATTTCATCGTTTTGCCATTATACGTATTTCTATCAGTTTTTTTTTTATTTTGTTTTGTTTTTTATAATGTTTTACTGTGGTTCTGGCCTGCGTCGTATTTGGTTTGGTTTGGTTTTCCTGTTGCCCCCGCGGGGCATTACGGCTGAGTTGGATCTTTATGTTTATAAAAATTGAATTGATGAGTCGCTTGAAATGAGTTCAAAAGGTTAATAAACGTGGCCCCAGACCCCAAAAGAGTTGGCTTTGTGTTCGCTGTATGCATAATGAAAGCAAGTATTTTGAATATGACTATGAGAGCGGCAGTGAGTGTGCGAGTGAGTGTGCGAGTGACTGTGTGAGTAAGTGAGTGAATGAGTGCCTCTCGACTGTTGCTACAAATAAAGCAATTTGTCTAATTGCTCTAGGAGACGCCTAGGCAACGAAATATTTAACGCATTTGTGTTGCTCTTGTTGTCATGGTTGTTATTGTTGTTGTTGCTTAGGCCTGCTTTGGCTGAATGCCAATACCGACTATGGGCTAATAATAACAACAACAACAAACTCGAAATGCCGTTACAAATTATGCGGCACAAAATGCAAATTGTGGCTGACAATTATTGTGGGCGTTGTTCAATTGTTGTTTGCGACGATAGAGTTTTGCGACGGCGACGGTGGTGGTGGTGGTGGCGGTGGCTGTGGCTGCTGTTGCTAAATTGAGCAACGCCAAGTGCCAAAAGTGTTGCTAGCTTTTGAACAATTTAATTATAGCCCCCGAGAGCGACCAGGCAGCGAAGCAGCAGGCACTTGAAGTGTTGCACAGCCAGCCCGTAGCAGCAACAGCAGCAGCAAAAAGTCGTAACACCAGTTGCCAAATACAGTTTGTCGACTTTTCGCAGTCCTCTTTTATCAAATATATATATATATATATATATATATATATATATATATATATATATATGTAAATATATTTGTATTTCTTTCTGGCAATTGCACGATTGTTGGGCTAGTGCCCAAATATCAGGCAGAAGAGGTTAACGGGGTGGATGTCTACATCTGACAACCTGTACGTTTAAAAACATTGCCACTCGGCCTCGAGACAATTTATGCAAAAATATAAAAAAAAGTGTGCATAAAATATATGTTTATGAGCTGTCATTAAATGGTTTTAATAGCATTGAGCAGCAACAAGAATAACTCGCACGTTATTGATTGAATGCCGCTTGATTTGTTGCAATTTAAATAATTAATTAAAGCGGGCGCCACTTAAGTCGTCAGCTTCAAGAAGTCAGCAACAATTTATGCGCTGTAGCCACAACAACGACACACATGTACAACAACAACAACAACAACAACAACAACAACAACAACAACAGCAGCAGCAGCAACAACTTATGTCGTGTAGAAAAATCAATTTGCATATATGCAAATTTGTTAGCAGTCGCTCGTTTTGGGCCGATTCAACTCAGTGGTTGTTGTTATTGTTGGGGACCAGCACTCGGGGTGTTAATAAATTGTCACGAGATCAAAAAAGCAATGTTTTTAGCCAAACACAATGCTGATATTTTCATACATTGAATCCATTAAAAATTGTTAAAACGGCTATAATGGTTTTGTGCAAATGTATGCTATATATATATATAGAATATACATATACATATTATGAATCTACTACCAAAATTACAATAAGGTCGAATTAGATACACCCAACTTATGGTAAAAAATATTTCTCATGTTAATCTAATTTGTACCAGCAGCCGCATGCATTTTCTGTATGCATAAATATGCAAGCGCATGTGTGGGAGTGATAATCAAAGCGAGAGTTAATATATTTTTGTGTTTATTCCGCTAAACCCCGTTACCTACGATTATATGTATGTTCATGCACGTGTTTCTTGGCAGCCAATTAGGGATTATTTCGGACTGGTGCATACAAAGATGCGCTGCATTCGATTTCTTTTTACTCTTCAGTGCTCGTGCTTGCTATAAGAAATTACCGACATTTCGGTTTTTTTTTTTAAGGGAAATTTGCCAATGAAATTTAAATTTATTTAACGGCTGGGTTCAGGGTATATCGTAGTCCAGCTCACTCGAATACCGAATTTCTACTTGTTTTTATATATCTATATCAGCAGCCAATTCAAATGTTAGCCAGTAAATTTATAATTTTGCCGTAAACAGATTTAAGTACTCGAATCGCAGCTATTTCAATTAATTATGCATACATATACAAATTTGTTCATGTTCCTGTTCAATTCGACATGCAAAAAATATATAACGCTTTCCAGGAAATTGAATTCGATTGTGGCTGGCGAATTGTTTGTGTGCATTATCAGAAATTAGTTGTTGCGAAACAGCATTAAAGATAAAACAATCACACATACAAACACAAGTGTGCTAAACAAACATTCATATTTATGTGTTTAAAATCAAAACGAGTAGCTGCTATTCTAATTCTTATTGCTAAGTATATATAAGATTTTATGGCATTCGTTAATTTACATTTTTATTGGGCAATACTATGAAAACGGCAATCAAGTTTTGTCAGATTCACTGACAATGAATGAAAAAATTCTGTTTACAAAAGTTGCATTTCGTAATTAACAACAATGTGTGACTAATGTTTAAGGCTAGCGAAATTTCCATATTTATTCTGAGAATATACATACATATATAAACATGGCTATATTTTAAAATATTCCATTAGGCTGTCGTTGTTTGAATGCTCAAGCACATTTCTGGTTTATTTTACCACTTAATACATTTTTCATCAAAAACATAAATAAATCGAAAATGTTCAGATTCATATGGAATTTCGGGCATTCGTCAGCAAATTCCGTACAGCTTATTGGGTTACAAAATGCGCACTGAACTCGATTCCAAACACAAACTCACAAAACAAACGAAACAAAAAAAGATATAAAAAAAATAAAGTATCTTTTTTTTGTGCTTTTTTATGTGGTTGTTTATTTTTTTAATGTATGGCACGTCTGACTCTGGCGCTGACTTTGAGCTCTTTTGTGGTTCTTGTGTGTGTGTATTTGTGTTTTTGTGAGCCCCTCTGTCCTGCTCCCTGCACCCCTCACATTTTGCCACTATTTGCGCTTCGTTTCGTATGTGTTTTATGTGTCACTCGTGGAGCGCACTTTTGCCTTTGCGGGTGGTCTCTGCTACACATATATAATGCGATCTGTTTCTGCTTTGCGGCTAACCCCCCATATTTTTGTATTTTTTGCCTGTGCCCTTGTTAACTTGTTCGCATGTCATTCGTTTCATTTTGGCGTGCTTTCATGCCACAAAATTTGATTTTGTGTCGCAGACAACACGTACAACAACCATGCTTAAAAAACAACAGTACCAACAACAACAATGATCAGAGCAAAATTATGACCATTAAATTGACTGAGCTTCTCATAGCTGTTTTGTAACTGTATCTACATATTTTGTATCCAGTATCTGTATCTTAATTTTGTGCTTGCTGTTTACTTCATTTACTATTGATATTAGGTACTCATTTATTAAAAAATGACAAATGTTATTTGGTATTATGAATATACAGGTAAACACATATATCCATATTAGTTGGGGTCTTGTGTCAGCGAGGAATTTATATGTAATAAGATTAAATGTCTTAAAGTTTGATATCGAACTTATTAAGAATAATGCGTTTTAAGCATTTGGCTATATTTTTTTTAACAATTTTATTGAATATATTTTATATATGAAATGTAGTATAAGTTATGCAGATACAGATATATATATATATATAATGTAGATATACTGATAGATTTTGCAGTTTTCATTGTATCACTATAATCATGGCAACATTATTATTATTTGAAATCATTTCGACTTAATTTATGATACTTGCAGATTTCACTTTGAATTTTTTTAGTGTAAATTTATTTGTCATTTCGATGATTCGCTTTTGTTGTGAATTTGGGATGGTCGATTATTTTACGTTGCTTCGCATCAGCGTCAAAGTCAGAGAAGCGTCTTTCCAAGCCTGTTCAATTGTTAAGTTGAGTTTATTGTTTATTAGCGGTCTTTTTGTGGTTGTCTTTATGAGCATTTACTCATTTTTTCACTATTGTTGTTGTTGTTATTTCACAGTTGAGCACATTAAATGCTTAATAATACGCATGTCAAAAGCAATTCTCGACTCGAACCGCTATCAATGGCAAGGAAATTGGCGCCATGTGATACGCTTCGCTGACTGCCCCCAGTTGCCTAAGAGAGTAATTGATAGATTTGGGTTAACTGCCACACACATATTGGGGCAGAGAATAAGACTCACTTTTGCACGCTCTCGATGCGTAACACAGCTGACAACATAAACGGGGGCACATACAACAAATTCCAACAATGTCTCAAAAAGTGGCAATGTTGACAATTAACAAATTGATGTAGCAATTGAATGAATCGATTCAATAATTATCCTATTGAGTTTTTTCAATTAATCGAACCGAGTGTTTATACCCTCATTAGAACAAACACTTAACACTTTATTACAAGCGAATGGAAAATAACAAATACTCAATAAATTCTACTGAAAAATGTTTACTTCAATCGTTCGTTTTTCACACCTTGACAAGCCTTTTGTTTAGATACAAATTAAGTTAAAACTAATTAAATTACTGACTACATCTTTGGGAATACAAAAGTTACACTTGGTACAGTTCAGATTGAGTTTTTAGAATATTTTTTATAGCTAACAAATATATACAAAAGATTATACATAAAACAGATTGATAGTGATTAAACTTGACAACCAATTAACTTTTAAAATATTTTTTATTGCAACTTGCTTTCTTGTTTAATAGCTGAGCATATCTAATATGCTGCTAAAAGCTACAGCAAAGATGTTAAAGATCTCAAAATTTATGGGCATGCTTCACACTAACCACTTATCGCTGATGGGGCGGCTTGACTAACAATATTGTTTCACGCACTTTGCATTCAATAACCAAACAAATGCGCTCTCAACTCAACCAATTCGCTGCTTGTCAGTTTTATCTTTGGCTATGCTTTAATCAGATATGCAGCGGGCAGAATGTGGTGGTGGATTGTGGACCAATGCCTGACAGTGAACTTATGTCGTTCCGTAACTGATAGCAGCCCAAAAATTCAAAGACGAAACTCACATACAAAAAAAACCCACAAATACCAATCCGAATCCAACTCGAATTACTCGGACGATAAGTAGACAACCCGCATTGGCATTGGCAATTTGGCAAATGCGCTGCTGTTGCGGACATTGTGCGTCATGTCCAGCACGCAACAGCAGTAGGAAAAACAGCAACTGTAGTTACCTAACTACCCTCCTCTGTTATACGCCCCCCGCCATGACCAACAAAACCCCATTCGCTCAGTCAATTGGCAGAAGCAGCAGAGGGCGACCTTTTATGGCCTGTGACTGGGCAAATGGGTATGTGGAAGCAGCAGCAGAGAAGGGGTGGGGTGGCATTGTCGAGGACCCCTGTGGTCGTTTGCCAATGCAAAGAGTGTGCGGGGACAGCCAGCTGCCGGGCACAGCCAAAGGCCAGGCAGGCAGGCTGTGTGGCAGCAGAAGTTGTACGAGTTGGGGTGGGGCGACTGCTACTAACATGATTTGCACGCTTCGCTGCTTCGCTTGCATTTAACAAACAGCGAGTGCTGACACAGCTGGAGGGGAGGGGTAAACGCGCGGGACAGGGAGGTCGCGCCACAGCAAGTCGCGAACTGTGGTTACGTTTGGCCGACGGCGTTTGCGGTTTGGGTTACATTTGGTTTGAGTTGACCGAAGAACGACGAGCGACGGACGGCAAATCGACCGCATTGCCATTTGGCTATAATTTGGTTTGGTTTCATTTCGTTTCGTTTTGTTTTGTAGCATGTTGCATGTTGCAGCGCCATATACTGCGCGCTCAAACTTGCAAAAGTGCAACATGGAAATAAATTATGACACTAATGCACAGCAACAGCAGCAGGAGCAGCAGCAACACGGGGCAACTAGTTTCAATATTCGTGTCTCGACTTTATGGTTGTTTGTGCAATGTATAAATTATTTAGCGGCGCCTAATGGCAATTAGTTGACAACCAACACGCTTCAGATTGTGTATATTATAATAACCCCCCTCCGGCATAATAAAAAAAAACACATCAAAAAATTTAACATAAGTTTAAAGTTAAAATTAAAGATAAATCGCCACAACAACCACATCCGGTAATTAGGTGTTTCATTAACCAGTAGTTAGTTCAACGATTTATTTAATGATTCTGCAGATTACTGTTATTATGTTTAATCCAAGTTAAGATCTAAATGTAGTTGAATTAAATTTTAATTATTTTCTTTTCTTTGATTTAAAGATAAGAGTTCTGACAAACAAGCATTGGCACCTTGAAAACTAAAAACCAGAAATCAGTTTTCATATAATTAAATGAAAGTGAACTGAAATTAAGTTAGGAACATATTAATTCAAATAGGTTTAACAAACACATGCATGCAAAGTCTTAGCTTTTAATGATTATAAATTAAAAACGAGCAAAAAATAACATTGAAATTTATTAAGCTTTTTTCTAGCAGTTAATAAATCAGGTTAGGTGAAACAGTTGTTTAAAAAGTAGTTTTTATACCCATTAAAAAAGGGTTACCGATAGCAATAAATGCCATAATTTTAGAGGCAGATTCTTCTTATTAATAGAGAATATACGTAAGCATATTATGAAATCCAAATTTCATAAAGATCCGATAAGAAACAGCCAAGTTATGGTCAACAATATATTCTCATATTGGTCTCATTGCTTCCAGCAGCCGCTGCCTAAATAAGCGAGTGCATTTGTGCGAAAGAGATGGCAAGATAATCGATGCTAGCGAAAATAAGTTTTTGTGTGTATTACGCAGAAAACGGTGTTCTGCGTACCTACCTACCACTGCATATGTATATATGTATGTAAGTATGTACGCAAGTGTTTCTAGCCAACCAATTAGGGATCAGTTCGGGCTTGTGAAAAAAAATATGTTTTCATTTGACTTTGAATAAAAATGTGACGATAAACCAGAATTGGAAACTTGACAAGTAGCTCCTCTTTAAAAGCATACTTCAGACTAAATGATAGTAAATGGAAAATTAGCCCAAAGAATAAATTAAAATTAAACGAAAAACTATATCTGCTCTTTTGCACGCAAAACGCCAAGTATTGTCAACTTATTACTAGAAAAACGAAGGAATATTACTATGCATATTATGGCTACTTGGTTTGCTAGTTGTCTTAAGACTTTCGTGTATGTATATCTATTTAAAAATTCTCTATTAAAACACAATATATCAATTAGTTTTTGTCTGCCAGTTAATAACGCATATCAAGTGTAATTATAAATAATAATATAAACTGAAATGAATAGCTATGTTTTAACATTTGGGTAAAGTGCAACACATGGCATATTGTTGGGGAGGTGCGTCTGGGCGTGGCAACACTATTAACTATACGAGTGTGTTGTGTTTGTGTTTATGTGAGTGTGTTACATGTGGGGCTGCGTGCTCTAAATGCTTCATTTGGTATGCTCATGAATTATGAAACAGACAAGCGTCATTCAACACTCCAGTCCCACCTCTGACTAAAGTTGGATTGCTTGCAACAACAACAAAAACAAGAAAAAGCACAACAACGCCTAGCTGTGAGGATCACCCTTGCCCTGCTTTTTGGCCAGCTGTAAAAAATGATCAATAAATGTTTAATAGCTCTACACGCACATTTTTAGATAGCTGAGCATAAATAAATAAATATAAATAAATAAATACACTGGCTGTGTGGCTGTTTGTCAGTGTGGGCTGATGGCATCGAATGGAAAGAAGTAAACCAAACCAAACGTAAACGTAGCAACAACAACAACAACTGCAACAACTACAACCACAGCAACAGCAAAACACAAGCCCCAAAGACGACGTTGTCGTATTTAATATGAGCAAACATGCGACGAGCGTGTAAATATTTACTAATGAACAATATTTACTTTGTTATTAAAGTAGTCGACGCAGTAACGAGCGACGAGACCCGGGCAAAGAATGAGAGAATGCCTAAGACATATATATACTCAAATACATACATAAATATATATAAGTATGCATATAGAGTAGAGATATGGAGAGCGGTAATGGGGGTTAACTTTGCGTTCCGACTGTGTCTGTCTGCCCAGACTGCGTGTTAATGGCTGTGAGAGCTTCGAGTTACCAGTTTTCAGACATTTGGAGAGCTGCCCAAGTATATAGCTCGAGGCGAATGTGTTGTGTGTGTGCGTGTTGTGATTGCGGCAAGCCAAAAACAATAACAAACCAGAGACCCTACCAAGAGAACCGACCACAACTAAAGATTGTGCTGTGCCCATATAACCCCTCAGTTGAGCACCCATCAACAGCAACAACAGCAACAACAACAACAACAACAACAACAGCAACAACAATAGCAACAACATCATAAACAACTTGATTGCATGGTACGCCTGACTGGGCAAAACACAGAGCGCTGTTCGCTTCGCACTTTGCCACTTGAGAGCCAAGCAAAGTTCGAGTGTGTGTGTGTGTGTGTGAGGGGGTGGGGTTAAGGAAATGGGAAAGAGTGGGGCAGGCGATAATTGGCCTGCAGGGCAAGCCCAATATATAGTGACAAAGTGGCATTACTTTTCAATTTTACAAGTGCACAACAGCAGCAGCAGCAACGGCGATGATATTTGTGTTGCTGGTATGTTTTCTGTGTGTGTGTGTGTTTTTTTTCCTCTTTTGGCTACAACATAATCAGAGCGAAGCAATCGTTTAAATTTATTTTAATTATGACCGAATGACCGTCACCCTCACGAAACAGCGTGCAGAAGGGCAAGCGTTGAGTCCCCTTTTGCCACATTTTCCTCCCAGCTCATTCGCTAGAGCAGGGAAACGCAACGAGTAAACAGTGTAACTTAAGCAAAGGCCAAAAAAAACCCTGAAGCAGGCCAGGAGGCAATATGAAATAAAAAAAGGGTCCGCAACAAAACAGGCAGCATGAATCATGCCGCACAGCTCAAAAGTGTTGAGGAGGCTAACAGCGACAACAGCAGCAATTTAAAAGGGAAAAAGAGGGGAGAGATATGGGGAGAAGATTAGGGGGAAAAAAGAGAGAGCAACAAGGAACAAGCCAGGCAGTCTTGTCTCCTTGTATGCAAGACCTGTTCATTATAATTATGACCCTCATCAAAAATGTTTGACTCAAGCGGTTTGTTGGGCAACAGCGGCAGCAGCAGCGGACGAAACGTGCCCCGCTAACACTGCCTGTGCCCCTGGCCTTGCCCCTCTACCATCGCGTTTGGCAACGCTTTGCGACCCTTTTTGCTTTCATAATTTCATTGAAGGATTATTTGAAAATGTGCTCCGGACCCTTTGCACTCAAAAAAAAAACATCCATAGATGTATCTTTGTCTTTCGTCGTGCCAAAATAACGATTAACGTTGAGCCAAAATGGGAAACAGAACACAAGAATCTCTATTTAGGGGTTGGAACAAAGCGAGTTAAGGGTTGCTGCCTGCATAAGTAATGAATGCCAAATTTGACTTGCACCTTGGGTTGAGACGAGTGCCACACGCTTCGGATTGAGATTGAAGCAGGTTAGCAGCTGGCTTAGCTTGGCTTGGGTTGGGCTGTGTTGAGGGGATTTCATTTTTATGGTTTTCTTTTTGTGGTTTCCATATCGCAACAACAGATTTGTAGCAACCACAACAACTTGAACAAAGCAGAGTGCAGAGTGTAAGCTAATGCGTAGGCCACTCCACATGCAACGCGTGGCAATGTCGGCATTTATTTGTATTGTAGATGCCACAGCCAGGCAGACGAGAGGCGTTAGAGCAGCCCGCAATTTGGGTGCTGGTGTGGTCAGTGGCCAGATAGGAGCATTAAGTAGTTTCGACAACTCCCAACCAATTTCAATTAATGCCCCGTTCCATTTTACCCTCCACAACTCGCCACATGTGCTTGCCTTGTGGTTAATATGCTGTAAATTACAGAGCGAAGGCATCACCTTCTTCGGCACATGCAGGTAGCCCTGCCAATTGCTGGCCGGCCGCCAAGCCCGGCTAAGGCAATCAGCCACAAAACCAAGCGGTAACTGCCAGGCCCAGCTCTATGTCGGCATACCCAATTCACTTCAATTGAAACAAATGCCAATACTAATTAATACCCTGTAGCCAGACAGACAGTTGTTTGTCAAAAGGCTTTCATGACATGTTCAAACTCGTCTTTGACACGAGTGCATTTTTTTTTATATTTTTAAGCAGTTTATTCTTGTCCCACAGCTATTTGTAAATGTTTTTCTGGCAGCTTTAATATTCCAACTTTCTTTAACTATAATGTTTGTCTTTTTAACTGTTAAGAACACTTTAGAGTTAGTTTAAAATTGTGTTTTGAACACATTACCTTTATTTATTCTTACATATATTAACAAGGCTTAAAGCGCCTGAATGTGTAGCATATTTCAGATAACTATAGTTGCAATTTCATAAAAGGTATGTTAAATGTGATAAATAATTTATACAAAGTTCCAATTAAAGTTAAACTTATTTTGAGCAAGTCTGCAAGACAACTTCATCTTTTTAAGGGAATCAATTAAAGCAAAAAATTTATGACAGCATACCCCAATGTAGTACTTGCAGCAACTACAGAGCATAAAATGCTGCACAGGCCAGCAAAACGAAAAAATACGAAATACTCTTGGCTTTGCTGAGCTCCGTGTTGCCGCTGCTGCTGCCGTTTGCATCGTTTCACGTTCCCCACACAATAAAACTCGACATGTGAACAACAATATTATCAACGTCATGGGTCCCCGGCATGGTTGCCGCACCAACTAACAGAGCCTGGGCCTGGGCCTGGGCCTCTCGAGGCTGCTGCTTAGTTGTCGATCGTTGTTGTTCTTGTTGTAGTTGCTGTTGCTGTTGCTGTACACGAAAGGGCCACAGCAATGAGGTTCCCTCATGCCAGGCTGAATACACACTTTGTATGCGCTTCGTTATTGTTTCCATATATATGTGTGTTGTGAGTGTGAGTATCTATGTATGTGTTTTACAGCATTACCCCTGGGGATTTCGAGCGTGTAATATATGCTTTTCATGTTTTTTAATGCCATTGTTTGGTCGAGTATTTCCTATGTTTTTGTTTAGGCAACTTCAACGAGACAACGCCATCTAGCGGCAAACTAAATTACTAACGGACTGACTGCCTAAAACCATGTACCGCAAACACAGTTTATTTTCCGTTTTTTCCAGGCTCAAAATTCAAATTAAGACGGCGTAAAACAAAAGCCAAATAAACGAAAAAGAAAACAAACATATATATGTATATATATAAATATATATAAAGACAGTCAATTTTTGTTATTAATTTATTTCAACTCTTTTTCATATTTTTGCCCACTCCAACAAACAAAAACAAAAAAAAAGTAAAGAGAAACACGCAAGCAAACGAACACTGATTGCGCAGTTCTTCTCGACATGGCTGCTATAGTTGAGCTTGTTGTACACCTCCCCACTCTCCGTACACCTACCTAGCTTAGCACAGCGCACCCTTCACTTCCTTTGCGTTTGACGCTTTGAGCCTATCTTGTTTTTTGCGGTGCTTTTGTAATTGCACAGAGAATTCGCAGACGAGAAGCTGACGCATTATTTCTTTTTTTTGCGCTCCCCTTTTTAAGTCAATTTAACAGCGACTGCATTAATCCTGTGCTGGGATTGAATACACATACATACATGCATTCTGACATATGTATTTGTAATTGTGTTTGTTTATATGCGTCGGTAAGCCTATTAGTTTTTATCGTACTTATAGATTTTTCGAGTCTTTATTTGAAAATAGCATTAAAAGCAAAACACATACGCATATTGAGAGCTTAAAGCTTTCTTCAGTTTTATTCGAAGTTTATCTTTATTCTTTTAACTAGTTAGAGGTTATTTAAACATCTACTTGATTTCTTTTTCACAGTTAAGCTGTCATTAGCTATCAGCGAGAGAACAGAAGGAGACCGACGACATTAATATGGTGACTTAATTACTTGAGTGCACCTTCTGCTCTGCTTATTTCATCTTCTTCATCTTCATCATCATTATCATCATCTTCTTTCGCGACAAAAAGAAGAAGCGCCAAAGCCACTCAAGTAATCAAGTTTTACGGAGGTGAAAATGTTGATTAATGTCTGTGGGATTAATTACAGTTAATTGTTACAAATATCAGCGACAAGACATGGCAATGTACAAGTAAAAGGATGCCACAGGAATTTGTTACAAACTAATCCATTTCGTATGCCATACTCAGAATGTGCGCAGCTGCTGAATGGTTAAAGTAAGGGCAGCGGGAGGGATAAGAGAGGGCGGGCATTGGAATGGATAAAGTAACAAATATGCTTAATAAATAAACAGGCGCAAAATAACAAAAGGCAAAGGAGACGCCGAGCAAGGAATGGTTGGGTTGCAAGGGTCTGGGAATGAGGATGTGGCACGTATAATTACGTAGCTGACACCTTTTGTCCGGTTTGGGGTTGGATGATGGCTATGCGGAGGGTTGCTGCTGCTGCTGCTGCCACAGGGTTGTACCAAGGGACAGAAGGGAGAAAGACCGTGTCAAAGGAATACGAAATTATTTGCGTTAAAGTTGCTGAACAAACAGGAAACCCAAATGGAAATGAAAGCAGCAGCAAAGGGGAGCTGAGAATAGGAGAGGAGGGAGAAAACACTAAATACGGAAATGTCGCAGCAGGGAGGGTTGCCTTGACGAGTCAAGGAGTAGAACGATTGCGTGTCCCTTGGGGAGGACAGACAGACAGACGAACGGACGGATAGATGGCCTGACAGGCAGTCAGTCTGCCTGTCTGCCTACTTTTCGTGCTTGCCTCTTATAGACCAAAATACCCAAGGGACACAGTCACCGTCTGTGCGTCTACTCAGCATATTAAATGCTAATTTTCATTTGATTGAGAGCGTTTTGTAGCTACACGCGGCTAAAAACGACGCCCGCTCCTCCCCTTTTCCTGGTCGACAACTGTGATTCATTGTGCGGCCCAACGAAGCGTTAAAAAAAGTATACCAAGTTAAGTAGCATGAAAACTAATTGATTTGCGGATTAATTTTTGGACAATGTGTGAAAAACGAAAAAACCTCGAAACAGCTGTTCAAAAAATATATATATAAAAAAAATAGAAACCAAGTCGAAAGTCGTAGCACAAGAGGCAATAACTGTACGCTTAATTCAGCTTCAAGTGGCAGCATTCAATCGGCAGGCTCTGCAGATACTCTGGGGCTACAGCTATTTGGGCTACAACACACATGCATACATATTTTTGTATATTGAATAGAAACCGAAACATGAGTAAATAAAAATGAAAATGACAACAGTTCCCAGGCAAGTTGAGCAATGGGGGAAGCAAGGAGACGGAGTGCCTGACAAAACAGCGCAAATATATTTTTTTAGCAAATTGATATCCAGAGACACACACAACCGATTTAGAATCATGGGGAATGGCCATGGAGCATGCACAGTGGCGCAAAAACATTTACGATTTTATTTAATAAATTGTTATTTTCAGACGATACTTGCTAACAACTGTATAAACAAAGTTAGTAAATTAAAAAAAGTGTTATTGATATTTTTATTTTATGACTAATATGCTCATTTCAAAACTTAGTGTTAGTTAATGTTTTAAAAGTTGACTTTGTCGACACTTTTAATTACAGTTATTATATATTCAACTACTGTGGCTCTGCTCGGTTCCAATGTGCAGCAGCAGAAGTTGGGTGCGCTGCGATATTTTATATGCTGTTTGGGATGCAAATTGTGTGTTGTTGGGATGACTGTCTCTGCCGCATGGCACTGCCTTTGCATTTGCCTCTGCCTATGGCAAACTCTGCCTGTGCTGCCGCTGCCACTGGCAGTACCTTCTTTATTTTGTTGTTGCCAGTGCGCTTTGGGGCTCTGTGCGTTTCCAGTTCAATGCACAAATACACAAGCTGGTAAAAGGCAGCGCAAAGATACAGAAGACGACGAGTCGCAGCAGTTCAATGGATGCAAAGGTAAAAGGGGTGAAGACCAAAACGTCTACGTCTTCAGTTACACAAGCACACAGAAGAGAGAAAGAGAGAGACAAAAGGGGTGTGGCAGCTTTTGCTGATGCATATCTAAAAGCACATTAAGAATCCACAACAACAACATATGTATGCTTGGAAAGTGTGTAAAATTATCAGCAAATGCAAGTTACAGAATGCAGTCAAGGAGAAGAGCGGGCATATAGTGGTGAAGAAGGACGGAGGTGGGCAGAGAGAGAGAGAGAGAGTGGAGTGCAGAGCACATGGCAGAGAGAGAGAGAGAGAGTGGAGTGCAGAGCACATAGCAGAGATAGAATGGCAGGCACTCAGTTTTGTGTGGTTTGCACAAAGCGCCGGTAACGGCTTAGGAGTATAGAATACATTTATGCACACATGAGTGTGTGAGTGTTTGTTTGTGTTCTCCTGAACAGACAATAGCTGGTATGGAGTAGGGCAACGTGCCAAGCAAAATATCACCGGCATTAGGTTCACCACCAGCAGCAGGGGGAGAAACTAGAAGAAAGAACACACGGAAAAATACTAAAAACCACACAAGGTGACGCCCACAACGAAAAAAAAATAAAACAGTAAACTATTTATGTTGTTGGTATTATGTTGATTTTATGTTGTCCGAATAGCAACCAAGAACAACAGGAAGCAGGGGTGTTAAATGTAAAAATTAAAGCTGTGGCAATTTTAAAGCTCTTTAAGACCAATTAGTCGCATGAAAACAAAAAGTCCATGGGAAATGTACTTGTTATCTCAGTAGCTCATTAAGTCAACTGCTTACGATTGCATTCAAATTTAAAAGATTATCAATATAAATCTTCAATCGCACAATTTACTCGCAAATTGATCAGTTTTAAGCGGCGGCACCCACGCATTTGCCACAAAGTTGCCCGAGGGCCAACATACAACGCACTGTAATAAAAACAATACCACTATAGCCACACAAATACACACACATGCACACGCAAACACATTCAACATGGCTGGAAGCCATTTCGGATTTTGCCATGCGCCGTGCCAGAAATAAAATCTATTGTCTGCCAAAAAGTTAACGCACTTTATTGCCATTGTTGTGGGACGTGTGAAGCAGGCAGAGGAGGGTGGGCTAAATGGGCTCTGCCTTTACTTTTGTTGTAGTTGTGTGTGTATGTGCGTGCGTAGAGAGCCGCTTCAAGCCGCTCCAAAGCTCATTTGTCAAGTGAGATTCGCAACTTTGCGGCAAAATCCGAAACAGAACAGCAAAAAAGAACCACAAAGAACTAAAACAGCTGTGTTCGTGCGATATACCCTAATAGCAGCGGCTGCGCTGCATAAAACATTAGTTATTTATAAAGAAAATATGTATAAGACGAATAAATCGGAGTAGCCTTTAAACATTTAAAGGTATTAAAAAAAACTGATGATCAAATTGTAAGTCTTTATAATAGTTTGTTACATAAAATTGCACAATTTTATTATACCCCTTTTACACATTTTCATGGGTACATGGCATAAGACGAATCGCAGGGACCAGGCCGAGCCAAGCAGCACAAATATGTTGACAATACAATATTTTGCCATTATGTCGAACAATAACAAGTCGACGTAAGTAGATGCCGTACAAGCTGAACAAGAAGAGGAGGCAAAAGAACATGAAGACTCTGAGGAAGAAGTTGAAGGAGAAGAGGAAGATAAAGACAAAGCCGGGGCAGCAGGCCACAGACCCAAGACCCACAGGCAAAAAAAAAAAAAAAGAGAAAAAAAATAAAAAGAAAACAGCAACAAAAGCAAAGCAGTCAAAGAGCCAAGCGAATAGCTGCCAATTTCAGGCTTAAGTGTTCTTTTGACCCTCCCCACGCTACTCCGCCCCACACGCTGCCCACAAGATAATGATGGGAGTGTAGCCACACAAGAGGGGATAGCAAGAGAAAGAGAGAGCGAGACGTGCGAGGATAGCGCAAAGAGTAACGACGCATATGAAATTTAATACCACTTCACCTTTTTTTTCTCTTTTTATTTATCTATTTTCGTGCAGAATAACTGCGTCGACATCCGGCGCTCAGTTCTCCATGTCATTCTCTTCCTGCTCCTGCCCAAAACAATATAAGCCGATTGAGCGCTTTATAAAGCACATTTAAAAATTATAAAGACGCATAATAATATGCGAGCGATATATGCTTGTGTGTATGTTTGTGTGTGAAAGCAAAGAGTTATGCGAGAGTAAAAGTTGTGAAAAGTAAACTGGTATAAAAAATGCGGCCATTTCCACCACATGCCAAAAAGGAAACAAAATACGAATGCGCTCGAAATTGAGCCAGAAATGAATGAAAAAACGAAAATAGGAGCACCAACAGCAGTAAGAAAAACAAAAACAACAACAACAGCAATGCAATATGTAATTCGCATGAGCCAGCACAAACAATTTTCAAACCGACATGATTTTTCAGTGAACACGAGTGCAGGAGGTAACTGTAAGAGCAGTGGGGTTGGAATTGGGGAAGCAGCAACAGCAGGGGAGTTCAATTGAAAAAGAAACTCAACACAACAGTGCATAAGCAACCAAGCAAGCGAAGAAGATGAAAAAGAAGAAGAATCTCGTAAAGAACAAGAACGAACTGAAGAATTTTTATTTTATTTTTTGCTGTTGCTGCTGTTGTAGTTGCTGTCCCATAGCGAGAGAACGTGGCATGAATAGCAGGCAGCAAGCAGCATCAGCAGCAGTAGCTGCAACAGCAGCAGCCGCATAACAAAAAGCGAAGAAGAAAAATACTTCAAATAAAAGCAAAAAGAAAAAAATTAATAATAAACAAAAAGTGGATTGCATGCAAGCGTTGAACTGGCGGCAAACAAACTTTAATACGAGCAGCGCCAAGCTAAAGGACGCACACACAGAGAAGAGGAAAGAGGGGAAGTCAGTGTGCAGTTGTAGTTGTTTCAACAGAGCAGCGATTAGGGGGCCCTTGGCTGCTGTGCTCAATGCTAGCTGTGGACTTTGTCGTCGTATCTGGGCTGTGCTCACTCACGCTTTTGCCAGCTTTAGTACGGAGAGAGACAGCAGTCGAGTTGCTTAACTCCGGTGGCTGCAGTAAGCTACGGCTTAGCGGAAAATAAGGCAATGTAAAATGCAAGTGAGCAAAGTTTTAAAATGCCATAAAAAGGCATTAAGCAGCAGCAGCAACTGTTGTAGTAGATGAAGTGAGTGCGAGTGCGAAGCTTGACGAAGCTCATTACGTACGCCTAGCCTATGCAAACCACAAACATGCATTCCATGTGTGTTTGCACAAGCGAGACAGATACAAATACTCGTGATTTAATTTATGCCACACTTCAAGCGTCTGCATACCTCCTCCCCTCCACCTTCCACGTATATCTAGATACTCTGTTTGTTTTAATTAAGCCGCTAGCAAAGCTGCAAAGCAAATCGAAGCGGAAACATTTTCAGCACCATTAAAAACGCATTATGAATACCAACCAGGGCACGAATTGGTGGGGTGAGTTACAATTTAATGCCAATTTTTGGTTTTTTTTTTTAAGCGACTTGTAAATGTGCATCAAGTGTGTGCATGTGATTAATTGCATGGCGCACATGTGTATGTGTCGAAGGGTGGAGAGAGGAAAGCGGAAAGGGGAGGCAGTGCAACTGAGAGGATAAGTAAATTTTAACAAATTGTGGCGAGTTAAGAATTTGAATGGCGGATTCGAAAATCAAAATTAAATCAGCATTAAACTGCCAAAACAGCAGCCACAAAGCAGATGAAGACAGATAAGAAAAAAAAAACGCAACTGACGATGGCAGAATAGACGTGCCGCAAGCACGCTGCTCACGAAAAAAAGTTAACTTTATTTTTATTTAAGAGTGCAAAGATTTCATTGAAATAATCTCTCAATTTTATTAGTTATTAATTTGTAGTATTCGTTTTTTAGAGCACAACTTGTAAAGCTGCAAGTCGAGTTGCGAAACTGTAAACCGTTAAAGATTCGTGTTCACGCGCACATCGCTAATTTACAATTTTTCTCGCTGCCGTCGCTAAGTGGCCATGTCCATAAACTGGCTGCATAATGATGTTGCGGCCGTCGACAACTACAGCAATAGCAACAGCAGCAGCAACAGCAACAACAGTAACAACTACTGCACATATTTCACTCCAGAGACGCCGTGCCAAAGGCATTTGAAAAATTGCAATTGAAACTAATTCGGTTAAGTGCAAGAGAAGCCAAAAGCAGGCAGGCTGGCTGGCAAAGGCACAGTGACAGAGAGCAGAGGCCAATTGTGCGGAGTCGTATTGTGTGTGTCGAGTGAGTAGCCAACTGGTTAATAATAATTCATGTGCGGACTGACTCAGTTCGCTGCGTGCCCGCTGTGAAACAAGTTGCAAGTAAATTTCTCAGCTGCAAAAACAAAACTTAATTTTTTTCTTCTCTTTTGTGGGGATTGGGAATTGGAGCTGATAGTGTGTGCGTGTCTGGGTATGTGTGTGTGTGAAATTAACACCGCGACTCGCAATCAGCTCAGTTGTCATTATTTTTATTAATTTAATCTCCATTTAGAGGCAAGTCAACCAGTTAAGCATTCAACGACGACCACGCATAGATTCCCGTTTTGAGCTGTAATTTTTCCGCTTGACTAAATTTATTAGCGCGACAACTTTATTGGTTTTTTTTTCCTCTTAACGTCTTTTTTTCTCTGTGCGCAACACATTTATTACAGCAAATAATAATTTCAGTTAAAAAAAATTTAACGTGCCTGTTTGTTAAACGGCTTAAGTAGTTGCTTTTGATACAAAGTGCTTAACTAATGAAGCTCAAATATTAAACTGTTTAAACTAAACGCTATATAATTACAAATGCAATCAATTTGTTTAGCGATTTGCATACCTATTAGGCGGAAACTTATAGCGATTGTTAAAAACAAATGAAGATCAAAGCCATTGACCCAAGCGGATGCCGCTTTTGTTCAAATATCATATCTATGTTTATGGCTTATGTTAATTTTGTAAAACGCTTTAATTGAGTATTCGTTGAGCAAGCTTCGAACTTTGAACAACCTCAACTGAGAGACAACTGTTTTCTCTTAATGTGTGTGTTCGCATTGATCTAGCAGAAGAGTGTATATTTTCGCATTCGCTAATCTGTCAGTCAATCAACACACACAAACACATTTTCAAAATCGTTGCCAGGTGTTTTGCATGTGTGTGTGTAAGGTTATAATAGTTTGCACTGAGTAAATCTTGTCTGTATACTGTTTACACTGAGCACTCGTCGCAAACTCATAAAAAAGTAAGCGGAAAATGTAATCACAAAATATTTACAAAACTTATTTGGGTGGCTCATAATTTTTTTTGTAAAATTTATTTTTATGCTTTAGCTGCAGTGCGCTGGGTAAATTCAATAAATACTTGACTTTAAGATGAAAAGATAAAAAAAAGAAAAATTGCAGCACGCTGCAAATGACAAACATAAACTGCAGTCAATAACAAAGCAAGAAAAAAATACCAACAGTCACAAAAACATAAGTGGGGAAAAAGGGGACAACAAAGGAGCACGACGAGGTGTCTGTTTTCACAGCCTTTTTAGCATTGTGTGTGTGTGCTTTTGCCTTCTCTTTCGGCTGCTTGTTTGCGCAGCCAAGCGGTGAGACTTGTAGTCTCAAATGTTGTTTTTGGTTCTCACTCTCTTTAGAGCTTAGCTAATTTGCTTGGCGCCAATTGAATCAGACGTACGGTGACGTCGACGGCGACTGCACAAAGCGCAACAAGCAAGCAACAAACACGGACAGCAACAACAACAAAAATGCCGTTTCGCAATTTTCAATTGTGCACGTCAAAGTGTTAAAACGGCACGCGATTTATTGCACATGCCGCTGTATATGTATTAAATCACTGTGTAAGTGTAAGTCTGTGTGTGTGTGTGCTTTTTTCAGTAGCCGACGCCGATGTTGCTGCTCTTAGATGTGCTTAATTAGACAACGACTGCAGGCAGCGCAGCAGCAGCAGCGTCGTCAACGCCAACGCTTTATTGATTTATGCCCAGCAATCAAGTGTGAAATTGACTTTTACAGAAATGCCCCTGGCCCCCGCCACCGCTGTGCATCTATTTCTCCACAAATCGGCATTGAGGCGTGTAAATATTTGTTGTTGCTCTTTTAAAATATGCAACGAACGGCGTGAGTCATTTTGAATTTTGTTTTTAAAAACTTTGCCATGATTTATATGAGGCTCATTAATCTCGCAAGTTGTTTAACTTAAACGCGTTTTTTAGCACACGTAGACAAAGAGAGAGAGAGAGGGAGAGAGAGGGAGAGAGAGGGAGAGAGAGAGAGAGAGAGAGAGAGAGAGAGAGAGAGAGAGAGAGAGAAAGAGTGGCACTTGTACGAAATGAAATCAAACTGCCGCCATAAGTAATCGCAAGCATGCGTTGTCAATGGAATTGCCAAGCGGACACCACACATGGCTTTGGAATTTCAAGCCAGTTCTCCACTGACTGCGCGAGAGCAGTTTCATAAGTTAGGCGACTCCAAATAAAGTTCAGCATAAATTACTTGCAACACAAACATATTATTTACTTTCTCGTGCAATCTTAGCTTCAGAGCTCTCTTATGGCTTTGACTCTACTCAACGCATAAATGATCTATTTTATTTTTTAAACTATATTCTCAAATATAATATCCGACCGTACAGCCCTCGCCTAAGACTTGTTTCTTAGTCGAAAAATTACCACAACAGACAACTTACGTCGATCAGTGTTCCGACATCCAAGTGTAAACGCAAACATCATCAACAATCCCTTTTGGAACAGCTGCTCAGCTCAGCAACTCAAAGAGAGCACTGACCGACACTATAAATGCAACACTAATTTCAGTTGCCCCCACAGTTCAAAATTGTTTGCTTTTTGTTGTCCAACTGGGTCTCATAAATTACGGCAATTATGGTAATATACCCAGCAACCGCTCTGTGAGAAACCACAGAATCTACTTGAATGGGCATAAAATAATACAAAAATTGAGAAAAAATACCCAATGTCTGAGGTCTTTCGCATATAGTCGACTCAAATGCAATTATCACGGAAATGCCCAAAGTAATAATAATATTAATAACAATAAGACTCAACATAATAATAATGTAAGCTAATGATTATAATGACAATCAAGCAAATAATTGCCAGTAATTGGCAAATTAGGAAAATTGCACAATGCCAGATGCACTCAAATTAAACAATTTACAGAGCCTCTCCCATCACTCCCTTCTCCGCAGAATTCATCGTACAGGTTATTGTTGCGTTTCTTTGTAAATGTTAAGAAGTCAAAGCATTGAAAAAAAAAAAAAAAAAAAAAAAATAATGCATTCAAAATTCATAAGAAAACACACAAATGCGGCAATATAAAATAATGTGGCATAGTCTTTTTATGGCCATAATGCTTAAGCAGAAGCTGTGTGTGGCCAGGCGGGTAGCATATACAGGGGATGTTCAAGGGGTATATTAACTTGTAAGACTGTATGTGACACACACTCTTTAATAACTAATTTCCCCACTCGCCTAAAATGGCTTATTTAATATTTCCCACTAATATTAGCACTCAATTCTCAAAATGCATTGCCATAGCAGTCAGCTTTTTATATAGCAATTAAGCATTGAGCTAGCTGCTACCAGGCATTTTAACTAAAGCTGAGAGACTTACAGATATAAGTTCTCCACATCCCACCTAATTTTTTTTTTTTTTTTATTTACATTTTGACTTTGTATCAAGCAGCGGACTCATAAAATAAACACAACTGGCGAGTTCATTTGCGGGGTAGCTAAGCCGCCCAATAAAGAATCATAAAATGTATCAAAATAAATATGCGAGAACAGCAGCAGCATAAGCAGCAGCGAGCCGAAAAAGCTTTACTCAGTAGTAGCGGGACACAGCAGGCGCTTTCAAGTGTTTTTGTTGCATGCATGATGAAAAAAGTGCTTAGCTTGAGTATTTAGTGAAGCCGCCAAGTCAGAGGAGACAAAGCAAAAAAAAAAACCTGCCGCCAGTTAAAACAGCAAAGAGAGAAACCAAAACAGAAAGACAGGGAGAGAGAGAATGGAAGAGGGGAAGAACAGATGTTTGCTGCTGCTTGATTTAAAAAACACGCTTCGTTTGATGGACTATGCTGAGCTCCACTCTCTCAAGCCCACGAATTCCCAACTAAATACACACTGCGTCACGCCCAGGCGCACAAAAGCAGAAGAGGAAGAAGCAAAAGTAGAAGTAGGCAGCAAAAAAACCGACAGCGCCGTTCGTCAGTTGATGACGCTACAGCAACAAAAACAAGAACAACAACAACACAGAATAAATAAACATCGACAAAAGAGCAAAAGGAGCCCCATCCACAAAAGCCGCTGGCTAAATAAACAGTGTGAATTTTATGAGATACAAGAAAAAGCCAACGTCGTCGAATGGATACATTTATATGAGTCTTGTTCATTTTATGTTTGCGCACATTATGGCTTAAAACAATAAAAACAGGCCAGATAAAAAAATATTAAAAAAACATCACATTGAAAAATCAATCATTCGGTTTTTTGGCAAAAGGCCTAATATAGTAGAGTTCAATCATAAATATTTTTATTCACCGATGGCGACGCAAAATAACAAAGAAAAACAATAGCTATGTAAAAACCAGAGACTATTCAGTAAAATCTATTGTTATTAATGCAATTATATAAGCGGGGCGATGTTTATGTTAATATCGAATTGTATATATGTATATATAAATGTAAATATATACAAAGAAGTTTGTTTTTAAGGTTGTACTTGACAAGATTAAATACATTGATTTATGTGCTATTTATCACATGTATATTTAGATATATATCCATCTATCTGTATATTTATGGAGATAACTTCGAAGGCCGATGTGATTTTTTATTAACATGCTTATCCTATATCAATATAAACAAACTTTTAACATTTTGTTTGCGAATCAAATCAATTTAACAGCATTTTATATTCAAATCTTGTAACTAGAGTAATCGAATTTTGCTATGATAATCGTCACATTTGCTACATTTTGCTTTTTCTAATGGTTTTCTTTTTTTCTACACATTGAAAAATGAGTAATACTAAAATTGTGCAAAAGTTTGTAAAGTGAAGAAGTATGTCTGATTGCATAAAGTAGACTTATTCTTAATCAGGTTTTAGAACCCAGTCAATATACCGATATTAAAAGAAAGCTACAATATTAAAAGATATTTAAATCTCCCATGTTGGCTGTCTATTTAGCTAGACACGATATCAATAACATTTCAATCATATTTTTATATTTTTCAAATATTTATCTACTGGGTATCTGCTAGTCGAGCTCTCTCAAATAGAGCATTTTTATTTGATGTATTTTTTTGATTACTATTCTAAATTAAATTTAGCGCATGGCGTTTGCGTGCTGCTATTTCTGGCCTCAAATGACGGCGTTTGTAACGAGCACAATTTAGATACAGATACAAATACAACAAGATACACACACAAATAATTGTGTTTATGTGTGAATACACATTTTGGCATTTATCCAGAAAAGCGATTATTCGCCTACGAGTAGGTCTATGTGTGAATGATCGCCATTTGAAAGGCTTTGTCAATTAGCAATGAAATGTTCGCTGAAGAATGCCAATAAAAAGCTGAAAGTTATTTAAATCGTTCACACAATATTTTTGGCATTCATATTTAAATGTTTAACGTTTGGTTATTAAATATTAGATCATGCTCTGCTCTAATAATATCATTAAATTATAAAATCAACAAGCCGTACGAATTAAAAGTGGTTTTTGATTTTTCGATTTTCCGTGTAAAAGTGTCAAATGTGTTTTGGCTGACAAATTGAATGTTATTCAATTATTTGCATAGCCAATGCAAAATTTATGGCAATCAACTTATATATTTTAATTGTGAAATATTTGCATTCCAGTAAAGCTGGCTATTTTAGTAATTACACTCATTGATTATTTATTTGACCATTATATATTTTTTGTTTTTGTTGTTCCCTGCGCTGATTGCTTATCAAAATAAATATTAATTACGCTTATCGTTGTTGGTTTTCTTTTTTAATTGTGGTATTTGCAATATTTACATGTTATAATTAATTGAATTTACTTTATGCACGTTTTATGCCTGCAATAATAAATTAGTGGATATCAAGTGCTGGCTGGCTGCCTGCTAAATTGAGTTATCTGTGTGACAAAATTAACATTAAAACCACTTGTTTCAAATTTTACAGGGTGCGGCTTTAATTTTTTAAACTTTCGTTTTTGTTGTTTGCTTGTGTATCATTTTGACTCTGCATCTATATCTGAGGAACATAAATTAATTATCAAAGCAGTCAATTAACATCTCGACAGACGGTGCTTGTCCCTGGCTGTGGCTTTTATGTGTATCTCAAAGATACTCGCTACCAGCTCAAAGTCAATTTTCGCATATGCCACAAAATACAAACAACGCGAAAACAACAAAAACAAAAACAACAAAACATAACAATCAATTTGCCTCCGCAGCGTGGCTCGCTGGGAATTTAGTTTTCTGCTATTGTTGTTGTTGTGGCATTGTTGTTGTGGCATTGTTGTTTTGGTGATTGTTGTTGTTGTAACTAGTTGTTGTTGCTTGGCCCACATTATCTAGTGAACGCTGAACGCTTTCGTACTTTGTTTTTTTTCTTTCTTTTTTGGTTATTTTTTTTTTGTCTACATGTATTTAGCGTGTTCAGAAATTTGCTTTTTTAATGACGCTTTTGTTGATTGCGGCTTGTTTATTTGTTTTAAACGTGCCGCACATGTATAACCACCCACAACCTCCCCACCCTCTTGCACCTTAAGCTTGCTTTGGTGGCCTTTGACATTTGTTTATTATGAAATATTGTTGTGCAAATCGCTTGCTGTTTAAATTAGCAAAAAAAAAAGATTAATCTTTTATTAATTGTTCTTGCCTATTGCTGATTTTTTTAGTGAACAAATTTGTGTCGAGTTGTCATCGAGCTTAAGAATTTGTAATTGACATTGATTCGGAGTAATTAGAATATAAATATAAATAGTATCTAACATAACGTGGCATATTAATTTTAAGCTACATTTTGTAACGTTGAGTTGAGTTTACTTATTTTAACAAGTATGTAAAGTAAAATAAAAATAGATTAGTTTTTGTGAAAACATTTTTCTTTAACAAGTTTCCAAACAATCCTAATTAACATTTCCCCAAAAAATCATCGACTATATCATAAGTATTTCCTAGGCAGAATCGGTCTGTTTTTAAGTGAGAGTTAAATGTCAACAATTTAACTGCAAGTGTATGTAATTTTCGGCTTGCGTAATAGCAATAATTCTTACTGGTTTTTTAACGATCTCCTTTATTTTTTGTAGATTACAGCACACAATTGAAATGGTTGGTTGGTTTTAATTTGCATGGGCGTTTGGAAAGAGCGAAGCGAACAAACGTTTGTCACTGTCAGGCATTCATGAGAATTGAACAAATCAATTTGCTTTAATCGTGTCGACAAGGCGGGGCCCTGACAAATGGCCAACTAAATGACGGTTCTGCGTCTGCGACTGCTTTATTATGTGAAATACATACATATATAATTATACATACATAAATACATGCATAAGCAATACGAGTGGCATTTTCTATGAATTTCATGTTACCAGCAGTTTATTGTTATGTTAAACCAACATTTTGTATTAACATTTGCGTATCATTTAAAAAAAATTGATTGGGGAAACCCTCAATTATATAGACATAATTTGAATATTTGCGACTTTACTTTGACTTTTTCATACCCACGCTATTTAATAAAGCAAAAAAACTTATTATATAAATTATGTTAAAGAACTTGGTTAAGTTTATAAATGAAGGATTTTGTTATGAGTAATTAATTAGTTCGTAGCTTAAGCTAAGCAACATTCTTTGTGTTCAGCACAAAAGAACTCATCTGTTTGACAAACAAATGATTGGCCAGCAAATAGTCACGAAGTAAGTATAGATATATTTACACATAGATAAAATATTTATATATCTATATGTATGGGAATTTGCTTGGAATGTTTTGTCAGACAATTGACACATTTTTTGGTACTTAAATTGTTATCGTCAAAGCGGCGCACAGAACGGTGGCAAATGCCAACAGCAGAAACAACAACAACAGGCACACAAAAGCCAATTACACTTTGTAGAAACAAATAATAATAAAAAAAAAAGAAAAACAGAGAAAAAGTAGCAGGCAGAAAACGCTCCCAGTGCGCCAACTAAAAGTCAGTTAATGTGTGCAAGTTTATATAAATATGTGTGTCTGTATCTTGTTCAAATCTTGACTGTGCTACTGCTGCTGGCAAATACCAGCGTCGAAGCCGACAGTGTGACAAATTATTATTGTGCGCTTGTGTTAGTGTTTAATATACATGCATGTGCCCCATATGCAGAGACGGGGGCAGAGTCAGTAGCAGCGGTAAACTTAGCTTTGGCCTGTCGCTGGCGGCGCTGCTGGTCCTAATGACCGTAACTAAGTTGGCGTCACAACTGTGTGCGCCGCTAGCAGCACCCCGTTCCGCACGCACAGACTACCATCACCCCCTACGCCCCCCCCCCCCCCCCCCAACCACCTCTCCATACCACGGCTAGCCACGCTGACTGACCATTATGGCTGTTGCTCTTTTTGGCATTGGGCTCCGTTGTTGGCTGTTGCCCATTTGTGTAAGGCAATTTTTAATGTTATGACCGAGAGCGCGTCTAATAGACTCTTAATTGCGCTGCTGCAGTCTGCTATATCTGCATCTGAAGTTGTTGTTGTTTTCTCGATTTCTGTTTTATTATGTATCTTAAAGTAATTTTTTTGCTTAATTGTATTGCACACAGCAAAATAAATTAGGGCCACATTTGTCAGATACATTTCAATAGACACAAAATAAACAATTTCCACGCATTTAAACAATATTAATGCATTTTTAGAATTTATTTAATTTATATTTAATTCACCATTTTATAAACGGTAGTTAAGAAATAAATGACTTTATAATAAACACAAGGAGACACACACATGCCTAATTAAAATTTGTTTAATTTGAACTAAATGCAAAACACGCCCAGGCAAATAGTTATCAAACACAAACAGCAAAAAGCACGCACAGCGCAGCGTGTGCGGGTGAAATCTATTGCTGTGTAAGTGTGCGTGAGAGAGAGGGAGAGTGATATAGAGAGAAAGACAAACGCCAAAAAGGGGAGTAGAGAGTTAAGTTCGTGTGCTTTGGCCTGTCCCCTCTCCCTCCCCCTTCTAAATAACTGACTACAGAACACTCACTCTTTGTTTATCGTTCGTCGTTAGGTCGTTCGTCGGTTGGTCGGTCGGTCTTCTGCTTATTCGTACTCAATATGGCCGTTGCTGGGCTGCGAGCCGCAGGCTTTATTAGGCAACGTGATTCCTTTTTCATTTGTATTTATGCAAGTATTTTTTGTTTCGTCCCTTCCCCTCATTGTTTGCGGAGGACGACGCCCCTTTTATGGGAATTTCTCTCATTGTGCGTGCACTTTAAATTCGTAATAATAATAAGAACTCAATGAGCCGTCATTTGCCTATCACCATTCCGGCGGATTGCACGCACACAACGAAGAAAAAGAAAAATAAGAATAAGTACTAGGCATAAATAAGTTATATGTATATTATTATAAATTTCCTTTGAAAACTTCACATATATATCCAACGCAAGAATCGTCAGCTATAAATCAGAGAAAGTGGCAATGTTTGACATGTTTTAGCATGTTTGTACACATTTGTTTCCATATTGCTGCGCAGCCGCCTGTCAATTATTGGAAGGAAGAGTAGGGAGGGGGAGTGGAGTTGAGGATTGCTGGTGCTTATAAACAAAAACCCCATTTAATTACAAATCGGCTTAAATTGAAACACCTTAATTGGCATTAACTTGAGGCAAAAACCAAATACAAAAT
This sequence comes from Drosophila fungiperda, assembly GCA_035042345.1. Lineage (NCBI taxonomy): Eukaryota > Metazoa > Arthropoda > Insecta > Diptera > Drosophilidae > Drosophila > Drosophila fungiperda. Next base: position 218,811 of record JAWNLM010000177.1, read on the forward strand.
AAAAAGAAAAAAACCGAAACGAAACGTAAAGAAAAAAACATGTGCCTCGCAGCGGCAGCAGCAGCAAGCGGCAATTAATCAAACTGGAAATCAATTTACTCTCTCTCTTACCCGTTCTCTTTACTCGACAAACTATCTTTCGCTCGCTCGCTCGTCTTTTGGAATTTATAGCATGCCACATTAAACAAATATACACATGTGCACACACAGACACATACATAGGCATTCATACACTCAAACATTACAACATACATAAGAAGTATGTTTGGTTAGGTTTTTGCTTACTTGCCTTTTTATAATTCCAAAATAATCGCAATTTCTGCTGTTGATATGTTCGTTCCTGCTTCATAGGCGACAGCATGCAGTTCCCGTTGTTGTATTTGCTGTAGTTATTGTTGTTGGTTGTTGAGGGGAGAGAGAGCCGTGGTGAGTAAGTGAGAGTGGATGAGTCGAATGAGTGAGTGAGTAGGGGGAGGAGGAGCAAGGTGCGAACGAGGATTTCGTTCCCTGCCGACTTGCTTGCCTGCTCGCTCAGCGACCCTCGACACTCGCGTGCGACGGAGAGAGAGCGAGTGAGAGCAAGCGGCCCGTAAAAGTGAGCAGCGATTGTAGGTTGAAAATAATCCACAAAAAGACAGGAAATGTAAATCCACAAATTTTCGCTGATGTTCTTGTTGGCAGAGCTTTCCTTTATTTTCCTCTGATGTTGCTGTTGTTGTAATCTCAAGAATGACTTGCCATTTTTTAAAAGCCAGAGTGTTATTACTTTTTTTTTACAAATAGGCTTCTAGCAATTTTTCTTGGTTTTGTTCACTGCATGCATTTTTTTTATTATGAGGTTAGCTGTTTTCTTTTTCACTTTTCCTACAAATACAAAAGCGACACTTTGTGTGAGAGCGAGAGAGAGAGGGCGCTTCGCGGTGAAGTAGCATGTGTATGTGTGTTTGGAGCACACATATATACACACACACACACAGTCACACATGCAATGAGCAGAGCTTGAAGTAAAAAATTCACGGGGGAGTTGTTAGTTGTACAACAAAATGACCGACGAGGCGACCGACCGACCGAATGACTGTCCGTCCGATCGACCGAACCGACGCACGCGCGCAGATGTCACAATTAGTGAGAGCGACTAAGAGACCAGCGACGAGCGTTTGTCGGCGTTTTTTTTACCGCAATGTTTGTGCGAAACATAAAGAAACACACACATAAACATACAAACATAAGCATGCATGTAAATGTGTGTGTCGCATTTAAAAACTTTGCCATCGACGTTACGACGCTTCAATATTTTTGCTATAACCGAAAAAACGAAAAACACAAAAAAAAACTGTCGCTCATTGCATTCGCACGACGAGAGACCGTGAGAGAGAGAGCGCGCGAGAGAGAGACGCACACATACATATGCACTGCTCAAGCAAGAGTAGACGACGACGACCGCGCTGCTGTATAGAAATTTTATTCCGGTATTATACGGCTGCTGTGGTAGTTGTTGGTGTTGTTGGTGGCAACATAATGCCACTGCCTTTTTGGCCGTTTTACTACTATTGCGGCGAGTGCTTACTACTTTTTTTTCTTTCACAACAGTATTGGTGTGCCGTACTATGTGTGTGGATTTTGTTTTTGTTGTTGTTGTTGCTTGTATGACAACGACTGCTGATGATAATGATGATTACACTGCTCTTTTCACACATACACATATGTATTAATGTATGTATGTAATACACACACACGCACGCATAACAGTCAAGCCCAAGTGGGTAATTTGTTTTATGAGTAGCGGCGGCAAATAACACTTGTGTATTGTTGTTTTTGTATGTATTGTTGCTGTTTCTTGTGAATGACACACAGCCAACGAGTAATAATTTTTAATGCGTTTTTAGCATTTCTACTCTGCTGCTGGTTAATTGCTAAAGCACTTCATACAAACACACACACAATTGTAGAGACGCGGCGCGACGAGTGTTGGAGGAGAAGAGCAAGACAATATTTTTTTCATCACTTTTTTTTTGCTGTTGTGTTGCTTGAATAATTTAATGCGCACGAACATACACACACACGCTGAAACACGCACAGAACATGAGATCTTTATTATTAGCATAAATTATCGTGTAGTATCAAATATGATTTAATACCTTTGCCTAGTTGCTCATGGAAATCTTTTGGATTAGCACACAATTAATGCTAAAATGTTGGATGTTTTTCTTCTTTTTTTATTTTTCATAGAACTTTTCGCCTAGTTTGCGTCGACAGCGCTTCTTCCGTACTGTCCGCCACGAAGGAGCAACGCGTACAAAAAGCGCATAAATTGAGCGGCTCTCACTAGCAACATAGCGGCGCGCAGTCTAGGGTTGCCAGACAATCTAATCAAGTAAATAACATCACAATTCATTACTGCAGACTGCAAACATTGTTATTTGAATTATTTATTTTATTTTTAGGCAGCGTTAAATATAAAAAGTAGTTAAACATTTAATGTAAAAGTATATAATGCTGTTAATGTGATTTAGTTTCCATTGACTCGACAGCACTGCGGCATTTGCACTCGCAATCCGCACACAAGCGCATTCCCATGCACATACACGTCGCGCTCTCCGAGAGGAATATCTTTAATGGCGGCGTTTTTGCTGTGCGCTCGCTCTCTGAGCGCGCTCGTTCTCGCTCGCGCTCACCGTCAGTGTTGCTACTACTGACGCCATGTTGCGCAGTGCTGCTCTATGTTTATCTCTTTTCATTTTGATTACTGTGACGTCGTGTGGTCTCACTTGGCAGCATTGCGGCTGCTCCTTTTTTTAGAGTTTCTTCCTGCCAATATCAAGTTGGTGCATGCATAAAGCGTAGACATGTTAACACACATCCAATAAGACATATATCACATACATAAATAACTCAATATTAGTTAGCATGTGCAAATCAAACTACACATCAGCTGTGATTAAAGATACCATTTGGCAGCGCCTGAGTTTATGTTTGAGGGATGATTATATGTGACCACTAAAAGCAGAGTATGTTCAAGTCGTTATCGAAGCAAACATCTCGTTCCTGCCATTGCAAATTGTTTTTTAGGATGATGTTGTGAGCATGTGGATAGAGTAACAACTGAGGAGTGGAAGCGCTAGCGACGTCCTCGTTTTCAATGTGCGTGCGGATTGATTACTGATTGGCATGTCGTTTGGCTGTTGCTGTTTCAACGATGACGCTAACTTCGACGTCGCAGCGTTGTCGACTTTATTTTTTTTTGTTTCTGTGTGTGAGTTTGTTACCTCTGCGTTTCTTGTTTATGGTTGTTGCTCTGCTCGAGCACATAATGACATAATGAGATTTATTAGGCGCAAAATAAAGCCATAATGTTTCGTTTGACCTTTGTGTAACTTTGACAGTTGTTATTGTATTGTTTGCATTACTCAGGACACGTGCTGCAGCGTTTTACATGTTGGATGACACATCCGATAACTACAGCTCGCATTGGGCACGAATCAGTCATCAATGTGTATCCCTATTTTTTAGTTGTTATTACTCATTTTAAATTTGCATTTGAATGTTGCCTTTGCTGCCGTCTCCTTAGCTCCGCATTCGATCCTTTTTTGCTTTTATGTCCCATTTTGTACTCGAAAAACTTGTTTGTGCATCAACCTAATATACTGAATAGTTCCCCTACCACCCCACCACCCTCAAACAGGCTCTTTGTGCTTTGCTTCCTGGTGCACCATAGGACACAGCAAACAATTTGTCTGCCTCAAATAAATAATCAAAGATTTTTGTGTTATTTGACTCTGCGAAGAGACTGTAAAAATAAAATATAATGTAATACTCGCAAAAGTTTGGTAATAGTTGCTTAACGGTTTCTGTTTTTTAATGGTCTTTTGAATATTTGTCCGATATATTGGAATTCGGTTCCATGGTGATTGATAAGTGGCTTTGCTGGCTGTTTTTCTATTGGCATTCGAGCGCGGTCTTCCAATTTTATTGCTGAGATTCTGATTCTAGTTGGATTTGACTATGGACACACACACACACATAAAATTAAGTTGTGTATTTTGGTGTGGAAATTGATATCCTTGTGGGTTTTTTTCTAAAGTTCAAGTATTTCTCATTTTATTGCGTACCTCTTGACCTCTTACCCTCTCTCTCCCTCCTACTAATGCAATTTCTGCCTCGGTTACACGGCAAAAGCAGCCAGCAGTTTTTGCTAGCAATATATCAAGTCCATAGGCAAAAGTGTTTGCCGTCCATTTTGCCACTCACTTTATGGCCCAGTGCCCCTCAAAAAGGCAACTCAATTTTGGCCAAAAAGCCTCCTGTGTGTTCAGTGTGGAAAATATAAAATTCATGGCAAACGGCTTTGTTGCTTAGAACTGTTTTGCTGGACATCGTTTTTCGATCTACTTGGCATATTATGTAATTATGTGCGTTAAATTTTGTGAAGTTTGTGCGAATGCTAATGAAGCTATTAATATTTTATGCGCCATTTAAACAGAGCGCAGCGTCAACCACAAGGTCCTTATAATGGTGTAAGGAAGCACACAGCATGAATAATAAACCAGGACACCCCTTCCCACAACACACTCAGCCACACACATGCTTAAAGGAACTGGCAAAAGGCGAAAAGCAGCAATAGCAATAAGTAAGAGTTTTCCAGTCAAGGAGATTGTTGAGAGAATACGGAATACCCTATACAAGCGGCTTTAATTATATAACAAACTGAGAATAAGTTAATTAGTATAGTTATTGAAAAGAATGATTTAAGAATTGAAATTTTATTTGTAGGGTGTTTTCGTTTAAATAATAATAGTAATTAAAAAAAAGTGGGCCGTGAAAAGAAAGAGTTCTGCATTCTCCAAATAAATAAATGACTGAGTACTGATTAATGTTATATTTGTAATAAACTTATTACGTGCTTTGTACATAATTATATACTCCTCAAGCATTTGTAAAAGTGCACTGGGTATAAGAACGAGTCATGACAAGTCCAAGTTTCCATTTGCAAATACGACGACAAATGGCCAGACAGTCAGTCAGTCAGCCGCTTAACGTGGAGTGTGTTTGTGTTTGTGTGAGTCTGTAAATCTTTAGCTGCCAACTTGGTGGCAAAGCTGTGCCGCCGGGCATAATGTGATTTTCAAGCATTTGACGCAGCCACACTTACACACACACAGACTAACACTTGCACATAAACCATAGCCAAGCCACACATAGAAAGCAAGAGCTTTGCATATTTGCGACTTGGCTTGTCGACAGCATGTTTGTGTTTGTGTTTGTGTCGACGCTGCAAGCGTATAAATATTTATGCCAACATATTTTAGTCTGGCATGACTATCCAAACTCCCTAAAACATCATCCCCTGTATTAACACAACACACACAAACACAGTCTCATACCTGTCCCACGATTTGGCTGTCCATCTAATGCTAATAGAAATGAAATTGCCAGCAGCCATAGTTATACATTTACACACAAATTACGTATACGCATACGAATACGTACACACACATATATATACATATCCCTATATACGTATATCTATGTTTGTCTGTTTGTCTGCTTTTGTATACGCATGGGCAAACGAAAAGCATTTTCAAGTTGTCAGCTTCCAGGCGGGGCCACATTTTGTTGCAAAAATATGATTTCATTGTGCTCAAATTGAATTAAATTCGTTTTTTTTTCTTTCGACTCGTTTTACACAAAAACAAAAAGCAGAATACAAGCACAACAAGGAGACTACAGTTAAAGTCACAGCTGCGTTGGTATGTGGTCGCTTGCTCGCTCGCTCGCTCTTGCTCTAGGCGCAGCTGACTCGCTTGCACATTCAGTCGTTTTGTATTTTTTGCTTGCGAAACGGAAGCGGATATTTTCAACGCACCATTGTTATTTTTTGAGTGCGGGAAATTGCTGGATGCCTCGGTCTCATCTCTATCGCCTGGCGCTGAACAAAGTACAAGGCGCCCCCTTTTGGCCAGTCGCTTCAACTTCGGCTGAGTAAGAGAGAGAGACAAAATACGAGAGAGGGAGAGTGCAAAGAATGGCGTGGGTGTTTTTTGTTTGTATGTTTCTCATCTGCCTCATGCTTATCATTTCAGTGTTCAGTTATGCTTCGTTCTCGTTGCTGCTGGTGCCTTGTCGACAGCTTTGTTTGTGTTGTAAATATAATTTTACGATTCTGCCTGGCCCACTGCTTGGCTGACAGTCACTTTGTCTGTTTGTCTGTTTTTTGTTCGTCTGTCTGACAGTTTGTCTTTTTGTCTGTCTCCCTCGCTCTCTAGCCGTGCGAGTCCTTTGGCAGGCGAACTCAATTCAACTACACAGTGTCGCTCTCGCTTTTTGTCTGCTCGTCCTTTTTTCTCCCCCACTTAACATTTTATTAAGCGAAAATGCTTGTGCCGTACATGGTTAACTCAACTCAAGTCCACCCTAAAAACCAACCTAGCACACCACAGACACTCACATACATTTACAGTTATCAACTGGGCCCCACCCTTGGGGCATGCTTTTCCTGTAGGCACTGTGCGTGTCCGTGTAAGGGGCGAAGGGCTGGCAATGAAGTTTATGGCAAGGCAACGGAGTCATCGTCATTTTCATTTCCTGTGGTCGTATTTATGCTTTTATTTGAATTGATTTTATTTCGTTTTGTTTTATCTGCCCAGCTGCTGGATGAGAACGTGGCGTGAGCTTGTTATGACTATATATTTATTTGTGTGTGCGTGTGTGTGAGTTATGCTGCTGTCTGGCAAGTAGTTAATACGTTGATTTTATTTTTGTGATCCCATTTGCCTTGCCACTTTAATGTTAATTTTATTATGATGTTCGCCGCGCTTTTCGCTGTTATTGTTGTTGTTTCAGCTTGTGTTTTCGCCTTCCGAAGGGTCCTTCATTATATAATGAGTCCACTTGTCTTATTGCCCAGTTTGTAATTATTTCCATTTTCGTTTCATCACTTGACTCCCATTTATTCTCTATTCAAGAACTTAAATAACGCGCTAATCAATCATATGTCTCTAATCATTGCAAATAAAAAATGTTTGATGTTTATTAAAAGCTATGAATTTAATATAATTTGATTACAAATTAAAAGTCAACGATTATCTAAATAAACATGGGATTTTTTACAAGCTGAGAAACATGTGTTTAATGAATGTGAACTCAATACAAATGTATTTATAATAAATATATATTGACAATATCTATAATTTTTGAATTAATTATATTTTAATATTGACTTTGATTTTTAAGTTTATTAAGAGCTCTATATTTTATCGCTTTTGCTTCGCTTCATTCTATTATATATCAAACATAAGTCTTTAGCAAAAAGAACCCAAATATAATGATTCTCTTGTTCTCTTTTAAAAGGTTGTAGCGAAAAAGTGAATTTAAAAATTGAAATTCAAAAATATGTAAATATTTAAAGCTATCCATAAATTAACAATTAGTGTAAAATAAGATGCAAAGTAACATTTCGTTGTGTGTCAATTTAAATGGCTTGAGAGGAAGCAACTTGTCTATTTTCAAATCGGTTTATATGTTCGGTCTAAATTATTATATGATCTGCTCGTAAGAACTTCATTTGGTACCTTATCTGTGTTTGAACATGAATTTGAAACCTGTGTTCTAAGCAATTTCAATTGCAATGGCAGCAGCAGCAGCAAAAGTATCAGTAGACATTGACATTAATTGGAGATGGCTGTAGAAGGATGCCTCAGTTAATGCTGAATGCTGGACATTGGTAATGGTATTGGTATATTGGTATACTGGTTACTGGTTATTCGTTACTGGCTTGACTTAATTGCTGCCCGTGGCTTGGTGCACGTCGCTGCACTCTACCTGCTGTAATTTGACGCATTTCACGCTGACAACGGTAGCCGCATGTTGCAAAAGGCTTAATGGCTTCACTTCACGCATAAAATCAACAATTACGCAGCACAAACTGATGCGAGTCCCAAGGCAGCAGCAACAGGAACAGAACTTGCCACATCATGCTGCACCAGACAGGCGGGCGCGGATGGAGCAACGCTTATTCAGCAGCCCCGGTTGCCTAAGTGAGTTTAACCTACGCAGCAACGTGCAACGAGCAGCAGCATCAACTTGCCACAGCAACAAGAGAAGCAGCAACAGTTGCAGACGAGCCACTTAATACAAGATACTGAAAACTGGCAGCTTGTGGCAAGTTGTTGGTCTGCACTGATTCTGATTGTTGGCAAATAACTTTGCAACTTGAAATGCCGCAAAACAGCACAAGCAGGCAACTAGTTAACGTAACTTGCCAGTGTCTGTTTATGTTGAATTCCTTTGTTGCACATTGTAACTTAAAAAAGTTTTGTGGCTATGCTGCAATGATACTAGCTGAAAATTGTGCACAGAATTTCTGATTGAGCTGCCAGTTTCTATACTCAATTTAGCTAGATTTTAGACAGGCCTGCTAATTGATAAATGCATCGATTTGCAGGCAAACAAAATTTGAGAACTGATTATGTTTCTTTTTAAGGCTAACATCAACTTTATAAATACTTCTCTTTTTACTTAAATTAAGACATCTTCAATAACGTTTAACTTGAGTTAAGAATGCTTTGCTTTCAAGAATTTAAGTATTAACTGCATTTGAGTCCACTCATAAATTATTCAAGGCATTAAAGTTTGCTTAAGCGATTATTATTATTCACAGATAGATAACTATTTAAGAACGGAGAATAAATGAAAAATTAAAGTTGTGCAATTTTCTTACAGCTTCCTTGCGATTTTTTATCTCAACAGAGCAGAACACATAGCACATAATTAATTAACAGTAACAGTCAGATGAAATTATTATTCAATAGTAGCAGGTTTCCGCATGAAACCGGAATTAAAACTCCAAGAAGAGTATAGCATATATCGAGTAGCTAAATGTCAATCAATCCCTTGTTTCTCGAGGATTATTTAAGGCAATTGTTAACAAAGTTCATCTATTTTAGTTTAATTGAAACCACTGTTTTAGCATATTCCAATTTTAGTTGCTATGTGAATGTAGGCGACAAAAGTTTGTTTACATATTTGATTTGATTTCAAAAGCTGAACTTTTTTTCTGTTATGTGCACCAAAAAATCACATCTCCAAACAGACAACGCCGACAGAAACTGTGCAGATGCTGAGGCCCGCCCTGTTTGGCGGCGTTTACTTTTCATTCCTGCTCAAATTATATTGTTGATCATCAACCCTGTTAGACCCCCCCCCCCCCCCCCACACACACACACTTCATCCTGCATTCATATCCCTGCACAGTTGTTGCGTGGCATCAACTTTCTGCTTTGGGTTTTGGTTTCGCGTTGCCTCGTTGATTTTTGCACAGTTTTGTTTGACTGACAGCGACACCACACACATTCATATGTTTATATATATATATATATATATATGTGTGTTTATGCCCAGGCATATCTGTAGCTCCACCCCTCACCGTTCCTTCTCCCTTGCGGACGATCCTTTTATTTGCTGTTGTTTGGCCGCTCTGTGCCCCGCGGCAGCATCAGATTTAACGCGCTTCGTTGCTGCGCTTGCCCCATAATCCTTTCAATTTTTAAATCATTTTTTTCCCTTTATTTCTGCTTTTTGGCTCTGTAGCACTGCTGCCCTCGCGCCTGCTGCCTTTTGTGCAGTCGTGCGACCCTCGCCGCAAATATTTATAAATGAAACGTGTGCATTTCTTGCTTGTTTGATTGATGCGCACTATCCAGTCGAGGACGTGCATGGTGAGGACGTTATACGTCTTCTTCTTCTCCCTTCCCTGGTACATTTCATTTGAGGAAGTGAAGCGGTCTAATGACAATGACATGTTTATCAACAATGCCAGGCGGCGGCATTCAAAGCCAGCCATTTACACCTTTAAGTCCCAAACGCAATTTGATCAATTACTTCATTTAATCAACTCGTTAAGCCACAACTCTGACACCGACAGACACCTGCAGCTGACCAACAGCACTGTACCATTTGAGGTGTGGCACTCGTTGAGGTAATTACGTAAATCAAATCAGTACCCACGGTAAATTTTGTTCTGAGTGCGCAGCGCATATTCAATGAGTGCGGTGGCAGGTTTGGAAATGTCAATGCAGTACGTGCCACGCACCCTCTTCAACCAAGTGTCATACCACAAAAATATATAAATATTTGATTTGGGTAGCAGAGCAACTAAAGTTGTGTTTGTTTTTAAATGTGGACGCTAAACAATGATAAAATCCTTTTAATAACACATTTTGTTGTAATAAATTAGAAGTTAAAAGTCGACTAATTATGTTACAGTAAAAAGCCACATCTTTAATTGGCTTTCACATTTTAATAGCATTAGTTGTTCATTAAGTTTGATTTATTGAATATTTCTGTTTTATTATTAAAATGAAATACGATTATTTCAATAATATTATCTGCACTCGAATTTTATTTGTTATTTGTTGCACTCTTTAAATGCATGCTGAATTAATTAAAGTTATCGGATTTTAATTTATAAAAGACAAATTCATTATAATAAAAAATAAGCGCATATGTACATAAATAATGTGAAATCAAAATCACAAATCTCCATTTATCATAAATCGGACAATGAAATTAACTGAATGGCAAATTGCTCCAAAAAGTATGCAACATAAAATATATATACAAAATGCATTATGCAAATACTCACAAAAAAAAAATGCAATTTTGAAAATAATTGAATCGAATTTTTAAAACAGTTTAAAGTAGAAATATTTTAAGATTAATTCTACCTACATAAATATTTGAATTGATTAATATTCTCATATAATTTATATGCTCACAGGCCTTTGTTTAAGTACTACAATATACATATAAATATCAGCAGATTTAATATGCAATTTCTGCTTTCAATGATTCATTAATTTACATCATTCGCTATGAAGGCGCACACCTCTTGCGACGTCCTTGTGCAAAATGTGAAAGGGGTTGAAATTCATTTAATGTAAAACGAAATAATAAAAGCGTTTTAAAAAATGCGGGCCACTTTCACTGCTTTCAAGACAAACGAATAAAATGTACCCAAGTGTCTGCATAAGAAGATGCAAATGGCTAAAATAAAAGCGAAGCTGCTGAAAACAGAAGAAAGTAATAAATTGAGTGTGAGGCGGGAGCCTGTGTGGCAGGGGTGGCAGTGCAACATTGCGAATGCGCAATGTCTGCAAAAATGAAATTAATTATGAACGCGTTTTACGCTTAACATTAAATTGAGCGCTCGAGTGCCGCTTCAAAAGACCAATAAATCATTTCACCTCGACTCGCAACTCACATATTTCAAATTAATAAAGTTTCGGACGCAAACAGAATAAAAGCCGTAGGTCAAAATGGATAACGGAAAGATGTCAAGTGAAAATCGGGCAGAAAGTTAACGCCGATAGCAACACCGAACGATGTGTGTGTGTGTGTATTTGTGTGTGGGTGTGTCCGATTGAGCAATGCGATTGCTTTTACTGCTCACAGTTTATACATTATTTCAATGTTGGTTAGCTGCAAACCCAAAAGAAAAGGCAGCGTTGAAATATTTTCCAACGCTATTTCCGTCGCTCGCAGCAACAACAGGCCATAAAAAAACTACCAAACATTAAATACCCTTCAAAAGAAATATATTCATATATATCGCAGTTGAGTTCGTGTTTTATAACTATTATATCGAAAATATCTGCTTTAATTATTAAAAGAACACTCAAAAACATTTTAACATGACTAAAAAATATCCGAAATTATTAATACAATTTTTAACGATTTTTACATCGATGAAGTGCTTTATTTTTTAAATTGTTATGCATTGAATTAAGAAATAAAATTTAATTTTATTGAAATTAATTACTTTGACGTAGTAAAACCGTCGCCCAGCAAGAGTACACAAAAAAAATGAGTGTGAAGAAAAAGCAATTGAGTGAGGGCTGACCAAAGATACTCGACCATAAAAATCGTTGCCGGCTACAACTGTAAGGCATATAAAAATCAAGTTTAAAAGTAATGAAGGAAAAACAACGCTAAGAAAGTAGTCACGGCGCCGAAAAGCAGGCAACACAAAAGACAAACGATCGGAAGTGCGGGTGGGCGGTGGGGGGTGTTTAGCCGCTTACAGAGGGTTGCTCTAAATGTCGCAATTTTACGAGTCAATATAAAGGTGCCTGGGGAGTCATTTACGGGCGCACAGCGGTTTGCTTTCGTTCTCTGGCAATAAAATGAAAGAACGTGAAGGTTGTAATCGGTAAAAAAAAAAACAAAAACGAAACAAAAAACCAAAAAACAGAAAAACAACCTGCTCACAGAAATAGCTGATTTTATGGCTTAATACAACGGCGGCGAGGCTACAATACAAATTTGTAGACTTAAAAACACGTGTAATAGCGAAAGTGCATAGCAAAAAGGGTTGCAACACCAGCAACATTCAGTGCCATCAACCAACTTAAAAATTTCAGGCATGCAGCATTTTGCAAAAGTGCCCGAACTGATTTATAACAATTTCCCAGTAACAAAATTATTTCAAATAAATCTAAATATAATATATATATTCTTGGGGCAGCTAATTCAACAGTTTTTGAGCTTAATGTTTGCATATCAATAAATATTATAACTATAAATGTAAAACACATCAAGCACAAATAATTTACTAGAATTTACGCGTATATTGTTTCGTTCTTGTACTGGTCACTTGAGCGGTGTTTTTGGAGGTGCGAATATCGCAATTGTGGCAATCGCCATTCCATTTAATATTCCCATTTCGCACATGAACCCTTGTCGTCGAAGAGGTACGTACACGTATTTGACCTGCACAACAAACACATATTTAGAGACATAATCATATAGTTACAAAATCGGCAAAGAACACTTTTGAGTCTTTTGTAGTGCTTCTACTTACCGGCAGGTGCCGCTTCAAGTACGCCCAGCAATGCCAGCAGCAAAACACACAACGAGAACCACTTCATGATGCTGATGCCAAAGAGACTGATCAGTTTGTGCCATTGGCTGAGGTTTTATATAGCACTCAGCATTAGTCAGTATAATCGTAATGAAACTATATACGACAATGTTTATAAATATTCCGGTATCGCAGGCAAAGCCAAAGGCCGGCGACTCATGACGCTGGGGAAAATCGAGTGCGACTGGAACTGGGCTTTGGGGCTTGCCCCGTCGATAAATTGCAGCTTTGAGTGCGCAACTGTTAATGTTGAATGGGGATTGCCTTAAACAACGCTGCACTTCATGTATGTATGTGATTGGGAATTCTCATTGTTAGCTGTTTGTTTTATTATTTTTTAATTAATTGTTGATCTTGACTGCTAAATATCCTACACACTGAATATGTACATATTTTATTTTGTACTTAAAGAGAGGCCTTAACAAATATATACTAAAAATAAATACAACACAAAAGCATGATATAACGACTATCTTACATATGCCGATGATAATATACCCTACCATCGTCCTGACCTGAATCAAATATATATACTATAAATATAAAAATTGACCGATTGTTTCTATTAAAGCTGTATTATAATAAAGTTTGTTACTTGTATATATAGTATAGTAATTCACAACATTTGTTACAAAGGTAAAAGCCTAATAATATGCAATTATGATGCGTTTGGTTAGGAGAACTGTGCTTCCGATTCATTCTTCCTATGGATGCTTTTTGACCAAATTTTAACATGCATATTGTAAGAGTATGATTTAGATACATTTATAAACTGAATAGTTTTTCATACAAAAAGTCAACTTCTAATCGATCATACCCATTTCAGCTGTATTATATATGTATGCGTTCCTGCCAATTCCGACATTTGAGCAGCCTACATGAAATTTTTTTAAAAGTTCATCCATAATTTATATATGTGTCCCTTAAATGCGTTACAAACATTATGACGCAATTAAAATACCTTTTGCAAAGTCTGGTAGGTAATTCGCACTTGTGGTAGTTGCCAACTGCACTCAAATAGGAACTGCAAGATGCAAGATCAGACATAAATCACAGCACATTCTATCTTGGCAGTACTCCTACCAGCCGATAGATGCCGCTCGAGGTACGAACAGCAAGTGCAACAGCAAAACACAATTCGATAAACTCTAAAGACTTTTTCAACTAAGAAGCTATTTATAAAAATTCAGACTTGAAAAGTGAACAATAACTTTGAGGGACATGTTATAAGCACTCCAATTTATTTATTTTAAGATCAGTCCAAAAGAAGAGATCAGCTAATTTAGCCGCGAATGTCGCAGCCATTGCAATCGGCATTATGCACATAGGAGCCTCCAGGCACACGTCCACTGTAGCCTTCGGGCACAACATATGGATCAGAAGCAGCTCCATACTCCCCCCCGTTAATTATAACAGTGCGTCGTTGTGGACGACTCTTAACGGCAGAATCTATTGGATTTGCACCAGTTGGGTTTGAGCTCTCATTCCTGATGTAGACGGTGCCATGTCCTGGACCCTTGACCACCTTATCGCCGACGATAACCTTCTCAGCATCTGGCGGAGAGCAATCTTGGCAGACTCCATTGATGACGACGGTGCCAGCTAAGTTATGCAGATTGACGGATAGAGAAGTCATAAGGAATTAAATCCTGAATGGAGGGGTCTGACGTTCTTACCGGCTACCAGGGTAACAAGGATGGCAAACAAAGCGCAGACAAACAATTTCATTGCTAAATTTCAATTCAACTGGAATCGATGCGGTGTCTGCTTTTCTTTATATACGCTGCTCGTGCATTGTTGTTGAGCAATTGTAAACCCGATTGCCAGTTGATATATGGAATTTCCGCGATCTGAGCTTATTTCTGAGTATTTGCGAAACCGGTCTTAAGATCATTAAATAATATTGCAGATAGAGAGCACTGAATCTCGTTTATTAACCAACATTTGAATATAAACTGAATCGCTCCTTAGCCGACAATGTTGCAGCCAACGCAATCATCGTTGTGCAGCACTGTGCCGGGACGTCCACGTGAATCGAGCGTAGTAACACGACCAGACCAGCCACTGCCACCATTGCCTGGATCTGTGATTATCACCTGACGGTTGCCCCATTGTCGTCTGTGACGCCGTCCGCCCGATATGTGCTGTCCTCCTTGCCCATCCTGATAAAGATTAAAGTTACCCCAGTCATCCTCATCGCTGTCATCATTAGTTTTGGTTTTCTTCGGCTTGGGCGTCGACGGGCGTACACGTCCTCGTCCCCCATGTGCCGATGCCGGCCATTGTGTTGTTGTCGTTGGTATTTCATCGGGTCTGTTGCAGTCTACACAGACGCCCTTGATGGTAACCTTGCCAGCTAAATTAAAAGATAGCAGCGCAGTGGTGTCAGTGAAGGGGTTACATATTATTTAGGACAAATAACAAACCCTTTGCGCTAATGGCCAGCATGGCCAACATCAAAAACGTCATCAGCGTTATGCACCTCATTTGAATAAATTTAACTTGACGCTATGCTCAGTGGGATGATTCTTTTATACTGGCACCGAGAAGCCCCTGGAGTCGTGAACGATTCGAACTAAGATTGAGCTATAGCTGTCAATAGATTAGGGGTATAAAAAACACAGATTAGTGCAAAGCATTAACTATATATATATAAATAGCTGTGGCTGCAAAAATAGCGTCAAAATCAAAATCTGTCTCTCATGTTCATCAAATATAACCCAACACATGGGTTATAATAGATTTTTTGGCAGCTTATTCAGCTTATTATAACAGAAATTAATTTTTTTAAAGCTTAACAGTTCTATATTTCTGGGCAGTATTGTTTGTTTTTATTTAAAATATATATGGAAATGCCCAGATTATCAATATCTTGGCAGCATTTAAACAAAGATGAACTTATAACACGACTCGACAGATTGTAACATTCGTGAAAATAATGCGCTCAGAATGCGCAGTATTTATTGGAAGGACACATATATGTCAATATATATATATATATATGTATGTATATAATATGTATTAATAAGTCAATGCTTCTCTGAAAACGATTTATACGATTTAAAATGTATATGCTTCTCTTGAACAAAGATTATTCGAGGAGAGAATACTATATACTCTATACACAGTTGTTAATTGCCCCATCACACTTAAATTATATAGTATTTTTAGAAATAACTTAGAAATAATAACAACACTCTCTGAAACTAATAATTCTGACAATAAAAAAGAGAGTGAAGGAAAAAGAGAGAAAGAGTGACTTAGAGTGTTTGCCAACTAAATGTGTAATAAATTCTTCAAAAATGCACTAATAATACAATGCATCAACTTCAGTGGAAATTAATATTTTGTATATAATATAATATTTTACCAAATATAATAAAATAATATATAATAAAATTATGATGATAGAGAGAAATAGCAAAGTGAATTCTTTTTCGGTGAAAATCTATTTGATAAGCAGACATTGTGCAGTCTTCAATTGGGAATTTCCCTTAGGGTGCTTATCAAGTGCCCGCCACCACAAGTAGTGTATTTCAATAAGCTAAGAATTATCTCTCATTATTTTGATGATAATTCCCGCTTTATGGCGACGCTGCTGTGTGTATTTCCCAGCTGCATTGAGCTAAGGCCCATATAAGATCGATGCTGATCAAGTAACAACATCAGTTCAACGCAAGCATTTGTAGAACAGTCAACAGCAGCAGCTAACAATATGAAATTCTTCTCAGTTGTCACCGTATTTGTGCTCGGTCTCTTTGCTCTGGCCAGTGGTAAGTAGCCATATCTAATAAGTTAATTCGCTCAGCACAATTTTAAAACAAACTCTCATTGTATTTATTATTTAACAGCCGTTCCACTGTCGCCCGATCCTGGAAACGTGGTCATCAACGGTGACTGCAAATACTGCAATGTCCATGGCGGCAAATAGGCGAACATTTTCTTCACTTACTTCAATTTGTTTGCACAATATTTATGTTTACACTGCGTTCAAAATCTTAAACCTATTATCTAAATTACAATAAAAAAAAAACAACAACTAATAATCAACTTATAAATGCATTTAAATTTATTACTGAAAGTTTTTCATTTTTTTCAGACTATAAGGTTGTATTTAGTATATTCTCTGTCTAGCTACATTAAGAAATAAGTAGCATATTCAACAGCCCATCAACAGTTATAACTCGTGGACCTTGTGCTGATTTGCGAAAACAAATTGCATTATCAAATTGATCTTTGAACGTCTCTATATTTGTATATAAATGGATGCTTGCATGTATTTTGTTTATTGTTTCTTTATGTATGTAAAATAAATTCATTTCATATTTTATTATATTATAATTTGATTAATTAACATATATTGTACATGACATTGAACAATATAACAACAAGATACCCTGTTATTTAGTTATTACTTTGCATTTACAACATTACTCGACGTAGGATTTTTATTTGTTTTGCTATGCTAATTGAAATGCAGAAAATACGTAAGATATGGAAATAAGTAATATTCTACACATTAAAAGCTTATCATATTATTTTTATGCTATGTATTTTTAATTAAATGCAGCTCAAAAACAATCTACTTTTATTGCTATTATGCAATTAAAATGCAATCAACTTTTAAAAAAAATCTACATATTTCTTGGAAATATTATGTTACCGCTAACTGATTAAGCAGCGTAATTAATTCATAGACCAATTAAAACAACAACATACAATATTTTTTTTAATGATTAATCGGAAAAGTACGTACTATCAGATATGGATATATAGATATTTACATATAGCTCAGTGGGGCGTCACGCTTTAGACAACTTTGATCGCTAAAAAACATGACCGAATACTCTTCTTAGGCATGCCCTATGAAAACCATTTGTATTAGTAGTCTGATATTACTGACTTTTTAGGAGCCTTATACAATTCGTGACTAGTAAATAAAAGAATTTTTAAGCAAGGACATCGACATAGTTTGAAGTTTTTCAAGATAACTTTAGAACTGAGAGATGAGATGAACAGATTGTTACGCTGATCAAAAATATATATTTGTTTTTTTTTTTAAGTGGTTACTAAATTTACGACAAAATTATAATACCCTCCATCGGTTTAACAAGTAAATAATGTAATAAAAACAAGTTTCAGCGTGCTCGAGAGCAATAGACTATGAGATATTTCTCTCGGAATTTCAGCCTCTCAGTAGAACGCTAAGAGTATCTGCTTAGACGACTTCATAATTTTCCGCAACGCAATTGGGAATTTTTCAATAAGACTTTGTGCGCACGATTGAAACTGGGCAATTCCAAGCACGAATCTTAGCGTGTTAATAACGCGGCCAGCTATAAAAGCGTTGCCAATAAAGAGATAAGGCATCAGTGCAATTGCAGTTCGTCTGGGGACTTCAACAGAAACAAAAACTACAAAGCCATCAACATGAAATTCCTGTCACTCGCTTTCTTGCTCGGCCTTTTGGCTCTGGCTAGTGGTAAGTGGAGGGGGAGCTGACCCTAAGTGCAACATTTGTCTATATTCACAAGTGTAATTTTTTTTTAACTGCAGCTACACCCCTCAATCCTGGCAATGTTATCATCAATGGCGACTGCAGGGTGTGCAATGTTCGTGCCTAGAACAACCAAATCTTTAAAGTTGCCACCGTCTTCATCAGCCATATAATTAATAACCAAATATTTACAGACTACAATATTGTGAATGTCAAGCAAATATTTTAAGCACACCAATCAAACAAAATAGCCAGAAAATGTTTAATAAATTCTACAACGTAAATTCTTATCGCTAAATCAAATGAATTATTATTGCTTTTGTCTCCTTTGCTTGCATTGCAGTGCAATGCAGATTGCGGTTAATTGCAATAAAAAATTCAATCAAAACAATATGTGTATATAATGTATGTATATATAGCAAATTGTATATGTTACATCTTGGCGTTTAAATATGTACTCATTCTTTTTGGCCTTTGAATTTGTACCTTAAATAAATATTTAATAATATTTTACATATCTAATAAATGAACTCTTTTGTGTGTTTCAACGAAAACCAGCAGATTATAAATAATAAGATATATTTATACAGAAACACTATACTAGATAAGTGGTCTATCTATGTTCAGAAGCACAACTCATTAAAACATAATAGTTATATTTTTAATTACGTTACTATTTTGTGACCAAATAGATAATTATGCTGAGCAAATCGGTTAATCGATATTTTTAGAAGCATTTCCCTTAAATTAAGAGTAGAAAAATGCATCAGCAATGTATCGCAAAAAAGGTGTCATTTATTCCAACATCTGATTGATGAGAACGTTGCCCACAAAGCGGGCAATTCCGAAGAGTTCGTAATCTCATTTGAACATATATACGAATTGACGCAGATTGAACCTCGTGTCAGTCATTATCTGTATCATGCTCTATATAAAAGTGCATGATATGGTCGTCACAAGCTCAGATCGTTTGGAGCACTGAACTGTGAATATGAAAACAATTGCATTAATACTGCTGCTATTGGGCTGCCTTCTGGCTGTGGTTTGCGGTAATTGAGTTTTCCAGAAGCCCCATACAATTAATATAATAAACGTGTTTTGCCATTTGACAGCTACGCCCGGCAAAGTTATCATCAATGGCCAATGCATAGACTGTAATCGACCTGAAGGCGACGATTCAGTGATAATTCCAGGGGACATCACAAAATCGGCAGCAGTTACTCAGGGCTTGACTGCAGGCTCAGCGTTAATTGGTCTTTTATATTTTGCAACAAGCTTTATTCTGCGCAATTAGACACAATTAAATACATTAATTTTGTTGAATTTGAGTATAAATCAAAAATATATGATCTGCAATTATAGAATGACTTTAAATTGATGAGCTTTATTTTTATTTGATTATCATGGTACCTATAAAAGCATAACAAATGGATGCAGTTGCTTTAATTAGCTGTAAACATTTGAAGAACAATGAAGTATCTGTCAATTGTATATTTGCTAGGTATCCTGGCATTGGCAAATGGTGAGTAGAAGGATTTCATGTTGCTGACAATTTCAAATATGGCTTGTATTTACATTGCTTATTCTCTCAACAGCTTTTCCTTTGCCAAATGATGTAGCTATCTACGGCAATTGTAATAATTGCGATATTCATAATCAAAGTTTTGACGTGAATAGACTACTCCACGACTTGCCGCAAATAATAACAAATTTTGCAAATCTTGCAAAATCATAGCTGTTTAATGAATTTATTAATTCGTTAAAGACTTGTTTAAGAACGTTTTTAGCAACTATGCACTTTTTGATTGGCTTAACTCTCAAATGTTTTAAATAAATATTTTTACATTAAATATACATTTATAGATCTTTTGTCTTGAATTGGGTATTTTTATTTATTTATTAATTTATTTTTTATTTTGTACACGTGTCTATCTCGCTCTACGTCTGAGTTAAGAGAACTTATTCCGTATTAAATATTTATAAACTATTTAGAACTAATGTACAGTAAAAAGCTTCGTATTGTTTGGTTTATATATTATTTATCTTTATTTATTACGAAGTCTCTGATCTCGATTTGAGATACACCTTCTCAGAGCCAATAGACTCACAATAAAAGCAGTAAATAATAAATACACATTTAATACATTTAGTAACCACTTTATTTTCTAATTTGTATTACACTGCAGAATATAGGCGAACACATTTTTATTCGAATATTTAATAAAAAGTCACAAATACCACATTTAAGTTGTAATGCAGGTAGACGCAGCTGTTCCCCTGCTTCCCTTGATTAAGCGCGTACGTTGCACTTCTTGCAGTCGCCATTGATGATCACATTTCCCGGATGCACCGGATTTGCTGTAAATTAGGTGCATATTCAATGCATGAAGTTATGATTATATATTTTTCCCACTTACCGCTTGCCAGAGCCAATAGACCCACAATAAATGCTACCGAAATCCACTTCATTTTGCCTATGTTTTATTTCTCACTGGCAAATGGCAACTGAACTTGAAATACGCTTACAAAGCGTATTTATAAGGGAAACAGAAGTAAATAACGCTCGGAAGCTTCTCTGAAAGCACCTATACATATTATAGAACAATTTAATTAATAAATCTACAAACACGCTGCTCTTGATTTCATGATTAATATAGTATATTCCATATATAGATAACTACTCTCATCAAACATATATTACGTGGATATTTCTTTCTACAAATGCGTCTAGGCTGATTGTTCTATCAGTTCGGTGAACTCTTATCACTGAGGGTTTTTTTTAAGGTCATTCTTTTCATTCTGATACGAAGCTGTCAAAATATGTAATTATGTTGATCTATTGATTCGATTGTCACACATATATTTATTCCTGGACGCTGTTATCAATGCATAAGCACTATATAAGCACAAGATTTTTTTGTACTTGATTCAGAATAGTTGCAGATTTATTCATTGCAGTTCTACGAAAATGAAGTGGCTGTCAATTGCATTTGTATTGGGGCTGTTGGCTTTTGTCAGTGGTGAGTACAGAGAATTCATTCATTTTGAACTCAATATTAATTTTGAATATTTCTTCGCACAGCCGCCCCCTTGGTGCCTGGTGACGTCATTATAAACGGTCATTGTATTAACTGCAATGTTAAGGGATCGTAAGCGCTGAAGAACATCACATAAACCACACAATACTTAAATTCTGCAATAAATGGAAAAAGCTTAGTTACATATTTAATAGACCCACAATAAAAGCTAACAAAATTCAATAATAAGATAAACTAAACCTGTGAAAATATTGAATTTTATTAAATTTCATTCATCATCTGCTAGTTGTGTTGTTGTACTCATTCTTTTTCATGCAAGATTTCGTTGCATTTACATCAGTATATTTGTAGAGGCGTACATTTATTTCTACATTATACTTGTAATATAATTGCGTTGGTTTTATTGTTTTTAACTCGAGTTTAGCCTTAGATATTTTTTCGAACAGCCAAGTTATTGAAGATTGTCCAACGGCACACAAATAAAATATAATTGGAAGTTTATCAGGAGAAATTCAAGAATAAATGGTTGCAGCTAAACCTCATATGTACTGTAAATATTAATAAATACACATTTAATACATTCAGTAATCATTTTATTTTCTAATTTGTATTACACTGCAGAATATAGGCGAACACATTTTTTTTTGTGGGGGCTCGAATATTTAATAAAGAGTAACAAATACCACATTTCAAAACTTATAAGTCTGTGGAAAGTTGTAATGCAGGTGGGTGCTGCAGTTCCCCCTGCTTCCCTTGGACATAGTTGATTAAGCGCTTACGTTGCAGTTCTTGCAGTCGCCATTGATGATCACATTTTCCAACCGGCAAGTTGCAACTGATCGTGAAATATATATATATATATATATATATATATATATATATATATGAAATATATACAAATCGCTTTTATGAACGAAACAGAATTAAATAACGCTCAGCATCCTCTCTTATTTTTACTTATATTTTATAATTTTTTATTGATCCCGTTGACTACATGATTAATACAGTATATTTCATATTTTATGGACAGATTCGGTTTTTTTAACATTTGCTATATCATTTTGGATAACATTTAAATGATAAATGATAACTACTTATAAAGGATAACTATATGATATAATTCATATTAAATACTTGGAATATTCTATGTCACACTCTCTTTTTCTCTCTCTCTCACACTTCTTTGCTAATCAATAATATATTAATGAACTTTTGGCTTATATACGTCAAGAGATTTTATTTTGTTTGAAATGTGCACACTGCATTAGCATTAACAACATCAAAACCATTAATTTCATTCTGAAATGAAGCTCTCAAAATACTTAATTGTGTGGATTTCCCGCGCTATCTCTTAGTTGACCTGTTATCAATTAAATGTTTATTTCTGGAACCTGTTATCAATTCGTCAATTCACCTATATAAGCACAAGATCTCGTTGAATTTTCATCAGAATAGTTGTGGATTTATTCATTGCAGTTATTTGAAAATGAAGTGTCTGTCAATTGCATTTGTGTTGGGGCTGTTGTCTTTTGCCAGTGGTAAGTACAGAGACTATATTAATTTAAACTCAATAATAATTTTGATTATTTCTTTGCACAGCCGCCCCCTTGTTGAATGGCGACATCATTATAAATGGGCATTGTATTAACTGCAATGTTCATGGATCGTAAGGGACGAAGAACAAAGCAAACAACACTAAAATTACGTAATAAATTTGGATATTTATCAGATGAGATTCTAGAAAAAATAATTGCAACTAAATCGCATATGTGTTATGCACAGTAAAAATTATAAGTTCACATTTATTTACATTTGTTATTTATTTACTTTTTAATTTTTGCGACATTGTAGTGCTGACCTTGTTATCAGTCTGTAAATATTTGTCTGTAAATATTTGTATAATGCACTTGCCACAGTAAACAGGCCCAATGTGTATGCTAGCGAGAATCACTTCAAGATAGTTTTAATCTATATTGAAAACTAGTTTTCGCTACTATTTTCGAATTGTCAGACAGCTTAGCTTAGCTGGCAGTAACGCGGATTGAAAGTGCGCACTTGCAAATAGTATTTAACGCTTCAGGGAACTAAAGTACAGCTACTTAACACATATTTAGTCATGATAGTTGGACTCAACCTATCATTTTTTATATAGAAAAAATTATAAGTTTTTAAAAGTAGTTTGATAAACTTGACTGTCTGATTTGTGTATGCAATTAAGTTTAAAAGCGAGGTAAGAAATATTGAATGAAATTTAAAAATTCTTACTAACTAAAGATCTGTTTTGTGTAAAAGTGTAATCAGACAAAGAACTTGTAACCTAGAATTGAGCAAACTAACACAATTTGTGGGATCATTTTTAAATTTTAATTCAAGAAAGTCGTTTTTTCTCAAATGATATATTTGTTGTGAGCTTTTATATACAAATTTTTAGCGAACGAGAGTTAAACACGTTTTTATTGAGCATATAAAAACATATATTTACAATATACAATTTATGTATATAAAGCTTAAATTTTTTTATATTTTATTAAATATATACAGGTTCTTACAAGTAATCCGTGTTTGAGATCCTTATTTCCGTTTCCCACAAGCAAAGTTTTAACAGATTTTGCACAAACTTTTAATAGCAACAATTTGTTAAAGCGCAAATTTAATGTTGCAAATACGTAGCAAACCGAACATCCGAGTTGAGTTTGGTTGGGTTGGTTGTGTATCTGTATCTATGAAAGGTAAATGAACGTATTTGTGGTTAAATTCATTTCACCGGGCAAAAGTTGCGTGCATGTGTGTGTGTGTCGTGTGTGTGTGTCGTGTGTGTGTGTAGTCTGCTGTTGGTTGGCAATTAAGCCAATGAAGCATTAAAGACACCAGCCAAGGGCGTAAGCCATGCAAAGTGAACTAAAATCGGGAATGGGGTATAGGGTTTGAGCTTTGGGAGAGGGCATTGGATATTGTAGTCATGGCTTCAGATGATGCCCCCTGCCTTACACACAGATTGGCTTTTGGGTGGATTAGCGTTGATGTTGCTGTTGTTGTTGTTGGTGTTGCTGCTGCTGTTGGCATCGCCATTGCCACATTTGTCAGCGTAAAAAGCATTCCGATTAAATGAACCCATACACACGTATAAATACGCAAAGCCAACTCGGCGCATAGTCGACACGTGTGCGTTAACAATTCAATTATGCCACACAAATGCCTCCACTGCCCTAAGGCAGATATTTGCTCTGATGTTGCCCAAAAAATTAATCGACGGGGAGTTCAGCTGCATTAAAGACTTACAGAATGCAACTTTGAGCAGTTTCATGATTTTTAAGGATAGCATTCCCATTAGCCAACACTTTGTATGAGGTGGGTTGGATGTGGACCGTGAGAGGGGCGAGGGAAGGCGCGGCAGATAAAAAGCTTGTGCGACGGTTTGGGCCTATTTACTCAAGCTGGTGTGAAAATATTTCATGACATTTTCTGTGTGTGTGTGTGATTGTGTGTAAACATGTCAGTGCCACTGTTATGACAGAGTAGTGTGCGTGCGTGTGTACAAAAAGTGTGTGCATAAGCGAAACCTAAATGCTCTTTTTTTCTTTATATGAATTTCCAGTTTCTGGACAACTTTAATATTTACTGTGTGAATGTCTCTGCAGGTTTTTCGCCTTTAAAAAATTGCTCAAATTAGTCTTAGTTATAGTAAGTATTTGTATTGCTCACCTTTACATTAATAGTACAATTTTACAAGAACAAGTTTTTAGAAATGCTTCAATCAATTTTTTCTTGATATCAAGTTTAAACTTATGCTTGAATATACCCTTTATGGACACAATACAGATACAGTTAGATGTATATGTCTATGTTATGTATACAGAAAACTATATATATATAAATGTTCATCAGTCAGTGGTTGGAGGAGACACAGACAACTAAGTGTTTCTTGGCAGCTGGGGCACTATTAGTTTATTATTACGACCATAAAGCTCTGGTCAACCTGTGGTGTGTGTGTGTGTGTGGGCAACAGTGGGCGTGTTCATGAACATGTGTGCAGCACTTTCAAAGACCATAACTTTGTCAGAGAGACCCTATCAAAAACAATGGCTTATTTATTATGATTTGACCTCTATGTGAGACTACATTCAAAGTTGGAAGCTCTATTCGAGCACGAAATGCGTGTTAAAATATACTCTTGAAATATGGTCTTTGGGGGGATTCCAAGTCCGTAAGTATTTTATGTAATTATTAAAAGGCTTTGGCTAAGCACTTGAGGGCTGTCAATCTACGAGCTTGGCTAACAATCGAAGTTAGCAAAAGTTGTTTTCAACACTGCAATATCAAAAACGTTTTGAATTTTTTATTTATTTTTCTTGCCACAAGTTTATGCAATAAATTTGTGAAACCGAAAGCAGCTTAACACATTGAACACAGCCCATTGAAGCCAACAAATAGCGCCACGTGAGCAAAATTGTTAATAAACTAGCAAAACAATGGAAAGGATGGGGTTGCAAAAAGTAGGAGCCTCTGAAGAACACTAATCCTTGTTTAAGTGCTTGCGTCGCAGTGGTTGATGTGCAGGGTGTGTGTGTGTGTCTGTAAGTGGGTGGGTACAAGGAGAAGAGAAAGATGTATTTTGAGGGGTAGCTCATCATTTGCCATGTTAACGTTGAGGCAGCTCATGCCTTAATGTATTTAAGCTTTGCACAACCACATTATTGTCATCTGCTAATTGCGATTAGGCGTGGAACAGAAGCGTTTAGGAGGCGATTAGGTGTAACAGGAACCAAAGACTCTGGCAAAGTGACAGCAACTAATGACGGCTTTTTCTCTCCCTCCACAGAAACATATTTAGAAACTTCTCTGGTTAACTGGCAAACATTTTTATGTTTTAATAAGACACACATATATATATATATATAGAATTTGCAGTTGATATGGCATTAATCATTCATTTTGAGAAGTCTGTCGAATAAGAATACTCATATGTAAGTCAGAAGTGGTATTAAGTTAACTGAGTTTAGTTTTTAGTTTTATAGCTGGCCTAATCTTGGGATATCATTATACATAGGCCGAGAAAATTAATTATTCATTGATATCAGATTGGGACTTGAAAGCATATTGTTTTCTTCCTACTCTTATTATTAATTAATAATTAATTAATAATACTAAAATAATTATACAAGAGTAAAAAATAGAGCAACGAAGATTCGTGTATAATTTGCAATTTTGCGCAAAGATTTTAGCTCTACTTCAACTTAAATTAAGAGATTTTTATATATTGCAGCAATTTAACATTTAATTGCTAAAAAATTATTCAGTTTTCGCAAATTGAAGAGCGGCTGATAGATAAATATTATTCGTTCATTTTAATAGTTTATAATTTGTATTTATTTGCTTGTGTTAGTAGAGTAAGAAAGATATAAATAATGATACCTTTACAAATTAAACTGACAATCGAGATAAGTAAAAGTTAGATGTTTTGAAATTAATTTCATGTTTTGTATTTCGAATTCATTTCGCACAGCGTTATCAGCACGTCCAGCATCATCGACTTCAGCATCAGTCTGAAAACCAATCTCAGAGTAAACACATCGTATCCGAGACATTTCTAAACACATATGTCGCCCAGTGGTGGTGTATTCCTGGGTGCGCTGCTCTGCCTGTGCTGCTCCTGGCATGTGAGCCTGGCAGATGTGGCTAAGCTCGTCTGTTTTTACGACGCCTCGAGTTTTGTCCGTGAAGGTAAGTGCGATTATGCGATCTATGTGTGTTAGACGTAAAGAGGTCGAGTGGGTTATCTTTTGAGTACATATAGCATGTCTAATTTGACTTATATATATATTTTTTTTTTCGTTACATTACAGGCCCTGCGCAACTATCACTCGTTCAACTAGAGCCAGCTTTAAATTTTTGCAACTTTCTGATTTACGGTTATGCGGGCATCGATGCGGAAACCTTTAAGATCAAGAGCCTCAATCCGGAGCTTAGCTATAACCAGCAGCATTATGTTCACATAACTGCGCTGCGTCAAAAGTTTCCCCATCTGCGCGTCCTGCTGTCGGTGGGCGGTGATCGGGATCTTAATGCCGAGGGCATGGCAGACACTGGTAAATATCTGAGCCTGCTCGAGGATGCGGACAGCCGCAACAAGTTCAAGTCCAGCGTCAGCGCTGAACTGGCCAAATATGGCTTCGATGGCCTTGATCTGGCCTGGCAGTTTCCCCAGCTCCGGCCCAAGCAGCACCAAGGCGCTTTGAAGCGTGCATGGAATTCGTTCAAGGGCTGGTTCAGCAGCTCCGCCATTGATCCCAAGGCCGAGGAGCACAAGGCGCAGTTTGCAACGCTGGTGCGGGAGCTGCGCTTGGAATTGCAGCGCAATAGCAAACAGCTGACCCTTAGCATGTTGCCACATGTGGATGCAGCAAGTGAGTAGAATATTTGAATTTGTATTTGATATACTTTAAGTGGAATGAATCAAAGTACAATCAAATTACCATTTTAATTACATCAACTACCACAAAGATTTTTTAAATGTATTTATTAAGACTCTGTCTGTCTTTTTTTGTCTCAATCTTTTGCATTTTCTTGGTAAAAACATAGAGTTTTCAAGAAAACAATTGGCCCAATTTTTAAGTTTGCAATTTAATTTCTATATAGGAAATTTTACTCCTGCTTTTTCAACTTAAACTTCATGTTCATTTATTTGAAACCAATCTGCTCGGGAGTTCAAACTGATAACAATATTTTATACAGTTTACATAGATATTCCCTCGGTAATGAGTTTTTTGGACTTTGTCAACTTGGGCACCTATGACTTCCACACGCCACATCGTGATCCGAAGCAGGCGGATCTGCCAGCGCCATTGTGTGCCATGTTCGATCGGGATGCCTCACTTAATGTCCAATATCAGGTGGAGTACTGGCTGAATAACACGGCCAATGCACAGCAGCTGAACATTGGCATCAGTAGTTATGGACGCGCCTGGAAAATGAGCCGAGACTCTGGCATCACAGGCTTCCCACCCATTGAAGCAGCGGATGGCGCCGCACTCGCTGGTAAATACACCGGCATGCCG
Organism: Drosophila fungiperda; assembly: GCA_035042345.1. Taxonomy (NCBI): domain Eukaryota; kingdom Metazoa; phylum Arthropoda; class Insecta; order Diptera; family Drosophilidae; genus Drosophila; species Drosophila fungiperda. The sequence goes on from JAWNLM010000177.1 coordinate 247,317, forward strand.
GGTTTGCTAAGCTGGCCTGAGATCTGTGACCTGTTGCAACATCATCAGGGTGGGGGCAAGGACACGAGCTCAGACCATCTTCGCAAGGTGGGCGATCCAACGAAACGTTACGGCATCTATGCATATCGAGCGGCAGGTGAAAATGGTGACGAGTCTGGTCTCTGGGTAGGTTACGACGATCCGACAACGGCGGCCATTAAAGCTAGCTATGTTCAGGCTCAGAACTTGGGTGGCGTAGCCTTCCATGATCTATCGCTGGATGATTTTCGTGGCCTGTGCGCTGGCGAAAAGTTTCCAATTCTGCGAAGCATTAAATACAAGTTATAAGTTCAGAAAATTACCTGAATATGTGGGGGATTGTGAAAGCAATTTATAGATTTTATTAAGCACATATGTATGTTTCATAATAAATGTGAAATTACCCACATTCCGAGAAAATCTGTGTTTTATATATCTATCATTTCGTTTAAATTTGATTTAAGAAGATTACAAAAATCTATAAATCTTTCATTTATATTTAAAATAAATAAAATAAAATACTGCACTAAAGCGTGCTTGACACTCTTTTTAGCTCAACTATATAAAAGTTGAAGCAATTGAGTTGTGCAATGATTTAATACCATTCCTGCTACATTTGTGCAGTGAACCTGACGTTTAAGCTGCTTTTCAATGGACTGTCAGAAAAATCAAACTCAACTTTCAGCACAAAGCAAAGTGAAAATAATTTCAAAGAATGCCTAAAAGTATGCTGCAACAAATTGATAAAGTGCAGAGCAGAAAACACACAAAAGGTAGCAAACAGCACAGAGTAAAAACTGTTAAAATAAAAACAGAATGAAAAAAATTCGCATAAAAGCAAGCGAATCAGGCGAAACATAAAGCTGGGCTGTCAACCTGGTCACACAGTGGGCATGGTCCAGAGACGGGGCGAGACGGCAACCAAAGTAAAAGTTAAAATTAAACCAATTAGTTTGGTGCCGTTGCCGTCGTCTTTACAATGGGGTTCATAAAGCCAGAAGGGGATGCAGAAAGCAGCTCCTTCAAAGTGCTTGAGGACAGAGGAAGGCATCCCTCAGTCAGGCATTTAGGCAGGTCCCTTGCCATTTTGAGAGAGTGTTTTACACAAAGTCGTTGACGCACATTGCTCCCAGCTGCTGTTTTGTGGCTCACAACTCCCGACAATCAAAAAACGAGCTCCCAACATCAGGTAGCTAGCTGGAGGCATCATAAATTAATTATGATTTAACAACTTTGCCATGCACGCCACGGCAGCAAAACTTTGCGCTTTTCATTTCGTGCATTTTTTTCCCCCTTCTTATTCATCTTGTGTTGCCAAAGGTGGAAAGTTTTTAATTTTAATGAGCGCATTAAACTTTTTAAAGTTTTTTAAGCATAATTATGGCATATTGCTATAGTTGCACTTTGCTTAAGAACGTTTTAAGTCTCTAAAAATCTATAAATACCATTCCTATTCAATTATTATTTTCATTGTTTGATTACATTAAAGTAAAAAGGAAAAATAATTTACAAATTGTCTAGATCAAATTTCGATTCACTTAACGTAATCAATACTCAATCAATTTTCTAAGCAAACAAGTAAAATGTTTAAATTAACACCTTCCTTACTAATCTTAAATAATAAATAAACTATGTTCAAATTACAATTTCATTTCAATTAAATCTGAGGCGGTTTGCTTTTTATTATAAGTATTTCATAGTCGAGCACATTGGCAATATAAAAAATAAGCTAAGTTTAGGACATGGTCAGATACAAATTTTGTGGCTGCTCCAAATCTGTGGCAGACAGTGAACTTTATTCAAATCGTGGTTACATGAAGAAATACATAGGTCAGGAAGGAACAACATAAAGGTAAAGTGCACCCATTATGGAGTTTTATTACATTAGTGTTTGACGGCGCCGCTTTTAATGTCCGCGAAGGCCTTCTGCCAGAGTTTATCGAACTGCTTGGGCAGCTTGGCGCGCACATGGTCGGCGAGGAGTCGGGCTCCCTGGAGATTGGCCTCTTCGTAGTAGGGCAGCGAGGAGATTCGTGCCAACCATGCGCTCAGATTGGGATATTCAGAAGGGTCGACAGGTGCATAGCTCAGGTGCAAGCTGCTTAACGTCGACACAATGCTAAAGTCCGCAATGGTCAGCTGCTGACCGGCCAGGTACGGCTGGTCGACGAGAAATTGCTCCAGCACTGCGTATGTTTCGTGTAGATGGTCAATTAGATCTTTGGGCATTTCAGTTATGTTCTCGGTGAAGAGCAGATGCTGTAGCTTTTTGAAAGCAACGAACAGAACTCCAGATTCAAAGTATAATCGCTGATCAACAATGGCTCGCTTGAACGGCTCCCGCGGAAACAGTGCATCATCTTCATCCTTGGCATATTTTTGCACCAGATATCCGATAATGGCATGAGACTCCCAAATGGCATCGTCGCCATCCTCCAGCGTGGGCACCGTATGAAGCTGATCATATCCTGCCGGCATATCCAATTGGCGGAACTCGTACTCCAACTTCAGAGCGTGAAGCGTTAAAAGGATAGCACGCTCGGATGGATTCATCTGTGTTCCATGCAATATAAGCACCATTGTCAAGGATTTCTAGGGATACTTTGACTAGTGCGGTCTGTAGCTGCTTTAACGTGATGACCACAATTTTCAACTGCCTGCAAACAACTAGTAATTGCAAAAACGTATTGTTAAGCATATGATTAGATAAGATTATATATTCGACAGAGCTACTTACTAGTATCAAAACAAAGACGTCATAATGCTGCAAGTTTAAGTTGTTGTCTGAATTTTTATTAATTCTACAGATAAGTAACTTGGCTTTCAGATTGTTGTTGTCTACCAAGCACTATCTATGACTGAGTCAATATTTGCATGTCAGTTAAGAATTTGATTTAAATTCGCAAAACACGCCTGACAATATTTTTTTCGAAGGCATTAATACAATGATTCACACAATTCGACACTTTGCGCATTTCACATGCATAAATTATTTAAATTAAATAACTACTACTATATGCAGGCGGGACATTAAGTTTTATATACCCCATAGGCAGCTGGCCTGGCGGTTCGTATCGTTTAACAACATTTAATATATTTATAATGAATTTATTTGTTCATTGATTAAAGCAACCTTTTTAACAACTTTAGTGTTTTCATTTTTGATTATTAATGTTATTATTGTAAAACTACAAATATATTTCTTTCCTATCGTAAATTCGCTCAATAAAAAAGGTAAATCTCATAATCAAAAATGCTAATTACTTTTGTAGTAATATTTAAGTAATTTCTCCACCTTTATTTCGGTTTCTAAATTTCCAGTAATATCCCAAAAAGCATTTCCTTTACTTATGTTAGTTTACAGGCATTTGTTGACACTTTCCATTTAGTTTGGTTGGAAAGGAATGTTGTATAAAAGGACCTGTCCAGCTTTCATCGCTTTCAGTAAATCAATCACCGCTCAGACATGGGCAGAACTCGTGTCTATGGCATGGAGGCCAGTCCACCAACCCGTGCCTGTTTGCTAACGCTCAAGGCGCTAGGGCTGCATACAAGCTGGTGATGGTGAATAGATTAGCTGGTGAGAATCGAACAGTCCAGATCGAGATTCTACTGGGCTACAATGACTATGTGGCTGGCAGCGAGCTGACCATAGCCGATTTTAGCTTTGTGTCGTCGGTGGCTTACTTGTGTACTTGGAACTGGATGCCGGAAAGTATCCAAAGATCTTGGAAGGGATGGAACGTCTCAAGGAGTTGCCCTACTATGAGGAGGCCAATGGCATTGGAGCCGCACAACTTAAGGCTCTGATCAAGTCGAAAAACTTTACAATTGTACCGTAATTCAAAATCTGAGTAAATTACTTATTTACCTGTCGCACTTGTGCCAATATTTAGCAGCAAAGTTAAAGAGCGCCGCACACAACATTTCTCTTAAATTAATAATATTATATTATAATTCATGTTTATTTTTATGTTTTTTTGTGCCACGACGAGTCAGCATATTCTAACAGCGTGAAATAATTGATTATTCATTGATTGATAGAAAAACACAATAATAATTCAATACACATTAGAACACTTCACTTTACGTAATTATGACGTAATTTGTGCACCTACATATCAAAAAAGTTGCCTAAAAATAGTAATAAATTTTGCATAACTTTATCATTGCTAAAGAGAGATAGAAAGAGTCAAAAATACCGAGAGTACAATTTTCTGTTGAAGAATATATTGAATAATAGGGCACTCTTCTAGGGGTCGAGTCCTATTTAAGCGATGACGCGATTCTTGACGAGACAGTTATAGTCGAAATAGCCAAGCAGTGAACATGGTGAAGCCAATTCTCTATGGTTTCGATGGCAGTCCACCAGTGCGTGCTGTCAAACTAGTTCTGGCTGCTCTCCAATTGCCCTACGACTATAAAGTTGTGAATGTGCTAAATAAAGAGCAGTTCTCAGCAGAATATCTGAAGAAGAATCCGCAAGGCACGATTCCCATGTTGGAGGATGGTGAAACGTATATTTGGGATTCGCATGCAATCTTGAGCTATTTGGTGAGCAAATATGGCAAAGATGACTCACTGTACCCAAAGGATCTGGTGAAGCGCGCCCTTGTCGATCAACGCATGTATTTCGAATCTGGCGTCGTATTTGCCAATGCCTTTATCACTATTACCAAAATGATTCTCACCCGGGGTGTGACTGTGGTGCCCAAAGAGCGCATTGTGGCCATTACTGAAGCGTACGATTTTGTAGAGGCTTTCCTCAAGTATAACGATTATATAGCCTGCGATCAGCTGACAATCGCCGACTTTAGTCTCATCTCAACGATCAGCTCGATGGAGGTTTTTGTACCATTGGACGCCGCCAAGTATCCTAAACTGAGTGCATGGATTAAGCGTTTGGAAAAGCTGCCCTACTATAAGGAGAATTCTGAGGGTGCTCAGGCATATACCAACGCTATTAAAAGTAAAACTTACACCGTGGAATATTGAAATAAGCAATTTCAATTGTTCCCAACAAAATAATTAAACAATAACAATAATCTAATCAACAATCTCTCAAATTATTTTAATGGTTTTAGTGCGTGCATTTGGCACTGCGTGTGGCCTAACAGAGAGCCAATCAGTTAACGATTTAAGTGCTCTTCGTGGAGTTCATGCGTACGCATATTGAAAGAGTGCAGACTAAGAGAAAGCAATTCATTATTCAGACATCAAGCCACAAAATTATAACATATCGCCGCCGGCTTATCTGAAGAAGAATCCTCAGCTTACGGTCCGGTCCGTACGTTACGATGTTGAGGGATGATTGTGCGCGCTTTTGGGACTCGCTGATGCCCTTTATTCCAATTATTACGTCGATCACTTCAATGGTGGCCTATGTGAAAATTGATTCTATTAAATATCCAATGCTCACTGCTTGGATAAATCGCATGTAACAGTTTCCTTACCATACGGAAAATGAAAAATGTTCTCGTCTTTTTGTGGCTTCAGTTAAAAAGACCAAGTTTATAATGGCACCATAAGTTTTGAATTAGGATAAAATTAATATATCATAAATACAACAAAAAAATTACTACGAGCTTTGCTGTTGGCAACCTGGTTCAGCAATCTTTTAAAATCAAATCTAAATTATTTTATACCTTAATATTTTTCGATAATCAACTTATTTTTCCAAAGCTTTCATAATATGACATTAATTATGTCATCTATTAGTTATCGATAAATCAAAGCAGTCTACCATGACGATAGTGATTATTTTAATATTGCTCAAAAAAATATATATATATATATTGTGCTTATCAGCCAAAAATCATTATATAATAATTAAATATGATACTAGTAGATTCACTGACCTTTGCAGAAAGTTAACATTGTGACCGTTATCAGAATATTTGAAATTCATAATCTAATCTTTGCTCACTATGACGTCAATTAAAAGGTTTTCCAAGAAATCAAATGTAACTATAAATATTTTTAACAAATAAACACACGTGGTCACTATGCACTGAATTTAAAAACAATTATAATGATATTATATTAAATACATGATTGAAGTTAGGAACTCTAGAAAAAACCCCACTAACAGTGATTGTTGTTTGACCTTAGATTACTTGTCTGACACAGATTCAAACCAAAACGAATTTCGATTATATAAGCGATGGAGCAAAATAAATGTGCATTGTGTCGATTTTAGTGCATTATCAACAGTTGCAGCGGAAACACGCTTCGATTTGCAATTGCAATTTAAATAATGGGTAAATTAGTGTTGTATGGCTTGGAGCCGAGTCCGCCGGTGCGTGCCTGTAAGCTGACTCTTCACGCACTGGGTCTGCAGTATGATTACAAGCTGGTTAGTCTGCTGGCTGGTGAGCACAAGAGCACAGAATACACTTTGAAGAATCCACAGCACACGGTCCCCATGCTGGAGGATGATTGTATTTGTATTTGGGATTCGCATGCGATAATGGCGTATCTGGTGCGTAAATATGGCAAGACCGATGAACTGTATCCCAAGGACTACTATAAGCGTGCCGTTGTCGATCAACGCCTCCACTTCGATTCGGGCGTCATATTCCAGGGATGCATACGTGAGATTGCCCTACCAGTATTCTATCACAATCAGACGGAGGTGTCGAAGAGCAAGATTAATGGTATTTACAGCATGTACGATTTCCTTGAGGCGTTCCTGGGCACCCAAGAATATATGAGTGGCGCTACGTTGACTATAGCTGATTTCAGTTATGTGTCATCTGTGTCCGGCCTATTGGGTCTGGCGCCCGTTCTGCAGCAACGTTATCCACGGCTGAGCGCCTGGCTTCAGCGGATGGAACAGCTGCCTAATTATCGATCAAGTAATGGCAACGGAGCACAAATGTTAATTGATATGTTATCCGCAAAGATCACAAAAATTAACTGATTGCAACCAGAATAATGTACTAAAAACTACATAATAAATCTCACAGATTTACGTCTTGTTTATTGCAAAAGATTACTCGAAAAGAATGCACATATTACGTAATCATCTACTCGACTTAAATATCACATTCACATTTTTTACAAATATGTTGCATTGTGGACAAACTTTAAGGCATTTATTCGAAAAGTTCAATGAACAGTAGCGGCTCGCTTATTAGAACGCCATGAATTTGGATTAACTCTAATTTCTGCAGCTACTTTCAAGCTATACAACAATTTTATAAGCTACCAAATTTTAGCCTACGAATTTTAAAATGAAGAACTTGGACAATTCTAATTTGCGAGCATCTGCTGCATTATACAATGGCGTTTGTCATAAAATCGTTAACAAATATTATTGCACAAATGCTTTTGTTTTGCTGAGAGCGCAAACAAGCAGTGGAAATATGTTCAGAAAGCTTAAGGCTTGTCTACCAATATTAAAAAGTCTAACAACTAAATTAGTGACTAACTTTAACTTTTTTCATTGGGGAAGTACAATGCAGCTTAATTTAAGCGCTAACTAACTGGATGTCTTACGTTTCTCAAGTGCTTTCCAAACCAGTTTCATGCGCTGCACGCACTCACGATGTTGAGTCTCCCACAGCAGCGTGGTGAGTCGCCCCACAGTGGCGACACCGTCATCAGCACCACGCAGCCACTGCAGCAGCAGCTGATATATGACCTACAATAAAAATGAAAAACTTATAAACTGATTGTATAGCCACATGTGTAAAATATTGGTAAACCTCTTTGATGTTGCCGTGCATTTGATGATCGATAATCGCCTGCTCGATCTGACCTTCGGAGTGACCCAGCTCGCGCATCACTTGCTTCCAGCCTTCGCCGAGATGTGTGGCAACCGTGTCTAGCAGTCGATGATCGGGCTCCTCATGCGACTGCATCATGGCCACAATGCTAATGGTTTTACGCGGCACATGACGTTTGCCTTCCAGCGAGGTGGGTGAAAGGGCTCCTGCAACCTCTTCTGAGGTGCTTGTGCTGCCCTTGCGTGAACTGCAGGCACTCAGGCTCTGATTAAAATTATAAACGGAACCAAAATGCAAGTTGCTGGCATTCGAGAAATTCATGACCACCTGTTGCTGTGCACTATGCACATTCATTGTGTTCATTGTGTTGTTATTGCTGCTGTTGGCCAGGGCGGAGCCTGGAATCTGCGCTGATTCGACGATATCAATGGAATTGTAATTGGGATCTGAGAGTTCGCGCAACACAGATTCGGTTAGGTCCGCTGATGGTGTTGGTGTATTTGAGGGCAGCGATAACGCCCTGCCATTGTTATCTGCCTCGCTGATGGGCAATGCGTCTGTTTCAAGTCGTCCCTCCTCCTCCGTATTCATATTCGTGCTGTTATGCTTATCTTTGTTGTTACCAAAAAAGTTGGGTACCAAACTCTTTAATTTGGGCATGCCAATTGTGTTTGTCGTTTCTATAAATATACTATCATTCGGAAATGCCAAAGGGTATTTTCCGTGCAAACCGAAAAAAAAAAAAAAGAAAATCACTCACACTTTTGTCTTTGTTGTGAATTGCGCTAAGGATGGTAAACAGCTAAATTGAGCAACGGATGTTGTTATCGATAAGTGCTCTCATACAACACCCACAACATGCAAACTTTCTGGCAGCACTGATTTTCTTGTGTCCGCAGCGTTGCCACTTGAATAACGCCATGTGGCAACACGCTGAATTTTGCCACGTTCGCTCAGTTGCTCATTCATTCACTTTACTTGGAGTTGATATCCGTTTCGAGTGCGTATTGCAGTTCTAAGTAGAAAGCCTAAACTTAAAATTAATCAAAAATATCTATCAAAAGCGCTTAAACACTAAGATAAATTGTGCGCGCCCAAATGATAAATTTAAATTACTAAACTTAAACAAAAATGTGCTTAAAATATAAGTGATGAAGGCGGCGGCGACTTGAGAGAAAATTGAGGCCGCGGCTGCCGCAACGTGGAAACTTCTTACTTGCATTTCAAAAGAAATACAACAAAAAAATTCAGTGCAATATGCACTACATATTCAAAATACGTAAATTCTTAAAGAGAAAATTCGACTCAAACCAAAAAAAAATTAAATAAAAAACAACGTGTTTTTCAATAGTATTATCAACCGCACCGTCGGTCTGCTGTCTTCGTCGTCGTTACACATATGCAGGGCACGGACAGGGGCACTCACTCACACACACACTCGCATTCACAGACAGCGCACAGAGAAAGACACAAAAGTCAGAGCCATATTTCATTGGCGGTGGCGGAGTCTACGACGTCTTCCACTCATACACCCATAAAACTATGCATATGTGTATATATGCGTGTGTGGCTATGTGCGATTGACAGCAGCGGGAGCAGCAACAGCAAAGGCAGGCGACGGCGTTTATGTTAGTGTATTCGTGCGCGCGTGCCTCTGTGTGTGTGTGAGCATGAGACATACAATTTTTGAACTTTTGGCATTCGTCTTCAAAAAATATTTCGTCTTAAAATGACCAAAAAAATCGTATACCACTTTTAGAGTGATCAAACAAGTTGAAAGCTTTACAAACCTTTCACTCAATTTACTCAACTACGCACTAAGCGCTTTTGCTCGTCGCTTCCGCCTAAACACAGTCATACACACATATTTTATTCTCCACTTTTTGTTCCGTGCGCTTTACTGCAGTGACATCAACAGAACAATAATAATTGTCCAATAAGTGGCCCGCATATTTATGCATAAAGGTCGCAGCTAGTTTTGCCATAGGGCAGGCAGCACCACTGCACTCTACTCTTGCTCTCACTCCCTTCCTCTCTCGGTCTTCTCTCACTGTACTCTTTTTGAATTGATGCACATTTCTGTTAATAAACACGGCAGAGGTTCGCAATAGTTGCCAAATGCTCGGCAAAGTGCATTTGGGGCATTTACAGAGCATTCAAAACATGTTTCTCCTTTAGTGTTGCGTTTGATTTCTTAATTGTCATGTAACGATTAATGAACATACAAACTTAATAATTAATAAATTCTTATTTATTTCTATATATTACAGCAGGAGACACGCCAAGTTGATCAAACTGGATTTTGTTAAAGGACAAAATTAGGCCGGATTTTTTGGATTTTACAGTACAGTAAGTTAAACAACCTGATCAATAAACTGATTACGATCTTCATTCCATTCAATATTCCGTATACATTTGAATAACTTAACATCTTAAGCATTTCTCTGTGTGTGTGTTAGGGTGGGCCAGAAATGTTGCTACCAGCGATTTCTCATCCGAAACAAAATCTAGTTTTTGGAAGAAAGCGCTCTATCAGAAATGTTTACCCAATTTAAAGAGAGCTGCTGCACATGAACTCAGGCTGCCTTTAATCACATAATTAGTCTTCGTAACTCTCAAAATATCTAAAAATATAAAAGATCACTGGCTGCTATTTAAAAAACCAGTTTTAACGTTAGAAAAACACGTAATTGGCAACACTAAAGAAGTAAATGTCTTCTTCTGAGGTATGCAGCCGACTTTCATGCAAAACTGGCTACGTAAATACTTTTATTTTTGCTTACCTTATTTCTCTATATAGAATTTCAGTGTACATATTCGTTCAGCCTCAGCATGTGGGAGCGTGTTGTTTACCGTTACGAAAACAACAGCCACAATATGCTTAATAACTCTGTTAAAATTAATATTGGTCTGAGCACCTTACCCAAAAAATGTCTATATGTAAATGTGCATTGAAAATGCTCAATCTGAACTTTGGGTGGCTTTTCGACGTCAACGTCGTCACTGCAGCGCATGCATATGTATAATATTTACATATGCAGACGTATAAATGTGTATGTATTTTTTTTTATTTTTTTTTTTATATTACCTGTGCCTGTTTTTGTGCTGCCTCGAAAGGTGCCAAGCCAAACCAATACAAAAGCAACGAAAAATCAAGAAGTGCGCATGCAGCGCAGCGCAGAGTACAACACACACATGCATACGTAAGCACACACATACACAACTCAAACAGCCAGATTTGACGATCGGTTCATGTAGTTGCCGGCTATCATCCGGTTTTATAGCTGCTCTCCCTTGTAACCACCTAACAGAGCAGTTCATCAAGCAAGACTCTCTCTCACTCGCTCACACTTGGATTGTTTCTTCTTTTGACACATTTTTATATTATACCCTCATGCGGTGTGAGCGTCCATGGTATTATAATGCAGTTTGTACGGCGAGCGAGATTAGTTATAAAGTGATCAGTTTTATGTGAAATAATGCAAACATAAATAAAGTAGAATTACTTAACTCTAAGGATTTATATGATTTTCCTTATTATTTTATACTACAATCACAAAAAAATTATATTTAAAACCGGTTTTAGATTCCGTAGGACAATTAGTAGTCGGTTTGGACGAAGTACTCTTCTTTTTCGTTTATTTTGTGAGTGCGTGAAACCAATGGCGATAGTGGCAACGTCTATTGTTGTTCTTTTGCCTGCTGATGCTAAAGCAGAAGGAAATGTAGGCTAAAAAACTAGTTGAGCGCTGATTTAAAAAACATACACATGCACACACACCGTGCCACACACAAATACAAAGAAACACACAAACACTAAACCAGGGGCAGCTTTGAACAAGTGCATGTCTTTAACGGTATATAAAATACTTTGTAACGAAGAATGCTGATACTCTCGATCTCTCTTCCGAGCTTGTGGTCGTTTCTTAACCTTTCACTGGTCCTAACCGGGTTTTACTTCTTATAAGAACAGTTATTTCTGCCTATATTTGTGTTATTACATATATGTATATGTGCAATGTATGTATTTATATATCTGTTGCGATTGAACGGCTCTTATCAGAATAGTCTGATAGCTATCAACTATTTGCTTTGAACAATTTTGCCAGCGTGGCCTTACAAAATACAAAACTGTCCACTTATCACCGGTTGCTCAGAAGTCAATATATGCATGTTCATATATACATATACTATATATATGTATATATATAGCTTGCTCAAACCAAAAATTTCAACATTACGTGGCCATTTAGCGCTTGCTTTAGTTAAGAACTAAGATCTAACGCTTAAATAGAATTGGTCTATCAGCGAAGCGAGCCCAAATTCCCCTCTTTCTCTGTGTCTCTCCCTACCAAACTTTCCTATAAATATAAACGCACCATGTTATCATAAGAGCGTCAGCAACATGCGGGTCGCTGCCTTATCAATGCCAACAATATTTTCATGTGCCGCCTAATGCCCAAGTTTTTAGGTTTATCTTGCGTTTGTTTTCGTTTCATTCGTTTCAATCGAGCAAAATAAAAGAAAACTCAAATTATAACACGAATATTCGCGTTCAGTTCAACTTTCACTAAAAGTTTAGTTTGACTGTTGGGCGCCACAAAACTTCAATTTATATCATCATGTAAATGTGTTTCAGATACTTTGGAATTTACGAGTTCAGCAGCATAATTAAGAATCTCTGATAATATTCTAAGTTGATTAATTTCACAATAATTGTAACTAAAAATATGATTAGTGACTTAAATATCGCACATCTCAGATCTGCTTTAGATGGTTTTTAATATCAAATATGAGATTAGAATAAATTCCCACAAAGAGGATATAAAAATGTACTTCTTATCTCTGACAATAATTATATGCAAAGGTTTTATATTTTTCTACATCTATCTATAGTTTTTTTTAATACTTATAACTAATTTCTTGTCGATTAATGTTACTTTTCTCATTTTGCAGTGTTACTGTAACGACTTGGAACGAAAAAGGACTCTTCTCTTTTTTTAAGTAATGCAAGCAGCAGTGATGGAGGAATCTAACGGTAAGCGCTCATTTAAAGCATTGTTAAATTCGTACTAACTTTTCAATTTATTATTTAACAGCAACTAACATTGAGCAACAACCAAGCGCACTCAACAATGGACAGGAACTGGTGTCGTCCAACGAGCAGCCATCGTCGCCGACTCCGGTAGCCACGCCCACCAGTACCACCAGTGGTACCAGCAATGCCACGTCCGCATTTAGCTACGATGATCTGTTCCCAGCCCTGCCGACGAATTCGTCCACTGGAGCGGCACTAGGCCCCGCTGCGCCAGCAATTGCGCGTGTTACCAGCTCGCAGATAACTCAGGTGAGTTCTATAGATGATTCTCCATTGCAAATGACATTTATTGTGTTATCTTCCTTGTAGGTTCTGCATGTGCCCATGGAGGAGCGCAAGTCCACGGATTCGGAAAAATTTGGTGAAGGGGAATCGAAACGCATTTGCCAGCAGATCACGAAGGAGACGGGCGCCCAGATTGAGATTTTTAGCGGCAAGAATCAATCGCTCACGTTCCTGATCAAGGGCAAGCAGAGCGAGTTGCTTGATGCACGTCGCAAGATCCACATGGCCTTCTCGACGCAGGCCAGCCGCCAGGTGACCGTACCCCGCGAGCACTATCGCGTCATTCTCGGCAAGCGTGGCGAGCGCCTGCGTGAACTGGAACGCGTGACCTCTACACGCATCAATATACCGCAACAGGGCGATGAGAGCGATGTGATCACCATTGCCGGCACCAAGGAGGGTATTAAGCGTGCCGAGCAGGAGATCCGTCAGTTGTCCGCGGAGCAGTTTAAAAAGTCTTCCGATCGGACGACGGTGCCGAAGATCTATCATCCGTTCATTGTGGGCCCCTATAACGAGAATCTAAACAAGCTGCAGGAGGATACGGGCGCCAAGATCAATGTGCCGCCGCAACAGGTGCAAAAGGAGGAGATTATTATCTATGGCGAGAAGGATGCGGTTGCCGCCGCAAAGGCAAAAGTGGAGGCCATTTACAAGGATATGGAGAAGAAATGCTCTACGGTGAGCGTTGAGGTGGCCAAGCCACAGCATCGCTATGTCATTGGTCCCAAGGGCTCTACCATTGCTGAGATTCTGCAGCTCACCGGTGTTTCCGTTGAGATGCCGCCCAATGACTCCACCCTGGAGACAATAACGCTGCGCGGTCCCCAAGTTGCTCTGGGCAATGCCCTTACCGTTGTCTACCAGAAGGCCAATTCGGTCAAGTCGGTAGAGATCAATGCGCCGCATTGGATACACAAGTACGTGATAGGTCGCAAGGGTGCTAACATGAAGCAGCTCGAGGAAGATTGCCCCAACGTGAATGTCAACTGCTTGGACAACAAGATCAAGCTCGAGGGCGATCCCGAGAATGTGGACAGGGCTGTCTCCTATTTGAACGACATCATTCGCAACTATGAGGAGAATTTCACATACGAAGTGATGACGGTGAATCCATCGTATTACAAGCATATTATTGGTAAGGCGGGAGCCAATGTGAATCGCCTCAAGGAGGAGCTGAAGGTGAACATCAACATTGAAGAGCGCGAGGGTCAGAACAATATACGCATCGAGGGACCCAAGGAGGGTGTGCGTCAGGCGCAGCTTGAATTACAAGAAAAAATCGACAAACTGGAAAATGAAAAGTCAAAGGATGTTATCATCGATCGTCGCTTGCACCGCTCCATTATTGGCGCCAAGGGCGAGAAGATACGCGAGGTGAAGGATCGTTACCGTCAAGTTACAATCACGATACCCACGCCCCAGGAGAACACTGATATTGTGAAACTGCGCGGCCCCAAGGAGGATGTGGACAAGTGCCATAAGGACCTACTGAAGCTTGTCAAGGAAATCCAGGAGTCATCGCACATCATCGAAGTGCCAATTTTCAAGCAATTCCATAAGTTTGTCATCGGTAAGGGCGGCGCCAACATCAAAAAGATACGTGACGAGACCCAAACGAAAATCGATCTTCCCGCCGAGGGCGATACGAACGAGGTGATTGTCATCACGGGCAAAAAGGAGAACGTCCTAGAGGCCAAGGAGCGCATTCAAAAGATCCAGAACGAACTCTCCGACATTGTTACCGAAGAGGTGCAAATATCGCCCAAATACTACAACTCCATCATTGGCACCGGCGGCAAACTCATCTCTGCAATCATGGAGGAGTGTGGTGGTGTCACCATCAAGTTCCCCAACAGTGATTCCAAGAGCGACAAGGTAAGATATACACTACGAATATATTCAATATTTATAAATGTCGAAGAAACTATAATAAAATATTTGCTGTTCGTTCAGGTCACCATTCGCGGTCCCAAGGATGATGTAGAGAAGGCTAAGGCGCAGTTGCTGGAGCTGGCCAACGAGCGGCAGCAGGCTTCGTTTAGCGTTGAGGTGCGCGCCAAGCAGCAGCATCACAAATTCCTTATTGGAAAGAATGGTGCCTCCATACGCAAGATACGCGATGCGACGGGCGCCCGTATTATCTTCCCCTCGAATGAGGATAGCGACAAGGAGGCCATCATCATTATTGGCAAGGAGGACAACGTCAATATGGCCAAAGAGCAGCTAGAGGCGATCATTAAGGAGTGTGATGAGGTCACCGAGGGCGAGGTCATCGTCGACCCAAAGCACCACAAGCACTTTGTGGCCAAGCGCGGCACCATTTTGCATCGTATCTCAGAGGAGTGTGGCGGCGTGATGATTTCTTTCCCGCGTCCCGGCACCAACTCCGACAAGGTGACCATTAAGGGCGCCAAGGAGTGTATTGAGGCGGCCAAGCAGCGCATCGAGGAGACCGTCGCTGATCTGGAGGCGCAGACAACCATTGAGGTGGTTATACCACAACGCCAGCATCGCACCATTATGGGCGCTCGAGGTTTCAAGGTGCAACAGGTCACCTCCGAATTCGATGTGCAGATTAAGTTCCCCGACCGCGATGCCACCGAACCCATTGAAAGTCTGACCAACGGTGTTAATGGTGAGGGCGAGGAAGGCACCGAGGGTGAGCCCAGCGCGGAGCCAGTGCGTCATTGTGATGTTATTCGCATCACAGGACGCATCGAGAAATGCGAGGCGGCTAAACAGGCGTTGATTGATCTGATACCCATCGAGGAAGAGCTGAATGTTCCTTTCGATCTGCATCGCACCATCATTGGCCCACGTGGCGCCCATGTGCGTCAGTTCATGTCCACGCACGATGTGCACGTCGAGCTGCCGCCCAGCGACCTCAAGTCAGATGTGATTAAGGTTTCTGGCACGCCTGCACGCGTCGCCGAGGCCCGTGAGGCGCTCGAAAAGATGATTGAGGAGCATGAGGCGGATCGAGCTGATCGCGAGCTGCGTTCATTTGTCCTCCAGGTGGAGGTCGATCCGGAATATCACTCAAAGCTGATTGGTCGCCAGGGCGCTGTCATTAATAAGCTGCGCGCCGATCATGATGTCAACATCTCGCTGCCCAAGCGCGATGATCCCAATCAGCGCATAATTTCCATTACCGGCTATCAGGCAAAGGCTGAGTCCGCTCGCGATGCCATCATGGAGATTGTGGGTGAATTGCGAACACTGCATCGCGAGGTCATCGAGATCGATACGCGCATCCACTCGCACATTATTGGTCATCGTGGACGCACTATTCGCAAGATTATTGACGACTACAAGGTACAAAGCAACACAGTTTGATTTGTATAACAATTGTATAATTAATCTGGATTTATTTTGCAGGTGGACATTAAGTTCCCGTCTTCGGATGAAGGTCAAACCAATGCAAATGCTGTGACCATCATTGGCAAGGAGGAGGATGTGGAGAATGCCAAGGAGATGCTCTTGAGCATGGCTGAGGATTATGAGCGTGATTATTTGGAGAATTTGCCGCCATCGCCGCAACCACAAACTGTGGGCGCTTTCCTCACCGATCGCGCTGGCGCCAGTTCTGGTGCCGGTGGTGGTGGTAGTGGAGCTGGTAGCAACACCAATGAGAATGGTTTTATCATCAAGGATGCACCGTGGGAAAAGAAGAATCAGGGCAAGAATCTAATTGCGCCCAATACCCAATCGCAGGAGGATTTTCCGGTCTTTGCTGCGGGTGGTGCTCCAGTTACGGCCGCGCCCATCACCTCCGTTTGGGGGCCGAAGAACTAAGCAGTTGATTCAATACAGCAACGGCAGCCGTGCAGAGTACGACGGGAAGTTGGGTAACGGAACAAAGCGGGGCGGATGGACGGGTGGACGGGGTGAGGTTGAGCAGCATCAGCAGGCGTGCTCGGGGCGGACTCCTTAGTCAAAAACTAGTGTCAAAAATGTTACAGGTTGTCTTTTTTTCTCTCTTCTCACTCACTCACTCCTAGGAGCTTTTCTACAATTCAATTCAAAAACAAACAAATCAAAACAACTATTTTTGTATAATATGCTACAGAAAAACTGACCTCACACATCTAGACACAAAAGCATATACATAAAAAAAACACACATACACACACAAACTCAAACATGAAAGTGCATTTATACAAAACAAGACAAAAGCTAACCACGTAAAATTTGAACCTTTATATAGCGCAGAGTTCTGCTCCTCTTAGTCCTTGTTCCTGCCCATATTGTTGGTTTTGCCCCATATGACTTAAAAGCCAATTTTTCTTTTTATAATATTCTAATTAGTTCAAGCTACTTAAATTAAGCAAAAAATTCAACAAATGATTTGTTAAAATGATTGCAACAAATTTAATGGATTGATAATGATATTCAAATGAAGAAAAAAAAACAACACAAATATTACGGTCAAGAACGAAATAATTGTAAGCATAAAATGTTAAATATTTACTATTGCGATTGCTGCTCTTTTATATTACAAATCTATTGTTTTTTCACTGAGTTATATGAAGCAGTAAACTGAAACGAGTTATTAGTTTAATTTTCCGATTATTTTGGGAGAGTGCATGTTTAAACGTTTTCTACCGTTAAATGTATAGTAAAAAAAACCTTGTAATTGTTTAAAACACATTAAAAAAATATGAATTGGAAGAGAAATTAATTGAATTACATACAAACATGTACTTTCAAATTATAAATGATATATATATAAATATAAACATATACAAACAAACACACGCCTGCTTCTGCTCCAACAACCAATTTACCAGCTTTGTACCCCACACAAGCAACTTCACATTTCAAAATGAATAACAAACATTTTAATTTTGTGCAATCTTCTTGATTTATATTAAATTGTTTTCGACTTATATTTTCCACTTAACAACTTTAAATCAACACACGGCGCTCAGACCCGGTTTACTATTTGAAGTTGAAACACAAAGTATAAAAAATTTAAAAAAATATATTAAAATTTTTTACTTACCATTCAAAATAAAACAAAACAACAAAAAAACAAAATAAACCCAATAAAAAACGTAAACAAATTATATAGTTTGTTTTTTGTTTGTTCCTTTAGTTCTTCTGATTTTTTTTTATGCGGTATTTATAAAGCAAGAAAAGAAAAACACCAAGAAAAACAAACCTGATAATGTAAATTTTTTAAAATATACATATTTACAACCAACTGCATTAGTAACTTTAAGAAACTTAGTAAATACAATACAAAGTATATAAATGTATATATTTTCCTATATTATCGGACGAAAAATCAAATGTAAAGCGGGAAGTAGCGACGACGATAGCTGAAAAGCAAAATTTTTCACTTATGACATTTTTTTCATAACAGGTTATTCAGATACGAAAATGTTGTATTTTTATTTCTTTTGAAATACAAAACAAAAACTCATACAATTTGAATTCTACATGTAATTATTTCAAAAGCGCGCCAAGAAGCTGGCACAACCGCACTGGCAACGCCAATTGTCAGGCGATTATCGGTATTGATCAGATATCACAGCTACTTTTTGTGCTTTTTTTTCTACAGAAATTCTTTTTAACAAAATTAAAATTAAATTAAAGTTGGACAGTAGTTAAATTGAATTCAAAGCCGAAACATTAAGGCAACAACAGCCAAGCCGTGGATGATCGTAAGTGTAAACGTGTTAAGTTTTATTATTCAAAGGTGCATGCGAGTGAATTTGCGTCATTCTTTGTGTACATTGCACATTGCCTATTGCTATAGCAACAACTGTGCATAGTGTAATTGAATAAAGAAAATGGAATTGCGTATTGTTCCGAATGTATTGTGTAAAATGTTATACGTCAATTGAACGCACATCATATTCCATCTATTTTCGTTGGGAACATCTCAATCTTCCACTTGTTCATGATGTAATTCTTTAATTCTTTGCTAACTTAGCACAAAATCAAAACCAGAGTAAAAACGGGAGAAAGACTACAACTTCGGCTAAAATTGTTGTTTGTCTTGGTCTTCTTGTTGTTCTTCTTTCGTTAAGTCGGTTGCGCTTCGTTTTGCTCTCTGCGGCTCAGTGGTTCTCTGGCGTTGCCAACTTGTTGAGTTATAACGCAAAGAGCTGAACCTACCAATTACCAAAGTTGAGCTCAGTTCAAGTTTGATTGTTGTAGCGCGCGGGAGTGAAGCAAGTCAACACACAAATTTAAAAAAAAAACTATTCATAATGAAATATTGGATATAAAACAACACAAACAAATACTACAACAAATCGCTCGCTTTGAAATTTGATAAGGTTCCACATGTCATCCAGGTGGAGGTCAATCCGTGATACTACTCCAAGCTGATTGGTCACCAGAGCGCTGTTATTAATAAGCTACGCGGCGATCGTGATGTCACCATCTCGCTGCCCAAGCGCGATGATCCTAATCCGCTCATCATTTCCTATCAGGCCAAGGCCGAGTTCGCTCGCGATGCGATCTTGAAGATTGTGGTTAATTGCAAAAGCTGCGTCGCAAGCCCAAGGTCTACAAGGTACAAGACAACAATAATTTGAATTGTATAACAATTTAAATAACATTAATCTGGATTTGTTTTGTAGGTGACCATCAAGTTCCCGCCTTCTGATGAATGTCAAACCATCATTGGCAATAAGGAGGTTGTGGAAATGCAAAGGAGTTGTTCTTGTACATGACTGAGGATTATACGCGAGATAACACGAATGCGGCCAGGCGCATTAACGTTTACAGGCCGAAGAAATAAGCAGTTGTTTCGACACAGAAACTGCAGCCGAGCAGACTGCGATGGGAATTTGGGTAACGGAATGAAACGGGGCAAACGGACGGATGGGATGTGCGCCAATTTTTCTTTGTTATAATTATATTGGATTTCAATGCCTAATATTCTAATTAGTGCTAGCTACTAAATTTAACCAAAAAGTTGAAGAAATGAGTGTTAAAAATGTTTACAACAAATTTAATATATTGAACGTTCAAGAATGAAATAATTGTAAGCATAAAATGTTATATATTTACTTTTGCTATTTATGCTCTATTTGAAATTTTCTTGATTTATATTTAATTGTTTTCGACTTATATTTTCCACTTAACATTAAATTCATACACGGCGGTCAAACTATGTTAACTATTTGATGTTGAAACACTAAGTATACATAAAATGTATTCTTTCCTATTCAAAATAAAACAAAACAAAACCAATAAAAAACGTAAAAATTTTAGTTTCTTTAGTTCTGATTTATTTTGTATTATTTTATGCGGTACTTATAAAACAAGAAAATATGAAGAAAAACCACCAAGAAAAACAGACATGATATTGAATTTTTTTAAAATATGCATATTTACAACCAACTCCATTGGTAGTAGTAGTATTTCGTTTTAAATACACAACAGAACTCATACAATTTGAATTCTACATGTGATTATTTTGAAAGCGCGCTAAGCAGCTGCCCCACCGCACTGGCAACGCCAATTTTCAGGCGATTATCGATTTGGTGTAATCGGTATTTATCAGAAATCACAGCTACTTTTTCCGTGCTTCTTCTTGCATAGAAATTCTTTTTAACAACAAAAATTAATTGTCAAAGTTGGACATCATTACAATTGAATTCAAAGCTGCAACATTAAGGAGAAGACAATAACAGCTCAGACATGGAGGATCGTAAGTGTGCGCCTATTGTGTAAAATACAGTTTTTCGCCAACTAGCAGCAGGTATTCGCCGCATGCAAGTGTAAAGTGCTCGCGTGTTCGCTGTAAACCCTGGTTTGCTTATTGGAACGTACACCTTTACCAGAGATACACGTTGAGGCGCTAATTAGATAGCGGCTTTGATCGCATAAAGATATTTCGGCACTTCATCGCTGGGAAGAGACGTTATAAGTCAGTGTCGACGCTAGATAGCCTGCCATAAATTCAGATGAGTCATTCTAGAGAGTCTGTTGTCTGCACCTGCCCCAGTGATGCATTAAAATTGTGGCAGTCATTTTTAAAATGCCACAAATATGTTTCGCTTACTGTAAACATGTTCAGTTTTATTATTCAAACGAGACAGTTTGGCAACGTGGCAAACATTTTGTGAATTTTCGTCGTTCTTAGTGTACATTGCCTGTTGCAATAGCAACAACTGTACATCGGGAAACGAAGCAACGCCTTCCATTCTGCCCACAGTTGATTTTTAATTAAATACAGAAAATATAATTGCGTTTTGTTCCAAATGTATTGTGTATGAAGGTTTTACGTCAATTGAACGCAAACCATTTTCAATCTATTTTCGAACATGCCGCACAATTGAGACGGTTGGAACATATCAATCTTCCACTTGTTGATCATGCAATTCTTTAAGTCTTTGCTAACTTAGTACAAAATCAAATCCAGAGTAAAAGCGAGAGAAAGACTCACACTTCGGCTAAAATTATCGATTGTTGTTGTTCTTCTTCTTTCGTTAAGTCGGTTGGGCTTCGTTTTGCTCTCTCTGGCGTTGCTAACTTGTTGAGTTAGAGCGAAAAAAAGCTGAAGTTACCAATTACCAAACTTGAGCTCAGTTCAAGCTTGGTTGTAGCAGTGCGCGGAAGCGAGGCGAGTCAAGAAGTAATCGCTTAGGCACATATTTTTAAAAGAAAACGCCTTTCATCATTAATCTTTGTATATAAAATGGGCAAAAGAAAAGAACCTAACTGACTACCAAGCCAGCAAAGAAGACAACACAAACAAATACAACAATAAATCGCTCGAAGTGAAATTTGAGAAGGTTCCACATGCGCCGCCACGTTCCAATTAGAAAGTGCTTTTCGTTGTTGTTATTGCTGTTGCTGATGCTGCTGCTGTTGAACATGAGATAAAACCGCAGAAAACAGCATGAGCAGCGAATCGGAGCCTGTTAGCTTAGAGTTCATCGAGGACTCTTATCTGCCGTTTATCGATGACATCACCACAACGCCATCGCTCGACGATCTGGAAATATCTCCAGCCAGCGATTTGGAATGCAGCAGCTATAGCGATGAGGCTGAGTTCTATTTGCGTAATCTGACGCTCGACGAAATTTTTTATGATGTCGATTCGGACTACGCCAATACGCTTGAGCTCCAAACCGTTGAGACGGATTTCATTGCGGCCAAGCTGTCTAATCAGACGGCATCGCCATCAATGGCGAAACGTTTCCGCTTAAAGTTCTTTACCAAGCGCAACATGCGTGATATAAAGGTCACGTTTATAGATTTCTCGAAACCATATCTGGCCAAAATATCAAATAGCGATAACTACAAAAGGTTTCTCACAATTGGCAAAGGTAAAGTTCGCAGATATTCAGCTTTATGAGAAGGTTTAGAAATGAGACCCAAATGTGGCAATATAACCTGGAACCGTAAACTGAAAAAATGACGCTTGTAACAATATTATTGTATATTTATCTTCTTTTTTTACTGCCCTGCAAAACCAAAATTTTGAACACTACTTACTTGGCTTAATTAATTCCTGACTAACCAGCTTTTCTCAATTCTCTCTATTTCCCATTACTTGCATTCGTTATGTGTGGCTCAAACCCAACAGTTTGTGAGTATTATTTGTGTTTATAGCAATGTGAACAAAGAAAAATCTCAAGTCTTTATACATTATATACAAACGAAATTCGATATACTCAGCGTATGAAAAAGTCTTTGAAGAAGTTATCTTCCCAGGAGGTACATAAAATCAAAATTTCAAAATACAAAACAAAACATGCGCCAGTCCTTCAGTTTTTATTTAAAAAAAATGTAGTAAAACAAATAGATAACATTTTATAGTTATGGAATTCTAGACTGATTGTATGTTTTGTGCCATAGATAATAGCGCACACTTGTCGGAGCCTACATCTCCAACAGCATCTGTGGCATCTGCAGAGATTGCCGCCGAGTTTGCTGCGCTAACCGTTGAGGAAAAGGAACAGCGACGCGCCGAGTGGAGCCAGGTATGCCTTCATTGAATAATTTGATGTTTTACTTACTTAACAATTGTGTTTTCTGTAGGAGCTGGCACGTGTTGAGGAGGAAATCAACACGTTGCGCACGGTGCTGGCCTCCAAAACTCGACATGCTTCTGATCTGAAGCGCAAACTGGGCATCACCGTCTGGCGAGAGCTCACCGACGATGTCAATCAGGGCGTCAAGAACTTGAAAGAGAGTCACGTGTAAGTATCGCAATCTAATTGAAAGAGCTCTCATCTGGCGTAGACAACAGCTTTTAATTAAATTGCTCATTTATTTTTTTTGTTTTGTATAAGTTTAAAATTGAAAATGTAGCTCATATTATGTATTCACTTAGTTATCAATCAATGGAGCAGGGCGTGGGCAGCATATCCAAAGCCGTGCAAGATGCACCACTGTAAGTAATTGTGTTAAAGATTGTGCCTCGAACCAAAAATTTCTCGACAAACTAACCAAAACCAAAATGTTGTTTATTGTTTTCTTTAACATATTAAATATTTCCCTTCGCTGCTTCTATGTGTCTCCATAACTATTAAATTAATGTTTATTTTTATGTATAAGTTTTTTTATGCTAACCACTTGTACTTCATCTTTTTTAGTTACCAACGTACCGAATCAGTGCTTAAGTCGACGGGTGAGAAAACGGCTTCAGTTTTTGGCAGCATAACGTATGGCATTACGTCGAAATTCTCACAAATGAAAAATTCTGACTCGATGCGTTCTATCGAAGCTTCGGTTGGCTCTGCCTACGAGAACGTTAAAGTAAGCTATGAACAGAACAATTTTTTGTGCCAATCTCATGCGGTAACTACTATTTTATTATATATCTCTATGTACTTTATTTTATGCCTTCTATCATACCTCTCTTTCTGTACACATTTAAAACACCAAATAACAAAAGAAAACACAACTTTATCTTAACAAATATGTATTCCACAACTATAATCGTTTGGACACACTTCTATTATCGGGGCTTAAACTATTTGGCTAGGCAATTTACTTTTACCTATCGATTAATAGCATGAATTTAAGTGCTTAAAATGATATTGTCAATGTCTTGTTTGCTACATACCTATTCGGTTTTCTGTTCTATTCTATTGTAGACAAAAGTGACATCCCGTTCGGGATCGGTTTCCAGTTTCCCAGACGCTCTAGATGAGAACAACACATCATCGGGACTCAATTCACCCACTGACTCTCTAACAAAATAAATGTGTGTGTTTGTGTTGACAGAAACACACTCGCACACACACACACATACACAAAGGTAGCACGCGTAAATTAATCAAAAACTAAATAAAACACATACACATAACTAATACTTAACTAACATACACACAGATATACAGATGCGTGTGCACTAACATCTAGAACGGAACATAACTATTTATTTAGAGATGTGCGTTATTATTATTATTACTATTATACTATTTAATGTATGAATCTATATTGCATTATCTTGGTAGCATACACATATGCGTGTGTGCTGCACTTCTATAAAGAAAAATTGTTTTTGGGTTAGAAAGCGATAAAGTATACTTACTGAGTTCATTTTACATCTAAGTGAATTTTTAATGTTCAAACAAAAAAAAAAGAAAAGAAAACCAACAACAACAAATGTAAACAAACTATGCTTTAATAACGTATTTACGCTAACTTTTGTTAACACACACACATGAAAGAGATAATCATTGTGCGGATTCATTCCAAATTCTGCCCTTCGTAAGCTTTGATTGAAAGAATCTAAAATTGTATAATATATATTTTATATTTTCATTTTCTTCGTAGATTTTGGGTCGCATTGCTAAATGGCGTAACTGAAAAAATTCTAAATTAATTAAAAATAATTTAAACAATAAAAAAGGAGCTTAAATGCTAAGTAAAAAAATTAAATACATTGTCAATGTTCACATGCAAATGCTCTAAATACAATGTAGGAAATGTTGGGCATACAAGCACGCAGCTAAATTGTGGCATCTACACTTGATCTAAGATTTGCTGTGTATGTGTATGGAATTCTTTAAATAAATACGACATTTTTGTGCCCCAAATTTAACGGCTTTGAATTACACATTAAAGAATAGCGCCAAACCAACAAATAGGATGTATCTCTGTCTGGCAGCTCTATATGTTGACGAGGGCTGCATAATAGCCAACAGCTGGTGCGCAGCACAGTTGGCAACGCTGAATTTCACTCGCCTAGTGGCGAAAATCTGTAAAAAAAAAAAATGACAAACTCTAAATGAAACTAAGTACACATCGTAATGCAGATCTCTTGACAACACAATTAGTGGCTCCAGCGAGAAGTGCAATTAAGTTTAAATAGTCTAATTAGTGTAAGGGCGAGCCTAAACATGAATTTTACATACGTGTTCGTGCTCATTTGGCTGGCCTATCTAATATGCAGCGGAGTGCTGCTTTTCTCTCGAGGATTTCTGCTTGCACGCGTCTCTAAAACGGAGACAAGCAGCTGCCGGCGTCTGTCTAACAATCCCAATGATGTAAGTCATTTGTCAAGTGGGAAAGCGAGAGATGGGGACTGAAGAGTAACTTTGGTTTTATTTGATAGGAGTATTTCCTTACGCCAGAGGTTGTGAATGAGATCTTCAAGGATGTGAATGCATCATCATCATCGAATCTATGTCTTCCACAAAAGTCCAAAGTCATAATGCTTGTCATTGATGCATTAAAATACGAATTTGGCGTTTATAATGAGAACACCACCGAACCGTTGCCTTATGAGAATAAACTTGGTGAACTGCATCGATTGCTGCAGCAATCACCGGGAAATGCGCGTCTAATGCGATTTAAAGCAGATCCACCAACGACCACACTGCAACGCCTAAAGGGACTAACCACCGGAAGTCTGCCTACATTTATTGACATTGGCTCCAACTTTGCCTCGCCGGAGATCAACGAGGACAACGTGATCGATCAAATTGTGAAGACTGAGCTGCCTTTGGTATTCCTGGGCGATAGCACGTGGACTGATTTATATCCGCGACGCTTCAAGCGCGCCTACTCCTATCCCAGCTTCGATATCTTCGATCTGGACAGCGTCGACAATCAAATCATGGAGCACCTGCCTAAGGAGCTGGCCAACAACGATTGGCAGGTGCTGATTGCGCATTTTCTGGGCGTGGATCACTGCGGACATAAGCACGGACCCATGCACGGAGAAATGTCGCGCAAATTGAGCGAAATGAATGATGTTATTAGGTAAGTAGAACAATACGCTGTAATTATTTTGACTTAACTTAAATTTCCCTTAATAGATCTGTTGTGGCTGGCATAGACAATGAGACCACGCTGCTGATAATGGGTGATCATGGTATGACGGGAAGTGGGGATCATGGCGGCGACACTGATGACGAAACCAATGCTCTGTTGTTTGCCTACTCCAAGCAGCACAAATTCTACACCAGCAGCGATGCGGGCTCAGATAGTGAAATGCTGCAGCAGGTAAATCAAAGATAAGACTGAGTCTTTATCTGCAACTGATAAAATTAATGATATTTTTTTCTTTCAGATTGATCTGGTGCCAACGCTGTCGACCATACTCGGCGTGCCAATACCCTATTCAAATCTGGGCTTAATTAATTTTAATATAGTGCCCGCAGTCGCTGTGCCCCATTTAAGTACATTTCAAACGTTGCTGCTCCACGCCTGGCAGAATGCCCATCAAATCTATCGCTATTTCTTCAATTATGCGCTGGAGAACAAACGTACCTTCAATGTAGAGCAAATGGATAAGCTGGAAACAGAATTCATACTGCTCACACATCGTGTGCAAACAATTTACAATGAAGCGGCTTTCAAGTCATTTGTGCGTGATCTTAATTTGAATCTACGTGACATTCTTAACGTCTGTCGCGAAATCTGGGTTAAGTTTGAGCCCACGCAAATGTCGCAGGGTCTGCTCTTCAGCTTTCTGCCCATCTTCTTTGCTTTCCTGCTCATTAACAACTCAAGTGCCAGCGACTATGCTAAAATATTTAAGCCCAAAGAGATCTTCTATGTGTTTCTCGTGAATATTGCTGCTGGAGTCTTTGGCTATCGATATTATAAAAACTTCTCGTTCAAAACGGAGGAGCATGGCGTTATTTTCTTTACCAGCCTGCTCAGCATTGTGCTGCTGGCCTTTTATACGCTGCGCCATTGGAATAGTATTGCCAACAATTGGGCGAGTATTAAGCGTTTTGGCCATATGCCCACACGTCTGCTGCTCTTCTCCACGATGGCAGTTTTCTTCTCCAATAGCTTTGTCATACAGGAGGCTAAGATTTTGTCCTATCTGCTCGTTGCTGCAATTCTGCTGCTTGTCTATGAACTGCTGCTGCTAAGCGCACGTGTGGACTTTACGAACAAGTTTAAGTGGTCGCAGTTTCTGCGCTCCGCATCGTTCCGTCTAATCTTGGCCAGCTTTTTGGCAGTCTGCTGCATTCGTTTCGCTTATACGCTGTTTCGCTGCCGCGAGGAGCAGGGCAATTGTGCTGACTTTGTCAGCAACACCAACCCGGGCTTTTCAGTGAAGAGACCAACTATGGGCCAGACCTACATTTTGGCTGTGGTCATAATTGTTCTATACACAACGTTGACACGCTTATATTTACGTTCCTGCGGCAATTTGACGGGCAATTCAGCCAATGTGATGTTGGCTCGGTACGGACCGACTGTCGCTTCGATTTGTGCTGGGGGTCATATACTGCTTGCGAATAGCGCCATCAAGAACATTCAACGCACTCACATCGATGCCATGGCGCTGGTCATCTATGGCCTGTTACTGCTACAAATCGTCATCGTCTCATGGGCGCCGCTGATGACGTTTGTGCTGCCGCCAAAGAACCCCAATAGTATCACCATTAATGGTCGCAATAGCATTGTGCCGGAAATTTTTCGTAAAATGAAGCGCATGTATGAAGGTGATGATGCGGAACATAGCTACGCTATACCCGTCGTCTATGGTCTGGCCACCGTCTACTCATCGATCATTATCTCTTTTGGCGTGTTTCTGGCCATGCTGATGATTGTGGTGCTCGAGCCGCAGGCTAGCATTGGCCTAATTGTCTGCATCGTCGTCGGCGCCATCATCTTGAGTGTGCATGGAATTCTGCGCTATCGCACGGCCACAAATTTTGGTACGTATTTGATGCGTAAATTATTAAATGCTGAATTAATTTTAATAACTATTTTGCTTTTACAGAGAGCTGTGTGCAGCCGACTTTTAGCGCTGTGGTTGCCTGGTTTCTGCTTGCACACTTTTGTTTCTTCGCCACATCGCATCAGACGACGCTGTCGCAGATCGATTGGCGAGCCGCCTTTGTTGGTCGCTCCAGCGCATTGGGGCAGTCGCATCTCATTTCCGGCACGTTGGTCATCTTGAACACGTTCTGTGGTCCAATCTTCTTTTACTCCATGTACTCGTTGCTAAACACGGAAACTTTTTCGCTTTTTGCTCTATTTCCTAGTCTCATCAAGAGCAGCAGCAACAGTCGCACCAATAGCAGATCGGATGCAGCTGTTGCACTATCTGATATTGCCACTGAAGCGGTCGGGTTCGATATGACGCGTGGCGAGTTGGCATTGTATGAATACGAGGATGTGTTTCTAGGCGCTGCCTTCAAACTGGCCACTCAGCTTTTTATGCTGCAGGGCATCAAGGTTTGTTGGTGTTGCATGTCGAATATATATAACATATTCTGTAATATTTTTTTTGTTTGCAGATCTTCTGCGCCATGTTGGCATGCACCATACACTGTCGTCATCTGATGGTCTGGAAAATCTTCGCGCCACGCTTCATCTACGAGGCGCTGGCCACTTTTGTCGGCCTGCCATCATTAATTGTGGGCTATCTGCTGGTGTTGCGCATTAATCGCGCTGTCGATGAACTCATTAAGCGCATTAACAAGGATAAGTAGTTGCCAGCCAATTATTAGCTGCGTTTGTTCTATTCTAGTTATTCAGTAGCATTAATTCGAACATTTTGTATTTAAGCATTAAATTTTATATTGCCAGAGTTTGTATTTGCCATAGCTTTTATTTATTAAGCTTTTACTAAATTATTGAAAAGAAAAACAGTATGAAAAAAACAGATATCGTAATGTTTTTGGTGGTCTCATCTTAGCTGATTTATATTTGATTCAAGGTTCTTATTTGAATTGTTTCATATTTTTTTTTTACATTTAGCTAAAATTTACTTTTAAGATTAGGAGGTGCTGTTTAGACAGACAATATCCAACTTAGAAACAAAAAAGTTTTACATAATAACGTAGATATACACATACAGTTCTTTTGTTATGGCTTACAAAATCAGCACGATCAAAAATATGACAGAAATTAAGAAAATTAAGTACAATCGAGCGCCATTTATGTATACACATATACCTAACTAGACTCAGCTCTTTAATTACAATAGCTCCCTTTTAAGTACAAGCAAATAATTAACAATGTGGAACACAAAAATGAAACACAATAACGGGCCAAATAAGGTCGTAACTGTGTTTGCCTTAAGTAATTTAATTTACACGCTTTGAAATGGTTATAGTTCACTTATATTCAGTTGACAGGTCATTTGTGTGTGTTAAATTTTAAGTGTGGTGGTGTGTATGTGGTGTCCTTCATGTGTGTGTGGGCAACTGTCACTTGATTATTATACGTGTTGAAATAGAGATTCTAGATTCTGCCAAAGAAATCTACTGCCCATTGAGCATCAATGGGGTATGCGAAATTCCGTTTGTGCCGCCCTTAGCTACAAATTAAATAAACAAAAAAAAAGGGTCAACGATCACGCCAACATCATAAGCCAAGAAATGAAATGGGGATTTAAAACGCGATAGAAGGGAAAGAGAAGGTGTTTAGCATTATTTACAGCACAAGAGAAGGCAGCTACTAGACTATAAATCTTTGGCTTTGATGGTGCCAGCGTCCTGAGCAAATAAGATGGTATTGATGCATGCAATGACTAATAAAAAGGGGCTCTAGTCGCTGTTCTCTTCATATGGATGATAATGCTTCTCCGGCGGTGGTTGCGACGATTGCTGCTGAAGCTGCAGCTGCTGCTTACCATGAGTCGCAGGTCGGAAGTACTTTTTGGTGGTACTCCAGTCCTCACGAAGGGACAAATTGAACATTGAATAGTCCGGATCGCCGGTAACCTCCTTTACAATGTTCAAGAACTTAGGCATGCAGTTCTTTAACGCCTCGCCGGAGAGTGAAGAGTACGTCTCCAAAAGCACCAGGCCCTTGCAGCTGCAATACGAAGTGCCAACCGTTACGGAATTGTATTATGTTTGGACATATTAGAACATACCGTGGGTGACCCGGCTCCTTGTAGATGTCCAGCTGGAAATATTGATTGTTGATGAGGAAGCAGCGTCGCTTCTTGTAGATGGTAAAGTGCGCATCATCACGCTGCGCCAGCAGGTTCATATAGTCGCGATGCGTCAGCTGTGTCTTCACCTCTATCCGCGCCTGGCCATGTACATTGGGCCGACGCTGGGTGTGTATATAGCTCCAATGGTTCTTCTGGCCACGTTTGCGCAGACGGGCCTGTACTTTGGGACCAGCTGATTGCAGATAGTGATGCACCACATCGAAGTCTTGGAAGGGCGGAAACTCGCTTTCATTTGGCAGAAAGGCGACTGATTCAAATATATTGATTGAAATATTAGTTGATTCCTCATACAACAAATAAAACCGCAGACCTACCCAAGTATTTCAGCTTCCTTGAGGTGGCTTGCAAGCGGTCACCAATATCAATGCCCAGTTTTTGGCACACGGATTCAATCATGCGATTCATTTTGGCCTCAAAATTGGTAGAGTTATCAATCACATCGAAGTAGGGATGACCCACCCAGGCGGCTGCTGATTTGTAGTCCAATTCGCGCGCCATTTCAACGCCCTCAGAGCGACAGGCGTGATCCTGAAAGTAGAACAAGAGATTAGCATCAATTGGGATTTAATCTTAAGTTAAATCTAAAAAATAACCACTATAAAACGACAACAAGCGACTAATGTTGATACTATCTTACAATGATTTACTGCCTTTCGTTCAGTTACAAGTCATAGTGATTATCTCCATTTATCGTTGTACCAAAGAATCGAAGAAAACAAATGATAGTCAAAATAATTGAAGCTGTAAACTTAACTGGCTGTAAGTTGGTTCTATATTACTCGTACTCTAAACAAGATTAGGTTTAATCAACTAAAAAGCTCTCGAGCAGCTTTAACATAATGCCATTGCTTTGATTTGGGTACCTGATAATGGCGCTTTCTTTTCTTTGTTTTAAACATGCACATATATAAACGGTAAGTGGTGTGCCCAAAGAAATTGGTAAATCATGTTAACAGTGCGCACATGGAACACTCACCTCTGTGGAGTAGAAATCCTCGGCGCCATTTGCAGCCGATACCAAGTGCAGGATTTGATTATAGCGATTGTCACGCATCTCCACAGGATTCCATTTGTTGCCTGCCATCATTTTCTCCCACTTGTCTTTCGATATATCTGTACAGTTAGTCATAGCTTAGTTGTGTGATCATGACTTAACGTATAGATTTCACTTACATGCACTGGCATCCATGACGCCGCGATCGCAGATGATGAGGCAATTGCGAGTGCTCGAGTTGCCAAGCTCAAAGTACGTGTTCTCGATTTGCACCATGGTGCGTATCAGGTTCTCCTGAAATTTATAAGCTACAAAGCGCAAAGATCAATTGCCATTATTTTCAACTGTGATTATTCATTTTACAAATTGAGTATAATATTGAACGAGTAGCATTGAAATCAAAATACAAGAAATACAATTGCACGCAAATTCTTCAAAGAAAATGGGACACATAAGATTTGAATGATTCCACCACTGGTTGAATGTTTGTTTTATATTCTATTTTTTTATGAAGGGGAAAGATGGGCAAGTGGATTCCGTGTATCGATCAGAGAGTTGAGATTAGGCGATGTCCTGCACCCAATTGAGTGGCAATTGAATAAATTCGAGCGGCACAAAACGAAATGCGACAAATGGGCAGCAGCAATAAACAACAAAATAAATTTTGATGATAACGAATCGATAATATATATATACGAACATTAATTAAATGTGTTATTTGTATATATACGAGCAAAACTGATGCAGTGAATCGAACACAAAGACAATCTATAAATTGTTTCTCAACGACTGACCAGATCTGTATGTGTAAGTAGTTTACATGTGATTATCGTGTGATTATATTGTACAAAATTAGGAAATACTACTCTACTAATTGTAAATGTAATTTCGATAATACTAAATCCAATCAATACCATCAACAGTTGATTAAATAATCAACGAGAGATTCCCCTTACATAATTATGGGATTATAATATTTACAAAGTACAAATATATACTATATATTTGTTATATGGATCTAACAATGCCTGAATAATCCGGAAACTGACCGAATTTTGCATCGCCAATGCAATTATTTACAAATTCCTACTGAGAGTATTCAGTAATTTGACCTTGAAAAAAACAACGACAATGTAGGAGGCAAGTAAGCGACGTACAAAAGCCTCACACACACACACAATCGCATGCGAATTTGTGGTGATAAAGAAGTAGCGAGGGTATTTTTATTGTGCACTGCTTAATATTGGCAAAGACATCTCGCGAGAAGTCGATATAGCCAAATTCTAAAGATATAGTCAAAGAACTATACATTTAGTTGCTATATAGGCAGTCAGAATACTGTTTTTGATTATTGCTTTTCAAAGGTTTTTTAAAATCAATTATAATTAAACAGTTCTAAGAATTATTAGTGTAGCAAGGGTATTTAAATATTGGTCCGCTGAAGTATAAAAATTATATTCTCACTGCTTCTTTAATGTTTTTAAATTAATAAAGAAAAGGCATAAAGCGAGCCACAGTTGGGTTGCGTCGTATCAGCGGTGTGGAATAAGCTAACGGCTAATGCGCTGCTTATCTACGTTAAGTGAAACACACCCCCCTTTTGGCACACCTCCCCTCCCCAACCACCCTTCCTTGCTTTGTACTTAGCCATGCTGACACTTGTTGCGGTTTCGTGCAGCGACTTTAAACAGTTTGCTGTTGCATTGAACTTGACTGCGGACATCATGTGATGAAACGCTTGGAATTGATCGATTGAACCGACAATGGAATATACAGAAGCAGCATGGGAATGAGAATGGGAGTGGGATGGTAATGGAAATTAGTTTGGGGTAGTTTACGTCAATAGCAAGCAAGCGAATTGTTTTGGTCTGTCAGACTGCTGTTGCCTTCTGTTTTGCTTTGCGGCTTGTTTTGGCTAATTCAATTAGCAGTCTGTGTTATAATCAAATGATGCAAAAAAACTAATATATACATATATATATATTCATATATATACATATATATTTATATTCATATATATATATATATGAATATATAAATATATAATTTGAAATATACCGCGTCCCACAGCTATGGTAATAATCTGAGTGATTTGAATAGAGTAGACGACTCCCGAATTTCGTTTGCCATTTAAAAAAATTTAATGGCAGCTCCTATTTTTACATATATAATTATATAATTAGTTGCTTACATTTGCATAGCTTAAGGAATGAAGCAAAATTGCATGGCTAATGATGAATAATTTGAAAACAAAACAAAAACTCAGAGCAACCAAAATGAAAGCAACAATAACAACAAAATATTTATCAAGAGATCGCTTTAAAAGAAATCAATAGAATACACAACAACAATAACAGTTTGCTTTATCGATGAGAATATCTGATGATGTCCTTCTGTATCATAAATGACTATAATAAAAATGACTAAACAGATTAATTAACGCGCAACTGCGAAGATTAAAGCGCACATATATAGCATATGTGGCCAGATTGCCATACTGACTCATTGGAAGAATGGAACACCGATATATCCGAAAGTATATATGTATGTAGATATGAGAATCTACAACGTCAACGCGAACGAGCGTGGAGCACGTGACGCTGACAGCGCGAGGTATTTGATATTCCATTATTCCACAACGTCGAGTGAGCAGAGCACAAATAAATGATTTGAATAACTATGGAAGATAAAAATTGCTGCGCCACTGCTCTGGGAAAATGGGGATGTGGCACATTGTTGCCCTGACTGACCAAATTGTTGTAGGTACAGTGAAAGTATATCACTTGGACAGGGTAACAACCAATTCAATTCAATATGGCACACTTCTTTACCAACTTAAATTAATGTTCGTTGATTGTCATTTAAAATGCAATCTTTGTTAATTCGTCCTGTTTTTATTTAAAAAGCTTATCAACCATATTTTTAATTGTTGTTGTTAATCGTGTGCTAATACAAATTCTGTTTGAGAGTATAAATTAATAATAATTTAAATGTAAATGTCCGAATGTAAATTTTCAAATTTTTGATTATTAACCCGGCTTTGTCTAACTTTTTTTTTTACATAAAATATAAGCGCTCTGTTTACGGACCTCATCAGGGGCGCGTGTGAGTTAGCAGCTTAAGCTGGCTATAAAAAGATCACATCTTTAGACTGACTATATGTGCTGCTAAATATAAATGGCCCATATTAATTTGCGTGTATCAAGCGATAGGCGTATGGTAAAAAGTGTGAATACCTCGTCTGAGTAAAGCTATATATTCTGTAGTATATTCATTTAGATAGAGAAATTGATGATATTAGAGACATTTGGAACAAACAATATGCATTTTGTTAGTCGACAACAAACATGAAAAATACACAAAAACAGCTCAGAGGAGCACAGCACAGCAGAAAAAAATTAAAGAAAGAAGAAACATAAACATACACAGGTATGCATATGTGCGTATAGATCTTGAGAACGTTTGCATATGCGCAATTTGTTAAAAATTAAGAGAGAAAAACAACAAAAAAACAATTAATAAAAATATAATACGAAAAATGTCAACTCATCAACGGTGTGGACTGTTGACAGAGCAAACAAAAAGATATTACACATAACAAAACAAGTGAGGTGAAGGAAAAAGACAACGATCTGTTTAAGATAATAGTGTTGCCAAGATAAAGCAGCTCTGAAACACACACATATACACACACACACACAAACGTAAACGTGTTGCAAACACAGCATTCATTTTTGAGAGCGATCGATGGATGACGTTTTAGTTTTGATCGGATGTGTTTCACTTTTTTTTTTTGTTATTTGTCTTTTTTGGTTCGTTGTCTGCACTTGGGCACAAACACTCACCTTCGCTGCCATTCGGCTTGGAGGCAGCTTTGGCCAGGCAACGTGGACAGGATGCGGTCAGATCGATGAGGCTGTGCTCCGGTGCGGCAAATGGTAGTTCTTTGTAAACGAAGGTGGTTGGCGTGGGTGGGTCTGTGTGTGTGTCATCAACTTCTCAATATCAATAAGAAATAAGCAACCTAACTCAATTTACACACTCAATTCAAATTCATTATCTATGAAGCATTCTCGTTATAATGCTTTCATCAGAGGATAATCAAGGGGCAATATGAGTTCATTCTCGTGACCACCAGGCAGATATTACTATAATTTAGTAT
This sequence comes from Drosophila fungiperda, assembly GCA_035042345.1. Lineage (NCBI taxonomy): Eukaryota > Metazoa > Arthropoda > Insecta > Diptera > Drosophilidae > Drosophila > Drosophila fungiperda. Next base: position 282,969 of record JAWNLM010000177.1, read on the forward strand.
ATTTCAAGTCAGGCAATTGAGTGATTGTTAATATGTTATCTGTTACGTATATATACACATATATACATATATATATTTATATATATAAATTGCTTCTTTGGAAAGCGGGCATAAAAAACGACAATTACGGCTAAAGAACACAATTGACAAATTACTTTGAAAATTGCCAAATTAATGGCGGCTAGTCACGCAATTCTTAAGTCGGTCCGTTTAAGGATTCACTCGCATTTTGCATTGCCTTCTCTCTTTGAATATAATATATGCATATATATCTATATAGATATAAAAAAATATATATGTGCATATATGTGTGTGTGTGGAAATGCGCAAGCGAATTACATAAAATGAACTTTTGTTGAAGACGTCGCATTCAAGATGAGCAGCGGGGGACCGACCAAAACATTTAGTACATCTTAACAACAAAAAGTATCTGTAGTATGCGAGTATCTATAGACTGTGGTCTATAGTATCTGGCAACTGCGATAGTAGCGCTGCAGCTATTATTTTTGTGAGAGGCTGTACACATGTTCGCCGCTAAATATATAGCGCTAGCTACATATACATATACATATAAATATATATATAAACATATATGTATATATATATATAGATATATGGTCGACAAAAAGTAAATATTTTTAAAGTATTTTTATTCGAGAAAATGCTGCGACGAACTTGACAGTGTGCAGAACGAACATTGAAATACCCCATCCTCAAAAAGAAAAAATATACTATGCTTTGGCAAGACCAACGTATCTTATTATGAAACAAGCACAGGAAACAGTATTATCTTAATATACAATGCTTGCATCTACAGCATAGTATCTAAGTTCAATGATATATATAGTTTAATATTATGTGTTTAATTATGGCGAAAAAGCTTGCAAAAGTAAACTCATGCTTTCTCTCTCTTTGTTTCTCTCAATTTATATTTCCTTCTACGATTAGTTTAGCATTTCAAAACTTACCTTCTTTTTCGGTCAGATCAGAGAACTTGACGCCACCGCTAAATATATTGAAAGGGATGAGATAAAAAAGATATGGAACTCATAAGTAAGGAAAATGTTTTAATTTTTTTTCTATCTATTATTATTAAAAGGCACTACGCATAAGCTACATTTAAATTATTTGCTTGAACATATTTTTAAAAGTAAATAAATAAAGATTTTAAAGATAATTGTTTTTAATCGAGAGTGAGTTGACATATATGGAAGTATAAATAAGAATTGCACAGATTTGTGTATATATATTATGCATGGCAAATTGTATATGAGCACAATCAAACTCAAATAATTATGTTGAAATGCCGCTCTGACAATATGTACAAAACATTGTTTGCAGCAAACGTAGCGAGCCAAAGCCATTTGGACAGCACAGACAGACTGTCAGGCAAACACACAGCCGTCTAGTGGCACCTGCTTCACAGGCGGAGAGATACCAAATAACATCCAAGGATCGGATGTGCCTGCCAGCCTGACTGGGCATCTAACTTTGGCTTGCCGCGTTCTTAAATATCATTATCGTTATTTTTTTTTTGTTTCGTTTGTGTTGATTGTTGATGTGTTTAAGGCATTTACCTGAGTAGTACAGTGGCCGTTTCAGGCACGCGGAATACCTGAAAATATTGAACATGCTCATTGCTTTGTTTCGAGATTCGATTTGTATGTGGGGAAAATTATTTTTTTTAAATTGCTTTTTATTTTCTTTTTATCGCTACGGCATAAGTCACTTTATTAGATATGGGTCGAGTATGAGCTAACCATACTGTCACGTAGCAGCAAAACAGCATGACAACAACACACATGGAACTAGCATACCTTGTGGCTGTACTTACAACTGCCACCGGCACAAAAAATAAGAAACAACATACAGCACAACAAGCGAATATGCTGCCGTTGTAAGTTTTTTTTTTTTAAATATGTTTCTCAAGCCCACTCAACAGAGCCCAAATTAATTCAAATAGTTATGTGCACAATTAGGAGACTCACCTTCCAGCCAAGATTCTCGAAGAAGGTGCACAGGCGACTCTGGCCTGTTGTCTTGCCACCGCACGGACCTGTAAAATACCAAAACGTCAAATCAGTTGACAGCACATTAAACATGAAATGAATAACAACATCAATAACTTTTAACGCCTAACCCCGAACGCAAAATAAGCTCGAAGACAAATGCAACTGCCAATGCAACTGTCGGTTGTGCAGTGATGGGGAAATGAATCGGACTAAATTGAGTTGATCAATTAATAACTATAGACTTTTTTTTACAAGCTATCTACAAAGTTTTAAGAAAACATAAATTGGTTTTAACTAGTTTAAAGTGCATTTAGTAAGTTTTTTTTGTGTTAAATAATGCGAGAATTGTTTCTTTAAATTCTAGCAATAAGGCTGACTAACATATTTTTCTTATTGAAATCTTTAGCATTTCTGTCAACTCGAGCTTCAAGTCTTTTCAAAATGTTGTATTATAACAAATTATCAATATTATATATAATATTATTTTAAAATGCCTCGTGACATATACATATATGTCATATTTCATTTTCTATACCATGCTTAGTTGCATTTTGCCTAATCTTTCACTTAAGACCATTAATTTTCGTTAGCAAATTAAAGTCAGCTGTTGCCCACATATAGTACACATATATATATAACAGATAAGCATACATAAATACATATATGTGGTGGGTACTTCGGTACTACGCAAAAGCTGTCTTTATTAATGAAATGGGAGTTTTTTCGCTTATCAATTTGAATTATTCGTTCGGCATGTGGTTAGACAAGGCGAAATATGCCATGATAGCAGACAGGGACAAAATCACTTACATACACGTAAATATGTATATTTTGGACAATGCATTAATACATATGATTTGTTTATATGTATTATCACAGTCAGAAGTTGAGCCAACTTAATTGATTAGAATTTATTTTTGATTACTGTTGCTCGTTCCGGTCCTTTTTCAATCACTACAAACTGGTTTTCTTTCCAGCCATCCATTTTGGCGGGATTTGTAAAAGAATTTGTGTGTGTGTGCTATAAGTATGTGAAGTGTAAAAGAACCGGTAGAATGAAAGAGAAGTTAAATTAGTTGTTTGATTGTTCGATTTGAAAAGTCATTAATTAGCATATCAAGAAGAGACACCGCTAATTAAAAATGTATGCGTTTTGATTGTTTGTGTGGTCGGCTAGCTGCGCAGGTTAAAAAGAGAAACTACCCCAAAAACGTGGGAAACGTGAGCCTTTTCAGGGTCCTGACGACCTTGACATGCTTTGACGAGCAATACACACATCGTAAACAAAATAGATACAGAAGAAAGATTCGTCTTTCTGATTGTCTGTTGGTATGTTGATTTCAACTTACCGCCAGTGAGTACAATTTTGTAGACACGCTTCTCCTTGGTGGACACGGAGCCCATTTTATTTAGCTTCAGGCTGGTGGCCATGGTGGCATTTGGCTTTGGCGATGTTGACTTGTTGTTATCCACAACAGCAGCAGCAGCCGTATCCTTTGAAATTGAATTTGAAACCGAGTTCGATTTAGTGCTCGGCTGCAGCGTCGTCTCGATGCTCAGCATCGACTGTTGCCCGTTGCTGGTCGGGACCAGGGCAGGTGCCGTGGTTGCCATGGCTTATCGTGTGTGGCGCAACAGCAACAGCTGTTTTCTTTTTATCGGTATGTGAATCCTTGCACCTTAAATTCCCCACTCTCTCTCGCTCTCTCCGTCACTATCTTGCTCTTTGGGTATTCCAAGCGACGAAGTGCACGTGCCGTTTTTAGGTTATGGTTCTGATAGATTATTGAAAGTAGTGCAAAATCGTCGCAATTGATAAAATTCAACATACGAGAAGCAGTTGCGATGTTTACACAAATAATTATATTATGTGTGTATTATGTGTATATCCAATAAATTCAGTGTATTTAGGTGTTGTTTACCGCTGACAACTATAAAACCTTGATGAATCATGCGCTATATTCTATGGACATTCTTAATGAGTAAATAGCGCGCGCTGGTGCACATTATTAAATAACATTTAATTGCCGTTTTGTCAACGGTTGGTAACTACAGAATTGGACTTGAATGGAACACCCTACGACCGCGGGGTCAACAAAAACAGAGGAATCGTTATGTACCACATCCGAGTTTATATAGATCAGAGTATATTAGTTTTACGATCGAGCACCATCTTGCACGTTTTTAATTAAAAGCAAAACTGAAGAACTTCGCTTGCACAGTGCACACTTTATAGCCACAATGCAATACTGTACAGTGCCAGTGTACACATACTCTCCAACATTTCAATAACATATGTTCTTGTGAACCGAATTGAAGCGATTTTAAATTTTACATTTGTGAACTAGACAGTGCTGTTGTATCGACTAAAAAGTAAGCAAACCCTGAAAATATTTTTGAATGTATACAATTTCCTGTTGTTGCATATCTTATTTGTTAAATTTCTCTATCTGCATCTCGTGTTCATTGTATACTTTTAAATTATATGGTATAATTTTCTGTAGTTCATTTCTAATGCACTGTTATTCGCAATGAACTACTGAACCAGGTTATTGGAATCAGTTCGATTAATTAAAGAGTGTGGTTCATTGCTAAAAATACAACAAAATTCAAAGAACAAAATGCATAAATATAAAAGAAACATATTGAGTAATATGTTAGGCAGTATTAGCATAAAATCTGTACCATTATGAGTGCAGCGTAACATTAACATTTAAGATCAACAGTAAGCAAGTTGGCAGCTCTTAGTATTTCAGGTGAATTTTGGTATTAGTTGAGGCCAAAATTAAGACGCCACCCTTATGTATTAAGTCGTATTTTATTATGTTATTTGAATTGCAGCTGTAATGATGTGCGTGCTTGGTGCTTAGCGTAATCTATTGTGCAATAATAACAAAAAAACACGGTTTTAACCGAGAGTTGTATTAAATTATAAACAAAATAAATTGACAAAAGCTTAACCTTTGCGAAGTGTATATTTTTTCGACATTTACAATTACAGAGTACATACAGCCATAAATACACATATCATAACGTAACATGTGTGAGCGCGAGTGAGAGCAAACGACAACATGACAGCAACAACAACAATAACATCAGCAGCAGAACAAGCTGCAGAGTAAAAGAGAGAGTCCCCAGCCAGCTGTGTAGGTCGTCGTAGTCGATTTCTGTTTTAAGGCTCCCAAAATCAGAAACAAAATTTATAAGTCAAATATTCATTATTTACATTAATCTGAAGCGCAAAAACGAGTCAAACACTGCATATTAAAATATATTTTCGAAAATTGTTCGTTGTTGAATTGTGTGGGTGAATTTCAATTGTTATGCACATATTAAATTTGTACAAGCTCAAGTGCATAATTATACATCAACTACGTCACACCTGGACACTCGTTGTATCTGTCGTCAACTTGCTCTATAACTATTATCGAAGGGCGATCAATCGACAGCAGCAGCCGCCTCACCAAAATAACAATATTAACAACAACAACAACAATATAATGGAGCAAGAAATACAAGAAGAGGCGCCAGAGGAGCAGCAACAAGAACAACAGCAGCAGCAACCACCGCTAGAACAGGCGCAAGCTGATTTTGTGGCACGTTTTAATGCAATTGCCGCAGCAGAACCGATGGATGCCAGCGACATGGAGAACGAAGATGCCGACGATGAAATCGATATCGATGATGAGGATGACGACGTCGATGACGATGAGAACGAACTAAGCGATGTGGAGGATTCGGATCCCGAAATGGAGGAAATGTATTCCGATGCCGATTGGACAACATCGAACGACGAGAGTGAAATGTCCACGACCATTTCGAATGTGGGCCTCGGGCCCGTTGAGCCATCCGAGCCAGCCCCAGTCCAACCTATGTACAGTTTCCAGCCAGCTCGCCTGGTCAAGTGCCAGTTCAAGGAGAAGCATTGCATCGGTGGCTTTCCACTCGGACGCAGTGGCCATCGCATTATAGCGTCCAAATCGCATCTTTACTCGTTGGGAGGCTATAATCCACGCAGTGCGTTGACTGCCGCACGACGGGGCAGGTGTTTGCTATTCCAAGAGCTGTGGAGCTACAATTTCGCAACAAATCACTGGAAACTGGAACTGAATGCGGACAATGCTAGCAATATGCCCACGGAGCTTGCTTCCAATGCGCTTGCCATTCACAATGATGTGCTGATTGTAAGTATTGTGAATTGTGTGTCGAAAAGCGGGGGAAACAATAATAGGCAAAACTGTTTGCTTGCGCTAGTGTGCGTGCGAAAAAAAATAAAACTTTTAGAGGTGGCGCATGTAAACTTGTTTTGTAAATGCGACGAACACAAACATAATGTAAATAGTTATCGTTGTCGTGCGTACAAATACACATATATAATTTGCATTCATCGCGTCGCTGGGCGCCGATCAGTGTTAGTTTGGCTCAGTCTCTGGGCTCAATGCCACGCCCGACAGGCAACAGACAAGAAACAACACAGAACGCATACACCCATATACTCTTCCCCGTCCGCTTTGTTTATGCATTCTAAACATTCGAGGCCCAAAAACAATAGACGAAACAGCTGCGCGCAGTTCGCTGTCCACTGCTAATGTTGCTATCTCGCTTATGCGCATGCCCAGCATCAGCAGTAGCTCATCCCTATTGGCAACTACGCAGTTGCTGCATGCAACAACTTGTTTACCAGGTTCCCCCCCCTCCCCCCACACACACACACACTTCTTATGAAGCGAGTGAGTAGCGCGCGCTTTTTCTTTTGTCGTTGTGGCTTTACTTTTTTTTTATTATTTTATTATTATCTTTGTGGCTATGGCGACTGATTGTCTTGCAATGGCTTTTCGAGGTTTACCGTATAATATGGCATCCACAACAACCAACATTCTCGGTTTCGCTCATTTAAGTGGCCCAAATTAAATTTTTGCTTTGCAAATACACATTTGATAAAGTTATGGTTTTGAGAAAGAGAAGGTCTGATTCTCAATTTGATATTGATCAAAAAGAAATCATCTAAAAAAAATTACAGATCTATGAATAAGACGACTCATTGCACATAATTGATTACAATCATAAATCAGATTTACTCATAGTCATAATTTAAATTATAATATCGCATTTTATCCAAGTTGGCTGGTATTATAACCAATAACTGGCGATCAATCAGACTGATTAGTTGATTTTTTTTTTCTGTTTCTTGACCTTTTGACATGCAGACAATTACGTCTTTGGGCCTCTGCCCAAAATTATACCTACTTACGCTGGTTACAGCTCAACAACTGCACAAATAGTTTTAATTAGAAAGTTAATCATAAAAGATGAGAAGGCCAGGCCCACTTTCCCATATACTTGTGGGTAGCTCAGAAATATGCTCAACACGCTCATCAACACACTAAATATACATTCACATCCTCTTATCGTTGAGTTGCTGCTGCTGATAAGCTGTGAAAAACGCTGGCTTCTTTTTTGCTTGACTCAGCTCTTAATTGAATGCAGCAGCAGCATCAGCAGTCGTTGCATTCGTGCAGTCGTATCTGCTGGTGGGCAAGGGAATTGTATTGTTGTTGCAAAGAGCAAACGAACAATTATAATGTTAATTTCTCTTCTCGTTGCAGTCTCATGGTGGCACTGGTTATCCGTTTGGAGAGTCGTGCTCGAATGATTGCTATGTTTATCGCATGAGCGACACCAGCGCTGGCGTTGAGCGCTTGAAAGTTACTGGGGATTTGCCGACGGCCCAGTATGGACCGGGCATTGTCATACACAAGCATTATCTGTACACGATTGGAGGCACGACGGGCTTTGATTACTCCTGCGATGTGTACCGTTTGAATCTACAGACTAGCGTATGGGAGAATGTCTATATCTGCCGGCCAGAAATGCGCGACGATCCGGAGGGTCGCTATCGCCACGAAGTTGTCTACGATGGCAAACACATTTTCGTGTTGGGCGGCGGCACCTCGAATTCGGTGTACGATCTGCAGCGCATACCGGCCTATAATCTAGACGCGAACAGCTGGGATTACTTTGACACTCTTCCAGATCGAAAGAGCTGCGCCTGGAGCCAGAATGACAAGGGATATCCGCGACCACGCAAATGTTTCTCCTGCGTTCAGCATCAGTCGTCAAATGGAGACATTGAAGCTTTTATAACTGGCGGCCTGCAGGTTAGTTTACAGCTATTCAACAATATTCAAATATATATATTTTTTTAATTGTTAAATGAATCTTATTTCTGCACTGACCACCTAGGGCGACGGCTTGACATACTTCTCGGATATCTGGAAGCTGAATTTGCGAACCAAACTGTGGTCCATCATTCAGACAGCCAGCTTGCCGCGTCCATTGTATTTCCACTCTGCAGCGCACTCAGACAATGGCTGCATGTACATCTTTGGTGGCATTGAGTACAACGACAAGGAGACACTGAAGCGTCGCAATGATCTCTACAAAATGTGGATGACCATACCAAAGCTAAGCGAAATGTGCTGGGATGCTATCACCTACTACAATGATAATCTTGATCTGTACGATCGTACAACACTGCTTGGTGCTGGCATACCGAAGAGCTTCACCGAGCGCCTGCCGCCTCAACGCCCGTCGCGCGATTCGGGCGAACCGGGCACATCCATTGTGACATCGCTGTATTCGATTGCGAAACGTTCACGTTCCCAAATGCAATAATAGGCAAGCCTCAAGCTTTAATCCTACCCTCCCCCTCCTGAATCACCCTGCCTAAAATTAAAAGTTGTGAATTGAGAATGTGGCGTGAGCGATTGCCCCTGTGTTGACGTTAAGTTCATTCGTTTCTGTTTTTAAATAATACAAATCTTAAAAAACAAAAAAAAAACATAGAATAACAAAGAAAACAAAGAATAATAAATATAAAATACTTTATTTAGTTATTGAGCGCGCGCTGTGATCGAATGAATACGGACATTTATATTTCTACATATATGTATTTTGATATTTCGTAGACTCGAATTGAAAGGCGAACATGTTAATAAGACGTAATTAAGTTTAAATAGCTGAACGGCAATAGAAAAGGAAGACAGCATTCAAAATTCTAAAAGAAAATAATAATAGCCGGAGAAGTCACCGCACAGACCGCAGTGCACAGCCCGTAAGACACACCAAACCACACCACATATAAACACAACTTATTGCTATATGCCTATTTAACTATAATATATAACTGGTACATCCATTCAAGTATTGCTGTTTTAACCATACTACCAACCATACACACATTCTCACACACACACTTTACCCATGCAGCTATTACACCCAAACCGGAAGGCTACACCAAAACAATGTTGTACATATGCGAAGTACGAACAGAGAGGTAGGTTTGCAGTTTGCGAGTTTGCGTTGCGTGCAGATGCTCTCGCAAACTGCCTCCCAATAGCAATTGTAGTACTTGCATTTTTTTTTTGTCAAAGTGTACATACTATGTAGACGTAGTAATATTTAATAAATCTAAGATTGCGTCTTTATTGTGGTATCTTGGATGGAACCAGCCGAAAATTTCAAACACAAAGTTTGCTCTAATTATTACATTATAGCCATCCTAGGCTACAATTTGGTTGATTCTAAGTTAATAAAGTTTTTAATGTAACAAATAATCTTGCTGCTGTCTATTTATTGCGTCTGCAGAACTCATCATTGGTTTTGCCCCCTGTCATGCAAGTTATTGCGACGCTGCTGACCCAGATTTTGTTTGTTGCTTAAGAGCCTGTGGCATGATTTCCACTGCATCGGGGTTAAAAATAGCTGTCATGCGCAGTAGAAAAAAAAGAAGAAAAGCGCTGCAGCCGCACCAGGAGATACATACGAAATATAAACAGCTTTATATAAAGTTTACACATCTGATAAATACTATTTTCTCTATATTTATGCCAAGATGAGTCTCAAACTTTATAACGTGTATACGAATTTATTCTTGACAAACAAAATTAATCTATATACAAATGTAAACAATGCTCATCAGGTAATTCTTAAGGTCCTCATCACTAACTTTTTGGTGGTGGGTTAGAGACTGTTGCTGCTATAATCATTTTTCAGTCACTCTTGGTGGTGGCACTCAAGCTGTTGCTGCTGACCTTTGCAATAAGTACGCACTTTTAATACGTAATAGAGCCGTGACCTAATTTATCTCAACACATAAATAAATGACGTCATAGTAAAGGGAGATTTTTAATCAGTCAGAGTGACAGCCGGAAATTCTGCTAGAAACTTTGCACGACTTGTGTAATTGCTTAAGTGGCATACATATTATGATATTATCAAAAATTCTTAAGCAGTTTTGTGCGTTTTGGTTTGTACGCTAAATAAAATTCAAATTTATACATTTCGTAAAGGGACGCGCAGTTCTGTTACGTGAGGAGCAGCTCTGTTAACTGCCCATATGTTGTGTTGCTTTTCCCAGCGAATTCTTAATTGTCTCGGCGTTAATTGTTTTTTTTTTTGTGAGAACGATTTAAGAATAAAATCATAAAAAATGTTAAAACCGAAAGCGTTGACTCAGGTTTTAAGCCAAGCAAACACTGGCGGCGTTGAGAATACGCTGTAAGTAAGCGCTTCAGCAATAATTTGACCACAACAGCTAAGGACTACTTTGATTTTAACTTACAGCCTGCTCAGCCAGGAGGGTGCTCTGCTGGCGTACTCCGGATATGGCGATAAGGATGCACGCATAACTGCAGCGATAGCGAGCAATATCTGGGCTGCATATGAAAAACACGGACGCAATGCATTCCGCGAGGATCGCCTGACCTTTGTGCTGATTGACTGCGAGTGCGGTCATGTGGCCATCACGCAGGTGAAAGACACTCAAAACAATTTCAATTGAAGTTATTTAACAATATATTTTTCTTTTGCAGGTGGCTAGTGTACTTTTGTGTCTCTATGCTAAAGAGCATGTGGGATTGGGCATGTTGAAGCAGAAGACCATGTCACTAGCTGCGTATTTGGAAAGGCCATTAAAGCAGATCTCGACATCATAACTAGGGAAAAGCCAAATATAGTCTATTTGTAATCATCAATTTTGTTTTGTAGTCTATAAACAAGTATTTTATAAAATATGTTAAACACTTTTGGGTCGGAAATAAAGAAGTCTGGTTTATTTACGCAACAATTGATTTGCGCGCACAAGAACAGCTAAATGTGTAGTATATTTATATAAAATGTTGAACTTATTGCTAACTATGGATCTCCTCCGATTGCTTACATTAAAACACGCAGCTATTACTCGACGGCATAGAGCTTCAGAGTGCGGTCCATGCTGGTGGAGGCGATATATTGAGCATGCTTACCAAATCGCACGCCTGTGGCGAGTGCTGTATGATCGTTGAATACCTTCAGGTCCTGCCACTGTTTGCACAAGTAAACCCTGCAATACAAAAATGCAAATGTTATAAATGTAGTCTTGCTGTTCTTGGTAACAGCTGTTAATAGATAACTATTTAACCTTGGCAACACAATAAACAATCAGAATCACAATGAAAAAGTTTGAGCGTAAAATTTTTCGCAAATATGAAGGTAAGATGAATCTCCATTGGCATCTGTGTTTTGTAATAAGCAGTTATTCCTAATAGATTACATACGACCGAAGGACTATTTGGAACCGGACGCACCAAAACCCATCAATCTCTGCATTGATGATTTTAATGCGGTAAAAAATGACACATTTTTTAAAATAATTTTAATATTTTCCTCATGGGTTCAACAGTGCGGTGAAGTCGCCAATCCGCGTGCACCGTGTGTAGTAACCACCATAGATCCGGATTATATTAAAGATGCCGGGCTGCAGCGGCTGGCCAAGAAGTTTCGCATGAAAACGTCTGTATTCCGGAAAGAACTTAAAATTGTTTAGCCAATTGAAATATACTCCATTTGCAGTGATATTTTATTGCTACGCGAGATTACACGCAATAAATTTATGTGCTACTCCACGCAGGAAATGTTTTTGGATAGAAAGCGTGATGTTGATCGCCAAAATAAGCTGTATGAGGAGGCGCAAGAGTTTCACAAGTTTGCCGACAATTCGCTCATGAAAATGAAGGCCAACGAATTTAAAAAAATGCTCCAGGCTCAGGAGAACCTTAAGAAGCTCAAGGAGAATAAAGTTGCTGAGGAGCTCAACCAGGTAAAATTGCAGCATCAGCGTGTGTTGATGGAGGTGCAGGAAATCTATGGTTGCTTTCAGTACTTGCTCAAGTTGATTAGCTACTTTGACGACACGCTAGAGCAGCAATCCGAGCAGCTCGACAGCAAGTTGCCAATGCCCGAGCACGTTGTCAACATGGAGATCAGCGAACGTCATCCGGCTGGCCTAGAGCAGGTGCAGCAGGTTAGAGAGTATATGGAGCAGGTGGTTAGACCTTATCTGGATAAGCGAAACCATTTGAATGCTGACATTTGGATCAGGGGCTACGAAAGGAATCGCATGAAGGTGTCTAACTACAACAAACGCTTCACACAGCTGGCGCTGCTCAATCACATTGTTGGCATACTCCATGACAAGGCAGTGAGTATCTGAATATTTCTCTTAAATATGGAGCGCATATAATTTCAATTTCATTTGCAGGAAAAGACACAAAAGCGGAATGCGAGCGCCGTCGTATTTCTTAAAGATCCTGAGTTTCTGCAACGTCGCATGGCTGCACTGCAGCAACGTGCCCACGATCTGTTCAACGATTACGAGCAGTCCTACTGCAAGGAGTAAATTAATAGTTATAAATATGCCAACAATTATTAAATATATATCCATTTAGCAAGCTAAGCATCAAACTGAACAGCATTGTGCCCGTTATCCTGAAACATCTGCAGGGTAAGGTGCAGCCGGAGCAGCAGCCACAACAGCAGAAGGGGGAGCCACAAAAGACGCCGCCCCAAAAATCATCCAAGCAGTGGCGTACCTTGGAGGATATTCGTGCGCCAGTGGCTAACACAAAGAAAGCCAGCTACAAGGACGATCAGGATACTACGCTCACCAAAGTGAAGAAAATCCAGTCATTTGCCTTGGTAAGTGTAGGAAAACTAAATACAGATGAGCAGAAGGAAAATTTGTGGTGAATCTTTTGCACAGGAACTGCTGGGCAAACTGGACGCAATACCGCCAACTGATCTGCGTCGTCTGGAGAAGAGTGTGCGACGGCGCATGACGAAGCAAAACGAAATGTCACGCCGTGCTCTGGTCAAGCAGAATCGCCTGCACAATTGGATTGAGCATTTCAAAAAGCATCATCGACTGCAGCAGGCACAGGGTAAAAAGCACAAGGCTTAATAATAATAATACATTTAATTGTATCAAAAGCATATCTAATCCTTGTTAGAATAATAAGCGAGACTATAAATAAATTCGCACACATAACTAAAGCTCACCTGACGTCGGTGCCGGCAATGGCCAGATAGGTGCCGCTTTGATCGAAGCACAGGTCCTTGACTTCGTAGCCGTCGTCCAGTTGTATGGTCTTGAAGTTCTTCAGTTTGCGCAAATCCCATAATTTAACACAAGCATCGTCCGCTGCGGTGGCCAGATAGTAACCGTTCTCCGAGAACGATATGGCCGAAATTGGACCAGTGTGTCCGGGGAAGTTGGCCACATTGCTCTGCTCCTTGAGATCCCAAATCTTGACTTGTGAGTCAACAGTACCGGTACCAAAAATCAAACCATCCGGATGGAACTGAGCCGTTGTTAGGCCCACCTCAGCTGTGTCAATGACCTTGGTCAGTAGGCGTCCAGTGCGTATGTCCGAGAAGGCCCAGTGTTTGTCCGATGACGTGGACAGCAGGTAATCGCCAGTAGGATGCAGCGAAAGTCCGGTGACAGGTCCCTCATGGCATCGTAATAACAGCTGCGTCTGTGTTGTGGGCACATGCCAGATGCGTATACTCATGTCCGGTGAGCCGGTGATAACAGTGTCCTCATTGGGATGGTAGATAACCTTGGTGATCTTCTTGGTGTGTCCTTTCAATATAGCCACCACCTGCTCCGTATCCTTGTTAAATACAGTTGCATTCTTATCATTGCCACCTGTCAAAATCTTGCTGTGATCGGCGCTGTTAATGTCCAGGGCCAGTATGCCAGGAACCGAAGCCGAGTGCAGGCCAGGATGCGACGCGATCGTAAGGAAGCTCTTTACTTGATCAGCCGTGACTAGCTCATCGGGCACAGTGCGTCCACGCTTCTTGCGCTCCTGCGTCAACACTGTGGCCTTGTCCTGAAGCTTCTGTATAACTTCTGCACTCATGCCGGCCTGCTCCATTTGGTGAGCTCCACCAGCGCCAGCTTCTGCAGCCAGCGCTGGCTCTGAAATCATTGACGGCACATTTACATTGCCCGACTGAGGCTTTAGTGTGGCCAGCGCCTCGCGCGCCGCCGTCAACTCCTTTTTCAAGCGTGCAATTACACGGCAAGCGGCATCGTGTTGATACAACGCATTTGAAAGCTCCTGGCGTGTGGTCTGCAGCTGTTGGCGCTGTGTAAACGAATGTATCATCAGTGCATCCCACTCATCCTGCATGGTCTTTAGCGTTGCCGGTATGCTGGTTGCGCTTGGCGGCTTTGGCTTGACTACGGCAGGTGTCTTTACATCGATAAGATCCTCTTGCTTCAGTTCCTTACCACTGATTGGATCGCAACCATTTTCCATGATATACTTCTCAATGACGCGTCTTTCAAAAACGGCACCAGAACACGGGGAGACGACTGGCGACTCGGGTACCTCGTTTGTAACTGAAAAAATAAGAATTTAGTCTTAATATGGTCACACGAAACTGATTGAAACTTACGTGCACAAACCAAAGCCATCGTGACAAATATTTTAACGTTCCTGGTCGATTTATTTAGGTTTTCTAACTTTTACACGCGTTTTCTAGTAGAAACAAGCGCAAAAATTGTCGGCAAATGCAGCTTCTTCTAAAACTCGCATTCACCGCGAAACACAAACGTTTAAGGAATTCGATTATATATCGAAAGATATCCGAATCGAATCGCATAGCTATCGAAGATCAGCTGTAACTTGTTTTGGAGAGTGAACATCGATGTAATTACGTGCTACTATTTTTTTATTCGGGGTATCGATATATCGTCCAGCTCTATCGTAGTGTAATTTCGTATTTCTTTAGCATTACAGAATACAAAGTTTTGTTGAAATATAGTTTGCCGTAAAAATTCCGATTCGAACTATCCAAAGTGCTACTACAATTACCACTGAAGTCTCAAATAAAGCATATACTTTTAGTAAGTTTCTGGGAAAAGAAAATAATATGATTCATGGAAAACTGAATATGCGAGGCTTTTTTTTTTGAATTGCACTACATTTATACATTCGCATGAACACGCATATGCGTATGTTGTGATTATTTGTGCAATTATGTATGTAGATGGCCTACATGCATACACACATATTTACTCACACACACACGCATACACGACATATATATATATTTATATATAAATACCTTCATGGAATTTTTTGCTGCAGCATAAATACGACAAATAAATACATATATATGTATATATGTTAAAATAAAGAAATGCTCGTCAGAGCAAATCAGTTCGATTCTAAACGTCATCTCATCGTGTTGACTACACCCTATACGTGTTTCATGAATTAACTTATATTCAACACCGCAGATCAACATGCCGAATATTAAATTGCAATCATCCGATGAGGAGATCTTCGATACGGATATACAAATCGCCAAGTGTTCGGGCACTATTCGCACCATGTTGGAAGATTGTGGCATGGAGGACGATGAGAATGCCATTGTTCCTTTGCCAAATGTAAATTCGACAATCTTGCGAAAGGTTCTCACTTGGGCAAACTATCACAAGGATGATCCTCAGCCCACCGATGATGATGAGAGCAAGGAGAAACGCACCGATGACATCACATCCTGGGATGCTGATTTTCTCAAAGTCGATCAGGGTACGCTGTTCGAACTGATCTTGGCGGCGAACTATTTGGACATCAAGGGCTTGCTGGAGCTCACATGTAAAACTGTGGCCAATATGATCAAAGGTAAGACTCCGGAGGACATCCGCAAGACCTTCAACATCAAGAAGGACTTCACTCCTGCCGAGGAGGAGCAGGTGCGCAAGGAGAATGAGTGGTGTGAGGAGAAGTAAGTGAATCTCAGCGAAATCGACTGATGGAAGGTGTTATAATTACTAATCAGCAAAACATACGACTCAACGAGAAGTCGAAATAAATTGGAATACTGAACAGCTTCATGAAAGTAACAAAACACACACAGACTTCGCATAGTAAATTAACATTTAACTAGCTTGTAAAACCTTAAGAAATAAATATAAAACATGTTTAGCCAACAGCCCCTATTCGTTTCACAATTTGTATGGTAAAGTTGCGACGATGATAAAAACAAGAATTCACTTATTCATCAATTCAAATGTGACAAATAATTCATTTTCGAATGTAAAGCTTTTCTGAGTCATAGAGAATTTGTGATAATTATTATTATGCTGACATTGTGCTAGAACTTAAGAACTTAATCGGCGTTGATGAAGCTCTTAAAACCTTAAATGAATTAAGTGGCTACACTGTGAATCTGGATCTAAGGACAATGTGGCTATTAGGAGTCATAAGATTCGCTGCGTTTTTTGCTTGTTCATAAACTTTAATCGACAAACTCCTTGAAGTCATTAAATCGGAAATTTATCGCATTAAGCCCTGTCACCTCGCCAGTTGTTGGGCCAACAATTTGAGACTGCGTTTACATTTGCGTGTTGGGTAACATGAGGAACACATATCGTTGTATGAAAAACATTGATATATCGATAAGCATCGAGGTATAGTCCAACCGCGTGCTGATTGGATTCGGATTTATTTTCATAAATTTTGTAATTCTTAACATAATATGTATATTACGCTGGCGTACAGGCAAATTGGTTTTGGACGATACACACAAGTGAAAAAATCGAGCATCAGGCAACATCGCTGAGTTATATTTTGAATCATCGGGGTATCGATATTTCGTTCTGCTCCATCGCAGTGTAGTTTCGTGTTTCTTTTGCTTTACAGAATTTCCAATTTTGTTGGAATATTAAAAATATTAACATTGAAGTTGCCGATTCGAATTTCCAAAGTGCTTCTTCAATTACATCTCAAGTCTTAAAAGAAGCATATAATATTGTAGTAAGTCTGTCGCATGAAGAAAATAGGCATTATGCTGAATGAAAAACTGAATATGCGACGATTTTCTTCTAATATCTGTAAATGCATAAACGCATATGCGTGTTTGATTATGTGTGTGAGATTGCTTATACATTATACATTCACACACACATACACATATATATACTCTGGATATTTTTGCTCCATATGCAATGTAAATGCTATATATATATATATATATATATTTATATATATATATTTATATATATATATATTTATATATATATATTTATATATATATATTTATATATATATATATTATATATATATATTTGTACTTGCTTGTATATTTGTACATGCATGCAAGTTTATTTCCGAAATCAACTTATATTCGATTTCGCAGCTCCAACATGCCAAATATTAAATTGCAATCATCCGATGAGGAGATCTTCGATACGGATATACAAATCGCCAAGTGTTCGGGCACTATTCGCACCATGTTGGAAGATTGTGGCATGGAGGACGATGAGAATGCCATTGTTCCTTTGCCAAATGTAAATTCGACAATCTTGCGAAAGGTTCTCACTTGGGCAAACTATCACAAGGATGATCCTCAGCCCACCGATGATGATGAGAGCAAGGAGAAACGCACCGATGACATCACATCGTGGGATGCTGATTTTCTCAAAGTCGATCAGGGTACGCTGTTCGAACTGATCTTGGCGGCGAACTATTTGGACATCAAGGGCTTGCTGGAGCTCACATGCAAAACAGTGGCCAATATGATCAAAGGCAAGACTCCGGAGGACATCCGCAAGACCTTCAACATCAAGAAGGACTTTACTCCTGCCGAGGAGGAGCAGGTGCGTAAGGAGAATGAGTGGTGTGAGGAGAAGTAAGTGACTCTCAGCGAAATAGATTGTCGGACGGTGTTGTAATTACTAATCTGCGAACATACGACGTGACGGTTTAATTTGGAAAAACTTAACAACTCCATTAAAGGTGACACAACACACACATTATTCGCGTGTTAATTTAATATTTAACTAGCTTGTAAAACCTTAAGAAATATATATAAAAAATGTTTCGCCAACAACCCCTATTCGTTTCACAATTTGTATGGGAAAGCTGCGACGCTGACAAGGACTAGAATTCACTTATTCATCAATTCAAATGTGACAAATAATTTATTTTCGAATGTATAGCTTTTCCGAGTCATAGCTCTGGGCGAAACTTTTGACCAAGAACATTGCACATCATATTGTTATCGGTTTAATTGAGAATTGGTGATAAGTAGTATTATGCAGACTAAAGAACTTACTCGGCATTGACCAAGAAGTTCTTAAATCCATAAATTACTTTAGTGGCTACACTGTGAATCTTGGTCCAAGAATAATTTGGGTATTTTAAGTCATTAGATTTCTTGCGTTTTCAGCTTGTTCATATATTCTATTCGACAAGCTTTTTGAAGTCATTAAATAGCTGCACTTAGCTATAGCTAAGTTTCATATAATTTGTGCTTTAGTCCCTGTTGCCTCGCAAGTTGTTGGGCCAAAAAATTTAGGGCAGACTGTGATTACATTTGCGTGCTGTTAGACATGGGGAACAAATATCGTTTGAAAAACATCGATATATCGATAAGCATCGAGGACTTGTCAACAGCTGTTGTTGTTATTTAATGTACGCGTGCTGATTAGATTCGGCTTTAGTTTCATATATTTTATAATTATTAACTGAAACATGTTAAAGAACATAGTACTCTGGCGTTCAGCCAAATTGTTTTTGAATGGCGTTGTAGTTTCGCCAGTAAACGCAGCGCGCGGCCTGTGCAATCCATTCAAATCGAACACAAATTCCGTCATCGGTGAGGCTAAGCACAAGTTGGAGCCGGAAAACAAGAAGCATAAAAATCCCTTTACACTAACCAGGGCCACTTCATTGCCAGATAATACGATAGTTGAGACCCAAGAAGATCGCGAAAAAAGGCTTAAGGTGTTGAAACTGGAAGCAGACATAGCGCATCAGGAAGGACGCCGCGTGCCTGCTTTGGACTTCTTCAACGAGCATCACTGGGAACACGTGTTGACACTGCCATCCAAGTCGGCTCGAATCAAATACTACGCATTTCTGTGGCAAATCCAAATGAAAAAGCAATCGGACAAAGAGAAGAAAGTTATTCGCGCCGAGGCGACAGAACATCGCATTGCTGATCTGCGCAAGCAGAGGGAGGAGAACACCCACATAATCTATGGACTCGCGCACACATCAATGTTCCTTCGCATCTACGACACGACCATAAATCACTGGCTAAACAATCGCTTAACGCGTTCAATGCAGTTCGCACCGAAAATGGTGCTGGACTGCTCCTACGATGCGAACATGAACAATCGCGAGTCCTCGAATGCCGCCAAACAGTTGATGCTGTGTTTTGCCGAGAATCGTGCCCATGGTGAACCCTTCGATCTGCACTATTGTAATACGAATTTTGAGGGACGCTGCATGCAGTACCTAAAGCGGTATATTCCCACAATGCTGAATCCAGAGTTTCCCATGAATGTACACACGAAGTGCTTTACACAACTGTTTCCCAAAGAACAGCTAGTTTATCTGACGCCCCACTGTCGGGAGGATTTGAAAACATACAATCCGGACGACATTTACATAGTTGGCGCCATGGTGGACACCGTGAACAATGAACCGCTGTCGCTGGCTAAGGCGAAGCGTTTGGGTCTGCGTATGGCGCGTCTGCCTCTTGATCAGTATCTGCAGTGGGGCTCTGGTTCTGGCAAGTCCCTTACGCTCAATCAAATGATTAACATTATGCTGGATCTGAAGAAAACCGGCGACTGGAATACGGCACTGCAGCATGTGCCGCGTCGCAAGGTTCTTGATCTGGCCACACAGCAGGCGGACAATCGCCTGGCGTTGAATAAACGGGCCAACAAGCTCAACGTGCGCATCGACCATCTGCTCAAGTACGAAGATAATCGACAGGAAGCAACAGCATTCGGCACCCCCCAAAAGCTGCGACAACGCAAAGATGGCATGGATTTCAACATGGACAGCTGGGCGACGGGCAAAAAGAAAACTTGCCGAAGTAGTTAATTGATTATTGGAAAAGTTACATTTAATAAACATAAGCTATTGTTTGATTGGACTTATAAATTATTAACCAACAAGGAACCATTTGGGTTGTGTGTCCTGTAAATACTAACAATCGAGATTGTTCTTTCTGTTGATTTGTGATAACCACTTGAGCTTGCTTTTAGATCTTCGATTTATTTATTATCTTAAAGCACCTGCATCTGATGGTTATCTAGCTTATGCTCTTTTTAATGGTGGGTCCACGGATTGTTTCTCATTTTCAATCATACTTGTATTTGATTGAATTTTCTTACGCACTATATCCTTATTTGCATTAAGTTGCAATTTCAGTTGTTTCGCTCCACTTTTTTCAGCTCGAGTTTTTGGTGTCTTGAATTTACTCTTTCTTTGATTCAATTGATGCAATTAATTATTATTAATAGTTGTCTGTATATTCTGCTGTTCAGTTTCCTGATCTTTTAGCTCCTGTCCGTCTATTATTATCTCTTGTGACTGATCGTCTTGGTATTCATTCGAATTTATATTTATTGGCGAATTCTGTTGCTCCATCGCCATTTTCTGTAGGCCTTCCTTCTGCTCCCCGTTGTGCTGTGCGTCCTTGCATTCATTATCGTTTAACTGAAATTTCTCTGTGTTCTCTTGATCAATATTTCTTGTATCATTCTCATCTGAGTTTTCTTTGTCTCGAATTTCTTCAATCGTTTCATTTGAATCCACCTCCTTTAATTTAATTGGTTCATCTGGAAACTCATTGTCCCCATCTCCAGCATCGTGTGGCATTTTTTTGTATTTAAGCTGCATATTCTTGGCATTAATTGACTGATAGTTCAGGCAGGGCCGTAAACCAGCCTGCTTTAGAAAATCCTTGGCAGTTGTCTCAAACTTCAGGACGTTTTCCTTGCGCTCCACGGTCAAAAGCTTTGTCTCCAGCACAAAAAGAGATTGTTCGCGCAGAGCTCCAAAGAACTCTTTGCTCAAGAAGTTATAATAATTGTAGGCCACAAAGGCGATGTCGAAATAGTTTTGCCAGCGTGAAGCGCCCTTTTGCAGCTCCATCATTTCCATGGGCGAGATGAAATAAAGTTGGACATCTGGAACTTGGATCCAGGGCTTGTCATAGCTCCTCTGACCATCGCTCATATCGTGCTCATTGTAGGTGAGCAGCGGCGTCATTAGCAGCTGTGTGGAGCCATATCGCCGGGAGATGGTCTTGTCGTGCTCATAGACTGTCTGTGTGAGCAGCTCATGGAAAAGCTCCAAGAGATTGCGTTCGGTGATATCTGTGGCACGATAATCGTTCTCTCCATGCTCCGAATTATGCATGCGCTCCTCGGTGGTGCGCAGCCCGAAGCCACAGAAGGGACCCGTTTCAATGTCACCCAAATAGCCACGATGTAGATAGGTGCGTCCATTGCGCTGTAGTCCAGCTGCCAGAGTCTTATTCGGCTTGCAGTGCTCGTACTCCGGAAAAACAAAGGCAACACCCGTTTCACGCCAATATCGATACTCCTGCGAGCAAATCTGCTGAGCTTCGCGATCTTTCAGTGTCATATTCAGATCCCAGTCGAAGGCGCCCTGTCGATGATCGTAGCGTGTGCCCAGAAGATGACGCACACGTCCCTCCCAGAAGCGTTGAATCTCGTACGCTTGTTGTGGCTGCCAGTAGCTGAAGGCCATCTCGAGGCCGTCGCGTTCCTTGTACTTTAGTCCATCAATGTTGAGCATGGGTGCCAAGCGCTGTAGATGCTCTGCATCACAGATCATGTTAAGGAGAGTGCGCGCCTTGGCGGCCACATAATGATGCGAGCTGGGACGCATTAGTGTATTGCCATAGATGTCCATAAACAGATGCGTCTTGCAAACTAAACTAAATGATTCTGGTGGCTCCAGTGCTAGGCCTAGCATCAGCATATTCCTGGCCAAAATTTCCACACAGGCATCCAGCATATAAATATTCAACTTTGGCTTATAGCTATGGGTGTAGCGCTTGGCCAGCGTCTTGATCACATGTCGTGGATCAGCTCCACCACAGATAATTACATTGAGAGTAGCTGGCTGCGCTTCCAATTCGATAAGCTCGTCCGGCAGCTTAAAAGCCTTTCTATATTCCTGGCATAAATCCAGTGCCGAGCTGAGACCCCAAAACATTTTTTACTCCTACAATTCACACACAAAATATAAATTCTAGTTTAAGTTGCTTGATTTGTTGCTGCTGTTTATTTGACTGACGGCAGTTGCCTGGACGACTAGTTCCACTGGTCCCATACAATGTATTGAGCTGCTTGTTTGCCTGACAACGAGTTCCACTGTCTTCGCCTTTTGGATACACCTTGCGCCATTTATTTGTTTGCATTGCATTTGCGCTGCATCAGGCTGCCAGCAGGGGCGTGAATAAAAAACGGAGACAGCTAAGACTAAAACGAAGACCAACCATACAAGCTTAAAACAAACCCTACCTCGCTGACATAATCGTAATGCATTATTCAACGTTCGTTTTGCCGGCTTTTAGTTGATTGGGAGGAGCGGGAAGAGTTACAATGCCAGCAGGCAATAACAAGGAGCATAACTACTTATGCGGGAGCACAAGCAGAACTACTTAGAATTATTATGATCAACATTTTTAAACAGACTGTCCAACAAAAAACAAACAGAACTAAATTGACTTGGTCATAAAAAATTGTGTCCGCTCTCTTCAGCTGGTTTTTATTCAAAATGGATTTTAATGCATTGTCTGCAAAATGTTTTTATCTTTTGTGGCAGTAAGGGAAAAAAGCAATATTATGCAGGCTGATTGCGGGCGGTTGAGCAAGGGAGTGGGAAGGGAGGCAAGTGAGATACAAAGTATTTACTGAAGCTGTACACTCCACAAGCGTCAGCTTGGGTCCTTTCCCAAGTGGCTTACTTAATCTTCATTTGCAGTTGGCTTGCTGTAATCCGAATAGTTTCTTTTTTGGCCAACTTTGCGCTTGACAAAGCCCTTGAAACTTCTTAATACGTACTTATTGAGGCCCCCCAAAACACTTAACAAAACTGTTAACTTCGGCAGCAGCAGGAGCAGGTTGCCCCAATTACGAGTGTTCCTTTGGCCTTCCATTACTTTGTTATACGCAGCGTGTGTCTGATGTGAGATGTTCAGATGCCATTACGCTTACATCTCTTTACCAAATGCTGATGGATGGATATATTCCCAAAAACTGTGGTTGTGCCCAGATTGCTAGCTTTTGTTAGATGGTTGTCGGTTCTCTATTAGTCAGGATGTAAGGGAACTTGCTGGCAGTGAAAAAGAAAGACAGAAAACAGAAAATGAGAGAGAGTGAGACAGACTGAGGTAGACACACACTTTATTTGCCTACGGTTCAATAAATATGAGCACTTAGCAATCTGAATGCCATTCGAGCGGCGTGCAGTTCATCATGGCATCAGTTTTCAATGAGTTTTTCCCTTCTCACACTCTTTATTAATCCCCCTCCCCTCTCGTGCTCTTGCTATCCCCACAGAGGCATGCGATTGCTAGCTAAAACAAAAGTAATTAGAGGCCAGCATCAGCGAAATGGCTAAAACAATGCCAGACAATAGCCGTAAAAAAAGGGTTAGTAAAGCTCTGCGGTTACCATGAAATAGAAACGCAGGCAACATGAATTGTTAAAAAGGTATGCCGAAACCTTAAACAAACCAAAAAAGCAAAGTGCGCTATACTTATAATATAAGAACACAAAAGCTTTTAATTTCACAGAAATTCGAGATTTCTGCTTTAAGAATAATTTTTAATAAAATTCATTTTGGTATTCTTAACAAAATATAATATAAAAATCAACTGTATTGTGCAAATGTTTTTCGAATTTATATGCAAATTGAATAATATTTCAATTTACATATAAATTCTAACTGCGTTATGAAAAGTCTAATCGTTAAATGAACTGGCAGGGGCAAAAAAGGGTAATAGATTAGTCTTAATTATTTCTGACCAATAATATCCTGCCATCGAAATTGTTGTTTCAAATGTTGCTGTTTAGTCAGTGACAATCAGTTCAGCTGCACATTATTATATTTGTATGAAGTCTCAGAAAATGTCGTCATAAAATCATTTAAGTCGTATGTGCCACATGCGACTTTGCTTTCGCCCAACAAAAGTTTGAATACTGCGGACCCGTTAATCTTTGTGGGTATTTGACTGTGTGTGTGTGTAAGAAACATAATAATTTTTTTTCCCTTTTTATTGTATGTGTGTTTTTAGCAGGCGCCCCTCCGAAATATGTCGTCTTCTCATTGTCAGTCTCACAATGGCTTCAGGCTAACCCACATTTGGGATATCAGGCTTTCGGCCTGGTTATATTTGGAATTCATCGCTCTCTTCCCCCCTGACTCGTTTAGTGTTATCAACGGCATTCATTGACAATGTTTTGCGCAAACTTTTCTCATTAGAGAGTGCAGACAAAATGGCCGAGTCTGCGGCTTGGTAAGCCAACATTGTTAGTCGTTCGACAAACATAATTGGCCAAAATGACATTTTCAATTTCAACAATAAACTGCAGCTGTCCAAGCAGAAACTACAAATCCAAAATTAACAATTTTTAGCTGTCGATGAACATTTTACAAATGTATTTTTGTTATTATTGAATGCACTAATTAACCATTAGCAAATTACCCTTATTCAGCGCCATTATTATTTTTATTAACGTTGTAGTTTTAATGAAAGGCTTTGGTTTTTGCTGTTTTCCAGTAAGGCTTAGTTTAATTTTGTAATAGACATAGACAGTGTGTTCTATATAGCACTGGGTTCTTAAGGGACTGACGAACAGCCAGATTGCATTTCCCAATAAGTCAAATGATGTTCTACTAATGCAGCACATGTATTTTATCATGTTTTATCGGGCATTGGGTTAGGGATTAAATAATTTATACATGTCGCATGCATAGGAAATATGTGTAGAAATATCGCTTTCAGTTTACTTTTTTTTCCTTTCTTTTTTTTTTTTTTTGTTTTTTGTTCTAGGCAAGAACTTCTGATTGTCAGACAGTTATTGAAGTTATCTAAGGTGCGTGATGAACTGAAGATTAGTTGTGCGCTTAGAACAGAGTTTTTTGGTTATGCTTAAACTAAATAGTACACAGTTATACAGTTGTTAACGCTTTTATAAAGGATATGTGTTATTAAATATGAAGCGTTATTCCTTATGACACTTAATATTTACAATGTTGAAAAACGAAATTAAATGCATGTTAGATGTGCATAAAATGTTTAAGTTTTGATTTTAGTTGAGTAAAATATCTTCTACAAAGTTTTATTATTTTTGTGTTATACCCTTGATTTTGCATACTATTCAGCATTTGTGGTATTTTTTTTTGACAAGTACAAATTTTAGCTTTGTCTTTCATTTTGTTTGTTCGTTAAGCATAGGTACGCTTTTAACCCCTTAAATTGTTGTGGTTGCACATTTGTTTTGATCGAAAATCACTACGCTCTATACATATATATTACTAACAACATATAGCTCTAGTTATTTTTATATGTGTAAGTACATAAAACACTCTACAAAATTAAAATGTCAAAACGGCTTCACTTAATACGCTAGGTTCTACAAAGTCTGAGACGGTGGTTTTTGCTTTAAGAGACTACAGGCTACACTTTATGTAAGGGAAGTGTGAAAATAAATATTTTTTTAACACTAACTTCAAAACAAATGTTTGAGTTTTACTCGAGAATACGCAGTGTGTGCGCAATTCTAAACAAACCTAAGCTCAATTTAAATTCACTTTCCAAAAGAAAGGACTTTAAGAAATGTTTAATAGATCACTTGGGGGAAGTGGCGAGAGGTGTGTAAATTGATGCCAGTTGCACAATTTTTGCTTATCATTTAAAACACTAACTTATCATCTAGAATAATTAACCATTATGTTGCCAAAGTGCAATTACTGATTATCCTTTGTGGTATCCTCCTCCTCCTGAAGCGAAATGATCTGTGTAGCGTGCATGGGATATAGAAATATTATTATGTATAGTTTGAGTAATGTTTTAGGAATTTTGAAAAAGTTACTAAGAAATTCATGAATTTATTGCTATGCTTAGAATAGGCATTTTTAATTATGTATTACTTTTGATCACTACGACAATTGAGCATAACTAAATATTGGAAACTGATTGATTGTTAGTATAAGTAAACAATTAGTTGCAGGTGAGAAAATGTGTATGGAATTGTCTACAATTCCATTTCCAGGCAAATCAGATTGCAGAAGCATATGGTAAAAACTAATCTAAGTATATTTCATAGATCTATTGAAAGGTTATAGTTGGTATATTGTATGTAGATATGCAGTTAGATAAGCGTTGTATACTTAGTTTATACTACTTACTTGAGCTAATCCAAAGCTTGCAACCTACTCCGCTTGTTGGGAGGACGTGGCCAACAACTAAGTTCAAACTAAGATATATATTTTTTTGGTTGTGGTTGTTGCTTATAATCTGTGTTGTTATTTATTTATTTGCCTTATGCAGCCTTGTTATATATTGTTTTTTTTATCTAATTATTATATATATTATGTAGATCTCTCCAAATTATTTCAGCACTAGCAGTGAGGTATGCATGTATCTTTGGATGGTAATGCAGATTATAATTGTATAAATGACTAAAACACCGATAAGATCGGTTTTGTGAGCCTAAAAGAACTCGTCGAAATCGTCTAAAAAGTACAAAGTTATCAATTAAGTACGTCATTGCAAATTTTGGGCAAGTCTGGTATTTAATTTTATCGTTGGTTTCTTTTTTTTAACTTGGGAGGTGCTCTCTGGTGTATTTCCATTTTCACTGGAAATTAGATAAAGTTGTTGAATTTGCTGGGAAATTTCAAAGTGAAACTAGCATGCCGACAAAGTATGAGAATTTCAAGTAATTTGGGAGTCTAGTTTTTCAAAAGTTATTTCTGAGGCTTAAATGTTGGGAAAGGCAAATGTAAAACTATTGTAATTTTAATCGTATATTTTGCCAAGTGGTAAATAGTAAAATTTGTTGATTTGATTATTTATTATTGTAGACGATGCTGTGCTGTTGTTGTTTTTATTGTTATTATTGTTGTTGTTACTGTTGCTGTTGTTGTGGGGCATGCTGCAGTGAGCTGCGGGAACTGGTTTTCATACTGATGGTGGTTGCTGGTAGTTGTTGGTTGGTAGTGGTTCGTGGTTGGCAGTTGACATTGTTTGAAAACAAAAAAATTGAGTTTCATTTCATTTTGGCAATTGTTGCTATTGCCAAGGCACACACAAACACACAAGCATACACACTCACACACACACAAAGAGATTGAGAAAATAACCACCATATTGCGTTGCAACAGCAACCAAATTTAACAAAACTTGAACAAATTTTCAAATTTATTTATATATATATATTGAGTATATAAAATATATATACATCGAGAGAGTGTGTGAGTAAGAGAGAGACAGAGCATTAGCAAGAGGAAAGTAATCAGATAAATCTTTTGACTTGAATCGATGATGAGTTTTTACTTAAGTAGGTTGATATAAGTAAATAGGCATTGCACAGAAACATTTACATATGATACAAAAAGTTTGCAATCGTTTTTTCATATATACCTTGCGATCGTTTTTTTTTTATGCCATGGCAGGTGTGTGGAGGTTTATGGTGTTGAGGTGGGTGGTGTGTGTGGAAATGAGTGGTGTGTAGCAAAACATGCCTAAGAAAGTTAAGAATAAAACTAAGGAATTGAAAGGCAGCGCTTACCTCGACACCCAGTTTGCATAGTTTTTGCAGAGTTTTCAAGTTGATATACTGATTTACACACACACACACACACATGAATTGAAAGTGAAACAATATTTATCAAGTGCATTTAATTCACTTAAGTTGCGCGATTAAATGTATTAAATCGTTGCGACGCTTGGCAGCTGGCAAACAATATTTATTTTTTCATTTTGTCTCTGGATTTGTATCAAATTAATCGTGCTCAAATTTATTCAGAGCACTTGATTTTTATCTCGCCATTTAACGAAATTTCGTACTATGGTTAAAAAAAAGAAACTCAATTAGCTTACCTTATATTTTCTAGTATTAATAAATAACTGCACACACACACACACACATATATACAATATGCATACTTTATTTGAAAATTATAACTAATAACTACGCATTTCAGAAGGATTGAGTACAAAAAAAAGTGCTTAGAGAACAAAAGTAAAGTTTTGTAGTGTAGAAAGTGGTGCCAAAATAAGTTAAGTGTTTAGTAGCAGAACGAAGGGGGGAGAGGGGAGCAGAGATTTGTCATTGCGTCACACATGCGTTGCAATTGACGGCGGTCGGATCGGTGGGCGTTGCACGCACTTTTTTCTCAGACTTGCCACGAAACAGTGGCCAGCGACGACCCCAGAAGCGACAAGAGTTCCGCCGGCTCTTGGAGCTGAGACTGGAACTTGGCAGTTCTTCAACCATAGTGCCCAGTGTGGCCTGATTGCATTGTGGATGCAGGACTAGATCAGTGCGCAGACGCAGCACCTGCCGACATTCATAGTTCTCCACCATAACAATGGGCGTGGCACGCACTCGATCTGGAAGATTGACGCGAAAATGCGGCAACAGGGATTGACAATTGCGCTGGCGTCGATTGCGCCACAGATGTGGCTTAAAGCCGGGCCAATGGAAGAACTGGCGCAGTCTAATCGAAGAACGGTCCGACTGGAGCAGATCACGCACAAGATCGGGCGCCTCTTGGCTTCGTAGGCAGTTCGTTGTGGTGTCACTGGTTTTTTGGTTGTTATTGTTTGTGTTATCAAGTCTGTCATTGTTTCTGTTGTTGTTGTTGTTGTTGTTGTGCGGGGGTGTGCTGACATAGAATTTGGTTCTGGTGCGGGAGACACGCAAGCTACTCGTCTTCCATGCATCGTGCAGGCTACGGATGCCGGGCAAGCGGGCGAGCATGTGGATGTGATCGTAGGATGCTGATAACATACCTGCACGCTCATCCTGATACTCATCGTCATCGGAGGACTCCAATCGGTCCTCCACCAGCGACGTCTGTCGCGATAGACCCTGTTTCAAGTTACACGTTGGAAGTTGCAAGTTGCACGTAAGCAAAACGGACACAAAGCCAAAGTTGTTGTGACACACAAAACATAATCAAACAGAAAATATAGAAAAATAGAAAAAAGAAAAAATGTTTACAAAATGATAAGTAAGGCATCTACAAAAGAAGCAATTGGTGCCTTCTTCTTCTTCCTTTGCTGCTGCTAGGACTAATATTGGTAGCACATGGCTGTGGGCTGTGGGCGTGTCAGCCAACTTACCGCATTGTGACGTCGCCGGGGTGGCGAACGCTTGTTCCACAACGCCTCCAGTTGATCAAAATGTTGGGACTGAGCCAGGGCCGCCTGCTCCGGTCCCAGATTGGCCTGTGAGGCGCCTGTTTTGGTTTCAGCAATCTTCGAGATCTCCTCCATGCTGGCCGAGACGCTAAAGCGTCGCTTCAAGCGCTCATCGACTTGGGCCATCATCACCGATGACGTCAAATGGCCATATTTCTTCTGCCAGGTGTAAGTGTCCAAAGAGACCTCCTTCTTGAGCAGCCGCTTCATCTGGCGCTTTGGTCCCTGTGGACGCAAATCTAACAGAGATCCCAAAGGTGGAACCAATGAAGTTGCTAGAATAGTGATAAGTTCCAATTGTCTTACCCTCTACATCCTTGCTGGGGCCCGAATAAGTGGGCAGCTTGACATACTGCGCCGGCGTATTATGCAGGCAGATCACGGGCAAATTGTAGCTGTCCACCAGCTGGACGAGCACCCGCGACACTTCCAGACTGATGTCAAAGTGCGTAAACGGCACATGCATCTGCAGCGAGGTCAGCGCCAATCCTCGCTTCGTTTCCCAAACAATCAACGTCTTGTCATCGCTGCCAGAAACAGCCGTGGAGCCTATCAAATGGGAGCAGTCAAACTTGGATTAATTTTTTATTAAATCAACTGTTACAACTTTAACAGTTTTGGGTTTTCTTTAACAGAGAATAAAAAATGAATAGATACCAACCATCGGCAGAGACTTGAACGCCAATGACTGCGCCCAAATGGCCAGCAAGTGTGTGTACCTCCTCGCCGGTGAGCAGATCCCAAATAATCAAATTCATGTCCTTTGAGCCCGAGATGACTTGCGTTTTATTGGTCACGGATACGGTGACACAGGTGACAGCATCGCTATGACCGACAAGCACCTGGCTCAGTTTACCGCCCATCGATTGCCAGACCTTGAGTGACATATCTCTGGAGCCAGTTATAATGTGAATGCTGTCCGCACTGATCTCAAAGCAGGTGATCTCATCTGAATGCGAGACGGAGTACTTTTCATCCTCCTGCGTTAGAGACCAAATCTTGAGAATATTGTCGCCGTTGGTGGATATGGCAAAGCGCATGTTATTGGTGGCAGCTAGACTCTTGTAGGGACCCTGAATGGTTTGCAGCACATTTCCTGAGTCGGCCATCCATACAAGCATATTGGACTCGCGATCCGTAGAGATGACGCGCAGCGAATCCATGAGTACCACCAGTTGCATCACCGGCGCCGTATGTCCCTTAAATGTGTGATTTATCTGACCCAGCGCCAGGCTCCACACCTGCACCAGACGATCCTCGCCACCGGTGACAAGAAACTCACCATTCGGCGCAAACTTTAGACAATTGACGACACAACTGTGTCCCTCCAGGGTGCTTTGGTACTCCGACGTATTGATGCGCATCATGTGCACATTGCGCCCAGAGGCAATCGCCAGCTGCTGTGAATCCCGCGACAAATCAAAGCATGTGATCGGCGGCAGCGTTGTGGATGGAGAACGCTGCGCTTGAGTGTGCCGCTTGAGACTCCGTTTGCGACGCGGGTGCTTAGAGTAGGGATTCACATACAGCTCCTCGTTGCGGAACGAGTAGAAGGTGATCTTGTTGCCGCCCACCGTTATAAGAAAATCATCATTCTCCATGGCATAGACGGCCGTAACTGGTCCCGGATTCGGGGGCAGTGAGCGCACCAGTTTACCGGAGTGCATGTCATAGATGAGAGCCCGAGTATCCTCGCAGCCAACCACACAACGCTGACTATCCTTGCCAATGGATATGGTCCGTATCTACAGATGCATATACATTCGAATAACAACTAGGATCCTCTCCGCACCCGATGACTGCTCCACTCGCTACTCACCCGCGACTTGTGTCCCTTGAGCGTGTGCAGCTCCTTGCCCGTTGCCAGTGTTCGCACATAAAGCGCATTATCCTCGCAGAGCGCCAGCAGGAATACCTACAAAAGGGCACACAATGTACATTAAATGCAATAATTTAATTGATAATTTCAACACCATTTTAATGCATTCCCTGCCATTTTTCGACGACAAAAGGCCAACTATTTTCTAGTTGACCACCCACTCCCCACTCCTCGCCACGCACTTTCAGTCTGTCCAATTAAACATTAATAAATTGTATTTCACACTCAGTTTTGCCACCGTACACTGAGTTCATTAATAGACTAATTTATTATTTAATGCATTTAACGTTTTATACCAGATTTCTTCAGAAATTTAAAAATTCGTGAAAGAAAATTTAAGGTCATATTTAGTGGATTCATTAATTATGTGACCTGAAAAATTGTCATCAAACAACGTTTGTTTTAATCATATCATGATTTAATTAATACTTTTATTAATAATAATAATAATAATAATATTTAAATATATGTAGGTTTTAGTGATATTTATTTATTGTGCACAGATATGCAAATTAGTTATTTGGGGTTATAAAAAAGTAAATGTTTTCGAAATAAGCACAGAGTTCAAAACTTAGTAAATTTTAAAAAGCGCATAAGTATTATTTATATATAAATTAAAACACCATTGAAAAGATATTAAGTTTTTGTGTTTTAGTTGGCTTGTTGGCTTTATATAGTTTTCTTATTGACTTGTGCCACAGCGAAATCGGGATCGAAAATGTATGAAAGCTATTTGAGATGTATTAAATATTAACATATTTCTCAGCGGGTTACCGTAAAAAGTCTGAGCTGCTCTGCAGTTTTTTAATCGAGCCGGTAATTGGAAAAATGCCAAATACAATAACACCAAGTACAACAACAAGCAGAAGTCGCAGGAATTGGCAAGGACAGGACGGTGTTGGTGCCATTTGGCTTATTGCAACATTTCAATTTTCAGGGGAAATACCTGGCCATGCGATAGGTCGGAATGTACACAAGCTGGCAGCTCCGCAAAGGAGCTGGTGTGGAGCATAAGGGAATTTAGCGTGCCACAGAGCCATCAGGATGTAAGCTAAAGTGTAAGAAAGTTGGTTTCCGTTTGCCATTTGCTATACGCCTATCCACAAGCCGAAGAATGCCACGAGGAATGGTTGCCAAGTATTAAGGACGAGTCTCTCAAGTGGCTGGCTAGGCAACAGCGCATATTTGAAATATCTATACCTATTTGTGTGTGTGTCTATGTGTGTGTGGTTTTGTGCGTCCCACAAAAATTACATTTCAATTTGAGCCTTAAAAATGTTGTGTGTAGCTCGCGAAATTGCGGTTTGGGGTCATTATCATGTGTTGTAACAGCGAAAGTCCTTTTACATCCTTGTTATCGGCAGCAATTTGGCTACATGATAATAGGCAATTTATTCAATTTGACCACTTTTTGTTTAATTTGGTAGGCTAAATTTGATTAGACCTTATATTTGAGCCCGCGCTTTTAGCGCTCAAAATGAGTTTTTAATTGCCAATAAGATGAGTCAACGTTGAATTGAGAACAGTGGTTTGACATTTCTGCCAGGAGACAGGACATTCCCAGACTAGGCTTTTAAAAGCAGTCTCTCGTGTCAGTGTCCTGTAATCAGATGTGTCAAACACGGAACACATCAGGCAGTGGCAGGCAGTGGCAGGCAGTCATTATCAATGTATCTGAGACTTCAATTGTCCTCCTGCGTCCTTTAAGTTGCTATTGTTGTTAATATCTTCTTTGGTGAGGATATTAACATTAACACACGAAACGTGTAAATAAGAGAGAAAAATATGGAGATAGAAAGACAGGCAGACCTGCAAACTAATTAGGTTAATAATCGTGCTGAACAGAAACAAAACACAAATCGAAGCTTAAAAAATATTTAATTTTTCATATAATAATATTTTTAAATAATCCACTTAAAATGCGTTGCTTTTTTCTCTTTCTTCGTATATTTTTAATGTTATTAAAGTGGGCTATATTTAAAAGGTTAGATTTTAACGGAGAAAACACAAAATTCTAAGTTATAATTTATAACTTTTATAAAATTATCAACAGCATAAGCAATATATTAAATCTTTATAAATTCCGAATTGGATAAAAGGGCATGCAAATTTCCGTGTGCTGCAAATAGGCTTAAATTCTGGCTTATTGTTTTTATTTTCGTTGTTCGTCTGTGCCACACTGGAGGCGACACAAAGACGGCCCTCCACAGTCTACTTTCGATTTACGGCAATAGATAGAATGACACCGTAGGCAAACTAGGGGGACTCAGCAAGCACTTGTCAGACAGACACAGCAATTGTCACATGGCTCCTGGCTCCTGGCTCCTGGCTCCTGGCTGAGAGGCAGCCTAACTCAAATAACAGTTGCCATTGATAAAACGACTTCGACTGCCATGCGTTGATATTGTGTTGTGTGCCAAATTGCTGATAAGTATGCAATATATATTGATAGGGACACACATCGAATAGAAACACACACAAGCACACACACGCAATAATCTAGAGCGAGAGAGCTCCTTGGTAACTACAGTTTTTTTGTTAAGCTGATTGACAACAATGGATTTGCCTCGTAATGCGGATCTTCTAAGCCAAAATCACTTATTAGAATCAATCCTCCTTATCCCCCTTATATTTTCCGTGCCTTCTCTTCAGCCCTAAGCGTTGTCAGTTTTATCTACTATTGCTTTAAGTATATTTGTATATTGTATCTTTTTCATCTCAGTTTTTTGTACATTGTTTCTTTGTTTAGTTTATCCATCAAAATACAGCTTTAAAATTCCGAGCACACACAGAAGAAGATAAACAGAGAAATCCACGTTAGACAATTGAGACGCTGTCATAGAATTCTTAACCAAGACGTATTTTCCTTCTTTTACCCATTTTTCTTCCACATTTCGTCAGCAGAGATTTGTTGCCATTTTGTTATTTCAGTTGAACACACACAGCTGGATTGGAAAGATACGCTTGAAGACATTAAAGAGTTGAAGCTTTAAGTTGAAGTATTCCATATGGATTTTATAAACACAAAATGGATGTAATATTGGAAAATAAGTTTGCTCATAAGTCAAGTGTGCTACTGAAAGTGAAGAGTACCTTTCAATTTCAGGGTTTTCTTTAAAATAGGTAATAAAAAACAATACGTCCTGTGAGATTGTTGCTCTTTTAAAGAGTTCATATAATTATATTTTATATACCACGTCTATATGAAATTATAGCCTAAATCTAAAACAATTGGTCAATTCTCGTTAAATGGGGCATTTTATTATGTCAAGTTTATTGTCTTAAATTTGAAGTGGTCGCCTTTATATTATGTGTCAGTTCATTTTTATAGGCACCTGTGCATTTCCCAAGAGGTGCATATATATATATATATGTGAAGTCATTTGTCTGTATATATATCAACCAGACATATGGCTTCACAGTGTGCCACAGACATAATAAGTGAATGTAATTTATCATGCACATAAAGTGGAAAAAAATAAAATAAACTGCATCTTAAATATATTATTATGGTCGTTGGAACTTACCGAATTCCATGAAATATCTATGCGTAGCACAGGACTCATCATTTGCATGGTATTCAGAAGCGAATAGTTTTCCAGATCCCAGACGCAAATGTTCTTGTCAAGGCTGGCCGAAATGAGAACATCGCAGGCGCCAGCAACTTTAATACCACTCACCGGGCCACGATGGAAGCTAATGCGATTTATCTGCAATTAAAGGGGGGAGGGGAGTGTCCGATGAGTAAAGGAAATAAAGGTGACCTCACTAAATGCAATACACTTTTATGGTTCGATAAAACTACATTTAACTAAATGACAAGGGAAGTATGGTGGTGCAAGGAAAAGCGGGAGGGATGGGTTTGTAGACCAGGAACAGAGAATTGCGTGACACATGTGTCGTCTGTCGCTATTTGTACTTCTTTGTGCCACATTTTGTATGCATTAAGTTAATTACCGTATGGCATGCGATGTTGGCAAAGTGCCAGCAGCAGCAGCAGTTTCCATCACCAATCTTTACTACACTCACCACCTGCCACAAAGGGGTTTTTTAAAGTGGGACAAAGTCATATAAAAATGACAAATCTTTCATATATTCCCTCAAGCTCCCATGCTCGATGAATACGAGCAATGCCAGTCAGCCTGACTTTGACATGGCGTATACGTAATATGGTAATTAATTTAATAAGCGCCTGTAGTTCCTTGTGGGTGTGCGTAAGTGCCTGCGTGCATGTGTGTGGTGTGTGTGTGTGATGTGTGCTGACTGTCTGCCAAGTCATGCCAAAGTCAAAATGTAAAATCTGCACTTGAAGCTCGACATTCAAAGGCGTCCAGTTTTGCGTAGTCAGCAAAATTGTCTTTAAAATATGCCAAACGAACAATTTTTTTTGCCTCGCAAGGAGCAATACAAATTATTTAGATGTGTGTCAACAGGCTCCCAGTGGCACCCACAAAACATTCTCGACGACAAGGCCCAAGGACATCCATTTACAAACATTGCATTGTAGTTAATCACTGTTTAATGTGCGTGCCTCTGTGTTTGTCTGGCCGGATGTGTGCATGTGTGTGTGTGTGTGTATGTTACTGCGAAATTTAAGCCTAATATGATTTATGGTTGTACAAGCATAGTCAGCAGGTTTTTGGGATTGCCTTTGCCTCTGCCTCTGCCTCTGCCTCTGCCTCTGCCTCTGCCTCTGCCTCTGCCTCTTTACCGCCATCAACCGCTTAATTTGTCAAACACAAATTCATGTTTAACTAGGAGAAAGGCAACAGCTTAGCTGCTCAACTAGCTGCTACTCTGGACTGATTTAAAGCCTTAAGTTAACATTAATACTATTTCAGGGTAAGCTATTCATATTGTGCTCACAAATGTGAATGAAGCCTTACCGCGTAGATTAAAAACTCATTAAGCATAGAAATGTGCCAAGTGTCGAGCATAATGGGTTTAAATTATGAGCAACAATATTTATATATTTATTTTCAACTTCTCAACTGGACTTTAAGATATATATATATATATATATATTTATATTTTGGCTTTTTACAAAAATTTTAGTTTCCGCGTATTCAGCAAAGTCAACAGCACTTTGTATAAGAAGCTGAACTAACTCCAACTAGTTAGTGCTCTATTTAAAAAATAAACCAAGTTTACTTGAGCTGTAGCCAGCGAAAAATATATTTCTATTTTGGCTAGCAAACAGCGCTTGAATTGCGAGGAGTCGAATGAGCAAACATTAAAATTACGTTAATAGTTTATTACTCAAAATGATCTTAATGAATTTCAAAACTGTGCCCATTAACATTTATAGCTTATCCCAACTTTTGCTACATATGCAAACATAATTAACCCCTTTCGTCAATATGATCTAGGGTGCTTTTGATGGATGCCGATTACCCACACACACACACACACACACAATACACACATAGACACAGATTATGACCACGTTGATATTTGCAGTGGCAGCGTTTTGGCCGGTCGAATTATGTAAATGAATGCGGTTTGTTAGTTATGGCTCTGGCGCGTTGCAATTAGGCAACAGCCAAATGCGTTTTACATTTCATATTTACATTTTGCTCATAGTTTGTGGCTCTGAAAGTGAAATACAAATGCAATGAATGCCAAATAATGTGAAATAAAGAAAAAAAGTCAAATGGAAAAATGTGAAAAACTGCAAGGTGAAAGTGTGCTGAGTAGCATTTTAATTCGATTTAAATTGCGCATCTTTGCCAGATGGTTGCTCACCAATTTGCCGCTGGCTAAGTCCGTAATGGCAATTGTTGCATCCTCGCTACTGCTAATGATCAGGGTGTTATTGACGCCAGCCGCCACGCCTGTAATTGGACCCGAATGTGCGCTGGAAATGTTTTTTTTTTATTATACACTTTTGGTGACAGCAGAGATTCAATGGGAATTGGATTGTGGCGAGAGGGGGCGCTGTAAGAAAGAACTTACTTAATGTGCAATCGTCTCTCGCGCAATGCCACGTGCCACACAAGCACGCTGGTATCCTCGGAGCCGGTCAGCAGCAGCTGCGACTGCTGTGGCGCCACCAACAGGCACGTGACTGCCGCAGTGTGTCCTGCAATTGTAAATGGCACACACAAGTCGCATGATTAGCTTCCTAATGGCAGACCATTAAATGTGTGTATGTGTGTGTGTGTGTGTGTGGAAGTGCTTACCCTTAAATGTGTGCTCGAGCGCGTTGCTCATGATGTGCCACTGCTGCACATCACCAGAGTTGGTGGCTAATATCAGATGCTGCCTCGATGGTGCTAAACAAACGGCTCGTATAACCCCAGTGCCTGACACGGTCATGTTGCGTATCTGCGACGGTAGTGGTGCAGGCAGCCAGCCAGTGAGTGGCACCAGCAGTGGCACTGCATACCCGTCACACCAGGCAGTTGCCGATCTGACAGTCATGCTCAGCAGCGAATTGTCATCGTCGTCGTGCTCCCCAATCGGACGCAGCCACGAGATTAGCTGTGAGCCCAGCTGCATGGGATCTCGGGTGAGGACATCGCTCGACTTGCGTATCGTATAGTAGATGAGCTCGATGTCCCGATCCAGTATCAGGCAGCGAACGTGCTCGATTAGGCAGCGCAGGTAGCTAATGGATACCGTTTGCACCTGTAGATAAATAAAACCACAAATTAGTAGCAATTTTAGATAAACTCCTTAAAATCCGTAAACTACTTTAAAGTATTCAAAAAGGTATTTTCCTTATTGCAACAAATTCATATGAAAATATCAGAGCTAAACTAGCCTAGATAAATATTTTTAATAAGATTTAAATATAAATATGAACCAATTTTAAAAAAAACTAAGAAGCTTTAAACATATTTTTTTGTTTCTGCAAAATAAATAAACA
This sequence comes from Drosophila fungiperda, assembly GCA_035042345.1. Lineage (NCBI taxonomy): Eukaryota > Metazoa > Arthropoda > Insecta > Diptera > Drosophilidae > Drosophila > Drosophila fungiperda. The sequence goes on from JAWNLM010000177.1 coordinate 321,343, forward strand.
TCTCTCATAAATTGTGGGGATGAGTAAATATTACAAAATGTAAGCCAAGAAATCCCCAGATATGTGTTTCCAATTATTTTTATTTCAGTTTTTACTGGTTGTAACAAATTAAAATGAGAAATAAATTGATATTTGAGAACCTTGTAATTATTTTTAAGTTTTCATTAGTCAAGTGTATTTAATTATAAACTTTTTTTACTTATAACTGAATATAAATGAATTCTGGTTACATGCTCAGATTAATGCAACAGACAACTTGAGTCAAGGTTGAAAAAGTTAGAAATCAACTTAATTTTGTATATATATTTTTTCCAGAAACATTGTTGACCTTTAGTTGCCTTGGAAAATGTAGATTTAATCAAGCTTTAGTTGTGGATGCTGTACTTTTATGCATTCGTTTAATTAAAATCCAGGTCACCTGTATATATTTAGTTGGAAGCAGCCTGTCGTATTCTGCAGGTTGTGCCACATGCCTTGATTTTGCATGTTAGTTGCAGCTGCAACATTCTAATGAAAATCATGTTGCATATAGCCAGCAATTCGCAAAGCTTTTTCCCTTTTTTGTTCGACATCTTTTCGCACAGTTTGCATTGTTTACCGTCGCTTAAATGCGCATTTTGCATATTTACATGAATTGTACATTTTTTAATTTGTAAAGTTCATGGCAAAATGCATATTTCATCTGTCATGCCCTGTTTAATGTTGCATACAAAAAACTCACCGTTTTCGCTAACCTAATTCGATTTTACAAAATTAAAGCTGCTTAAATAATCATCTCTTAATTTACCTCCGACTTTCTCCTTGCAACATGGCTCGCACAAAGAACTTTCGTAATGAATGACGACATTTTAAACAATTAAACGCCAAATGAGTTGGCAGCTGTCCAAGTCGGCTCCGCCACGCCATTGTTTAAGCCATAATTTAACATTAAAAGTGGAGATTTTAATTCTCAAATTGGCGGACAATCAGGGGACTGCTCAGGAAAATGTTTTAAATAATAATGTCTCATTAACCATACAGTTTTTATGCTTAAGATATTTACAAATTAAGAGATACTCCAAAAAGGATCATTTATGTAATCAGTAAACTAAAACATAAATGCCTAAAAACATATATCGGCGTTTCAATATCGAAGTCTCAGTTACATATAAATATGTCTCTAAATATTTTAAAGAGTATATTCCTGATTTTGTTAAACCTTTTTTATAATTATTTAAAACCTGTTAGTTGTTTCGTGGTGCAGGTTAAATGTTTATTATGAGTTGAGCGTAACTTTTCTTAACAAACACTGTCTAACTGCGTCGAAGTAGTTAATTAAATTAATAAAGTCGTAAAGTAAAAGTTTCTTGGTTAAACAAAAGCGATATTACTATTTACCAATCGATGTAATATCTATAATATTTCAAAAGAAAATATAATTCCCCTAACTATCTATTTTAGTCTTTAGTCTTCTATCTATATATAAGATGCATAAATAAAATATGTTTGCTTCAAGTTTGCTGTTTAATTTTTCTCGTATGGCTGGCATAGTTTAGTGTGTCGAGTTTTATGGCGTGCTTAAGTTGGTTAGACAAGCCAATTGGCCAATTTTGTTAGCTGTTTGTTGCTGGTGCGCAAATCAACTTGATGACAACGTCACATTTTATCTCGTGGCTAAACTAATTTCCTCAGCCCGAACTAATTGCGAATCCTCGTTAAAACTAATGCTGTGAGGGGGGCGACTTAGACCGGAAGGAAGGATGGAGGGGGATTGTTGGTTGTCAACTTACCGCCGCGAGCAGAAAATCAAAATTGCAAACAGCGATTTGCTTGAAGCGAGTGGTGTCATCGGACCGCATGAGGTGATGCCAGCTTTCCTCTACGTGCCGCATGCTGTAGGAGACATCGGCGGCAATTGGATTGTAGAAGGTGGACGTGTCATCGTTGTGATGCGTCGAAGATGATTTACGCCCAGCCGAAACGTTGTCCTTTTCACGTTCCTTATCCTTGTGCGGTTCGCGCTCCTTCAGACTGATTACGGACTTTGTATCGCTTCTGGTCGAATCATTCTCCAAAGTGCTCTCGTCGTCGTCCTGCGGAAAGAACAAATTTGCCAGCTCCATGTGTACACAACGCTTGCGTTCCGCATCCATATAGCGAACATTGGCTACCGTTGCACAATAGTTGTGGCGCCACTGAATCAGCACCTTGCCGGACATAATTTTGTCGTGCAGCAGCAGGCGATTATCTGCGGGAGAATGCAATTTATTTATTTTGCTAAAATTTCTCTATTTATTTATTTATTTTAATTTTATCATTAAAAAATAACAGCTAAAAGCAAAAGATTAAAACTGGAACAGTAAAATTTACCCATTTGCTTGTGTATCTTCTTGAAACTGGCGAAACTAAAGTGTCCGTTGTGCGTGTCAATTTGCGATTCCGGATCATCAGTGGGCATAAGCAGCTCCAGCAGCTCCGTCTCGGTCAGGCCATACTCGGAGCAGGAGATGTACGCAGCCAAGCTGGCCACTGCCTGTCTGCCATAGTGCAGTTCCAGCTCATCAAATTGCTGCTCCACGTAGGCCTCGAAGCTGACATTATCGGCGCATGCCGCTGGTCGCTGCAAGTGCGTTGCATTTGCCTCCAGACCCAACACGAACTGGTACTCTGTGGACTTGAATCTGTCCCGCTGCATGGGCGTAAACTTGAGCTGCTCCACGGGTGTTGTGGAGCTGCAAATGATTTGCACGTTCCATGGCAGCGATGTGGGCAGCCAGGAGAGTGCAGCAACAATATCGCAGTCCAGCGGATTCAGCAGATGCAGATCATCGATGAATAGAAAGAGAACATCATTGTTCATATCCTCGATGCGGCGCAAAAGATTCTGAAACCAATTGCTGATGTAAAGCGGATCGAAGGATGCATCCTTGGGCAAATAGCCCTCGGGTATATTAAATATGATCGAAATCTGTTGGCAAATCACGCGCAACAGTTCCAAGTTGTACGCGGAACGTGGCGAGGCCTTCGCAAAGCGGATCACACGATGCACCCTCGTCGAAGTGAACCAACTTTCCACCTGGCCGTAAAGAGTGCTAATCAGCGCACTTTTGCCACTCCCATGTGCACCACGGATAAAGTAGGGTGCATGCCGGCTGCCATTCTTAAAATTGGCCATTAGATTCTGACGCAACTGCTGTGGCACCCGCGACTCCAGTAGCACCACACGCTCCGTATGCTCGCGCATTATCCGCACATGTGTGGCATGTTCGTGAAAGATTTCCTGCACGATTGCAAAAGATAAATCTCCAATTAAATGTAAGTGCAATTTAAATATAGATAAAATGTTGAGTGGTATTTGTCCAAAAGTTAATCTCCATCATAAATTTTAAATTTACAAATAAATATATAAATTATATAAATGGAATAGAAAAATATCAAAGAAAATCGATTTTCGGTGTTGCAAGTTAGATTTTACCATATGTTTGTTTTACCAGACTGTCTGATGCAATCAGCGGACATTCATATATTTGACATACAGCAAGTTGCACCAAAAGTCAGCCAGTTTCAGAGAATCAAATATTGACCTGCTGGACGTCTTCTGTTCGAAATCTGGTTGGACATGCCACACACAATGCCACAAGAGAAAAATGCTATAGACAGCTCTCACTGAATGACTGGGGCATATAAATATCTCCCGCTTCTGTCTGCCTCCATGTCTAAGCCATATTTGAGGGACTTTCTCAGTAATCTAGCTCCTAACTTTGTTTACTTGCTATGCTAACAGAATACCACCTGCTGAGCTAATCTCATCGCTATCATTGACATCCTCATCCTGGTAGCAAGTTGTTCTTGTTGACTGACAGTGGCATGTTTTCCACTACGATGTAGTGGCCACCACGTCACTTATTGTGTACACGCACACACACTCGAGTGCACATAGACACATACACACACACACACACACACACACACACTCATAGTAAATACATGCACTTAAGCGGTTGTCTTCTTTTTCTTTAGTTCTGTCTAAGCTGTCCAGCCTAAACTCATGTCGACACTAAACAACTACAACTTGAGTTTTTGTCTACACCAAGTCCTTGGAATTTATTTATTTTTAGTAGCATTAACATTAACAAAAAGGATTTTCTGTTTGGCATCAGCCATTTGTTTTCTTTGATAATTGTTACTTATTCAAAATTATTATTAGTCGCAAAGGTAAGGTATAAGTTTTACGCTAATATAACAGATAATATTTACTATTAAACTGATATGCTTTTGGGCTCAAAAATCAATGATGTCTACAATTAGTAAAACTTAGTTTACAGGGTATGTCTTAGCCAGTTGACTCGACTAAAACATTCTTACTGTTTTTATTTGTTTGCAAATACAGGTAACGAACTACGAACTTTACCAAATTCAACTAAAGTTAGTTTTTGTGGTTTAATTTAAAGGTAAGTCACAGCGCTTATGTAACTAACAGTCGCAGTTTATTTTCAATTCAAATTATTTAATCCATTAAATTGATTCAAGCATTTCTCGCATTTGCTTCTATTTTTATAATCTCTAACTAAACACCGACAAAAGTTTGTTTTTTGGTACAACTAACAATTTATAGCCTGAGTTAAGTTCAATAAGAGTGTATCATTTAAAAAGCGTATGCCTAATTTTTCTCAGTGCAAAACTCTTAGTTTCGATTCAATGTTTATGCCTTGGAAATCTGATTGGTTTGATGCTCAGTGGCAAGTGCACTTGTTGGGAGTAAACCACACAGTGAAGAGACGAGCTGCGGTCAAGAAGGATGTGGATGTGACTCTGAATCTGAATATGTTGCTTGGTTCTGACTTTGAGAGGTACTTGGCGGGGCATGGACAGCCACAGATGTGACTTGAAGCATAGTCGGTTAATTAGCTTGACATTTGCTTGCTCTCAATTGCATTAATTATAAAATAGGATGCGGATACGCCTCATGCAGCATGTGGTACCAGCAACTAAAGGTGAGTGTTTGACATTGGGTGTTACCACACGTTTGCTTATTTCTAGCTTGCTTGGCGGCTTCAAATGCCGCAGCATTTTGACAAAGTGCTCAGCTGCCTAGTTAAGGGCAGAAGAACGGGCGATGTTTCTTGTGTTTGCTGGGTGTTTCGACTTTAAGGGCAGAGCAGAGGCAAGGATTACAGTTTAACGATGGGTGTTGTGAGTGGTGTTCGCCTGAATGCAGTTTATGTTGCAACGGACGTCGTTAAGTGCAAACATACAAGTGTAAGTGTGTTTATATGTCAGCAGCAGCATGGAAAAGTATAAAAAAAATGTGGTTGTGGATAGTGGTGTTGCAAAGACAGAGGCAGCGGCAGCGGCAGCAAGCGTCCGCTAATGGGGCAGCTAAAGCTCGCATTACGTGTTGTCCTTCGGTTTTTCCCAAGTTGAAATGTTAAATGCTTTTAACAAAAGCCAACGACTGGCGAATGCGAAAGCAAGTCCATGTGGCCGGCAATGTGGTCCAAAAGACCTCAAGCTACCAACAAAACATCATCATCATCATCATCATCATCATCATCATCATCATCATCATCATCATCATCACCATTATCATCATCCCCATGTAACAGCAGAGTCTTTGCAAGTTTTCTGCTTATAGCTGGTGGCTAAAATCCACCTTGTTTACGCCAGAAAATAAGGATGCCTTGTTATTGGTTTTACTTTGAATTTTCCTTCTGTATTACTTCTTTAGCCATTTGGCAATTCAATTTCTCAGGTGTTTCAGCAAATATTAAACAGCGAAATTGATAAGCCAACTGTAGGGAGACAATTCCACTTAAGCCAAACTAATGGAAAGTCAATAGAACATATATCAAATAAAGGTGACCTATACAGATTTTAAATTTAATGTGAAACATTTCCTTAAGATGCATAAATTTTAATATTTATTTTATATATAGAATAAAGTGAAATATAAAACTTAATATTTAACTTTACTTCAATAAAATAATATAACAATTTTAGAGAAATGTGGGGTGAAATTAACATTTGTTAGCAGGGATTAAGAATATTTAAAACAAAACTATTTACGCACTTATGTTTATTTTGCAGATTTTACTTTTATTAGTCATTAAAATAATCTTTATGAAATTACAAAGTTTTTAATCTGAAATTATATTTCAGGTCTCTCTCAGGCATCTGGTACTGTATCTGTCTACCTACGTAAAGCTTATAACTTTCTAAGAATTCAAACCTAAAACTTTTTTTGCTTTTGTTTTTTATTTGCTGTGCATAAACTCGAGCACGCATTTAATTAACCTGCCCAAGCCAACAAACAATAAGAAAAAGACTGAAAGTATACCGAAAATTTAACAATTGCCCCCTTATAAATGTTGTGACCTAAAATTAGGTATTTTGTCTAAATAACACAAATGCCATAATTTATTGTTGTGTTTTTTTTTTGCAGGCAGCTTTGGCTTGCCTGGGCCTGTAATGCTTGAAATTAATTTATGACCGTTTTTTATTTATTATTCTGAAATGCTTTGCTTTAAGCGAGACACAATTAAGAATGCAGCTGCCAGCTGCGGCGCCCCACCAGAGGACCCAGAATGAAAAACAAATGCGGCTGTCAGTTGATAAATAAATGTAATTTAATATGAAGAGCGAGCGCAGACAAAAAACACTTTGTCGGTGTCTGCATTGTTAATTGCGAAGGCTCAACCATCCAAGCCACCCAAACCACCCAGACCACTCAGTCATCCCCCATCTTCCAGAGCACTACTCACCTGCACAGTCTTTTTCCTCCCCTTGATTACATCGGGATCATTTGTGATGTGCGCCTCGATTAGCAGACGCAGCTTGTCGGTGACTTTGTTCTTGAATTTACTTAAATACGCCTCGTGGTCCTCGTTGTCCGGATCGATGGACTCACTGCTTGCGTTCCCAGGCACACTGAAACCATAACAATACTCATAACAGCAACAACAACAACAGCAACAGCAACAACAACAGCAATAATAATAACTACTACTACTAATAATAGCTACTTACACGAGTGTCGTGTGATTATCCGTTGATAGGTTCATGGTCAGCTCATCCTTGATTTTGCGCAGCCGCTCGCTGGCCTCCACATTGCGTCCGCTGCTTTGGGCAGCGCGCTCCCGGAACACGGCCAGTATCTTCTCGCTGGAGTGTGCTGTTTTTTTTTTAGTTTAATGGGTGAAACTTGATAAGTGCCTCTCCTTGTTTTACTCACCCATTGCACGCTGCACTTCTAGCTCAATTTGTGTGCGTCGCAGCAGCTGTACGCGTCGCATAAGATCCGCATCCGTTGTTGCAACCAGATGTTGCAATGATTTCTCTAGCGTCTGACACAATAGACGAGATTCTGTCAGCCACTCATCAGCAGGCAGCGTGCTGTAATTTGTCAAGACAACTGAATAAGTTAGGATGTATAGACAGACATCGGCTATAAAAACAAAATAAATATTTTATAATGCTCGAACAATTGTACTTATTAAAAACATGGTATTTATCAGAGAAGGTATTTAATTGTGAATGGTAACTAAATTATTTAAAATTTTTGATTGACATTAGATTTTATTGTTAGCTAAAGCTAAAAACTAAAAGTCTAAAAAAAGAGAAATTAATCTTTTGTGCTCCTCGTTCAAGTTTTTTCTGCGTTGCCATAAAGTCTTTAGCGACATTGTTTTAATAATCACTTAAAACTTTTATTACTTTGTTTTTACTTTGTTATTGTCGTTCCTTAGAGAGTTTTTGGAATGGCTTGCTTTCATACGTACAAATTAAAAGTAATTAATTCAGTATTAAATAGAGACTAGCTACGTGCAACACATTAGAACACATGACACGCGACAGAGTGAAAAGCAATAAGTGCAGTAGAACGGAAAAATTCCCCAGGCACAATCAATCTCAACAGTTTGAGATAAATACATATGGCAAATTAAAAGCCTTGAGCTAAAAATGCAATAAGTGTTAACAAAAACTTTAAGGCTTAAAAGAAACCCCCGAGGAGCGAAAAGCTGAGCATTTAATTGCAAAGCAGTCGCAGTTACTTCAATTTAGCAATGCTTTCATTACATTCATGTTGCCATTACACATTAGCTATAATCAGCATAATTGGCTGGCGACAATTGCTGGAATTGGCCATTTCAACACATGGTTCCTAACTTTCTGGGAGCAGCATCGAGCAGTTGGCATTGTTGGCTTATGAGTTGGTATTATTTGACAGTTCTGTGCAGTTGCAATTGAGTTTGCAAACATGACGCGAGTATGCACAAGGATAATAATTCGAATGTCAAACTCACCGATAGTCCGGTTTGAGCACACGCTGTTTTTTATGCTCGTCCTTGTCATACCAGCGCTCAACTAGCTCCACCTCTTTGGCCATTAACGTGGGCCTCTCGGCCAGCAGGGCGGTATAGATGTCCTCATCAATGTGGGTGGGCAGCGGTGGTCGACCAATGTCATCGCCAATTAATGCCAAAAAGAAGACACTCTTTGAGTGCGCATGACATGTGTCAATCTCGTGCAGAAAGTCTTGCATCATATATGGATCACGCTCCAGCAGCGTCACATCCAAAACTCCCGTGCCAAAGTGCATATCCACAATTTCGAGCTACCAAAACATTTGAATCATATTTAGTTTACAGGTATAATTAGTTAAAATATACATATAATTTATACAGATTAAATTATACTAGATATATATTATTCCTGTGGAGCAGCGAACTTACCTCAATTTGGCGATCATCGTAGAGCGTCTGCAGCTCTGGTCCGACCAGCTCGAGGAGCATGCGGCGCTCCTGGTTGAACTCCTGCTTCAGGCTGGCCACATAGATTTTGATAAGCAGTGGCTTGGGTAGGCGTGTCTGCGCGCTGGTCACGCCCCGTAGCGCATTGAGAATGCTCTCATCGATTGGCGCGGCCATTTTTACGAAATGCTATTGGCAACTGACTGGTTGGCTGACTGGCCAAAAGGCGATGAGCGTTTGACAAATGCGTTGGCTTTATTTATTGTTTTTTCTGTTCGATTGTGTGCGATATTTATTTAACTTGGCCAAAATCAAACGGGATCGTTACTCTCAAAGCAGAAGCAGAAGCAGCAGCAGCCGCAAAGCCTTGGCACATGTTCAACACCAAGTCAGAAGTATCTTTTATGCGTGCACAATCTATCTATCCGTATCCGTATCTGTATCTGTGCAAATGCATGCGTGTATTTTTGATAGTGTGTGTGTGTGTGTGTGCAGACGTGCTTGCTTTAAGCCATTTGCAACTGGCACGCGTGACAGGAAGGGGCCCAGGAACAGGGTGTTTGCTTCGCTTGCCACCAGCTCGACGCTGCTGCCGGTTGCGTCCTGTGCATCTCGACGTTGCGCCAAAGTTTACCCTTTATGGATTATATTCGATTTTTTTTGGTTGCGCTCCTCTGGCGTTGCTGCAAATACAAATTGAAAAGAGCAAATGTATTTATAGTACTACGTCTAAAGCGGCAAGCCAAAATTTATTTAAAAAACTTTTACTACTGACAAACACAAACAAATAAACACACACATACACATATACGAGAAACGAGATGCTGAAAATTGCTATTTTATGATCATCACTGTCATAAGAACGAGCAAGTGTTGATTGCATTTGTGGATTGATAAATAGCTACGACTCCAACAACAGCAGTAACATATGAAAGAAAGTTTATAAAAAAAAACCAAAATACGGTTTAAATTATTTGACAATAATTTGTAGCACAGTGTTCATCCGATTAATATAAGTAGTTCCCACAAAAGCTGGTGGCATGGAGAAAGAAATGGCACCAAAAAACTTTTGCAGAGCAAGCAACAACTTATTGAATCAGATGTAAATTTAATTTTTTCACAACTTTTACGCAAGTATTGATTAAGTTGATTAAATATTTTCATTCTTTTGTTATTTAAATATGTATTTGATCGAAATTATTTATACGAAAATTTATTTTATAATCTTAACGCAAGTATGATCAAATTGCTCAAATATTTTTATTCATTTTTACTATGTGAAATTTGGACATGCTTATTTGGTCCAAATTATCAATTTGAAAATATGAACATTTTATTTTATATTCCCTTTCTTAGAATTAATAAAGGTTTATTTGTGTTAAATATAGGTAAATATTGCTGAAGAGTAAAACATGTTGTATGTTTTAGCCGCCACTTAATACACTGCAAATAAATGTTCTGATATTCAAAAGCGTTAAATAAACCTAATCGTTGTAGTTTTATGTGTTTTTCGCAGTTGCACGCATTTCACTTTAATGTGCGCCCTAATCCAGTGAGATACACAAAACGTAGGACAGGCGTCGGCAACAGCTACACTTAAGGCTTGGGATTCTGCCACACACACACACACACACACACACACATACTCTGACACAAACACACACAGAGAGAGCTGTTCTAATGAAGACTCCGCGCAGTTATTGCCCTAACAAAATCGATTGTAATTAATTCCGCTTCAGTGAGTTGGCTAAATTGCTCGTTTGAGTATTGGCAGTAGCTGGACTTGGGTCAGGAGCTTCAGCTTCCAATGGCTGGCCTAAAGGCAGCTTGTTCATATCTTTTTATGTATGTGTGTGTGTATGCGTGTATATCTTAATCAAAGGTGCGAGTCAAGCGCGTAGTTTGGCTCTGCAATTACCAATGCCGCCTTGCAAAGACAACACACTTCACTGAACTGCTCCTCACCACCCACCACCAACACCCAAACGCAACATCCCCCTTGATCATTACCCTCTCCTTAAGTCAATATTTATTTAATGGTCAAATAAATTGCGACTAATGAGCGACTGCCAGTGATTCGGAAATTATAGATTCTATTTTAAGTAAGGCGTTTGATAATCACTCCCAAATTGTGTTGGCTGTTGCAATGACGTTTAATAACAGACAATAACCTGGCCATAATGGAGGAAATTGTTTGCCGATTAACCCCATTATTTGGCAATTTCCCCAATTTTGGTAACATAGAGTTTCGTGACTTACGAAACGGACGGTGGCACGGACATTCAATAAACGACCTTGGTTTTTGAATGGGTAGCTGCTAAATAATGGCAACAAGGCTTTAATATATGGCCCAATAGCACATGAAACACACATTGTTGCTGTGCTTCTTGTGGCATTGGGCGATGAGAGCTGGCCGGTGTCAAATGACTGCCATTAGGGCAACGCAATAGGATCTGAGCATTGTCCTTGATTCAATGCCTCAGCTAACTCCCTCTACGTGTTTATATTGGCCAATATTCGATACAGTGAGTAAACTGGCTGTTGAATTTAGTTTATAATTGCTAGCATATCTTTGCAACACGTTGCTACTTGCCACTGTTCACAAGTTATGGCCTGTAAAGCGACCCAGCTGCTCTCCCATAACCGTTTAGCCGTTTGCATAGCCTTGGCCGCTGTATATGCAACAATTTGTGTCTGATTCTTAACACGTGCTTTTGAAAGGATGTCAGTTAAGAATTTAGACTTTTTATCTGTGTATATAAGAAAGAGAGAGCAAGAGAGAGAGCAAGAGAGAGAGAGAGAGAGAGACATAGATAGAGAAAATTTATATACATAGAGATTGACTATAATAATAGTCAGACAAATAGGTTAAGAAAGAAAACGAGATAGTGATAAGAGTCAAAGGGATTGTTAGATAAAGATGGAAAGAGTAAGGGCTTACCAGAGAGACACAAAATTAATTACCATTAGTCACAGAGATATCGATCCATAAAATACTAACTACTCAAAGTGAATTCATGAGCATTGCATGTTAAAGCAGTCTTTACAAATACGGAAACATACAATTTGAGGTCTTTGGATCTAAAATATAATTCGTATATACTTATAAATAAATAATTCTTAGTTAAGCAAAATATTAGAACCAGAACTAAATAAATGACCTCAAAACGAGGTCGCTAAAGGCAAATTCTCGCCTTTTACTTATTATAAATTTGTGATTTTCTCCACTGCGACATATTAGATCTGTTGGGCCCCCTTCTGAGCTTATAGCATCTCCATTCAAGCACAGCTCGCTTAAAAAACTTTAAAATGTTTCATAAAGCGTTTTTCCCACTCTTTACAAATTTAGATGCATGTTTTTGGGGTGGGGGGGGGGGGTTTTGAGAGTCTGTGCAGCTTTAAGCGTTGCTTTGATTGCGAAAAGTTACACAGTTATAACTTTTGGCCCCGGGCCGAGTTGCATAATCGAAACGAAGGCATTTAGACCACAGAGGAGCCACAGGGATCTGGTTACGCCAAGTGATTCTGCTCCTTCTTTGTTGGGGGCAGAATAAAAAGAAAAACCGAAACCAAGAATAAAATATTGTCTGTGACGCGCCACGCATAAATAAATTAATGGTAATAAGTCAAAGACCGCAACAGGCTGGCAGAACCAGCAGAAACAAAGTAAAGGAATAGGCTAAAATATGTTGCACAAATATATAGCAGGTGGTGTTTGTGGCAAGCACAAAGAAGGCAAACCCAAATGGCAAACAACAACAAAACTGGGGCAGGTTACAAAGATAAAACAAATATAAAGACGGAAAAAAAAATACCGCAAATTCAGCATATAAACAATGTGGAATCATTTTAGACGTGCAACTTATGTGCCGCACTCTCATTTCGATTGCGAGGCATAAATATTAAATCCGTCGCGACATATCCCCCTTGGTATGTGCCAAACACACTCACACACACACATTCACCTGTAGGTGCTCATTTTTTTCTTATAAATAATTAAGCCTGATTCCAACAGGCAAAATTAGAACAGTTTCTATTCGTTTGGAATCGACTCTTGACTGTTTAAAACTGCTGGTCCTTCTTTTTACCACCCGTTCCCCCTTTGCAATGGGCCAGTTTTTAAGGATTTAATGCTTTTAAGCTGCCTCATAATTATTCGGCAGACTACATCAAAGAATGTCATTAATGTATTTCCGTTACGGTTTTTTGTGATTTTTATAACCTGTTCCCATTAAATAGTATGAGGAGAGTACCAATAAAGTTGAGTAAAAGTATCTTATAGTACATATCTTCATGGAGGTACACATAAAGATCTTCCCATTTGTTGTTTCTTCAAATGGTAAAAAATAATATTATAGTAAATTTAATTTTTATTTTCTTTCTTATTGATATATGCGAGTAGAAAAAATTAGAGAAAATATATATATAAATATATTTGTGGATTTTTTCTGGCTGTTTCATAATTAATGCGATATTATTCGATATAAAAGTACATATAAAGTACATATAAAAGTATATACAAATTTGTACTTTTCACTTTTTTCCTAAATGTAAATAGCAGAAATTATAGAAAAAATTAGAGAACATTTATTTTTCTAGATATTTTTTATGTTTCCTAACTAATGTGATAATATTCGATATAATTCGGAAAAGATTTCTATTTACGAAATATGTGACCTTATTTATTTTTTTATTATCATTTCTTTTTTTCACTGTTGTTTTACGAATATAGAAACAATCGGCACGAATATTTCTGGCACAGCTAAGACGACAACAGAGCTGAGAGCAAAACGGGAGCAGAGGTGATGTCTTTGCTGTCGTTGGAGATGGTAGGCTACTGTTCCAGTTCTGGCATTCATTGAAATAAAACTTTATGCCAGCCACCCGGACAGACGTGGCTGCGACCAGGGAGCTTCGAATGGATACCACTTGGAGTGGGATGAAGTGGTCTGGGCCAACCACCCAATGTCTGCCCAGTTGATAAATATAAAATGAGCTGTGGCCTGAGCTGTTAAAAGTTTTTTGTTTTTCTTGCTGTCGACCCAAATTGATATTTTTTTTTCTTGATGGGTTCTGTTTTGGCACAGTGATGCGTGAAAATTGAGCAATTTGACGTTTTAACTGTTGCTGGCTGTAATCAGCCACGTACCAAATACAACGTTTGTACTGAGGCAAGTGCAGCAATTTCGACGGTGATTGAAAAGTCCCAGTAGGGATTGGCTGCGTATGCGTGATTTGTGGTTGAAAACCAAGACGATTGACTCAAATTATTAGGTTTACTTAATACATGCCCAGTCAACAACAGTGCGCAGCTGGAGTCTCACAATCCTGCTCCTTATGAAGTTAATTTCAGATGCCCTCAGCAAGGTATTGACCCTTTTTCTTATATTGTGTATCTAGCAGCTACGACTGGTACTTATTACATATATATTTATATGAGTGTTTGTGTGTATAAAAGGGCATTTCTTGACCCTTATCGGCCTGTCATACAACAAACCCATCACACACACACACACACACAGTTACAGTCAGCATTTTTTTATTCGCTTTGTTCGCTGCCTGGCATCCGTTTGATTGTGAGCTGACTTTTTAATTTGAGGCATCAGATACTTGACATGCCTTTGACAATTTTATGTTTCTTACCTGTAACTGAAATGGCGGAAGGACATTTCTTTTAGCCATACCCACATTTAGTTGGCACAGCAGAAAACAGCAACAACTAAAGCAACGATGAGAAGCACATTCAAAAAATGCAAATAAGATGGAAAGCCAGAAGCTTTAGCAAAGGAAATAAATGCTGAGAGAGATCGACTGAGTGATACCCTTTATGTAGGCCCAAAAGTAACCTGAATCGCAGTCATTTTATCTTTGTTTGCCTATTAAGTGATGTAAAATATATTTATTATATTTATTTTTCAAACACTTGACTTTATTCACAACTTTTAATTTCTGCTTCTTCTTTAAGTTGGTGATCACACATTTTAAATCGATAAATATCGATATCAATTTAAGTAGCAATCTGTTACCTGCTACAACAGATAAAACCTGAATATTCTCAATGATCATTTCGCAATATTTTTGAATAGATTATATTTAACATAAATTATAAATTGCAGAACCTTATGTAAGTTAGACCTATTCTGCCCTACAGTACTATATAGATAGTATTTTTTTAATATGTTTTCTTAACAAGTGCTCTTTTTTTTATGTACACCGATATTTTTCTAAATTTTAAACAACCGATAATTATTTACTGAATTACTTAATGGATATCAACCAATACATTCTACTAAAATCGGAAACATTATTAAGATATAATAACGGTTTGAAATGTGTCAATGCAGCTAATACATCAAACAAATAAATATATCAGTTTGTAGCTTCAATAATAACATTGCAACAGCAACAGACCATATAAGAAACTATATTTCTAGCTTTTATAGTCTCTGGGGTAGGAGCTGCTTGAAATTTGTTGAATGCCACCAGCATTTGTAGCGCCTTATTAAACCATTTTTTGTAAGCGCATTTGCTGTGAGTGTGCAGGGTATAAAAGTAAAACATTTTCAAGTGTCCTTCATTTCATCTCTCGTCGTCGCCATCTATTCTTTGTTTGCCAGGAGGTTGCTGTCGAACTGTTGCCGCGGATGCTGCTGCTGTTGCTGCTTACAAAAGTAAATAAACTTGCACAAGCAGCTCACGCAATTCATGCTCGACTACATTTAGGCCAGGACTCGTGACTCGGTCTAAATTCTGCACAAAACAAAGAAGGCGGAGGCGGTGGCGGAGGCGGAGGCGGAGACTGTAAGGCCTACAGTAAAAATGCCGCATAAATCAAAAAGTGCTGGCGGCCGCCTTTCTAGCGCTATGTCAGCAAAGCCTTTCACACACACGAATACATACACACACATACACATGTGAGAATACACACAACCATACGGTATATGTGTTAACAGGCGTGCACATTTCCGGTCGCTTGGCAAATTCGATTTCATGGCATTGTCACGTAAAATGTTCGCCAAAAAAATCATGTCAATGAAATATTGTTCGCACACAAACAATGCCGCCATTTTTAAATTCGAAATTATCAAATATTTAACTCCCAAGTTGCAGAGTTGCTGACTGATTGCAGATTCAACAGCTACTCAGTGCCTACCCCAAATCTTCCTCAGCAGCGGCGTCAGAGTAAACAGCTTTGATTCTATTTACGCTTTATTAGGTCGCTGCCGTTCAGTGATTGGGACTCAATGGGGTATTTGTGGAAGGGATTGTCAGCTTTTTGGTATTCAATTATTTAAGGATTTGCCACTTTTGTGGATGAGGCCAAGGCAGACCCGCAGCCACCTATATTAGATATAAGTATTTGATAATTGAAATTATTTAGATGTTTGTGGTTTTTCCAATGTAAGCAGTTTGAAATGAGTTTTTAAATCGTTAATTCTACTTATAGCATAAATAAATCAGAATGCAGCCAATCACAGCCAGGGTGTATGAGAATTCTTGTCAATCCAAACCTGATGCGTAATTGCAAAGTGTATGATAAGCGGCTTTCAAATTAATGATGCAAGGTACGCACATACACACGCACAGCACCAACACAAAATACGCAAATTTCCAATCTCTGCCCCCTGGCCCAGTGCTTTATCGCATTCTACGCAAATCACATATTACAAATCATTTTCATTTTCCGAATGAAAATGCAAACATGACGCGTTATATTCGCCGATTGCTTCAATTATGGCCCAAAGTTTTGTGTTCAGCAAACATAACAACAACAACAACCAGGCCAAAATAACGATAACATCAGGCTGAAGCGTGTGAGGACCTGGTCTGTGTGTGTGTGTACTGACATTGGGGATTACAAATTATTGATTACCCCCGAGCGTTAAAAAGTTTTCGATTTCTAAGGCACTCTGTGTATTGAGAGGAGGCTAAAAGCGTAAATCAACTTTATTAAGTTATATTTATGGCTTTCCCAACTGATTAGCTGTTATAGAGAAATCTGAAATCAGAAATAAACTCATAAACAACTTAATATTATTCATGATATAATCGGCTATAATTTATGCTACTTACCAAGAATTATTATACAAGGTATTTATCGCATTTAATTCAAGTTTATTTACAAAGTATCTTGGTAAGATAATCACCGAAATATATATATTAATCAGTAAGTTTTTTCACTTAAGGGCACGGCAATAAAAAAAAACCCACTGGAGGAGGCCACAATAAAAGCAAACTTAGCACTTTTCAAAATTTGGCATACTGCCTAAGCACAAAATTTGACTTTAAAAAAACAATCTTTATTTCAGTTTTAAAAGCCATTGAATCGGAGCATTTCACATTATATATGGACAGAGAATGACGAGTTGCAACAAGCTGCAATTATGTCAACAGAAGTCTGTTGGCCAAATTCTTTACAAAGTTATAAAATAATTTTGTGGCATCAGCAACTTCGACAGGATTCCCCAGCAGACAAAGTTCAAGTTGCGTCATGTGGCAGACACAGTGAAGAGTAGAGAGAGATAGTAGCCCAGCTAGTTGAATCAGGTAGGTTTTACAATAAACAATTTTTGACTTTTCATTAGGTATATTAAGCAGAGCAAAACTTTGACAGTGCATTTGAAAATAAAATTTCAATTTCGACATTTTTGCCTTCGTTTTATGTTGAGCTGTTGAATCTCCACAAAGAGCCGCAAACCGATAGAAAACACTTTTAAACAAAAGAGAGAAAAAGATAAGAATTTTAAGTGTTCGACTTGTAAATGTCCAAAATCTGAAAGTGAACAAAACGAAAATGACAAAAGGAAAAACCAATGTCTGTCTGTGTCTCGAATGTCTCTGGCAGAGTCTACATAAAAATTATTGCAGCTCAGTCTACGATTATTTGAGTGTGTGCCTGTGTCTCTTTGGGTGTTACATGTGTATGTAAAGTGCTTTTGCATGTCCAGCTTAACCAGCTGACGACAGGCTCATCATCTATGCTCTCTTCAGTTGCATGTGGCATATGCATATGCTAACGTGCCAGAGCCACAGAGCTGTAAAACTAGGTCTCCCATCTCTCCGTCTCTGTGGCAGCCAGGTATTCACCACGATATGTCAAATGACGGGCTGTAGCTGGACCGCTGTAAAATTAGTTACACCAAAAGGTATTTATCAAGGTTTGAACGCTGCGTGTAACGCATACCCCGCACGCCAGGCGCCAACATTAATTAAATTGCTATAAGCAAGTGGAACAGATTGAGACCCAAAAGCAATAACAACAACAACAACAACAGCAACAAACAGCAATAACTAACTACATGTTATGGGCAAAAGTGACGCCCTAAAGCAAGCAACAGTTTATTTATGAGCGCAGCAGAAAAACACAAGAAGAAGAAGAAAAGAATAACAGCAGCAGCAGAATGAGTGGGAGCAAAAGAAGAAGAAGAAGAACAGTTTATGGAGGTTGCCGTTATTCGGAATTACGATCAAAATCGCACAACACGCTATTTTGGTTTAGTGTGAAAATAAAATTGTGTCTGTGTTTGTGTTTTGTGTTTATCGTCGGGTTGCTGCTTGATTTAACTTTTTAAATTATGAACCGAGGAAATGAAAAATTTTACATTTGATGGTTACTTTAAAGCAAACAAGCAAACAGCCATAAAAACAACCCTTAATTTTTTAAGCTAAGCAAACAAAAAAGCATAAGGCAATTACAGTTAGCTGACTTTGATTTTAAGCGAACATATTAACAGAGCAATAACATTTATTGTTTAAATAATAACTTAATAGTCTGACAACAAAATCTAATTGCAGATTCTCCCAATAAAATATTTAAAAACATGTTGGTAGGCCGATGGCTGTGCTCGATGATATTGGTTTGTTTAATATACATATAAGTTTTGGCCAACAAAATCTGTGTTACTTATCGGATAACAATGAAATTTGTACATTTGATTAAAGATATGTCTATATATATTTGTCTCTGAGATTGGGTAGACCGTCAGACCGAAATCTTCTCGGAAATTGTTGCTCATCAACAAAATATCATTAATCAACATTAGGGGGATTGGATAAGCTTAATTCTACCAGTTACATATTATTATAATCTTTTAAACATAATAAATGGGTACAGTGTATAGAAAACTTTCAGACTCATAGCAGCTAACATTTTAATTGATATCAAATATTTAACAGGTTCCCCCTTTATAATTAGTATATGTGAAAAGTTTTCAAAAGACACTTTTGAGTTATTGTTTGAACAGCTAATAGAAGCGCAAAGAGTGGAAAAAGTTGCATGCAGCGCATGAAAACTTCATATGTGCCCCACATACAAGTTTTGCGGACGATCCCCTATGGAGTATTGTTGTCATTCTTGTTATTGTTTATTGCTCTTGTTGTTGTTGTTTTGTGCGATATTTAATTAAAATTGTGGCGCACACACGAAGTAAACTAATTTCCAAGACATGTAGAATAGTGCTATGTGCATAAGGCCAATCTGTGGATGTGTGTGTATTTTCAATTGTTTTTATTAAGTGAGTGGGGCATAGATAGACATGGAGCGTGTGTGTGTGTGTGTGAGTGTGGAGGCGAGTACAATGTCATCGCTTCTTGGCAAATGGAAATAATAATGAAGAGCGCTGGGCAAATATTTAAAAAACACACACAAATGCCGGAGTGTTCAGAATTTTCCATGCCACGACCGATAAGAGCAGTGCGTGAAGTAGATAAAAATGTTAGCTTAATTGTTGGCTAATTTGCGATTGCTTGCAGATGCAAATTTCAAATTACTCGAAAGAGGAGTGGGTAGGAGTTGCGGAGGCTCTTAGCAACTGCCACTCCCAGCACATGGCTACGATTGCTGCTGCGCAGACAGCTATGACAATTAAAATTTTGAGACGAAAAGTTTTACCAGTGATGCGTCACCCTGCCCTTCCCTCCCCTCTCGCGTTTGCAAACACTCTTATCACGCTTTCAAATTTTCGCGCACAACAATTTTGTGCAGCCATTTTATGCGACACTCTTTACACAAGCTGTCAGCGTTTGTTAATAATTTTTATTCCATCAAGCTAAACAAAACACACTGAGCAACCCTCCCACACTCTGTCGCTGGATTAATGCAAAACCGTCGACCTTCCCGCACCTCAACCAACAGCACCCACCATTCACACCACGCTGCTCGTACACAGATTTTATTTTTACTGTTTTGGGATTGTGTTTTTCGGTTGCTGGTGCTGCTCTTCAGTTGGTGTCTGACATTATTCATTTGGAAAAACGTGAAATATTTTGCAGCTTACATCTGCCGCAGCTAGAGTGTGTGCCAGTGTGTGTGTGTGTGTGTGTGTATGTGTGCGTGACACATTGTTATGAGTTGTGGCAGCAGGGTTACGTGCAACATCGACGCTGTTGCTGTTGCTGCCTCTGATGTAGCCGTTGTCTAATGGCATTGCCTTTATTAAGTGGTTCGAGTGTTGATTTATGGCACTTTGCCGCACACCCTATGCTTATTCCGGCCAAAAACACGCAATGCCCGCAGGCCACCCACTCAAGGACACTCTCTGGCTGTGTGTGGATTTTGCACCTTCCATTTAAACTTTATGCGTCCAATTCGCATTTTAAGTGTTAGAATGTGCGCAGATAAATGCTTTATAGCACATTACTCATACGCCATGTGAGCCGCAAACACAAATATTATATACAAAAGAGATAGCTAAAGATCCACCTAGAGCAGGAGAGAGAAAGGAGGTGCCGAAGAATGCCAGACTACTCGAGACCACACTTAACTTAACTGGCACAACCGAAAGCAATTTTATTACTAAGCAAAAGTACTGTTCTATGAGAGTCAGACGGGGCAGGTGCAACGGCTATAAGAATTAATCGGAGAATAAGTTATTTTAAGCACTAGATTTACAAATAGAATTAGAAATTCGCTCAGAGTGTTATAAAAGTATGGAAATATCAACGTTTCTTTTGATATGCAATTAAAATTTATTTGTTTTTGTTATTACTCTTAAAGCTGAAAGCAAAATAGATATGAAACCATCTATAAATTTGACGCTTATTATTCGAAGTTTCTTTGATTTAAATCTATGTTTTTTTCTTCTCGAAAATAAACAAGCTTAGCTGTTTCATTCAAATCAAGCGATAATTTTCACACCCGCACGTTAACCACAGTGGAGACTCACAATGGAAGTGCCAATTGTAAAGAATGTGTAATTAAATCAGTGTACAAAATGTTGTGCGTGTCATTTTCAGCACATCTTGCTTATCTTTATATTTTTATATACCATATCTAATTTTCGAACGACCTATTCTTCTATTTGTTCAGCTTAGATTATCATTACAGCAGAAAAGTTAATTTTTCGCATATCATTGCACAAATAATTTAAATGTGTAAACATATTAGTGTACAATTACAATACAGCAGCAGCATTTTAATTTTTCATTTAATCGATTTACATATTTTTAATTAAAGAATCGCGGCAAGTGTAATAATATAATTATATACAAAATAAACATAAATTGGGCTTTGCTTTTTCACATTTGCAGCTATAAATTGACTTGTACAGACTTGTCTACAAATCGCTGAAAATCTTAATAGCACCTATATAAATCAATTTTTGAAGGAAATCATTATCTAAACTTTTCAAACTAAACGGTTTCCACCTTTTATTCGAGTATTTCTGAATATTAATTTCCCCCGGCTGTTTACACTGCTTAAAAGCCGATACATTAAAACTATTTTGACTTTGCGAACAAGTAGAAGAAACATTCAAAATTGACTTGTAGACGAAATGAAGGCTGAAAATGAAATGGGGCATGCCACGGGTAAACTTGTGCCTGTTTGCCTTGGCAACAGACATGGAGATGGGATGTGCGATGACTCAGCCCAAATGCAGTTATTGCTCATAAAAATGTTATAGTTTCGATGAATGTAAAATCAAAGTGGCTAAAACAACGTGGCACAAAAATGCTCAAAGTAAATGATAATGTGATTTAAAATTGGACAGTAAAAACGATAAAATATAAACAAAAACAAAAAACTCTGCTGCTAGATGTTTTTAAAGATGTGTTTGTGCACCATTGAAAATCTCGCAAGTAAAGATAAACAAGTATTCAATGTTTACAGAGCTCACACAGTAGCCGCAAACAAATATACATAACAAGTAAGAATGCTGTCGAGATCACCCGACTACGATATACCCTAAACCCAGTTGCTAAAAATATCCTAAATTATTGGCAAATTTCCCTTTAAAAAATTTTACACACAGACATGAGCAAGCCAAGTCATTTCAAGCACAGTCACTAAAGAGAAAAAAAAACGAATGCAGCGCATTATTTTATTCGCAAGCACTAAATGATCCCTAATTGGCTGGCTAGAAAAATGTGCATGAACATACATACGTACCCGCACTTGTAGCTAACGGGTTCTTATTTATACATATTAACGCTCCCATCGATTATAATTCCATAATGCCATGCGCTTGCATATTTATGCAGAAAATGCTTGCGGCTGCTGGTGGAAATGAGATCAATTTGAGAATATGTTTTGAGCATAACTTGCGTGTTTTTTTCCAATCTTGATGAAATTTAGGCAGTTGATCATTTATGCAAATGCATACTATGTGTCAAAAATAGTAGAGTTTATTGCTATTTGAAATCGAAATGTATCGATAATCGGGAAACGGAGCCAGTTATCGATAAAATAAAGCAAACTTGATCTGCGCCGGATATACGAAAACCTACTTTCCAAATTATAAGTCTCTAGCTCTTTTAATCCCAGCGATCCGCGAGTTCACTCAGACAGACGGGCAGACGGACAGACGAACATGGCATATCGACTCGGCCGTTCATCCTGATCAAGAATTTATATTCTTTATGGGATCGGAGATGCTTTCTTCTGCCTGTTACATACATTTGCACAAAACCATTATACCCTTTTTCCCACTTCATCCGTTCAGGGTATAAAAATAACTCATTCGCAAGGGCGGCCAATAAAATAAGCTGCACACAAACGGTGGTTATTAAGATACCCTATAGATAACAATTGGAGCGAGAAAAGCAATTAAATCGGCTTAAAATATTATTATTTAATTGACATTTACGCCATTGCAAAAGGCATTTCAATTTTTGCTAGCGTATTCGCTTATAAAAAATGAAATCATTGTTTTTGAATGAATTGTGGAATGTGAAAGATTTAATTGTATTATGTGAAACTTGAAATTCAATCGTATAAAGAATTGAATGAATGTGGGCTTATTGTAAGCAAATTTTTATTTGTTTAGAGAAAAATGAATTATATACATACAATTTGCATTCTTTGTTAGATAAAATAAAGTGTTTCAACGGCAGGTTGTATTTCCTTTATATGTCTTTGCCTAATCATATTTGAGCCTTTTACCACTGACTGCAATCGATTAACTTTCGATCTATACAGATATCGATACTTTCCACTGACGACATTAATTGCTACTCAACGGTATTAATGGAAATTGCAACAAGGTTGCCAGTTGGCTTTGACCGCTTTTGTTCGTTTATTTTTTATTGTAAATTCAACATACGGTTCGTAATTAACCAAACTGAATAATTAAAGGCCAAACTTACATAGCTTGTAAACAATTTTCAAAGCTTTTTATTTTTTTATAAACAAACTTAATATATATATATATATACAAATTTACCATAAATGCTGCAAATGACCAACAAACTGTTTTACATATATATTATTTATATTAAATATATATATTGCTGAATATTTTACCATAATCAAATTACTTAATTATCTGTTGTTTAATTTCAGTATAAAATAAACAAAGTTGGTCTAAAGCCTATTACCAAAGGTGGTGTAATGTTTAGTAGGTTTACTAGTTGAAAAAGGGTGATAGGGAGGGGGATGGGGAGTCTTACTTTTGCATTGGCTTGTGTAAGTTCTTAATTAACCGGCGATTAATTATTTGCCAATTTACCCTCATCAACTGCTTGCCACAGCTCTAATTAGATGCGTTGCCTAAACACAGTTGGACTTTTTCACACATACTCACAGCATAAACACAATTATATATAAAGATATATATATATATATAAGAGTACCCGCTGAGGCGCTCCTCATACGCAGAGTATCATTGTGGCTCCTATATTAATGGGGCTGCAAACTTATTTCATGCCACATGAATGAATAAATACGCAAGTATTAAGAAACTTTTATGCCATATAATACATACATAGAGATGTATACGATAAGTTTGTCCCTATATATATATA
This sequence comes from Drosophila fungiperda, assembly GCA_035042345.1. Lineage (NCBI taxonomy): Eukaryota > Metazoa > Arthropoda > Insecta > Diptera > Drosophilidae > Drosophila > Drosophila fungiperda. The sequence goes on from JAWNLM010000177.1 coordinate 345,312, forward strand.
TATAATATATATATATATAATTGTTATTTTTGCGTTCTGTGCTAAAATAAAGAGCCATTGTTTGAGGCACGTTGCTAAAGTTAAAGTTGGCGCAGCAACTTGTAATTAACTGAAGAGCTCACAAAAAAAAAAATAATAAAAGCAGAGCAAAAAAAGAAGTTGGTCAAAATTTGTTTTTCCTTGTGCTAATCTCTATCTTAGCTGAGACAATCAGTGGGAGGTGAAAAATAACAAATAAATGAAATTCATTTTTTTTCAGTTAATCATATATAACATGGCCAACTTTTCCACTTGGCCAGCTGCGTGTCTCGTAAATATTTTTAATGGCTCTTTTTTTAATTTCTTTTCCTTGCGGGTTAACAAAAACAGCAAACATAGAAAAACATGAAAGGATATTTGTAATAGCAGAAGGACATTGGCTAAAAGCGTGTAATTTTTATGAGCATTATTCTTGGCTTATTTTCTATCGGATGATGACCACTCAATTGGGCTAATATGTCGCGTGGCGTCGCAGCCAGTGGGCGTGGCCATATTATTGCCTCATTTCCACGTCGGCAGGCGATAAAAGTCTAATTGAAAATCAGCCGTGCAAGTGTTAGATGAAAAATAAACAAGTTTTCCGCATGGATGCGCTTATTGATCTGATAAATGCGATGCTGGTCAGGATATTTGCGCTGGGACAATTGAGTTGTGTAAACAAATATAGCAAAGAGTGTTTTTCTTCCAGCCCCAACATCTCTCCTCCTCCCTCTGCTGTACTTACTGTATTTTCTGCACCGCCTTTTGAGTTTTACGTCAATTTAGTTGGCTTGGTTTCGATGCCTGATTTGCCGCACGATTATCTTATAATCAAATCCAATTAATTCACTAGTCCTTTTGTATTATTATAGTTGTTGTTGTTGTACTTTAATTACATCAGTTTGCACCAAATTGGTTGTATTGCTTTTTGACAGGGAGATATGATAAGTTAGCTGAATAACGGAAGAAGGTGGTGGTGGAGTGGGGGGGGGGGGGGGGGTGGGTTGTTTTATGAAATGTTTGGGCAAGTTGTCTGCTCTCATTTACATTTTATGCATATTTTAATTGCTTGCAGGCTGAAAATTCAGCGCAGCTTTTCAATGTCTGACACAGGAAAAAAGGACGAGAAAAAAAGACGAAGACCAAAAGGAAAAATAAGCACAGGAGGCAAACAGAACAAAATAGATTGAACAAGAGCAGCCTACAGCAGGACAACCTGCTAAGAGGCATCTTTGTTAGCCCTGAAGTCGACCTGTGCTCTCCTATTTCTGTAAGCTGTGGTCAATGCACTTTGTTTTTGTTGGTTGGGTTTTTGGGTTGGGCTAAATTTGTATTGAAAATTAGAGCGAAGCCTGCTGAAGCTCGTCCTTGTTTCCAGCACAATTGACTTATTTTATATTCTATTTGTTATTGTTGTTTTTGTTTTCTTCTTGGCGTCCCTTTTGTTGTATATTAAAGTTCAATTGGATAAGTTTTTCAATTAAAATAGTGCACTGTGCACAGTGTGCAACATTATTTTATTATTCCTCCTCATTTTACCAAGGGTTCCCAGTCGCGAAAACTTTTTTGTCTGACCAATTGGATGTGGTCTGCGTGGAGGAGGTCCTTGGGGGTAGTTCGATGAGTGCTTCCTATGCCAACAGCTAATTGGGATTTGGTACTGATAGCACTTGGCATACACTCAATAAGCAGACACACTCATACATGTGCATATGTGTCGACAATGTTGTGTATATGGCATATTGTCACGCGCTGTTGACATTTCATGTCAGTCTCTATCAATTTGGAAAGAGGAACAGAAATCGCGAAATTGCAAATTTGGCTACCGAGCGCTTTTAAAGCTGAAACTAAGTATGATAAAAGTAATCATAACGAACAGAAAAGTTAAGTTAAGCACATTAAGTAGGCTAATATATCACAACTGGTTCGCTATGCTTGCTAGATGGTTGTTGGTTAGGGGTGTACGGGGGTGTAGGTTAACAGCGCTATCGAAGCGAGAACACAAACATAAAACCAAATATAAACAACTGAAGATGAAACACACAAATAAACACACTCCTACACATGCATGTGATTTAGAATAGATAAGTGTGTAAGGGGGAAGGGCACTTCATTTATTTACACTTCACTCAGTTGGCCCAAAGCAACTGCTCGCGCACCATTCGCATTCAGCTTCATTTAACTGTATATTAGCTTTTTTCTAAGTGTTCGTTTTAGTATGCCGCTTCACGCTCCGAGTGCTTTGAATTACATCGAGGAACTGAAATGGCACCAAAATGCAAGCAGCTAGGCAGACCCATAAAAAAGCTCCAGAGAGCGCTACAAAATGGCAATGAAACAGAGCACGCAAAAGAGAATGATAGCGTCTGTGTGTGTGTGTGTAAAAAAAGAGAGGGGTGCCCATGTTGTGGCTCCATGTTGCGCCAGGGACACTTGTAGCTCCCGTCGCAGCATGTTGCTGATGCAAGCAAATGTTGCTGTACCTATTAAAATTGTTGCACGAGCAACAATTTCTTTGGGTTTTTTTCAAGCAAGCAGCACTCGAGATAATTAATATATAAAGGAAAATGCAACTCGTTACTTGTGTGGTTGACTATTTAAATGGTTGCTGGTGGTTGGTAAGCCTTGTAAACACTTTCACGTGGCCACCTGCTCGCCGATAATAAACAAAATGCGTCCAAAATCAAGCAGCTTTACAAACTAATACACAGAGATTGCTCGATCCAAGATCATTTATTTTATTTAAATAAAATTGAATTGTCTTATATTGATTGTATTTGAATTAAGCGTAAACATGAAATTGCTGTCATTAAAACGTTCCCACTTGCAAGCAAAAACTGTATTTGTTGTTGTTGTTATTGTTTCTGCTGTTTGGCTTGGGATGTGTCTCAATCCCGGGCAGGCAGGAAGCCAGTCATCGGCTATGTCGCGCGGCGCCGAAGCAAGGGCGCCAATGAGCACAAGGCGGCCTGGATGACCGAAAGAGAGAGAGAGAGAGAGAGAGCGAGCTTTTACGCTATTGCTATTGTCTGGCTGTGCATTTGTGATTCGTTTCAATTCCGTTGTGTGGCATTTTGCATTTGGCGCGCATTTAAAATGCGTGGTACGGTCCTCATTAATTATTTGACGTGCATTAAAATAAAAACTTCCTTCTAATAAATTAAATTATTTATTCCCAAGAACAACAATGCAAACGTAAATCATTTTGACCTTGCATTCGGTGTAACAAGACAAATATATTTACAAAATATTTAAAGAACGGCACAAGTTTTTGAGGTCCCTCTTGTGATTTTTAGCTGTTGTTCTGTTGTGACATCTGCACGACCCGAAAACAACCCTTTTTAGTCAACAAACATTTGCTTAGTCCCATCACACACACAAACACACACTACCACACAGGCAGACAGACACATGTAAGTCTTGCAAACAAGGATTTAATGCGCTTTTGTGCCATTGTCGCAAATTAGGTATGAAGATTTATGAACTGTAACTGTAATAGCTACACACGAAATTCAACCAATTTAAGGTGTGACTTGAAACTTAATTGTTATTATTATTGGGAACGTAGTTTGAAGCATCGAACCGTAAACAAAGTTTTCATTAACATTTACATAAAAGCCTTCATTATCACAGCGCAAATAGCAAAAGTTACTCCGTTCAATTCATCCACAACACTCAATCTATACACAAAATGTTAACGAAACTTTGGCAAACTGCCCAATTACTAAAAAGCCTTTAATTTTATCCCCACCCCCCTCAAACACAGGTGTCTTTGTTCATCTTAGGCAACAGAAACAAGAGCTTAAAGAAAGGGGCTCTGCTTACGCATATTACCATATTGTATAGCACTTTCTTCACACTCTCTTTCACTGTCTTTCTCTCTCTCTCGCTCTCGCTTTCGTCAACGGTGCCTTGCATCGAGACATGACGCCCGCCTTCATCCCCACTCCCGTTCGCTATTTCCATTTCAATACTTAATAAGCTGAGCGCCTTGCTGCTGCAGCTCTTTTCTTTGTTCTATGCAGCCAACGCCACTTGTAATTGAATCTTCTATTGCGTGTGCCCAACGTAATGCTCTCTTTCTCTATTTATGCGTGTGTGTGTGTGTTTGTGTGAGTTTACTGCATAGTTAATTGATTTATTAAGTGCTTGTTCTCTCTGTGTGTGTGTGTGTGTGAGTGCTACGAACTACAAAATCTGTTAGAGTTGGCAGGCCTGCAGGCAATTAGCAAAAATCAGCAAGGAGTATACACAGTGTGTATAATTAATTTACGACCTCAACAAATCTACAGAGTCTTCAAGCGGTTTTTATTACCAAAAGGGTCACTGTTTAATTGGCCACAAACCAAAATATTTATTTATTTATTTTTATAGCCTGATAACGATATCGACTGGTATTCAGGTTGTTTAAGCAACCCCACGGGAATTTCATTTGTATTCTATTAATGTGACAGCCTTCAATTTGGAATTAAATATACTCATTTGGCTGAAATGCGAGTGAACAAGTAACTCCCTTTTCGGTACACACCCCCTTAAGTTCCAAATTGTTAGCTGCGTTGAAAATCTGAAACTTAATCGGCTTGGCCAGTAGATTCTGGCAGAAGCAATGGCAGCTGTCCTTGAATGCAGGCCACTGACTGCCTGGGCCCCTATGTGTCGCAGGACTTACCAAAATGACTGTTGAAAAGGACAGCAACCACAACATTTTGTTGCATGAGTGCAGCTGCAACTAAGCCTGACACTTCAATTAACTAGCACTGTAGTTGATATTGAGGTTGAGTTTTGTATTATTTGATTTTAAATTAATTTATTAAAGTGAATTGATGAAGTAAGTAATTTTTTGTGAAGCCAACCAAGAATTTTAAATTAAATCAGTACAGTATTTTGTTTAAGTAGTTTTTAATTTCTTTTGTATGATTTTCTTAGTCAATATCTATTCAAGTCTGCGAAGTATAATTTCAGCTTTTAATCTTTACTCTTAAAATGTGTTCTGTGTATCAAAAAACAAAAGGAGTTTGTATAAAATGTTATAAGAAGTACTTTGGCAAATAATTTACATATTTTCAGCAAAAAAAGATGAAATACTAAATTGTGTATGCATGTGAATATTATTAAAACACCGAAAATTAAGACAATTCTCGGGAATCGACCAAAATATTAATCATCGCGTTAAACTTTATCGTGGAATTCTGACACTCCCATTTACAGTTTTAAAGAGTTTTTGCTCTGCGGCAAATTGTAACTTGTTGAACAGAAAAAGAAAAAACAAAAGGGGAAAGGGAAAGGGGAAAGGCTTCCTATTTGGACGACCACCTAATGGGATGCCTGTGTAAAAGTACATACACAACAATGTTATCCAATGCCCTGCGGGAATGGGAAACTGGGCTGGAGCCTCCTCCGGCGATGTCAGCTGCCATGTTGGCTGCAGAGCTGCTAAGCTGTTGAGTTTGTCGAATTTGGCGCGTGGCTTGTGCCTGTCCAGAGCTTTCCCATTCACTTGATGATGCATTGGACAGGCGTGGAAATTGTGAAATTATGAGTTGGCCAACGTTTGGCTAATCCATCAACAGGAGTCTGGGTAGACAGCAGCCTTCCCAAAACAATACCAATAAAATACGAAGCAGATCCAACAGAAACAGAACCACAACCACAGCCAACCGACAAACGTACACATTTCGCTCCCCAACTCATCCATTAAGATACATGACAAAGCCCACTACAACCCACCTCCCACCAGCCAAGCAAACCAACAAAAAAAATCCATATTCATGGCCGGAATTGTATGGCCATAAAAGCGAATGTAAAACGTATATGCGAAATCTTTTTCGTTCCACTTACACACATATGGACAAACATACATACATTAATACATACATACATACATAATCGCACAACCATGTCTGCTATGCATTCGCATCACCTGCAACCGGATACAGGACCATCTGACGAGTCCTTTTTAGCATCCACAAAATGTGATTTGCGCTTCAACGACTGGCAAATACTCTATTTTCTTCTGGAAATGAATGAAGGATAAAACTTCAATTTTAATACTCCACTTTCTATACTAAAACTATGACAGATATCAGTTTCAGTGGTTTGTTAAATGAATTTTACTAAAAGATCTTTAAGCAGTCTCTATTTGAAAAGCCGTATAAATCAAAAATGATTTATCGATTTAAGTTGTAGCACTTTTGACAAAATATATGCACATAAAATTCTGAACGCTCTTTGACATTAGAGCATAAGAAACCACAACATCAAATTGTGTCTGAGAATAAAGTTCAATAAAAATGAATGAATAAAAATAAATATTGCTCGCCAGGATTTGACGGTAACAGGAAACGTCAAGTAAATTAAAGCCTGCTCCTCGCGCAGGCTTTTCACATGCACCTTCACTTTTCAGTTTCACTTGCCGGGGAGCTGGAACGAAAAGCAAACAATGGGCCGGGGTCAGAAGGTCAACAGAGGGCAGAGAGCTGGCTGGGAAATCCGGGTTTCAAAATTTCGGGGGACTTTCAGATTGTCATATTTTAGTCTGCATTGAATTGCCTTAGACCCAAATTTATATACATTTTGCAGTTTAGTTGAGGATTAAGTTTTGATCATAATATAAATAAAAATATATGCATGCTTAAGCACAAACTCCAATCCTTTAAAGATTTCATAAACTTCTTTCTATATCTTTTGTGTTTAATTCTTGTTAATAAAGTTGTCTAAGCAGAACCATCAACTTCAGACTCTGCGTCGGCGACACGAAATTCAGTCAACAAACTTCTTCAACATAACAAATAGCGTAACATTTGATGGCATTGAAAAGGGCAATAAATTTGTTGCAGCCATCAAATCCACATAAAAATATTAAATTACAAAAGTACAAACTCTCCCATTGCTCTTTCTGCTTAAATAACAAAGAACTTTAACGTTCAGTAAATCATTTCAATTTTGAAATTAGGAATTGTGCTGAGTGTATTTAGTTGACCGAGTCATTGCAAAAGCATTAAAAGAATGCTTCAAATTACTTTTGTTGCTATTGTTGTTGTTGTTGTTGTTGTTGTTGTTATTGGGGTCTATTTTATTTGCATGTCAGAGTTGGCATTGATTGGCCGTTAGCATTTTGGGCATGCCCTTCATTTGACTCGACCATTTGGTAACTCAGTTGCTTCTCTTCATATCTATATCTAAGTAATGGCATGTCACTTTTAATTTAGCCTACGATTTATAAATTCCAACCGCCAACCCCCAAACCCCCTCAAACATTTCCCAACTTTCACCCCTGTAGAAGTTGCTTCTCTCTTGTGGCGCACAGAGCCAGTTCATTTCCAATAAAAAACAAAAGTTGCCCGGCAGCTATTCTCCCGGTTTGGGTCTTGCGGCTTGGAAGTGGAATTCCTTGCTGGAGCTGGGTGTATATCGCATTGTACGGCGACATCTTCATTGTGCGTAACTGGCGTTCTTGTGCCACAATTCCATTACACAGTGGAGGATTATGAAATTATTTTTCTCTTAGATATTACACATTTTATTTTCAATGAATCCTTATAAATTCAGTTTGCTAATTTGATAATTTGAATACCTGTTGCTGTATCTTGTGAAATATTTTATAAAATGTGAATTTATTCATTAATATTTTTAAATGAAGTCTTACAAGTAGCATAATTGAAGCACTTAAACACTGAACTGAAGTGGCCCACTAAATGGAATTATATTTTCTATTGATTTTATTTTTGCGAACTAAACTTAAATAATAATTTATTTGAGATTACAAAAAGTTAATCGACCAAGACTCAAGGAAAAACTAAAACACTAGTTTAATGTGTCTGATATTAAAAAGACTTTTAATTTTTTACATAACATTTCAATTTATAATTGAATACTTAAAAAAAATTATGTTTTTCAATGCATTAATTCTGATAAAATCTATTTTGAATAATTTAATTTTATTGAATTTATTTATTTTAACAATAGTAATTAAAGTTTTAAGTAACTCTAACGCCGCTTCCTGCTTAGCCAAGAACCACTGTATTATTTCCTAGATCAACGCTTTAAATCCGCAACTCTCAATGTCAACAATTGGATAGGAAAGCCAACTGGCATTTAATTCTTATTAATCGTCAGAAATTACAACTGGAAAGAGATGTAGATAGATAAAAAGAGAGAGAGAGAGAAAGAGAGAGAGAGCGAGAAAGAGAGATTGAGCAAATTATAGCTAGAAATTAAGTAATATTTATGTTGAGCACAGCGCGTTAGTCAGACGGAAATTCAAAGCAATTGACTGAGAGCTCAGGACATTAAATTCCCACACACTCCTTCTGGCTACTGCTGTCTCAATGGCTGAGTGACTGGTTGGCTGGCTGTCTGTCGTCCTGTCAAGAACCATTAATAAAACTTGATTTTCACTCCACTCGGGAAACAGCAGCAGCCGAGTGCTGGTTGCACCATGATTCCAGTTTGAAGTGCGTATCCGTGTCCAATGTCCATGTTCATGTGTCTTCATGTCCGCATGACCGAAATGTCCACGTGCCAGGCTTATACTTTAATCAATCTCACACACTTTTCTGCTGTCTGGGTTTTTCAATTAAACGTTCAAAACTAAGTTATGAAGATGAATGCCACTCGTCAAATGGCAAACAATTAGTCAATGCTTTTCAGCAGGTCACAAGTCCACCCCAGCCCTCTGCCAGTCCTCTGCCTAGGAATACCCACCCTAAGAAATGACTCAATTACGATATTAAATTTAATGTGCTTGCCATGGGGCAAGGACAAGGTAAGTCGGCTGCTTGCTTTTGGTCGCACTAAAAGCTTTAATAAGCGTAAATTGCTTTCACAAATTTTGGCAGCGCAAGTACAACAAGCACAATAGTCTGTGCCACACTGCCACGTTCTGTGTCCTCGACACACCTGGATGCCAACGTGCCACTTGTCGCCAGACTGGACTTGGAGCTTCGGTATTTTCATTTCGTTGCAGCGCATGACCAAATATTTAAGGACACTCTATCGCCGTGTGCAAGTCCTTCTCAGGCACCAAATTCGACATCAGCTTTCTAGTGGTATCGACCTGCATACCAATACCAAAATAAGGATCCCAAAAATACCAAGTATATATATAAATCATTAAAATAAAACATTCTGCTTCAAAACCATTAAAATTGTACTTTAATGCGTGGCCGCATTTTTCTCGACTAAGCCATTAACTAATGCAAAAATCCGCTTAAACAATTTTAATGCTTACACCTCGTAAAAGGGTCTGCTTAGCGCTAAGGTGCTTAGCCATTTTGTGCTTTGAAAAGAGTGGAAATTTTTGCATTTTCAATATGGTCCGCTGTTTGTTTCTTTCTTCTGTCATCATTAAAGACAGTAGCTGCAAAATTGACAGTAATTGGTTTAACACATAAGCAAATTAATTCACCAACAACTGTGTAATTCAAATAGCAGCTAAGTCAGTGAGGCAACAAATCATTTATTTGCCCTCAATTACTCAATTTACTCATTAATCACATCAAAAGTTTCTAATATTTGAGTTGACCGAAAAGTTTGCCACTTTTAAGCAGTATCCTTTGAACTGCAATAAATTTCCCTACTTTTTTGTACATTGCTATGCTTTCTGCGCTGTCATTGCTTTCATGGGTTGCTCATAAATTATTTAAAGCATACTTTCGGGCTGCCCATATAAAAAAATATAATCGATTTGCTTAAAGCTTTAAGCTTCGTCAACTTGATCGCCAACGCCACATTTGCACATTTCAGTAGTTTTTTGCACTATAACAGAACAGGTTGTGTTTCTTTGTTTCGGCTTGCAATTAATAAAAATAATAATTTGCAGGTAAAGTCCATTTTAGGAACTTCAATTTGTTTGCGTGCGTGTGTGCATGCAAGGCAGTAATCAACGTAAGCTATTATTCATTAGTGACACAATCTAACGTCACTTCCCATCCTCTCTCCCTCTCTCTCTCTCTCTCTCTCACACACAGACAGAATGGCCAGCAAACCAGTTCTCTATTATAATGCACGCAGTCCGCCAAGCCGTGCGGTGCTTCTCACAGCCGCTGCTTTGGGACTCGAACTGGAGCTTCGGTAAGTGCTGGAGAGCAAAAAGAGCTTATCAATTTGTACGAACTAAACTATATGATTAAATTTTTAAGTAGGAATTTAAACATGCAGTTGAAAAGGCACTCAAGCGATTATTGAATGAATGTTAATCTTATTTACCTAAAATGTCACATGACAAAAAGTGACTCTGATAACATGTTCCCAGCAAGACTTTAAACTAGTTTTATTTGCATTTTATTCCATTATTTATTCCCTCTTCCTTTTCTCTCTCCATCTCCTGCTAGCACGTTGACTATCATGTCTGGTGAGAATATGACTCCCGAATTTCTCAAGCTAAATCCACTGCATACAATCCCAGTGCTGGATGACAATGGCACTGTGGTCAGCGATTCGCATGTGATCTGCTGCTATCTGGCTGACAAGTATGCAAAGGACGGCGATGCACTGTATCCCAAGGATCCGGCACAGCGACGCGAGGTCGACGCCCGTCTCTACTTTGATTGCGGCCATCTGTTTCCGCGTGTGCGTTTCATTGTGGAGCCGCTGTTTTACTTTGGCGCCACATCGATACCCGCAGATCGCATCACCTACATGCAGAAGGCATACGATGGAATGGAGCACTGCCTGGCCACAGCAACCTATCTCGCTGGTGGGGAACTAACCATTGCGGATCTATGCTGCGTGGCATCGGTTTCAACAGCGGCTGCCTTTGCGCCCATTGATGCTGAGAAATATCCCAAGTTGGCACAATGGCTGGCCAGATTGCAGGCACTGCCCTACTACAAGGCCAATAACGACGAGGGCCTGCAGATGCTAATTACATTAGCCAAAAGTTTGCTGGTCGAGCAATAAAAAAAATCATGGACATCAATCAATTTGGTCATACTGTAATTTATTTGATCTACGATAGCCCCACTTGAGTATCCTGCGCCATCAAAGATGTGCCCATAACACGAGTCCGCACTTTAGTGCACAAGGAAATATGATAGAAGACATAAAACAGTTTTTGCTGGCGGAACAACTTTTTATGAACTTTCTCCTACGGAGACAAAAAAGTCCAACTTTTTAGCAAGCTTTTAGTTGTTGTTATTGCTGCACTGCTTGTTAGTCACTGATTACGAGCTGTACGGGATCGCATTTATAGTTCTTAAAGCAGTCTACTCCGGGCACCTGGGTTTACTTGTCAAAAGCAAATGCTGTGATTGATTGTGATTAGCGCAAGATTAGCTGTGCTGATAAGCCAGCAACTAAACAACAATTGAGACCCCACACGATATTGTGCGATTGATTTATTGCTGATTCAGTGATGAGTATTTGCTACACTTGCTGTGTCAACATAAAATGGTTAAGTATCTCGTCTGCTGCTGCACATTATGTCAGAACAACCAGTTGTATTTTACATTTTATTTTTTAGAAAGTTTCAATTAATCAGCTTTAATAAAGTAGCCAACTACAACCCGCAGTCGAAAAGCGGTGTTAAAATACGGCGAAATTTTAAGTGCAGCCCGAAAGTATGCATTACGTTTCGTAACAGTAGCTTGTAAACTGTAGTTGTGCAGTCAACTCCACCAATAAAAAGCAAAAGCTACAACAATAACACTAAGCACTCTAACAAACATGACGCACAGTTCATTTCATATATATTGTGTATTTAACGCGAAATGACAGCAACAATTGCAACTACACACAGACTGACGCACTTATTGGTTTATTGTATGTTTTAGTATCGCTGAGTACAGAAACAACATTTTTGCTATCAGTCTACGCTTTTGTTGTTATTTACCGTCAAATCAACTTAAAATACACACACACACAAGCACACACAGACCACATTGTGTGGCGTAAAAGTTTCGATGCTGTTAGCCAGCATCTTAAAGCGGAGCAAAGTATTTTGTCAACTTTCTGTTTCGCTACTGGGCAGCGAACACCAAATGCTATTGTCTTCCATGCTACGTAGCCTCGCATGGCTGACCTCGCCCTTTGTGTGGCATTTAAAAAAAAATAAATAAATAAAAACATTTAAAAAACAATATTTGAGGCTGCACGAAAATATTGATGACCTACAGATTTTGTTATAACGCAATAACTAAAAACTAGTTTAAGTCAATGCTTTTCTGCAACATTGTTTGGCAATATTTTATAATTTAATATTTTATAATTTTACTTATGTCTGTGAGCTATTTAAAGCTTGAGTATAAAAAGCTTTGTTCATATTATGATGAGCTTATCTTTAATTTTTAAATATTTAACATAAAGAATACCGAGAAAATGAAAACTAAAAATAAAAGCTTGCAGAAAAGCAACATAGCCTGAGAGTTAACTGTAACTCAAACTGAATGCAAAGAATATGAGGGGAAAAGGAAGTGAATTTATAAAGGAAGAACGTGAGAGAGAAAGAGAGATGGGAAGGAAGGGAGAAGAGTGGAAGGCCTTCTGGATCTGGTTGCTGGTTGCTGGTAGCTACTCATGATTAATGATGCCGTTGTGGTTCCCCATTTCCGCTTCGTTTAAAGTTAAAATGTCGTTGGCCATCTGTTGTTTCAAAGTATTTTTGTTGTTGTTATTGTTGCATGTTTGTTGGGTTTATCATTGTTGGCACTGTGGTTGCGGTTTGTTTAACATAGAAATTAAGTTTAACAATATAATATTTCAATTGGAATGTGTGTGTGTGTGCGTGTTTGATTGCACCATACACGACGAAAACTGCAGTTATTTGACTACAAAAACAGCTCAATTTATTTCCATATCAAATTTGTGAATTTAATTGATATGCAATAGCAGACAATAGGAATTTAAATTTCAATGGCATAATAACTTTTGTGCTCACATTTTCAATTGGATTTCGATTTGATTCCCTTCGTTATCTCGAATTGCATAGGCAGCAGGCAACACACCAATTATTTTGGCCAGGCAGAGTGACAGCAAGGGGTGGTGGGGCAACATTATTTGGCTCTTATACTGCTGTCGGGCAAATTGGATGTTAAATGAGATATTTAGCCACGCCTACAGCCGGGTACCTTTTGGTTACTGGGCTTTCAATTTTGGACCATTAAGCATTGTGTGAAAACAGAAAATACAAGCGTAACTTTTTTGTTTTTTTAACTCAGAAAAAATTTTATTTAAAATCTAGAAAGTTTTACTCGCTTATACAAATAATTTGAAAATATAGAAAAGAACTAATCTGTTCTGCAATTGTATTTGAGCTTGTTAAGTGCAGGTTTTGATTGCGCATGGCGTGGTCAATAAGCCTGTGTCTTAATGTCAATTGATGCCACTTAGTGCAACATGCGCTTGGCTAATCACTTGGCAGCAGCAGACAGCTTGACAGACAATGAGTTGGCCTGACAGGACAATGCTTGGCTGATTATGCAGTTGAGCAGGACGAACAAGACGAGCAGGACACAGCACTCGCTGTCAACTGGCAGTTGGCAGATAAGCGCAAAGTTCGCATTGTGCTGAATTTATAGCCATGCTGTCTGCCTGTCTGTTAGCCAGCCAACTAGCTAGCTGATATCCTTGCATTCCATGCAATGTCCTGTCGACCTGCACTCGCACAGACACACACACACACACACATTTATTGAAGAGCACTTTGCATCATATTCGATGCATGCTGATTGAATGTCATGCAATTTGAAAATTGTCAGAAGCAGCAATGGCAACTACAACAACAACAACAACAAGAGCAATAGAAACATTTGCATAATTGCTATGGATGGCAAAAAACAAACCATGCATACGCAAAAAATCGATTGATTGAATTTGCTTCTGCCATATCTGTGATTTATTTAATATTCACTTGTACATGGCTTTTACATAAAAAAAATTGTACAATTTAATCAACTAATGACTCAAATACAAAACTTGTTGAACAAAATATTCAAGCCATTATTTGTTTTTTATAAGCTCACAAAATACAGTTAGTTAACATCAAAACAATAAAGCAAATTTAATGTTATCATCAAATTCAAACCGATGTTTTCATGACCTTAATGGAAATCCCATTAAAATATCTCTCGGCTTATTTCCTGCACACGAATATTAATATGCATGGGAATATTATGCGTAGATACGCATTATTTACATAGCTTCACATAATTGTGTGCCACACGCACACGCACATCCATCCACACAAACTCTCGCAATACTAACGGAAATTGCGCATATGTTTAATAAAACTCCAATAAATGGTCAGGTTTTGTCACAAATACCACCCCTCTCACATACACTCTCACACACGCACACACACACTATTTTATACACACGGCACAAAGTTTTCCAATTAGAGCGAGCAACAAATGAATTATTTCAGTCGTAGCCAAAAGCCATAATCTTGACCTGAAACTGAATCTGTATTTGAGCCTGATGCTGATTCTGATTATCTAAGTCCAACCGTTAAAGCAGAAATGCCGTTTTCACGCATTCGCCTCATTGCGCCTCGTCTGCCAGCCAGTTTAAGCAATTAACTTCATATTACATGTGCCACAAAGCCAGCTTCGCATTGATTTGCCACATTTATGTGGCTGCAACTAGCGTTGATTGCTTCATTTGAGACTGCTAAATAGCGCCCTAAACTAGGCTATAAATCCGACAAACACAAAGCCATGCACAACTACCTCTCTCTTTCCCTTTTTCCTTTTCTCTAGCTCTTACTCCAACTTTCTCTAAGAAGAAAGAAGCCTTTTTTTCTTCAAAAATTGCAGAGTTTTTCCATTAGCTCAGTGGGTCGACAACATTGCACATTAATCCTGTTTATGCTGCAAGACTGCATGTCTCCCCTGTTATCTCTAACTCCCTACTCTGGCGCTGCCTCTGCCTGTGCCTCTTTTGTTATTGTTTGTCCAACACGAGCCACAGCTGCATTTGTGGTTTGCTTTTGCAGCTGCTCCCAACAACTCTGATACAGCTTCTGGTTTTACCGCACACAAAACACGTCTAATTGGATGACTTATGCCCTGTCCCATGGTTCACATGACGTATACGTGCTTTGCATAGCTGCCTGCTATGGCTGTCTACGGTTTTTGGCAGCTCTTGTAATTGGTTTTGCGCTGACAGCCACCTGCCTGGCCAGCAACAAGGACACCAGCTACAACAACAACAACAACAACAACAACAACAACAGCATCAAAATCAGCAGCAGCTGCTTTAATTAACTGCTGCCTGATGTCAGTGAAATTTTATTCATTGCGACAGTGTATGTATGTGTGTGTGTGTGTGCTTTAGAAATTTTATCTGTTCTGCACAGCAACAACAAGTAGCTGCTGGTCTGCCTCCCCCCACAAATGTCCTCCCGCCCGACTTTTTAGTGTGCTTAATAAGTTAGCGTCAGATCTCAAGTGTAGAATGATTTAATTATCTCCTGATTTCATTTTGAAACTTTGCAATGCAAATCAACAGCAACAAAATTATAATAAGTGTTACACAGCAAAAAAGAAGCACAAAGTTATTTAAAATTACAATTTATTTTTCATTATAAAAAAAATATTTGTAAAATTAAAAAAATGCTAAAAATTGTAATGATTTTATGAAAACACCCCGTTTTTTCTGAGTGCCGCATAGGTAAGAGCATCAGTTGGCTTCATCTTTCTAGCCTTTTCCTTAGCAGCTTAGGTTTCACCTTGCCTAAACTTAGCAAGCAGGATATGAGAAACCAACCATCGGTTTCCCTATTTCATTTTATCTGCGTTTGCATTTTAAGCGCTACAAATGTGTGTGTACTTAAGTGTGTGTGTACCTGTGTGTGTGCGTATGTGTTTGTAACTGCCTGTGCATCTGTGTGTGTTTATGGACAAGACGATGAAAGCAGATGAGCAGGACATGACTGCAAAGCCAGAACAATCTTCGGTTTATTGTAATAAGGATGTGAATAGCATGTAGATGTGTGTGTGTGCTAATGTGTGTGTCTGGGATTGTCTGTCTGTGTTTGTGTGGCTCTTAGTGAGTTTGCGTGCCTGTAAAGTTATTAAAAGCATTCAAAACCACATTCGGCAGCTGTCTCGTGGCTGTATTTGGTGTATCATTTACATAACTATACACCTACACCTGCACATACACACACACACACACACACACAGGAAACGCTGACTGTTTTCTGTTCTGACATATACCCACACACACACCCCACACATAAGTGTTTAGGGAGTTACCTTAGCATCGGCCTTATGACAAACATACCGAAAATGTTCTAGAAAATTACACAACAGCAATAAATTACCAATAAACTGCTGAAGGAAATAATTTTGAGAATTGTTTACATTGTTGTTGTTTTTGTTGTTGTTCTTGTTTCGTTGTTGTTGTTGTATGGGCCCCCAAAAACAAACTTTTTCAAGCAAATCACAGCTCGATTCCAATAGATGACTGAGCAAAATGTTTGAAACAAATGTTTATTTATGCCTGCAAAACAGCTGTAATAATAAGATTAAACTTGTCACAATACAGATGTGGAACCCTTAAGCTTAGCAATTATGAATTGCTAAATTAATATATCATCAAATAATAAATATATATTTATTGTTACTAATAAAAAAAAATTTCATACAAACTTTTGCAGTCATTGCAAATGTTTCAACTTTATCTGCTAAAAGTTAGTAGTCAAGTTTCAAGAAAAAGTTTAGCCTTGAAAATTCGCGAATCTACAAACCAATCTGAATATTTAAAAATATACTCAAATTTGAACAGAAATTTAAGCTATTCTCAGCTGTGTTTTATTTAAAGTCGTGATATGCTTGCTTTAAGCTATTAAATAGCTTTATTAAGACAACTTTGTGATGGCTTTATTTTGAAAATGTTTATGGACAGACTGTAAAATAAAAAAGAGGAAAAATATAAATATTTGCCATTTAATGCACAGACAGAAATTCTAACCCGATTTCTGTGCCTTCTTTTTACCTTGCCGTTAAAACAACTTGCATGGACCCTTTTAACGGCCAAATTTGTATTTTTACTTTTACTTTTATTTCATTTTAAAGTAGCTAAATTCATAATATTGCATATTTATGGCAAACAGAAACATGGTTGGGAAAGTGGGCGTGGAAGTTCGTCAGTATTATTTGTGACAGTCTGTAGCCAGCGTAGACATGCAATATAACCAATATAACCAATTTCTTTGCTGGGTTCGAAAGCAGTTTTCATTTGATTTCCATGTGCGGACGCTGCACACGTACCATAGTCAAACAAGGCGTGTTTGTGCAACAACAACAACAAATACCACAAACATTTCTGTGGCATTGCAAAAAGCAATCTAAACATGTGCTGTGTGTGTGTCTAAATGTGTGGCAACATCGTAGTGCCACAGGAATGAGTCAAAGCAGGCACAAAAACGACTAACGTTGTTGGCTAACTTGTTGCCGAGTTCAACTGCTGTTGCAGCTTTCCATTGCCTTATGACCTTAATCATGAACACTTCCATAAACCTCCTCCCATTCGCCACAAACTATTCGAGTTTATGCTGCACATATATAGGTTATTTCATTTATGTACATGCTATTTTATTTCTTGGTAAACTGATGAATTGGTTTTGCGGTCTTCCAGTCAAATGCACTAGCCCACTTTTTTATTTCCGCCATAAATTCAATTTGAAATACTTGAGTGGAGCAAAGCCACATAAAAGATATGCACAAAGCAAAAGGAGCACACAAAGAAATTAATTATGTTGCCCAGTTGAGTAAACTAATTTGGTTTATATTTATGTTCAAATGCATGCAAATGTTTTTTTGAGTGTCCTTTAAGCAAACGTACCTTCAAGTTTCCTGACATAGAGTTAGAGATGGGTTAGAGATATAGGGGCAGAGAGAGCAAAAATGTGTGCTGTTGTTTTCCAATGTTATCGTACCGTAAAAAAGCGGCACATTTGGTATTTGAAGTGTGCTTCTTCGCCTGCAAAGCTTTTAGCGGATTGTGAGCGATTTGAGATGTTAGTTGTCCGCTGCCCGTTGTCTGCCTGCATAATTTATACGAAATCAGCGACGCAAAGAACCAGCTGAAAGACAACGCGACACCTTCTGCTTCTCAGATGGCAATCGACCCACAGCCAACCAGCTGCCAGCGGCGTCACCACGTAAAATGCTTTATCCGCGTTTCATTGTCACCGTAAGAAAATAGCAAAAAAAAAAAAAGCGACGAAAGCAAATTTACAAGATTATTAGCGCTCGGTTTTCATACCTACTCCTAAGGAAGATGTAGCAGGACAGTGGAAAGTTGTCTTCCATCTTCGGGGCATCGTTTCGCAAACTTTGTCTGCAGTCAGACGAAGGCAGGCTGGCAGGACCCTCCCGCAACGTGGGCATGTGCGTTGCCGTGTGTTTTGGGGCTTATGGATAATCACCTTGAAAACAGCAGAGGCAGATTCAAAGAAGAGTAAACGTGGTCTTTATAACACTTGGCTTTATCTCCCATTCTCTATATGTTTTTACCTTGTCTACACCTTGTGCGCTCTCTTTTTCTCTGTGTGTGTGTTTGTTTATTTTTGCATAATTTTCTTTTATCCTTAGTCCAATGTATTTTTCATTTTGTGCTTACTTGTCCAATCTGGCCAGCTGCTGCTCCTGCTCCAAAGTGTGTTCTTTTTCTTGTTGTCCCATTTTGAAATTGTCGTATAAACAAATTTTTTTACCTGGGTGCGTGTGCGTGCACATAATGTCACACTGCCAACTTATCACGGATAACGCACAGAAGAGAGAAAGGGAGGAGTGGGGAGAGTGTCTCTCTCTCTCTCTCTCTCTCTCTCTCTCTCTCTCTCTCTCTCTCTCTCTCTCTCTCTCTCTCTCTCTCTCTCTCTCTCACTTTCTCTCTCTTGCGCTGCAAGATTTGAAATTGAGCGTCGTATACGATATCTTGCTCATTAAAAGAAAGTTGCGTGCACTTAAGACAACAAAAAAAATTTCATTGAAAACGGGCACACAAAATTCAATGGGCCCAAGCTATTGCCTTAAATATCAACCGAACGAAAACAAATGAAACGAGAAACTGCTTGGTACCAAATTGTATTATAGCCATTAAGTGAAAAAATAAAACGAAAAGCGAAATCGTTTTGTTTTTTTGGCTTTTATTTATTTATTTTCGTTGTTGTTTTTGGTTGTGCCCACAGGCAGCTTAAAAGTTTTCTTTTCTTTATTTTCATTTAGTCCGTTTGCTGTTCCTTCCATCCACGGTGCAAGGCAAATGAGTTTTCCAGCAAGCAACAAAGCTAAAAACTAACTAGCTGCTACTGCTGCTTCCCAGCTCTGTCCTTAACAAATAAAGAAAATATCAAACGTAATGAGGGTCAAGGTTTGGCTTTGGTTTTATTTTTCACTGGGTGCGAGATGGGGTCGCAAGCAAAAGGATGCTTTTCCTCTTGTTTGGTCAGTTGTGCTAGCATGTTTGCCGTACTTCTGTGGCAGCCAAGAGCTCGGAGTGCTCAAAAAATACCCAGAACATAAGACATGGATTGTATGTACAACACGGCACATTTAACATTTTTAAGCCTTGATGCTTCAATGGCTATTAAAAAGGAGCAATTATTTGCTTTGCTTTTCTTGGGGCGATAACCCTTAAAAAAAAGAATTGTATCCCCAACAGACAAAACTACCATGAATTATAATTACAAGACATTTGGCATACAAATGTAAGAACATACTATTTTAAAAACAACGGTCGATAGTCATGTTATCGCATTTTAGTCATGTTTTCTCGATACAGCATAACGCAAATTTAGCCTTACGCAATTTGACTGCACTTGAAGTTGGCTGCACGCTTTTTCTCGTCACATTAAGCTAGCTGCAACTACGAAATTATTGTTCTGCTGAGTGCTCACGGCTGCACTGAATCCGAAAAATTGAATTCCCAAACTGATTTATACCATCTCCAAATATAATGTTTCAGTATAAGCTACCTTGTGGGGGTTTCAAAACACTGACGACATTGACTGAAACTAAAATTACATTTGAGTCACCAGTTTACGAGCAGCGATATTGTGCGGCCATTCAAATACTGGAAGATCCGCTCTGGGCTCATGAAATCAAAAAAGTTACTGAGTTTGGGTGTGTATTATTTAAAAGTTCACTTAATTTCAAGGATATAAAGCTTGTTTTTGCAGATGCGGGGAGATGCGATTTTTTCAATTAATGCGACGCATCGAAAATATTGAACACATCCTCCAGGTATGTCTCAATATCCCATTTGATCTTGTATGACGTTTTATTTAAAGATGTAGTACTGTTTCTTGAATAATTAATAAAGATATACAGTTTCTAGGTATTTTATTTATATCCGCAGTTTATATCCTAGCTTAGACTTTTATAATTATGTTTTATGCAATAATAATCTTCATATAGTTATATTAAATACTTTTTTTTTGTTTTTTTTCGAGGGTACACAATTATTGAATCGATTAACCTAAAGCGAGTAACTTAAAACATCAAAAGATAATTCAAAATATAAACAATAATTTGCTATCAAGGCCAATATATAACCTAACACTGCACCAATTTTTGTGCCAACACATCCTACAGAATCTTTTTCAACATATATCTGCATTGTAACAATTACTGGTTAACATTGTAGCTTTAAAGTAAAAATAAATGTCCTTAATAACGTACAAGTGTTGCTGATCCAGGCAAGGAGATCCAAATCCAGATGAATTTGCCACCTTGTTTATTTTGTTTTTTGATAACTTTCCTCTTATCAAACTTAGGGTTATTTTTATTTCTAAAAAATACTTGAAAGCGCAGCACAACTGTTCTTCTATCGTTTGTATACACATGTATGAATAGTTGTCTGCTTCTCCATTGCCACCAATGTCAACATTGCTTGGTTGCAATCATCTCTACAATGATTTGTAGCTAGTGTATGTGGTATATCTAACTATCGTATCACTTGCGGCAATGCCTGGACGAGTTGACATTCCGCCCCTTGCCGTATCTGTTCTCATCGTCGTATTGCCACACGCTGTACACATTCTGCATATTCGTGGCATAGTTGTTCTCCACATCCTGCTGCTTCTCACCACGTATGTGTGATTCAGTCTTATATAGACAACGACGAGTGCGCCGTTGTTTTGGTGGATCTACCACTGGCTGACGAAACTTTAGCTTGCTGTGTTGCTCCAAATCACCAGTGGCGGATGCCATTGTGGCATTCTCCTTGCGAGTGCCGCAGCCACGCTTATTACCACCAACTGCTGTCAACGGTCTGGCATTTTGTTGGCTGTGACTCTGCTGGCTGTGGGTATTGCTGTTACGCGATTTACCGCTTGGCCTTAAAGTCTTTTTACGCGCCTCATTTTTTTGTTGTTGCTGTAATTGCCTTTGTTTGATGCTGTTGGGCGGCCGTCCCGGGCCCCTGCGCACGGCCTCTGACTGCGTTGTGCATTCGCTCTCATCACTCTATGGCAAAAAACATAAATAAAATCATCCCATTAGATGCAAACTGTATTCTACGATTGTACACACCTCCACATCACTTTCAGTCGCTGCCTCAGGCTCCTGTTCTTCTTCTTCTTCTTCTTCCTCCTCCTCCTCTTCCTCTTCCTCCTCCTCTTCCTCTTCCTCTTCCTCCTCCTCCTCCTCCTCATCCTCCTGCTCTTCTTCCTCTTCCTCTTCGTAATCCTCATCTGACTCGTAAGCCTTGTGTGCATTTTCCTCCGCGGTCGCCTCTTCGGTTTTGTGTTCCTGCACGATCAGCCCTTTATCCCGCCTCGACTGCTCCACTGCCAATATAGCATAGGTTGGTTGGCCCTCGTAGCGTCTGGGCAGTCGTGACTGTAGCGGGCATATGACTTCTTCACGCTCAAACTCCTTCACAGCACGTTCGCGTGCTATTTGATCGGGATCTTGGGAAAGCACCTCCGCCCATGAGAATATCTTCTTTTTGACATTCTTTCGGTTGGATTTGGAACGCAGATTCTTCGGCGATACTCGATTCGTAAGCGCGTGCTCCTGGAACGGTGTGTTGAGCGTCACATTGCGCATCGCATTGCAAGCAATTTTATTGTTTAGCTCAAATATGTCGCATTTTGCGCTGCCATCGACTACATCCTTGACAGAGACGCGAGTGCGCAAGATTTCATTGCTGCTTAGCTGCATCTGACTGCAATCATAGCCCAGTCGGCGATATTCACGCTGGAAGATGTTGCGATAGCGCTCATAGTTGGGTCGCTCCTGGTATGCAAGCTGTGCGATATCCTTGAGAAATTCACCCAAATATTTAGGAACCTGTTTGCCATAGAACTGTCGTAGCATTTCGCACACATCGGTCATGAACAACTCCTTCGCGCGATGCACCTTTTCTTGCTGCTGTTGCTGCGCCACATCCTTCCACGGCAGATATCCTTCCGACCAGTATAGCAAATTATAGCCCAAGCACTCCAAATCGCTGCGACGAGAATGCGCTCCCAAATGTGCATCGCGTGAGGTGAACTCCAAGGTGCCATCATGGGCGCGTCGCTGATCCATAATAAATGGTCGATGCACGCCGCGGTCCTGATACTTCGAGGCCAGACCAAAGTCAATCAGAAATATGTGCTCCTCCTCCACAGGCATAAACTGGTACTGCATCGCCGTGCGCTTATTCCTTAATCCACCGTTGCGTCCAGCGTCATTCAATTCGATTTTCAGTACCTCCTTTTGTTCCTGTCGGCGCATGGCACGCGTGTTTTTTGATTTGCAGGCGGCACTGCGTGAGCTGCGCTTGGAGGCAGCAGTCCCCGCTACACGGCGTGCCGATGGCGGCAAAAACTCTTCAGACTCATTGTCCGAGCTGACCGGAGACGGCTCGCTGTTAGCACCTGGTTTCACCGGATAGCCATCCTCATTAACGAGCAGTTCCGAATAGCTGACGCGTTTCGACGGACGCAGATAATGTGACTTGACCATCTCTTCATACATGGAGCTGGAATTTCGGGTATCATTGCGGCGACACGAACGCATTGGATTCGAGCCACTAAACTCAATTGCATTTAGGCGCGCGCGCCCCTTCCGTTTGTTCACTGGCGTTTGGTACATGTCAAGGCTGTTGCTATTGTTGCTGTTCGTTGTGGCGCCGTCATCAAAATCCTCATCCTCATCCTCCGCATCGTTGTCCTCTTTGACACCAACAAGGCGTTTCAACGCAAGCTTCTCGCTCTTTACAAAATAGTCATAATCATTGGCCTCTTGTTCGGAACTGTTGCCACTGTCTGTCGTTTGCTGTTTCTCTTCGTAGTGCTCGGAAACGTAGGTTCTGTTGTTGTTGCCTCCCCCCTGCATAACCTCTCGCTTAAGATACTTGCACTTGGATATCATCAGATTCTGCGCCTTAATATCATTGTGACAATAACCCTTGTCGTGCAGATGCTCCAAAACATTAATAATGTGTATAGCCAGCAACAGCAGCGATTTTTGTGCCACACGAGTATTCTTAATCAGCGAATGCAGATCCCGATCATAGCGCGGCAGCACCAAAAACCGGTAGCGTCCATCGCCAAAGTAGTGTGTGCCCGAGGCAATGTAGCTAGGAATGCCCGATGGTAGTCCATTGCTGATTCGTGGAAACAATTTCTCAATTTTCTGGCTGCAATTCTCGTTGCCATTTGTAATTTCTGAAATTAGATATAAAATATATACTCTTTTCAACTGGAAGGGAAATTTATAATTACTTACCAGATGTCTGATTAGTATTGATAAGGCAATGTATTTCCACAAAGAGCGGACCATTGGAGTGTGGTTCTATTTTGACCACATATTTGGCGCTCTCCAACGAAACCGGGCAAACAGTGTCATCAGATGCAAGAAATATCTCGCCAAAATTACCTTTGCCTATTGGGAATATTTCAACAATTTTAAAGTTAATGTGAAAATTCGAGTTAGTTGATTCCTTACCAATGGGTCTTCCTAGTCGCCAGGCCTTTGAGAGCACATCCCTCAATATGGTGCCATTGACTACAGAGGGGCGCAGTGTGTAAACGGGACGCGGCGATTCGGTTGTATTGGAATTATTGTGATCGCTGTGGCCGCCGCTGGCGAATGTGGCTAGGGATAGCAGTGATGCTCGGGAATTGACTGGACACTGAGCGCGTGCCGGTGGCTGTGGTGTTTGTAAGAGGGCCACGTTATCCGAACCGGATGAGGAGTCCTCATCATCATTTTCATGCCACTCACAGTTTTTGTCATTGGCGACATCGCTCAGGCGCTGGCGCTTCTCCACCCGGGAGCATTTGTTAGCGACACGCTTGCGTTTTCTTGCACTGCGATCTAATGATGGTGCTTTTCTGTCTGTTTGATGCGTCGTTACTTGCTGGCGTTCCGATGGAATGCGTTTGCCCATTTTTACCAGGCGACACTTGTTGCAGGATCTTCTTTGTTGTGTCGCTTAACCAACCCAAGTGATCGATCGACAGATGTCAGTCTCAGTCTAACGCAAAGCGTATTAAGGAACGTTGAGTTTGAAATGTGCTTTGTTTTTGTGTGGTGTTCTTCGCTGCTGTATTTTTTTTATCACGCTTTCCCTTCTGATGACATTCGTGCTGGCTGTGCCAAGAAGAAGACTTGTGTTGATGAGTTTTTTTGTTTCGTTTATGATTTTAAACTATGCTGTCGTCAAACAACAGGCAATACATAAAAATAAATACGCAAGCACGCGTAAGTAATCCCTATTGTATTTTATGGAAATTAATTTTTCTTAATTACGGTTTTATTTTTTTGTTTGCCACCACTAATTCAGGTTTCAAACTCTTTTGTTTTGAACTTCGCTGTTGCTGCGAAACAGCGGGAATGGGACACTGTCGGCTAAAACTGAATGGCAAAATGATGAACACGGGCCACATACGTACATACATACAGACATACACACAGAAACACGCAACAACACCCATTGCATTTGTATTGGTCACAACTATGCACACACAACAAAACAAATAATTTAGCAAATCTCTGATAATTCTCGAAAATTAATCACTCCGACTTGTATTGCAAAAATATATACGCAACTCTTTGCTGACACAGTTATTCCGATTAAAGTAAAAGTGCCATTTCTGACTTTCTGTCTGGATAGACGGACGGACGTTGGGCAGACTGAGAAGGGGCAGAGGCAGTCTCCTGCAGTCTTGGAGAATATTGATTTACTCAATTGGATCACCGGCTCCTTTGCACAATTTTATAAAGTTCGTTTAGCTGTGCGCAGCTCGACCAATCGTTTTGAAACACCTTTTCGATATCATTTAATTTCTCGCCTAGGTAATTTCAATTTGCCACTTTTCAGTATGTATTTCTTTCACGTATTACAAGTTTTCTTCTTCTTGTTTTCACGTCGCTTGTTCCCTCTGTGCAATGCAAGAAAAACGTTCACTTGCTTGCGTTTAGGCGTACATTTAATGTTTACACGTTCATTTGTGTGTTTAGATACACATTTGCACTAGGTTTTGCAATTGCAAATATGTTTATTTGAACACTCAATTTATTTTCACAACAAATTACATATTCTTCGTGCACTGCTGCCCGTGCTCGGAACACTCACGCACTCAAGCCAACGTTCCGTTGCCGATTGTTTCGCCATTTTGTTTCGTTTCACCTAATGTGGGTGGCGTTGCCAGACTGGTGTACCCGGAACATGTGCTGTGAAACGAGTTGACATAGGACAGGCGGTTAAAATCAAATTTGTATTTCAATTTTAAACCTACTTAAATTTTTTTTTTTTTGCAGGTGGACATTGATCATGAAACTTTAAATACACATTCAAGTCGCATCAATCCATTGTCCTCCGATTATCTTAGACAACGTCAGTGTCCGTTGCACGTTGAAGTTATGCAAGGCAGCGTAGCTGATTCGGCTGACGAATTAAGAAATACAGATGCAGTCATAGCCTTGGAACTGTAAGTACTTTAATTTAAAAATGATATTTTTATGAAGTCAGTAATCTTGAAAATTTGTTTTCAGTATTGAGCATGTATACGATGATGTGCTGGCTAAAATACCACTAAATATATTTGGCTTTATGCAGCCAAAAATTGTGGTTTTTAGTACACCTAATTCGGATTTTAATATAATATTCGTACGCCTCAAGTCGTTGCTGTCAAATGGGTTTCGGCATTATGATCACAAGTTCGAATGGACAAGAGAGGAGTTTAAAAACTGGTGCTTTGGCATTACTAAAATGTATCCCAATTATACATTTTCCCTACTAGGAGTAGGTGAGCCGCCTGCTGGCCTCGAATTAGTGGGTCACGTCTCACAAATAGCGCTGTTTGTGAGGAATGACATTCTCCGCATTCCGTTGATGGAACCACTTACAGTTGAACCTCATCCAGTGGGTGGATCGCCTTACAAGACTCTCCATGCCGTTGACTTTCCATTCTTTAAGGACACGCTTTCGCTGGAGGAAAAGATTTGGGCAGAGGTTCAGTTCGAACTGCATCGCTGCACATTGGACGAGGATAACTATGATGACGAGAAGTGTGCCTACAAAGTGTCCATAGCTCTGCTATTGAAGCGACTCGAACGTGTGGGCGCTACAAGGAAGATGTTGGATAAACTCTTGGCGGAGCATGAGAAACGCGTTGAAAACGATTTCGTTCTGATAGAGGAAGAAGACAACGACTCCAACCACAACGAATCCAATCTATTTGCTGAGGAAGAGATCAACTCAAATATGCCCGTCTGCGAGACTGATGAGGAAAACTGGGATACATAAATAATACAAGAAATTTCACACATATGTATTAATTGCCAAAAACAGAACATAAATCTAAAAAGTGCAACTGCGACTTGGTGGTTGTTTTTTCCAGGAAGGGGGAGGAAATTTTTCAATTTTCCGCACACGCATCATCATCTTCATCCACCCATTGTTGGCAAATCCCTGCGAATTTTTGGGGTGGTCGACAAGATGACGAGACGACGGCATCCGTCTAGCTGGCTCCCGCACGGAAATTGCTATTGGGCCAAAGGGGGTGGCAATCCGTTTAGTTGAGTAGCTGCAGACTTGGCGCAAACGCAGCGCAGCCATTAATGCCTAGACTATGTGTGTTTGTGTGTGTCTGTGTTTTTGTGTGAGTGCTCCGGATTTGTGGTCGCCTGAGCCAAAGGCAAAGTTAATGGAGTCGGCGTCAGTCAGTTGCAAGTGAATCGTGCAGCCGACAGGCAACACAAATTACCATAGCAGCCTGAACCTGGCGTGGCCCAACACAAATTCATAAGCATTTTCACATTCGCATTTACATTCATATTTACATTCATTCAAATGCCAGTCAGTCAATTCATATACTATATGCCAGACTAATACTATACTACGGTTAGTACCTTGAATTGTGTGTCACATGTAAATCGAAATTTAACTCAATTTTTATTACATTAGTTTCGTCCGTCGCTGTCGCTCATCGGTTATCGCGTGTTCTTAGAGTCTGAAATTGGTAAAAGAACTGAACACGTTCAGTGTTCCTCAGCGATAGCTTGGTAACTTAGTAAGGCTTTGGCTCACCTCAGCTCAGCTACAGACATGGGTGATGAGGAGAATGTCAAGGAGGGGGACAAGAAAATCGTACACATTTATCCTTTAGTCAAGGTTGGTTTAAGAAATTACCGTTTATTTTTGTAAGTAAAGCAAAATACTATTTTTTAAAAAAAAAACAGCACTCGGATATGAAGGAAGAAATGCGTCATGAAGTTGTCGAGTTAAGCGTTAGCATGTGCGAGAAATTTTCATCAAATTATGAGGTAAGCCATAGATTTATATTTCCATATTTATATATTGGTCTCTTTTTATGTATAATTAATTAAGTGACTTAAACAAAGAGTTTTCAAAATCTTGTTGTTGAAAATATCTTTTGGAAAATACACATACACATACACAAATGAGTATATTTTTAAAATAAATTGAATAACTATTACCATGTTTCATAGTTCACATATATCACACTATATTAATCTTTTATCTCTTACAGTTAGTTGCAAAAATGATAAAGGAAAGCATGGACAAAAAGTTTGGCATCTATTGGCATGTGGTTGTCGGTGAGGGATTCGGTTTTGAGGTCTCGTATGAGACAGAGAATATACTATATCTTTTCTTTGGCGGCAACTTGGCCATTGTGCTGTGGAAGTGCTCCTAAACGCCAGCAAATAACCAAATCACCAACAGACGTACCTAGAAACCAAGTCAAACAAGAATATATGAAATTTTTGTATAACATAACCAATATGTGTAGCATTAAGTTAATGTTATGTGTTAAGTTGCCCCCCATTTGAGGGACAAAAGACAAAAGTAAAACCGCTGAAATGCAAATAAGGCCAGGAGTTGTATCATTTGCCATGGTAACTGCTGTTAGCTGCTTAGTCCCAAAAAAAAAAACGTTAATAATCACGAGCTTAAATTTGATTATTGTTTTATTGTAATGAATCTGGATATCCAGAGTTATAAAAAAATTTTTGCACTTAGAAGGATACATTATAATTAAAAGTGTCTTAAGGTTAAGTCTTACAAATCCGATTTTCTATCGGTGACTATCCCTTCTCCCGCAGCTGTTGTGAATTATGCATAGACATCCTCACGATCAGCGCCGGCGCCATCACCGCCATCCTCGAGATTTGAGAAAAGCAGGAAATGCGATGTGCGATGTAGTTCGTGATAGAATTCTTTCGGATTGGCCAATTGTAGTTCGTATTTCATGTTCGGATCGTGTCGCACACCCATAAAGTTATAATTCCAACTGCTCTGCGCCGGCACCATAAAGAAGCCGAGGAACTTATTGGACAACAGCATTTGGACGCGCTCATAATGCGACGGTAGATAGCCTTTAGGATTGTTGCCCTTATCGGTGTTCTTGGAGCCCCATTCGAAGCCAGATGGCGTCAGCTTGTAGGCAGTCAGGGAACACGAGCCGGGCGTAAACGAGCATGTGATGACAATTGTCTTTTCGCCATCCCAGTTGGAGTTCTCTTGCATGATCTTCGCGTGCGTCGTTATGTCCTGCGGCGACAGTTGGGGCAACTCGTTCGGTTGCGTGTGTATCCAGCCCAGTGGCTCCATATCCTTGAGATACTGATGCGTGGGCAAGGCATTGGGCAAATTGATCGTCTGATGGGTGCCCCACTGTGGCGGCATCACAATGCAACGGATCTCCTTCACCTGCGGATTATCCGGCGGACTGACGCCATACAAATACCCAGCAATCTGCGCACGCAGATCTGATATGGTGACGAACTTCTTCAATATATTCTTGGGGAGAATGTAGGTGTAGCCCGTCTCCTTAATGTCATCGGAGCTTACATAAATGTGATTCGTGCGCAGATGCAAATTAGTGGCGGATATTGCACGGACGCGCCACTCCGTCTTGGAACTGAAGGTTTGAGTCTCGTAGTTGGATGTTGTCGATGTGATTATCTCGTCACCGTGTTTGTTTGTCGTGCGTGTTGTTGTTGCCGTCAGTTGATTTTGCTCCTTGGTCTGCTTCTCGATCTCGGCGATCTGTTGACGCTGGGCGGATGGTGCACTTATCTCCATGCCGAGTATAATGTCACGGATCTCGGATTGTGTTAGCGAGGCAACATTCACATTGTTCTTCTTGCCATAATCAGCGAGTATAAGATCCTTCAGCTGCACCTCCACCTTGATCCATTCCTCGTCCGTTAACGTGGGCCAAATATGATGCGCTTCAGTTATGGTCGTCTTGTCCGGCTTCAAGATGATCTTGGTGCGCTCCGTGTTCACATGCAAGGCACGCAGTATCAGAATGAGTCGACTGAACGCTGTATACGAGGATATTGTCTTCAGCCAGTCATCGTAGAGATTAAACAACACCATTTGTGGCTCGGTGGCCTTTAATATAAGATCGCCAAACTTTTCGACCTTGAGACACGCCTGGAAGGGCAGCTGCAACTCTGATCCCTTGATGACAATATTGGGGAAATCAAGTAAATGCACCTCGAGTGGATCCAACATGCCCTTGCGCGTGACAATGATCTGCTTGGGCTGCTCCTCAACGGGCAGCGATCGGATGAGAGCTGCTACTTCCTCAGCCGTCTTCCATTTGGCCAATTGGCCTAAACGCTTCTGGCCCGCCCACACTGACGTGTGAATAATCTTGAGGAAGAGCTGTCCGGTGCGTGGATTGAATATGAAGATGGCACCATTGATCGGCTTCGTTGTCAAATTTCCCTCAAAGGTCTTGTGAATGGTCACACGATACACATTCGTATCGTCCACAAACCAAATGATCTGGTTCGAGAATAATTCACCATAATTCTGAGAGCTGAGGTACGGCTCCGTTGGCTCCGAGGAGTACAGCTGCAGTGCTTTACGGATGCGCTCACGCAACACATAAAGCGCCGGATTGGCCTTCATAATCTTTGACATGGCCTGTTGTATAAGCGTTTTGCAACCGGGGAACCAATTGCCATAAGCCGAGTGCAGATTGTAGGCCAAATCGATAGCAATAAGCACACCCGTCGGCGATGGGTAAATCGACATGTTATCCGTGGTGTAATCCAAGAACTTGGCCCTCGCATAACGCTCCACATCGTGCGAGTCGTAATCGCCCCAACGCAGCTGTATATCCAACCAATACTTCTGTGTGGTTGTATTGTCCATAGTATCCTTGGTGTCCGCCAGCAGCGACGGACGTGACACGTTCCACTTGTAGGCTGGGAAGAGCAGGATGTCCGCACAGGACGAGTTCATTTTGTATGACTTGCGGGGATGTATCGTTTCCTTCTGTACCGTCTCGATCTCGAGGGCGTCCAGTTCCTGATCAAACACCTGACACAAATCCATCACAATGGACTCGTGTATCTTTTGCCACAAGTGAGCACGAAAGATTTGAATTAACGAAATTTTCAGCGTGGGAATTTTGCCGTGCATGAAAATACCCGTCAAATCCAACTGCACCTGGAAACCGACATAGACGTTGGCGCGATTAATGGTCGGTGACCACCAGAGTGTAAATCGACGATTGGGAATCTGGTTAAGACCGGAACGCTGAGCGTTTGTCAGCTTCTTGTACTTCATGGACTCCTCAAAGCCAGATGCCTTCTCCCAGAACAAACCCTCCCAGGTGGGGAAGTATGTGCCCTTGAAGAGTGTGTGCTCCAGAATACCCTCCACGCCGCCTAGAGCCTGTATCATATCTGTGCGATAGTTATTAAGATTCCAGAGTTTGCCATCGTGCCGCTGATGCGTCCACCAGAACGGATTCTGCTTGAGCACCTGATACTGTTTAAACTCTGTACGGATGCGCCAGCCCTTGTCGTAGGCCAGCGTGTGCCGATCCTTTTGGAAGAGCGTATTAATGCGCGGTATACCACGATCCCAGCTGTCTTCCAAATCCTCCAAGGTAAGACGACGATTCTGTGCATTCGCCTCCTGACGTTTTAGCGCATACTCGGCCCAAACGCGCTGCGAGTCAATAAACTCACTCTCCCACGGCTGTATGTAGCGATACAGATTTGGTATAAGCTGATCCTCGTCATGCGACATGCCTGAAAATTAGAGTGGAGTTACTTGTTAGAGAAGAAATTTATTGAATATTGTATGAACACCAACCGGAGCGGAAATGCGTAATGCCAACATCGGTTTGCTTGGACCAGCGCAGATCGGATTGTGGAATCAGCACATGACCCATACTCAACATGCCCAGGCCACCCAATTCTTTGGGCGTGTAGAACACAACGGGCGGAAAACGCGAAGGCATTTTTGAGTTCAAGCCAATCTTGATACGAGTCTGTATTTTGTTTTCGCACTTGACCAGTAGATCCAGCAGCTCTTGTGTGTTGACCACAGCCTCTCGGAAATATGTCATGAGGCCAATAAGCGCTGTATTCCACTTGTTGACAATCTGTAAGCGAATCAAATATAAAAACATTTGTATAATAACGTAATTAAATCTTTATTTACCTTTGTGAACGTGGTGGAACCGGATGCCATCAAAATCTGTCGCACACGATTATGGAATCGTCCCAGTGACTCATCATCCACACGCAGGAAGCACTGTGCTGTGCGCTCCTTGGTTATTTCGTTCTGCAAATTCCAGACGCCATCACGATGCGTGAACTCCTCGTTTTGAGTGCGACACTGCAAATAGATGAGAAATACACAAATTACTAACTGAACTTGGTGAGCAATTTGGATTTAAGGGAACCTTTGGCAGTATGCGGCACTCGAAGCCGCTCATATTGAAGAGAAGATTGGGGTTGTCCTTGGAATACACCGAAACGAATGTGCTTTCCCAGCCAATGGTGGTCACCGAGCGGGGCAAACGATTCTTGATATCCCAGAAGACAGCGCGACCACTTCAGGCAAAAAAAAGCATACACATAAATAAACGAAAGTATATAAAGATTATATGGATAAACGTACAGATTAACATCATGCTTCATCAGACGCATGCGCGCATCGCGTGGCCAGCACTTTTTGTTGTTGTAGCCCACAATGTTCTCATTGTTGGGATCCGGGTGCTCGGTGAGATAACGCTGGATCAGATCCCGCGCCTCTTCAGCTGAGAATCTAAAGAACAAATGTATGCGATCCACATAGCGACAGTAAAGGCGTATGGGATGCGCTATTTCTGTGCCGGCGTCCTGGAATGTTAGAAAATCGTTGGGTATCTGCGGTGGTCCAGCCATTTCGCTGGAGCGATGCAGGCCAAGGACCAATAGATCCAAAACAAGACCATAGTACTGCGTTATAAAGGAAGAGAACTGTAGACCGCGTATTATGCCATAGCTGTTGGTATGATTCATGTCCTTGTAGTTGATGACCACGTTATTCTTGGCTGTCATATAATCGGCAATATTATGATCGACAATTAGACGGAGCAGACGATTGAGCAAGGTCAAATCAATCTTCTCGTACAGCTTCTCAAATCGCGACTCAAGCAGCACATTGCATTCGCCCTCACCCACATCCCAGACATCCTGCAGATTGTTAATGCCTGCGAAACCATAAAACATTTAGCAAGGCTTTAAAAATGGCTATTTCAGAATTAATTATAGTTGACACTTGTCCATCAATATAGTTGCTTAAATGTAACACCTTCGGCGTGAGGTTTGCAACAAGGGGATTGAATCAAACTCATCACTTTGCCACAAATCACACGCCCAAAATGCACAAAAATAACACACTTAAAATCTAATATGCCTAAAAAGAAAATCCAACAGTTTGGTACCTTGACACCACTTGTAGGCCAGCAATGGCGGTGGTTCCGTGTCGCTCGGCTTAATCCATGGCGGAAAGAGGCGGCGCTTGTCTGCCTCATACCACAGATACTGATCCAAGTAAGCATCCGTAATCTTCTCCAGTGGCTCGACCTCGTACACAGGTATCAAATGACTATACAAGTCCATGAACTCAATGCCCACCTAAAAAGAATACGCAAACATTGAAAACATGAGCTTGAAAATTAATTTAAACCGACTTTACCTCCTTGAAGGCGCGCTGTGTCAGCAGATGACGCTTGATACGGGAGAGTGCCTCATGGGGATTATCATAGGCCTGTTCAATCAGGCCGAGCTCCTCGCGCTGGCTTTGATTCAAACGTGACTTGACGCTGTATGCCTCCTTGAGGCGCTCCAGTGCCAAAATCAGCAGCTTGGTATCGTGCTTGTAGGAGAGTGGTGGAAAGGGAATTGGCGCAAAGCGGCGGGACTCCAGCCAATGAACCGTTGTGGTATATATGGCGACCGCCTCCTCGGGCGATATATAGGGACCATCCTTGAGGTAGTTATGTTGCCGTTCCTGCTCCGCCTTCAAATACAGACGTGTCAATCGTCCTAAATTCTTCTTGCACACAGTCTTGTCGACGGTGGCACCACGACGTATACGCTCACGATTGTAGTGAGCCGTATTTGTCCACCAGTCGGCCTTCATTTTGACGTACCGCAGAATCATGTTCTCAATGGGTATGGGCAGGCCGGGCACCTTCCACGGTATATTGGCCTTCCAGCAGCGCCAAGCCTCCGACAAATGCTGGAGTATGGTGCGCGCCTTATTCTGCTTGATGCCCTCTGGCATCATGTCGACAATGTCGTGCATAACCGAGGCACGCAACTCCAAATCGAAATGTGATTCGACACGTTGCTTTGTCACCGTCTTGGCCACACCCTTCGAATGACGACCCTCGAATTGACGCGACAACAAATTGCCGAGCCAGCGCTCCAGCAGCGGTGTTATGCCACGCATAAAGAATAACCAAACACGCCAACCAGGCGCCCAGAAGCCACAGCCAGGTCCCTTACCCACTGGTCCGGTATTGAAGCGATAGTAGATCAGATGCTTCAGATCCTTGCACATGCGAATCTGTCGCATCAGTTTGTACTTGTAGCGATACATGCCCGTCAGCTGGCCAACGTGTGCAAAGATATACTGCAGGCCATCGGCCAGCTGAAAGGCGTCCACATTGTTGAGGCGGTACTGTACATGGGAATCGATGATTAATTTAGTCAGGCGCAGAATCTCACGGCACAAATGAAAAGCTGTTAAAAGAAGCAGACATTCAGATTGGGATGGAATTAATGATTAAAAGGTCACTTACCATTGCCGAAACGTGACTTTTTACGCTCCTTGGTGGTCAGCGTCTTGACCGGCTTCAAGTTGAAATTGTAGTCCAAATGCAGATAGTTTAGATTCTTACGATGTATAAGCAAATTGAGCATATTATAGCCCTGGCGACACACTTGCAGTCCAGCCTCAACCCAATCCAAGGTTGTTGTTTGAAAGAATTTAGTCGCCTTAAAAGAGCGGAACAAATATCTACAAAGGAGAAAAAATAACAAATAGCATCAATAATATAAATTAACAAGTCGTTGGGTAATTAGTTAACCTACCGCTTCTTTTGTGGCTTCGGCTTTCGATGCTTCAGGGCATTGAGCACATAATATTTGAGCAGCTTCTGATAACTGACGCGCACCTTGACCGGATGACCAGGTGGACAGTGCTCCTTGTACCAGCATTTAACCAGCGGCACATCGATAGCGCGACGTGAACGTCCCGAGCGCATATTAAACGGACGCGGTGCCCACAACAGCGAAATGCCATTGGCTGTATTATCCGTATAGAGAGGTGTATCCTGCAGGAAGGGCTGCACATCATCGGGCAGCGAAAATTCCTCATCATCATCTGGCAATGGCTCTTGAATTTTGGAATTGGCATTGCGATGTGAAATGGGATTGATAAGTGGATCAAAGTAGAAGGCCGGTAAGTCAGGATCTTCGGTCTTGATATAGACCACATTGGGCGTATGGTACCTAAAGAAAGAGAAAAAGAGAGAATTCATGTAAGTCAAAGTTACTTTCTGTAGTCACTCACTATTGTTCATGGGATCTATGCTTGTATGCAACTATCAGCAGTCGCGATTTAGTCTAAAAAATCGTAACGAACATTTACA
This sequence comes from Drosophila fungiperda, assembly GCA_035042345.1. Classification (NCBI taxonomy): domain Eukaryota; kingdom Metazoa; phylum Arthropoda; class Insecta; order Diptera; family Drosophilidae; genus Drosophila; species Drosophila fungiperda. The sequence goes on from JAWNLM010000177.1 coordinate 380,695, forward strand.
TTGCAAATCCCAAAAGAAAACAATCGCTAAATTAGTAGTAAGTTGGGTGTTTGGTTTGCTCTAACAGGGCATGAAGTGTTTGCCAGCAAGCACCTTTAACTGGACACTACTGCCATGTACATATCTATCTACATATTAATCTATATAAAAAGGAATTTCTTACCAGCTTAGATGCACAAAATGCGGCATATTGTTGTACAGATATGGAAACGCAATGCGATACTCGGTGCGAATGGGCTGTCTTATTATAACCTTGTTTATATCATTGAACTCGTTCCAGTCCTCGTCACTGCAAGGCAAGCAATGAATAAAATAATAGTCGCTTTAATTTTATATTGCTTTAATTTACCCAACATTGTGATCCTTGATTAGTGGCTCAAACTTTGGTCCACCTGGTATGGCCATGTTAAGCGCCTTAGCAGTAAAGAAACTCTTTGGATCAAACAGATAAAAGAAGTTATTGTCGACCAGGTCAGTGAGCAACTGGTTAGCCAGACGATAAAGGGTTGCCAACTGTGGCAGAGACAGATTCCACTTGCGGTACGTGGAGCCGTTCACAAAGCTAAGGAAGACAAAGTTAGTTGAGAGTTAGATATATATATGTAGTAATTCATATTTACTTACGGGGTATCGACTAAGGGTCTATGATCATAGAACCATTTGTAGACGGCATTATCTTCATCGTTATCTAGCTCAATTTGTATAGCCTCTAGCGGCTCCACATCTAAAACGTTGTCCGCATAGTCTAACGGCGGCTCCTCATCGTCAAAGGGTGGGAAACGCATACGTTTAAAGTGACGACGGTCGCGCTTCTCGCGACGCATCATAATCCACATGGTTCTGCAATATGTTAACCCACATTTAGCTTAAATTATATATAAATATGAAAACTAAATAAAACTTACCCCCACTGAGCAATGTAAACTGGTTCAATGACCCAGGGTATTTCGTTGACAAAGGTTATGGCGCCCGTTATATGATACAGGACCTGCACATCCCTTATCTGTTCCCAGGGCATGGGCATATTCTCCAGCAGCTTCAGCACAGCATGTGGCATGTATTTGAGTGCACCCAGATAGACGCGCTTATCGTGACGATACTTGCGAGAGGTCATGTCACCATGATCACGAATAATCTTACGTATATGCTCCGGCGGCATGTCTTCCTTTTGGGTGTCAATAAAGCCAAATTTACGCTTCTCTGCAAAACGCTTGGACTGAAGTTGTTGCCACTTCATTGCTTTCTCCTGCAGCTTGTCCTCGGTGAGGATGTCGGGCTTGGGTGCGGGCATTTGTCCCATTTGTGGCTGCGGCACCCCTACCGCCGGCCCCGGAATGCCATTGGCCTGTCCCGCAGATGGCAAGGGAGCGCCCGGTGGAGGGATTTGCTGTATCTGGTTGGCCATCTGCTGCTGGGCATGCAGTTGAGCCTGCTGGGCATGGGCCGCCGCGTACGCCTGCTGCTGCGCCATCAGTTGGGCGGCCCAGGCATTAGGCGGTATCATATACGGCGGAATAGACATCGCTCAATTACATGGGACTCTGCTAATCGATAAAAACAAATACGTATAAAAACAAAGCATGCACGTTTAATTAACGGCGAGGAAAAAGAAGCAGAGAAGCAGACGTCGGCTGCCGTCGCCGCGTTTTGCAATTTTCACCACAGCTAATGTTGCGCAAAGAACAAGTTCTACGCTCGAATTTTACGTTTTACATTGGAGGGAAGTCATATTTGTGCTAAATACATACCAATTCGATCAATTTCAATAACTGTTTGCTATATTTAACAATTTTCCGGCTTTTCTTGCAAAACGTTTAAGATGCGGCAGACATTTTTTGAGATGGTCGATACTTTTCCAACATAACATTGAATAGCGATAGGGCCACTCTGTAATATTTAATAACATATCGATATAAATATCGACTTAACGTTATACAAATTTATCTTTGAGATATTTTTAAAAATAAAAAACAAAAATAATGAGAAAAAAAACCCCAGAACATTCTAATCGTAATAATGAAATTAATAAGCTGGTAAACAATCTCACAGCGAATTTGTGTATTTGTTTGTCGTTCTCATTATGAACTTTTGTAAATAAGCGCCAGCATATTTACTCACTGACGAATTTGTAGAATTTGTATGTTGACTGGAAAAATGTTTAGATATTGAACTACGTTACTGATTAACTATCTATGAATTTAAATTCTGAAACAATGCACTCTGTGTGTAAGACCTGGACCTTATGCATGAGTATACATGTAAACTAAGTACACAAGGGCGTAAACATATTATCTCGAAGAAAGAACTGAATGATATATATAGTTTTACATTTGTTTTCGTTTTTTTTTTTTGGATAAAATGGAGGGATATGGGTGGAAGTAATCCAATTTAAAATAGTGGCCTCCCTGCTCGCTGTTTACGCGCTTATTCGTACAAATATAATTCTGTCGCGGCTAACGACTTCTCCAGGCTAATGTTTGGCTAATCAATGATCATATGCAAAATCGATCTCCGGTTTATTTTGCGCACTATATAAGATCTTGGCCAGGTTGTTCAGAATCACAGTTCATCAACAACAGACCTTTCAAGCAGATCCAAACTCAGCGAAAGGCGTTAATTTGTTAGAAATATACATATTGTGAGATTTCACATACAATATTAACAATGGCAAAAGTACGAAATTAACATAAACAACTACAGTCAGATAAAATTGTTCAATTATTTATTTAAATTTACTGTGTTCTACTTCCAGTTCTTGATAATTTGTTTCTGTCTGACTGCACTAATTTTGTTGCTGACCCCAGTTAAGGCAGCTCCTGGAGAGGTAATTAATTGAATATATTTAATTTCATAATTTGAGTTAACTTTTACTTGTCTTCAAGAGCTTGGAAACTAAAGTCGCGGAGGATGACCTGTTCACATCAGATTCTATTGGCGTTGGATACTATTCTCCATCGTATTATGGTCCACATTATGGCGGCGGTGGTTATGGAGGATATGGATATGGCGGATATGGTGGATATGGATATCGCTATGGTGGCTATAGAGGTTACGGACGCTACTATCGTCGCCCAATTTATCCATACTGGGGTTGATCAAATGACATATGAAAGCCAAGCAATATAACCATATACAGTTTCTTATCACTTAGGTTGTTAGTAACCAAATATATAAATATACTAAATTTAGATACAAAATTGCTTCCTATCTATATATTTATATTTATATTATTTATTTGTTGACAGAGCATTGGTTTGTATTCTAAATGTAGTTGTATATTTAATAAAAATATGTAGATAAATAATTTTTTTTTTCTATATGTGTATTTTTGAATTTAATACAAAACAATTTTTTTAGTATATGAGCAAGGCAAATGCTGAATTCAAATGTAGGGTGCACATTTGACTATAGTATATTGTACCCACATGCTTCTCCTTTCACCCGTCCACTAGGCCATCTCTCAAATCAAGTTCAGTTAGCTTTTTACACGTAATGACGTCATATTAATGCTTGTGACCCCAAAACAATTAAGACCACTCACGAAAGATAAACATTATTATTAAAAACTTACTGCTCTGTTTGAGCTGTACATGGTTTGTTTGTTAAACTGGATCGCCAGACACTTAAGCGCTTCCGAAGAAGTTGAAATAATAATATTTGGGGCTAGAGGCCGGCAAAGTAAACTTAACAAATGTGTCCAAAACAAATAGTATTAGCTGAAAGTATTTGGCAAGAGCGAATATGTAATTCAAACCTGAACCCAAAGCCCCTCGATTTACGACACACACACTTTGAGACAATTATGTGAAGATTATAAGTTCAAACACTGTTGGACTTTAAAAAAGGTTTTTTTTTCGTAAAAAAATAATAAGAATTCAAGCATGTTGATTTCATAAAAAAAGGGCAAAGGTTTCTCTTTGTTTTTACTTATTGTGGCATTTAAATTTGTTATTACACTTAAAAAATTAATTTATGTTTGATTAAAGCCGTTGCTTATAAGCCGACATGCTTAAAACTATTGCTAAAGATTCGCCTCTCTAATGGTGCTTGCGAACATGTCCTTTGTGCGATTGCTTCTTGTGATGGGAGGATTTCTGCTTCTGAAGACGCTCTTTCTTTGAGGACTTTAGGCTCACGGGCTTATTGTGGTGTCTGCCTGTTCTATACGATTTGGAATGGTGTGTTACCACTGGAACTTTGACGCGTCCATGCTTCGCCTGATCCTTGTTGTCCTCCTGCAGTTGGTGATGCTTGGACTTGTCTGTCAGATGGCCACTATGCTGATGCTGAGCCACATGCTGGGATTGCTGGCGTTTGTGGTGCGAATGTGGACGTTGACTGTCCTCAATATGCTGCGTTGCCAATACAACGGCAATCAGGATTGTTGCAATGATAAACAACTGGAAAAATAGATCAAAGCCTCACATATATTTGGATGGATTCAACAGTACTGGTCGTTATCTAAGCGGATAAGATAACAACGATATTGTGCCCATTCCGCACACACTTACCGGCTTCAACATGATATCTTCTGCTCTCTGTATTCTTTATTACCTTATAAAAAGTTCGTTGTGTAAACGCGTACGTCCAAAGGCAGACTGCTTTCGGAAACTCTTCCGTTGCTGTTTATAACGTTATATTTTATATGACCAGCAACTCCAGCCCCTATATAATACACACACACCTGCTTACATTTTACGTGTATATGCGTCTGTGTTTGTTTTTTTATCGCCCATAAAGAGAGGAATACAAAGCACACGCTTTATGTGTTTTCTACTAGCCATTCGCAACAGATGTGTGCGATTAAAAAGGCACAGATCAAGTGTCCAAGTAATGATCAAGTTGAAATCTTCCTGGTAGTACAATCCACCCCATAACTGACGAACCTAGAAATTACGTGACGTTGACTTGAGTATCTCAGATAATATTGATAGATAAATTTCACAATCAGCGCATAGTTCTCAAACAAAAAGTTCAATTTAAATTTAAATTAATCCCAATTTGCTTTCACTAAGGTATCCAATTATTTTTAAACACGTCAATAATCAGCAAACTTATCTCTTATTATACGGATATGGCTTTTTAGAGAAGGAAATCACGCAGTCAAAATGAGGAACACGTTAATAATATTATTGAATCATTAATTTTATTGCATATAGTTGAAAATAATACAAAATAATCAAAATAAAATATTAAATATAGATTTTTTCTTGCTGGTGTGTTCTTTTAATCTTATGATTTCAAGGTTCATTTATTAGTTAGAATATATATGCATATGTTTATATATGTATGTGTTTGCTTGATAAACGTGGTAGTTTATTAACTATATATAAATATGTATGTGCTTCATTCCTTCATGTTCATCGTAAATAAGTATACAAAATTGAATATATATATATATAGAAAATATTTGTTTATATATAACCCAAATATGGGATTTTTGAAAATATTGAATTAAGGAAATTATGGTATACACAAAAAAATTGGTTTTAGAAAACAAAAATTATGACAATAGAAAAAATATATAGGACATAAATAAATTGTAATGCAATAATTCACAAATATTCTTAAAACTAATATTTTTTTTTTCTTCGTTTTTTTTTTTTACATTTTTCTTTGTTTTTTTTTTTTTTTTACGTTTTTCTTGTTTTTTTTTTAATATATTTTTGTGTAATATTATACGACGTATTGAAGCTTGCTCTAAACGTGGCTTAGCAATGTTGGTAATTCAATTGGATATTGATAGAATAACCACAAAAGAAAATGATCGCGTTGACAAAGTTTGAAACGAGTTGCTTAGATTTATAGATTTTAATTTTCATTGAACACATCGGGGTCAATATGTCAACTTGTGTAGATATGGTGATGGTGTACTACTCAGATGGGTAATTGGGTTTGCAAACACTTTATTTATTATTGATTATTGTAGATAAATTTGAATATGTAAGTTATTTCGGTTATTTATTCGGTTACTAAGCATCGTCTCATTCAAAACTGTTGCCAACACGATGTCCCAAATTCTACTCCTCGATTGTGTACAGGAAATAGTAGTTCTCATTATCGTTGACGGCTGCTGGAGGTGCCTTCGGCGATTTTCTCGATAATGGTTCAAAGCCCATGAAAAGGAATGCCTCAATTAATCGAGGGCATTCTGTCTGATCCTTACGCACTACCATGACGATGCCGTCCACCTCTAACTTATCCTCAGCAAATTCCAAAAGGGAGATGAAGGTCTCCTTGGAGCCGGCTGGGGGTAAGTCAGTGGGAAAGGCGACATATAGAATGTTATTAGCCGGGTTCAAAATCGACATCCAATTGGTTGACAGGTCTTCAGTGACGTGCAATTTGATGGAAATATGCACTGGTTGGTTATGCAGCAGGATCTGGCGCAGCACCTCCTGGCAGTCATCCTCTGAGCACAACGAATGAATGTCATGCGACTCCGAGTCAGAGCATTCAGACGACGAAGATGATGATGACGAAGCCCGAGAACTGGCCTCGAACAAGCTGCCGCCAGCCGAATCGACCGAAGACTTGCGGCTGTAGCCTGTAAAATCAATAAAAATAATACCAGTGGCATTGTATAATAGGTAAAAAGCAATTTAAAAATCATTTACCCGTTACGAGCGATGCCCTATCGTGATCTGTTCTGTGGTGGACAGGGACATCAGGACCACCACAGAGGCCCTACGCCGAGAGAGATGCGGTAGGAGTCAGTCGACATGTTCGTGGCGCAAGACGAAGTCGAAATGGTGCGGAGCTTGCTATCGGCAGATCCAGCTACTCCGCTATCATTATAGTCTCTTCTAACGAAGGTACCACTAAACATTGGGTCGCTGCGAATGATACAAAACATGTGCAGATACAACGATATTAATTATCAATTTAATATTTCCAAAGTTTGGCCTCTCGATTTTGTAGTTGTATTTAGTATTTAGAATTTACCAATTCATTTTTAAGTTAATTGGTGGTAAGACTCAGAAGCAGCTGTACGGCGTAATAGCTTATTGAAAAGTGATAGGCAGACCGAAAGCACGTTAACGCTTATCGGTAAAGACGAATCAACTTAACAAATCCACATTTTTATGATTGCAGACGTGTTTTTCAAATGTTTATTCAGATAAGATGCCCGCTATCTACAATCAAAATCGGTTACCGCTTATAACAACGATAACATTTGTCGCGCAACCATGCGGCTGAAATACAACCCTGCACGCAAGCAGACTTATTCACCACAGCATGGCGGCGCGGGCAGCTATCACAAATACACACACACTCGTTTGTGAACGTTTGTCCAAAGAGGAGCGAAAATTTGCAGCGTCCGAAAAATACGCGAAAACAATAAAATATTTGAGATATTTGTAAAGATAATCGCCAAAGATGTCGATTGGTGTACCCATTAAAGTTTTACACGAGGCTGAGGGCCACATAATCACGTGCGAGACAATTACCGGTGAAGTATACCGCGGCAAGCTAATCGAAGCTGAAGACAACATGAATTGCCAAATGACGCAAATTACGGTCACCTACCGGGACGGGCGAACAGCCAATCTGGAGAATGTCTACATACGCGGCTCCAAGATACGTTTCCTTATACTGCCCGACATGCTAAAGAACGCACCGATGTTTAAAAAGCAGACCGGCAAAGGCCTTGGTGGGACAGCGGGTCGCGGCAAAGCAGCGATACTTCGAGCACAGGGTGAGTCAGGCGCCATTTTTTACTGACTGATTTTTTTTTAACGAGCGTCTGTTTTTTTTTTTGTTTTTAGCACGCGGTCGGGGCAGAGGAACTGGTCCTCCTGGCGGCGGTCGAGGCGGTGGTGGTCCACCAGGTGCACCCGGTAGTGGCGGACGAGGCGCTTGGCAAGGCGGTCCCACAGGCGGTCGTGGACGCGGTGGATTGTAAAATACAACGCGGATGTGAAACATATTCGACTATTCATAATTTAAGGGCAAATTAATCTTAGCGGGCGGGTCGCAAACAAACCATGTTGAAGTCTTATTATTGTCAAAAGAAAACAAACAATGGAACCAAAAACTTGAATTTCAAAATGTGACTTGTTTTTTCTTGTTTTTAATTTTACCTAGAAGAAGCAGCCAGCACCAAAATTATTTGGGACAAACAACCAAACATATAAATAAATATCTATATTAATAACATCGTCGCTCTTCGAATATTATACAAAGAGAGCAATTCCATGACAGTATTACAATCTGTATATAACTTGACTGTCGACGGATAGCTCTCTTCATTTCGCTATTCGTAATTTGTTGTGAAACTTGAAGACCGCAAAGCTTTAAAAGGACAACAGACTATTAAGATTAGACAGAGGACCATTTGTTAGTTGTTCGGCAACGTCGAATATCATACAAAGAGAGCAATTCCATGACAGTATTAATTTATACTGGACTGTCGACGGACAGCTCTCTTTATTCACTTATTCGCTTTTCATCATTTCTTTCTTGGGGTTAACCAACATTTAATTGGGAGACAGACAACAGGACACATCACATCACGAACAGTTACCCAAAAAAACAATTATATTTGTATGCAAAAGTTTGCCGGGCCGGCACAAAAATATATAGACAATTTTGTATATTGATGCCAATTGAACAACAAACTGCGCACTTGGCAAAGCATTTCAAATTGAGCGAGCGACAAAAGGCATATTTTGTATTAGCCAAAAACCTAGAAGAAAGAGCAGTGCTGGCGGTTGTAGCTTTTTTCACGTCAAATCTATTTTCTACTGTATGACAAAAAGCGTAAGAACAGCAGTCAGTATCAACCGTTTTTCAAAGACTGTTCTGGAGGGCACCCTCAAATGCAGGTAAATTAAATGAGTGCAATTTAGCGGCAGAAGCCTCCATTTACAATTAATCGATGGCACGTGCATATGATCTGTGTAATGCATCTGTTATTCAATGGGTTTCAATAGGGCGAATTCAGTATATAATGGGACATTTTATACGTTGTTGTAAGCACCTACCCGAGGTGATCCATTGAGTTGGCGGAGTCAGGCTGCGGCTGCTGTTGCATGATTAGATTACTGATATTCCAAGTAAATATATATATATATATATATTTAAATTTACGATTTACGTATGTAGTATATGTGTATATCACAGTTACGTTGTGCTATATGCCTTATGTGTCTCTCTTGTGTTTTTTACGTTATCACAGTTTGGTTTACGATTCGTACAATGTTCTAGAAGTTTTACATCGAAAAGGCTTCAGAAAGGTATTCGCCTCTCTCTATATCTATGTCTCTCCCTATATTTGTTTGCTTTTACAATGGTGAACTGAAGTAAGAAAAACACCGTGTGTTTTTGGCTTGTTTACGTTTGTTTTCCCGTTTGCTGAAGCGAGCGAAGCGTTGAGCGCTTGTCTACCAACTGAAGGCATTCCAATAGCGGTGGCATCATTTATTTCAAAAAGATTTAGTTGATGTCCCACACACAAACACATTTACTCACATATATATATATTTATATACACATGTAGGTTAACCAGCCTGTGCAAATGTATGTTTTGCGTATTATAGACACAATAGATAGACAAATATAATACCGCATTGGTGGTGTTATGTGTGACCGAATAGAAACAAACAAACACGTACAGTTTAACTGTAAAAGAAAAACCGCCTTAAGGCATGTATTTAAAAATCTATTTTCCAAGATTTAGCATTGGCCCCACAATTTGTCCTAGTCTCAGGTCCAATGTACTTAGGTAGCGCAAGAGCAAAAGAAAAAAAGAAGCAAAAACAAACTAATTACATTTGCATTGCTGATGCCACTACCCCTCGAGTATATCTATGCAAATATTTGTACAGACTAGTACAAATGTAAATATATATTTATTGAGAATGCGGTTTTTGCTTTCTATCTTTTTTCCCCAAGCGATTATATACTTGATAAATTTTATTTATGGCGAAGAAATCACTACTTTTACATAAATAAATAAGGCGGTTTTGCCGTGTTTATCACGAATTATTATATTGCTCGGCACGTGAACTGTCAAAAACAAACAATCTAAGTGGCTATAAATAGCTTTAATTTAAAACAAAACAAACGATAACGATATCAAGAATACATTGACAATCGATGTCTGGCTTGCTTATTTGACGTGCTATCTGGCTTAAAAAAATGCATGTGCATTTGTATGTGCAAAACAAAAGCACATGCAAATATGGACAACAAAACGAAGAAATACAACGATTTGAATTGAAACAGTGTTATTATAATATGCAAATATGATATGTTTTTGAGTCAGCAAACGCAGTTAATGAAAATCAATCAGATAATCATTTAAATACTCAGCTGTACCACGTGACATAGACTAATACATTTTGGTTACACTTATTACTTAGTTGGTTTGCACGTTGCTACGATAGTATTAAGTTAAAAGTATAAAACAAGGCATTAAGCGTTTTTAGCCTATAATTAAGATATCTCATGAGACAGATAAGAAAACGATTGAGGCATTACCTGTGTACGTAAATGGGTCGCTGGTTGGTTGTAAATACATCAGAAAGGTATGTGGCAACTTCTGCATAAAGTTGTCTGCAAACAAACATGCTTATTTGTTGTTAGATAAATCTCAATTCAGCTTAAAGCAAACATGTCTCGCAACAAGCAGCATTAAAACTCACACCATATGCAAACAGAAGTTGAGAGATTTAAGGCATACCGAGTCATAAAATAAACTAATCATTTCCATTGTTTTTTTTTTTATAAGATAGCTGACAGCTTTAAGATGTTGATTTTAAGATAAGACAAGAAATGATAAACTGCTAAGTGGCAGCACTCGAGATATAGTGCAGCCTCTTTAATGGCCTTGTGATTCAGCACATCTGTCGTGATGCTTTTATTGGAAGCTTCTCTCTTCCCCTGTTCTTCATTCAGTCGGTTGACCCAATATTGCGCGCTGAGCTGTTCTGGCAACTTACTCACACACACCCACATGCACATATATGTATGTTGCTTGCATGTCGAGTGGAATTTTCCATTGTTTGAAAAATACATATATTTTCTGTTTGCATGTGTGTGTTTATGTGTTATTGTGTGATATGCGTGGGTGTAAATGCGTTTTTCATGTGTGTGCATTGATTGTGACGTAACGAAAGTCCGCAGACCCATCAAGCGATAAAATTGCAGCTTATTATAAGCGGATAATAGACAAAAAACAAAATGGGCAAATGGTATGACGCATAAAGCAAACGGTTCGCAATCCCAATTTGTTCTTATTAGAAAAGTCTCATACATTGCAAGTGGAAAAGTCGTTTGGGTCGAAAAAATTGCTGTATATTTTGGCAGATAACAAAGCAAGCAGATTGCAAACAATGCTGACGGGACTAAAGTTGTGTTCGGCGGAGAGAGAAAAAATCAGATAAGAGCAGCAACGAACGAATATAAAGACACAATGTTTACCGCGTAGTAACTGTAATTGCCTACGAAATCTCCATTTGTTTGCTAACAGCCTAAAAAAATTTAAGCGAAAACAACAACCACACAGCTTTATTGCTTAACAGTTTTGCCAGGCAGTTTACTGCATAATATATTACAGTACTTGAGAAAAGAGCGAATGAACAGTTGTCTAAGTAAACACCGAATAAAACAACACAATTAACGCTCACAAGCTCAAAGTCATCTGTACATATGTAATAAATGTAGAAGGGTGTTGAAACTATTAATGCGCCTTTGTGCGGAGCGTTGCCAGATTGCTGTGGCAAAGCATATCACAACAGCAATTTCTTGTTTTTCGCACGATTAAGCAATAAAGCTTTAATTGATACGCGCATGAACAGCTAATATTTATCAGTATTCCAATTTCGCATATTTTTCATCTCCACTTCAGGGCTACCATGGGGTGACAGCCACATACATATATAAATATATATATATACATATGTGAGGTGAACAAGATGGCTGCTACGAAGGAAAAACAAAATAAAATACACATAAGTAAAATAGATAACTTTTCAAAAAGGCACTTATTTTTTAAACCAACACCGATTTGAAATTAGTAAACATATTACACTTAAGACTATTGCACTATTATAAAAACTTTACATTATTTTATTGGTAACCAACAACAAACTACATAATTTTTTTGCCACCAATTGGATTGGGTCCGATTAGTTACGGTACCCGTGCACTATTTTCCATTTCCTTTTATCCACTACAAAATCGATTTTTGCACTATTTTGCTATTATTTTTTTGTATGGGACCTTGGTACCATTACTTACAGTTTATTATTCATATTTGATGGCATTTTTACACTTAATGGTTGCAACTTAACGCACAAAGAAAACAAAAATTTGGTTTTGTTTAACAAGAGTAGTTAAATAATTTTGCACTTGCGATCCGATTTCTTCGACTGCTAAATCGTATATGAAGTGAACGGATTCCGAAGCAATAGACGAAACCTAAAAGCTGGCACACGGAAATCGATTGTCTTCAGTGACACGATATTCACGATGAATACTATTATTTGTTTTGTTTTCTGAGATTAAACCGATATGTAATGCAGCTGTATATATTTCTAGTGGGAACTAATAAGTGTTGTTATCGATAGTATCATGACATTCTAGTCGATAACGATTCTTGCGTTAGTGCAGCATTGTCCGTCAGTTTTGTACGTTTCGATTTGGGGGAAAAGAAAATTAAATCTGTGAAATACGGCAAAATCTGCTATCCTTTCAACTATATAACCATGAGCGCCTTTCCAGGAACGTTCGCGTTCGACGAATATGGTCGGCCTTTCATTATTCTGCGTGATCAGGATCAGCAAAAGCGCATCACAGGCACAGATGCCATCAAGGTAAGTTAAACTTGTGATTTAAATTGCTTTTTATGATGGATAAGGGTAACCTGATAGTTTTAATGTATGGCTCCATGTCATCCAAATATGTTTTAGCTAAAATATTATTGCTAGACTTTGAAAACAATGACGCATCATTTGCCGAATGTTCCAGATGTTCTTTGTTGCCGGCTTTACGCATTAAACATACACTTTGGAACTGCGTCCTTTATAAATTTCGTTTTAAAATTGATGATAAATGCAATTTGTCAAACATACTCCTTTAAATGCCATTTAAAATGGATAAATGCAATTCTTTGATATACACTTTGTGACGTCACTTTTGCATTTTGAGGTTACAACGCCGCGCAGATGTTCGTTGTTCCGCAGACAGACGCTTGAGTCACGCGCCGGAAAAGTTCTTTATTTTTATCGAATGTTCTTTTTGTTGTTATGTTGTAGACGCACATTATGGCGGCACGCCAGATTGCCTCAACGCTGAAGACATCGCTGGGACCCAAGGGTTTGGATAAGATCATGGTCAGTTCTGATGGCGAAGTGACGGTGACCAACGATGGCGCCACCATCATGAAACTGATGGAGGTGGATCATGAGATTGCCAAGCTGATGGTTCAACTGTCGCAGTCGCAGGACGATGAAATTGGCGATGGCACCACCGGCGTCGTCGTCCTGGCTGGCGCTCTGCTTGAGCAGGCGGAGGGTCTGATTGATCGGGGCATTCATCCCATTCGCATTGCTGATGGCTTCGAGTTGGCTGCACAGTGTGCCATCAAGCAACTGGACTTGATTGCTCAACCGTTCCCCGTCGATCCGAAAAACAAGGAGCCATTGGTTCAGATTGCCATGACGACGCTGGGCAGTAAGATTGTGAATAAATGTCATCGTCAGATGGCTGAAATGGCAGTCGATGCGGTACTGAATGTAGCCGACATTGAGAAGAAGGATGTCAACTTTGAGCTGATCAAAATTGAGAAAAAAGTTGGTGGACGCATGGAAGACTCCATGCTGGTCAAAGGCGTCATTGTCGACAAGACCTTGAGTCACTCGCAAATGCCCAAGGAACTGAAAAATGTGAAGCTGGCCATTCTTACCTGCCCCTTCGAGCCACCGAAGCCAAAGACCAAGCATAAGCTGGATGTCACCTCGGCAGAGGATTACCGTGCACTGCGGGAATACGAGCAGGAGAAATTCACCCAGATGGTCAAGCAGGTGAAGGATGCGGGCGCCACCCTCGCCATCTGTCAGTGGGGCTTCGATGATGAGGCCAATCATCTGCTGCTGCAGCAGGAGTTGCCCGCAGTGCGCTGGGTTGGTGGGCCGGAGATTGAACTGATTGCGATTGCCACCGGCGGTCGCATTGTGCCCCGCTTCGAGGAGTTGACACCTGAAAAACTGGGCACTGCCGGCCTCGTCCGTGAGATGGGTAAGTTACCAAATGCGAGTTGACTCCCCATCTACAAATATCTTTTTCCCCTCTGCAGCCTTTGGCACGTCGAAGGACAAAATGCTGGTCATCGAGGAGTGCAAGAACTCCAAAGCTGTTACAATCTTTTTGCGCGGCGGCAATGCAATGATCATTGCGGAGGCCGAGCGCTCAATCCATGATGCCATCTGTGTGGTGCGCTCCCTGGTGAAGGATTCGCGTATTGTTTATGGTGGTGGTGCTGCCGAGATCAGCTGCTCTCTGGCTGTGGCCAGGGAGGCCGATCAGCTCTCCACGCTGGAACAGTATGCATTCCGTGCCTTTGCCGTCGCCCTGGAGAGCATTCCCCTTGCGCTGGCCGAGAATAGCGGTCTGCATCCAATTGAGACACTGTCGGAGCTGAAGGCATGCCAGGTGTCGGAGAAGAAACCGAGCTTGGGAGTCGATTGCATGCTTACCGGCGATTCGGACATGAAGAGTCACAATGTTGTCGAGTCGCTGCACTCGAAGAAGCAACAAATTCTCTTGTCCACCCAGCTTGTCAAGATGATACTCAAGATCGACGATGTGCGCTCCAAGAATCAAGGCATGTAAATCATGTCACACACAGCTACCCAAACACAAACATCAGCAACACATACACACACACACACGCATAACTCTTCGCTTCCTGCTCTGCGCTCCTTTCATGCATATATCTTAATATATTTGTATATCTCTGTATTAATTGTTTTCTTTTATTAATCAACACAATTCTTTGGAAAAGAAACAAAATCAACAGCACCTAAACGGAACAATTGCGTTCAAATAAAATACAACTAAATACAAAATTTAACACAAATTTCTAAAAATTAGCTACTATTATTCTATACAAAGCAATGTTGATCAGTCAGGATAGGGATCAAGTTATAAAAGGTTCAATTGAAAATTTCTCGGTCAAACTAGAAAACTAAACTTTTTTGCCATTTATGGTTGCCAGCTGACTCCGGTTGAGTTGGTCGAAGAAGAGCAGACCTGCCGCTCGCTCCACCGTCTCGGGCGGAACTTGGAACACTTTCAGCGGTGTGTCGTTGCTGATGACCCTGTTGGGCATCACGTATGCCTCCATGTGCAGCTTGTTGTCCGCCGCCGTCTCACCAACAATAACTTTGTAAAAGTGGGTGGGCACAGCCACCGTATTGGTACCAATTACCTCGTACTTGACGTACGTCTTCCCGTCATCTTCCTTGTGGGGCAGGTAAAGGGGACCCGTGCAGACGTAGACATTGGCGTAGATCTGCGTCAGTTTGCGCACGTGCGACTCCAGCGTGTTCCACGCGTCCCTATTGAAGCCCTGGCCCACCTGGGGCGCCATGTTTGAGAGCAGAAAGGTGTCGTCGCAGTGCTTCTGATGCAGTCGATGATTGCCCGCAGCAGCCATGTGACCACGATCGTAGCCAGAGCGACGATAGTCGGTGTTCTGGGCGCGGAAATAGGGATGTATGCTTTCGTCTGACTTAAAATCGGACTTTGCACGATCCACGTCCGAATTCTTGGCCACTGACTGGGCGGTGAGGTGCTCGAACACCCAGTGGGGCACCCGAGTCCGTCTGTCGTAGGACAACACATAGTCCGACTGGGAGCGTATATTATCGAGGCCGGGAAAACCGTATTTCATGATCTGCGTGATGCGGGACGGCGTTGCCGTGCGGTTTAACTCATTGGCCGGGATAAGTGCAGCGGCTGAGACGGTTCCAAACACGGGTAATCCAGGTAAACGTGGAAGTTTCTCGAGGCCACATTTGCTTTGGTCATTGGTCAGGTGGCGTTTCGTATAAGAGCCCAAAAAAAAAGCACTTATGGCTGTGGCGCCGATTGCCAAGATTTTTCGTACTTGTGGCCGACTCATTTTGGATTGCAGTTTTATTGATAACTTTAATTATTTAAAACCGTTTGCTTATTGCACAATTATCACATTGTCAGCTGTTTGAAAGGGCGTGTGACTGTCGCAGGCAAAGAAGAATATGCCGAACTCGCATTAAAAAATACTATATTCGGTAAAGCAGCATTGTAAGTGCAAGTTATTGATACGTTTTGAGAGTACATGCGCGGACAGAAAGCTGAATAATATAATAGCTATAATAATAAATCTGGTTACTTTCACATCCTCATGGACCAATGAAGTGAATAAAGTACTGAGAAAAATGTTTAACTTACATATATATATTTATATATATATTTGCCTTAACACAATCGGTCAACCAAGTCTTGTTCCGAGTACATACTCTATGAGAAAAATAATGATATCAAAAGCATCTCACCCCAGTGGTATGTCATAAGTGGACTCTGAATTATCACACAATATCATGCCATCCACAATATCTCCCATAGGATTTTACAGGCAGTTTAGAGCTACAAAGTCCACAGCTTCAGTGGACACTAAGTTATCTCTCACACTAATTAGCATTTACAATGCTGGCTATATAAATAGGTCCATTGACACCGAAAGTTTAATTTGATTACGATCAACTTTAACCGCTTCGCAGCTTACTAGTTTAATATTATTATTATTATTATAATTCATACACAGATTACAGATTAAGATTAAATACATAAGTACAAGTTTTATCGTCAGCACGAATTGGTGATTAACGTTAAAAAGCTTGGATATATTTTGTAAATTAATAAGTTAATTGGGTTGTTTTTTGTATATTTGATTATGACGGAAAATTGTATCCAATCTCATTAGAAAATCACGACACATTTTACAAACGGTGAGAAAATATTTCGCTTCGTCATTGTTACTTAGAGCTAGAAAAAGTGCGGGTGGCAAGAGCGGGAGGACAGGTGGCGGGTGGCGGTTGCCTTATTGGAAAATCTGTTAATTGGGGAAACTAAGCGCTACTTAAAATGCTTGCTGCTTCGCGTGTTGCGGCTGCTGTGCCTGCTAGCATGTCTCTTTGTTGCAATCAACGAAATTGCTAAACTCGGTCGCATTTGGCGGCCCCTCGCTATACAGATATGTCACTGGCCAGAGACGGGCCGCAGCAAAATCGCTGAGACTTTGCAGTCCGCCGGGTCGCGGCGGATGCTGGTTGTATTCGCTGCTCGCCGCCGTCGCTGGCTGGTTTGGCTGATGCTTTGGCTTCTGTTTACTGCTGCTGATGCTGCTGGGCAGGCCTAGGCTGGAGTGCGTCGGCCTCGTGCCGTTCTTGCTTCCGGGATAATAACGATCGCTGCACTTCCGCCATTGATCCGGCTCGTCGCCCACAAAGCACCTGTTTCAAATACAGAGTTTAAATTTTAATGTATCGTGTTAAAGTTTAAATAAAGCTTATAATGTGTTTTATGTCTAATTTTATTTCCAATTTTTACTACATTTAAAATATATTTTTTGACTCCATATTTAAATTTTGTTTATTTAATAGCTTTTTCAACAAAAATTTTTGTTTATATTTGACTTTTATATAGTTTTTATTTGTCACTTATAATTTTTGAGGCAGCAAAAAAAGAAACTTAAATTAAATATGTTTTAATATTTTTATAGAAAATTTTACATACATATAATTATTTAACATTCAACTTTTATTTAAAATGCAATAAAAAAAGTTTAAGCATTAATTATTTTTTGCATAAATAAATAATTACTTTTTTGGTTATATTTAGTTTTGAATCAAAATTAAAAATAAACACTTTCAAATTGACTTTAAAACTTCAGCTTTAATTGTAGGATTTCAAGATAATTTACTCACCAGGGATAATCGAAGCCGCGACTGTATCCACAAGGATGATCCGTCTTGCAGCAGTAATCCCATGATCCGATTTCTGTGCCATCCGTTTCACAGGAATAGAAACCGGTTACGAGATTCTTCTCGCAAGGACTGTTGCGACGACAGGGTTTGCCGGATACGGTATAATGTCGCCAGGCAAGGTTGCCTTTTTCAAATGAAAGGTTAGTCAAGGATAGACACAAAGCGTAATCCGTTAGGCATGCGCTGGTTAGTACATTAAGAGGATCAGGGGGAAATGGGGGGATTCGACTTTGTTTTGCGGTTATTTTTGCGTTGAAGGAGGGTCTACTGTACATTCTGGTTGTAGTAGTAGTGGTCTATATATGTTCTTTACATGGATATGTACATTCTCCGCCGTTTACAAGCTAGTTTTACAAATACAACTAAATTACTAATTGCTACGTTTTGGGGATTATTGACAGTTGAATTTTATGGGATATTCCGCTGATTATTTACACAATGGTGGACGTGCAACAGGTTAAGAGTGTCAGTTTACCAGGTTCACGGAATATGTCCATGCGACGATCATTATTCACACTCGACCCCCCAATTGTGTTGACCTTGTCGCGACAGGTCCAATCGAAGGGATTCCACGCGAACAGCCAATAATCGCGCTCCTTCGAGTGCGTATAATGTACATCCAGCTTCAACTCCGTCTGATCCAGATCCGACATTTCACAGTTGCCATTGGAGCTGGAGTGCACAAACATGACCATGTTGTCGACTTGAAGGTGCAGTCAATCCATGTACTTACCCAAAGCTGAAGGCATAGCACTTGAATTGGGTCGTCTCCCTGAAGTGTATGCACTTCTTTTTGCAGGCCATTTCCGAGGTCACCGTCATGACCTTCTTGATACCAGGTGGCAGTAGTCGTGCCGGCGATCCATAGCCCAAATAACACACTGTAGGAGAATATTAATAATATTTATAAATTTTTTGTAAGAATTTGGATATTTTTAACGTACGTTTCTTGTGTTTCTCATCCATAATGGGTTGGATTTCGCAGCCATGGCCATAGCTGGCGCGCTCAAATATGTCGAAGGCGGCATCCAAGATAAGATGTCGCTCCTTGTCCATGTCCCTAACGGGCCAATCGCTCAGCTGGCAGTTGTCAATGACGCCCGCATGCCGCTGCTGGCCATAGCGGAAGGCAAAGGCGCGACAGGTGAACTTCATGGAACGGATGCACTCCATCTCGCACTCGCCCACAGTGCGCACAGTCAGAGAGTCCCGCACGATGGACTTGAAGAAGCGTGTGGCATCAAAGGCGCGGAAGAAGCACTCTGCAAGGCATCAACAAAGTATTTTCGATTTTTCTACTTATATTAAAATTATTTATTCATGTGAATTTCATTAATTTTAATGTAATTTTTATTATACTTGTTTTGGCAATGGAATTAACTACCTCAGAGCCTTTAATATGTTGTTAAAATCTAATTTTAATATGTTATAATGATCTAATACGAAGAGAGACTTAGAAACTATTCTTAATGATTTTAAATTAAAGATTTTTATGTTAAAGATTGCTAGAAGTTTTCGACAATAAGTTAGCTTGAGTTGATTGACAAAAAGTTAGCTTTATAAAAAACAAATATATAAAAAATGCTACTAAAAATTACAAATAATTTATTTAATATTAAAAATGTATTTAAAGTAATAATTCAAATTGTAAACATTTAAAAAAGGGCTTCAATTTAATTAAGAGAAAAAAAACTTTTAACAACTTAACTAAAACACTGTTTTAAATAAAAATGCTAAATTAAGATTTCAAATATTCTATGGACTCACGTGCATTGCGTGGATCGGAGAGTGCCGTGCTGGGATTATCACTGCGTCGCGGTGGTTGTGTAGATGGCTGCCTGCACACATCCATATCATCGGCCATGGAGTAGATGTCGTAGTCCCGATCCGGCTCAATGTCCACATAGTAGTCGAGCATATTTACAGGCCTGTCGCAGAGCATGCAATTGTTGCGACCCGCCTGGTTATAGCGATAGCTATATGTGTGGCAAATGTAACTGGGACGCTGATCCGAGCAGAGACGCTCGCATTCCGTGAGTGTGGGCACATTAAAGGCATGCTTCACGGCCGTCTTGTGGAGTCGGAAGCCTTCGCTAGTCTTGGCGGAGCATTCTTAAAACGGGCAAGAACAATATATATTAAAGTGGCCATTTATGACTCAATCCGTTGCTTACCATCTGGTCCTGGTCTCCTGGTCCACTTTTGCCTGTAGTCGTTGCGCAGGCGTGGATATTCATTGTCGTAACTGGAGCCTGGATAGCGGAGCACCGAATTCGACTCACGTGGCGGCTCCCGATGGCTGGTTCCCAGCTCAAAGTAGTTGAAGCCATGCTGATCCTCCCTTAGTCCGTATTGCGAGGAGCTATGCTTGTTGCTGATGCCATAACTGCTCCCATAGCTGCCATAGTTCTCCTCGGCCCCTATTAAATAGGGCACAAACTTGCTGGGCTTTTCGTAGGCAACGTTGCCCGAACTGGGACCATCCCTGTCAAGGTAGTTGTGCGACGGACCCGTCGCTGGCGGCGCAGGCCTACTCGGCTCATGCGGCCGATATGGCGAGTAATCATGCCCTGGACGATAGGAGGGTCTGAACTTGTCAATGCGATCGGTTTCTGGTCGTGGCGGACGGTAGTCAGAGCTATCGTATCCTGAGCTGCTGGGCAACGTTTCCCAGCGATCGGGTCTATAGCGGGATGGTGACTCGGGTCTGCCATAATCATGTCGATCTATATAGTCGGGTCGCGAGTGATCGCCAAAGCTGCTGGGGGGCGTGTGACCATAGAAGCCAGTGCCCGAGCTATGCGAGGAGAATTCAAACGCGGATGAGGAGCTGGAGGAATGGGAGCTGTGATGGTCCGTCGAATAAGGTCGATGTTCGTAGGAGCTGCTGCTTGGGGGACCCGACGGACCGCGATAGTGATCCACAGCGGTGCTGCGGTGTGGCGGCGGTGGCGGTGATCTATAATTATCGCGATCTCGATCGCGATCGCGATCTCCACCATAGGAGCTGCCGCTGGGTCCAGGTCCACTGCTGCCTGGCTTAAAGTAAATCGGATTACTGCTCACTGGACCCTTGGAACAGTCTTGGCAGACATTGCGACGACAGCTGCTGGGCGCATTGCGATCCCGCTCATAGTAATCATAGTCGGGATGCCTCAGCAGATTCGAGTCGCGTCGATTGGCACTCGAATAAATTTCCATTTGGGACAGCGGCATCTCGATCAGCTCACAGTCGCCCTGGCCATGTCCCGACGGATCCAACCGATAGTTGAAGCCCTCGCACATGAACCGCTTCTCCTGGCCGCACTCCCGCATGCAATCCTCCACCCGTTCGCAGGATATGGACCGACGCACCCAGTGCTGAGCGACTCGCTTGCCGGCCAACACACGACGAAAGCAGGCTGCAATTAAATAACAACAAAAACCAAAACAAAAAGAGGAGTTATTTTCGGAGTGCCGAAAATGAAAGTTTCCTGATAGTTTTTCTACATTTTGAGAAAATAATTTTGGGGCAAAACCTTCTCTGTGCCATATTTTTCGAGTATCAAAAATTAATTTAAGTATAGATATGTCTGTTAAGAAAAATTAAATTTAAAATTTGGACTATGTTGCGAAGGAAACAATTATACTTGTTTACAAAATGTGGAGAATAATAATAATAAGAAGCCAGTTTAAATAAGATATATATATATATATTAGAATATGTTGTCAACATAAAAACTCTTGCAATTTGTAAACGTATAAAAATTGCACTTCAAATGTTTCTGCTCAATAAAAAAATATATTCTTTGTTCAATTTCTATAACAGATTTTGTGTCAGAATAAAAAAATACCCAATTGCAAGGGTATAAAACAGTTAAAGATGCTGCAGCAAATACAGTCAACAAGTTGAAGCGGTTAGTGAAGCAATCTTCACTTTAACTCTGGCCGAAAAAGTAAAGAAGAAGCAGAAAAACATGGTCATAAGCAGAAAGTCAGTGAAGCGTTTAAAACGCGCTGCCAGAACTCCAAGATCGGGGGCTCCATATTGCTTCATGTGTATGTTTTGTATTTGTTTTCGTTTTTTTTTCTTTTAACGTCACATCCGCTGCTGCTGTAAATTATGTTCGAGTCATGTTTTGCGACGCCAACGGACACTTGTATCACCGCCCCCTCTCAAACATAACTGCCCTCGCCCACCCATCATCACACGTATAATTTACAGGGCCGTTGTACAGATAATCGGTGGAAAATTGCCGCTGAGCAGCGGCTTGGAGGAGTCGTTGTTCTCTTTGTTTTTTCAATTTTTCATTTTTTTTGTGTACAAATTATGCAAAATACTTTAAGAGTGTCGTTTTGGGCCAAGTGCATTGACCGAGTTGAGAGCACAACCAATTCAGCGTCTTACCTTTGGCATCCTCCACAATGATAATTGTGCTGCTTATGTCGCTGCTGCTGTGGCGTGTTGGACTTACAAATGTGGCACTGCTGCCGCTCAAGAAGAGCTGCAGCAGCTGCGGCAGCAGCAAGTGGAACACTGTTTGCAACCGCATTGAAACGCGCTTAGCGAAGCACTAAAAAAGCTTTCAAATATGTTCCGATTCTTTTTATAATCGCGCGCTGGTTTTCAATTACGTAAGCGAACGGCGATTTGTTCTAATTGAATGTCAATTGCGAGCAGTGAAAAGCTAAACGCAGGCGCAGCAGCTATTAAACAGTGAGAGTTCACACACACTCGAACACAAACGCACACTCCACAGGATATTTAAATACGTATACTTATTTACGGCGACTGCGACGCGCAGCGATGGGGATTCTAATGGCAAATGAGCAGCTGCTGTGGTCAAGCTTGCGGTTTTATATGGTATTACAAAAATGCTTGAGCGCTCGAGCGTTTTTCCCCAGCTACCGTGGAAAAAGCTTCAATTTGCGGCAAGGGCGAGAGCTTTTTTGTTTCTGTTCTCTCGCTGCGGCTATGTATCATGTGCCATTATTACGGTTCCACCGGGGGTGGGGGAGTGGGGCTGCGTTGTGGATTCTATGGAGCCTTGAATCGTTACTGTTGTTTTATTTTATAATGAGTATTTTTTGGTAGCAGATTGCTTATCTTTAATTCAGATGAAATTACGGGGGCACTTGGTTAGTTGGTACCTTTGGGGCAATGTGCTGTGCGCCGAGCAGCAGCCAAGCGTGAATTGACTTCACTCAAGGATGCTGGCGATAATCAAATTAAATGAAAGACCGAAAGATGAAGAAGACTAGCGAGATATAATAAATGTGAATTCAAAGAACTCCAATTTCTGCTAACTGAGTTCTAGCTCGAGTTTCGTTTGGAAACAGCAACAGGTGTGTCAAATGTATGTTTGAATTTCATGGACTCAGATACAAATACAAAACGCTGTCTAGATAAGCTAAATAATAGATATTTACCATTGAAAATTATAGTGTTGAACATAAGCAGCAAATTCCTAAGAAATATAATTCTGTGTAAGTTTATATATATTACTATACCTTTAATTCTAATTAAACTAAGCAATATAAATTTAAAAAGAGGCTCGTTAATTTATTACATATCTTGAAATTTGTTACAATAATATTAATAAGTTCGTTGCCTAAGTGTTTTGCATCTTGGTCCTCAAACAAAGCTGTTGCATTTCGTTGTTCAAGTCTTGGCAATTCCATCGATCATCGCAACAACAACAACAAGAAGAACACCACCCCCCCCCCCCCCCCACACACACACACACTGCATATCCACTTTTAGATGCAGCACAAAAAGCCAGACAATTTGAGCGCATTTCCGTTTCTTAATCAATGTCACTGCTGTCAGTTCAATGGTTGGCTTTTTTTCGGCCTACAAGATTTGCATACAATGCAGCCTGCCTTTCGGGGCGCTTGTTCAAGTGCAGTTGCTCTTGCACAATCTCAGCAAAGTAGCCAAAAACAAGCTTACAAAAATATGCGTGCTACACTTCCGCTCTACAGCGCAAAAAAGAAAAAAAAAATCTCATTATTCGTATGGCAATCTTCAGAATTAGCTGCTTAGATCTGTCCCACGCCCAATAAAGTCAAGTAGCAAACGCGCACGCAGAGCAACGATTTAATTACGTTGTCAGATCGTAACTGGCGTTTGAACTTGGCTTATGTCACCTCAGCATGATACTATTCTGAAAGTTCACGTACAGTACGTACTCGTCACACTCGAGAAACTCCAAAGGGAAGTCGAGTCTAAAATCAAAATATAAATGACTCTTTGATGAGTTGGCAGCGCAATTTTAGAATTGTCATAAATCTTTTGCACTTGACAACCTAACCAAAATAAATAAACCTATCTTAAGTACAGATGACATCATATGTGAAATGAAAATGTTGGTGTTCGAGTTGAAAAGTTAAAAAACGTCGTTTATGGTAAGCTTGTATTAAATTAAGTTCTATACCATTTTGTAGTGTTATGCTATTTTCAGATTCTTCAATATAGCACATTATTTTAAGCTTAATAATCATTTTTGAACTATTTTTGTAGGTTTTTTTTAAACCTTCAAAGCTTTTTTCCAATATTAATATATAATGCAGAATGCAGGCTCATTGATAACCCACTTTTTGGCATTAGTTGCCATTTTTCATAAGATTTGCTTGACATTTATTTCTTTATTTTTATTTTTCATTCAAAATGCGAGTTGCGGTCACTTATTTTGTTGTCCACGCCGTGAGCTCGATTACTCGAGCTCGATATATTTAGTATGGAAACTGTTTTGGGCACATGCAAGCAGCGACTGTCTGCTGTCCACCGTCCACCCACTCAACAGAGAGATTGCGCTTTATGTTTCGCTAATGGGTTTTTAGTTTTGTTATGCAAATAAAAGCGAATCAAAATGTGGGTCAAATGCCCGCTCCTCCTCCGCCCTACTGCGCCCGTTCGTAATGAGTTTTAATTGTGCGCAATGTTAATTCTAGGTTATTTTGTTGTTACACTCTAAGCCCAAATAGCAAACAAACTGCTTCCAAACCCACCACTGCATATGTTAGCTGGGCGCGAATCCAAATTAGTTGGGACAATGATAGAGTTAAAGAGTAAAGTGAACATTACACTACTTACCATTCATCTCATCCATGGGATAACGATCGCGATCTCTGTCACCAGCCATCTGCATTGGGGGCTCTGAAAGATATATTCAAAGATTAGAAACTTTAGCCTTGCAGATCTTTCTTCTCTCACAATGTTGGAGCCTTGCTTAAATCCTACTTCAGGCTTAAAATACCTTAATATCTTAATTTTAAAATGCTAGTTTAGTTCTTACTTTTACTGCCGTGCATATAATCACCGGGATTGAAGTAAGTGGATATGGTCTTGTCATCATCGTAGCCGTTGTCATAGCCAGGTCGCATGACGCTACCATTGCGGCGTACATAGTCATCTCTAGGAGGTGGCGATGGTCTGTCATAGACGGGTGGATGCGCCGAAGAGCCTGGACTGGGTTCATAGATTCCATCATGTGCGGCATGTGGCGGCGGATCAGGTCGATTGGTATAGTCCGGACGCGGCTCGCGATGCCCATCGTAGGGGGACGTCGGTCGCGGTCCATGTACGATGGTTGTGGAACTGTCATAGGGTCGAGCTGGGGAAGGACGCGGATAGTCGGGTCGGTCACTACTATAGTCCGGACGTGGCGCATAGCTGGGACGATCACTGGCAGTGGGACGTAGAGTAGTGGGAGCATAGCGTTCCGGAGTGCCATAGCTATAGCCATTGCCATAGCCCAGGCCAAAAATGGGACTTGGCGGGCTGTGCGGCGTTGGACGCAATCCATCGTTATCCATGGCATGGCCATATAGGGGCCTATAACGGTCATCCACTTCGGGCACATTGGCGGCATATCCGCCGGGTATGTAGAGGTCCTCATTTGGCGCCGGGTAGTTGTGCTCGTAGAGCGTTGGATATTTGTAAAGTGGATAAATCTCATGCGAGAAGTACAAACGATCTCCAAAGCCAGGTGAGGGCAACGACGGACCCGGTGGTGGTAACGGAGATGATGGCAGGTGATGATCGTTTTTATCGGGATGATCGGTGTGCGGCGTGGGATTGACAACGAGTACTGGGGTGTTGCTCACATCCAGCGGTCGATTGGGCAGATTCACGGGCGTTACGCCCGTACTGATGGGACTCGATGGTGCCCCAATCGAATTGTCGCTCAAATCGAAACAGTTCGTTTTGCGCGCATACAAATCAAAGTCGGGATCGAAAATTACACCACCCGGCCGCCCGCCCCCACCAGCATTGTCATACTGCTCCGATGACAACTGACATGTGCCGTTTCCGCGTCGATGCACACTGCAGCAACAAAAATAAAATCAAAAGTAAAGTCAGTTTCACATTTGTAGAAAAAAAGTAAATGTTGGGTAATCGCTAGTCAGTTGGCCAGTGCAATCGCAATTCGCCAATTGCAATTCGTATTTACCCAAATGAGATGGCCTGACACTTCTCGCCCGCCTGCAGGCACTTCTCCTTGCACATCTTCAGCGAGTTGGTGTCTTCGGTGCGGAAGGTCTTCTCAAATGGCAGCATTGCCTCCAAAGCGATTCGCTCAAAGCAGTCTGCAACATAACAACAAAAAACAAAGAAATAGTTGAAATCAAACAACTTACTAAATTGGCCAACACCAAATTGGCCAAAGGTTCACTCCACTCCTTGTTGTGTAATATAGCGACCCCAAAATTCGTCATAGTTTCAACAGAACACAGCCAACTCCAACTGTTGATGATGATGTCACCGGTGGACAACACTTGCACTTTCAAGGCTATTTTTGGGTGGGTTACTCCACAGTACGGCAGGTTAGTTTTACTGGCTCGGCAATTGTCTCCATAGTTGCGCTTTGTTCTTTATTTAAATTTGAATTTTATTTGGCTTGCGTGCCGCGTGGACGCAGTTGACTGCCATTAACCCATGTGTGGCCCATAGAATTCTGGCAAATGGTACTTGCCACAAACAGTCACATGAATAATTCAATAAGGTCAAACACTACAAATAAATACATTTTGTGGTTCCCTGAGCAATTTGTGTCTGTGTTGCATGATGGATTATTGGCCCTCAGCTTTATATTTTCTGACTAAATATTATTCATATTAGGCCGAAAGTGATTAAGGTATTTTCTGTTGCTATAAAATATATAGTTCTGTCATAGCATTACTTTTTATTTTAAGAGATTCCATACTAACGACATTCACTTAGTGAAATCTGTGAGAAAACTCTGTTCTTAGGTAAACCTCCATTTTATATTTGGGCTTGTAACTTTAATAAACTCTTAAGTTTTGACACATTAGACACATCATAATTTTATATAAATTCGTCTAAGAGATTAATTATTTTTAATTTCCAAAAGCTAGCTATGTTATCCGATTGTCTTCCCAAACATTATTGGTTAATAAATTTTTGAAGATTTTAATCAACTGATGAACTAATGGATATGTTAGCAAAGATTAAAATACGGATTAAACTAAAATATATTTATGCCAAACTAACATTGCCTATCAAGTATTCAAGATTTTGTTGTTGTATACATACATAAATTGTTGCAAATGATTTTAGGAGTTGTAGTCGATTCTCAGGAGTGTTTAGCTAAATTGCCCACTTTATTGATCCACCTATGCTAATTTGGACAACTACATAAAACATTATATGGCCCATTATAATGGTTTTAGTATCTTAGAACTTGTTTGTATATTTGATTAACTTAACTGTACTCAGGTTAACCCCCTCAATTGTATTAGAGAACTAGTCATTATAAACGTTTATTACTCATGCATGTGGATACTGCTAGTACTAACATTTCTATAAGCGCATAAGTGTTATGCTCATGTATTATGTAGTAATGGATTTGTATGTTTCAGCTGCTGCTTACCATTACGTGCCGAGACCAGTTGATTATCCACAGTGAGTGCGTCAATTCGATTCCAAAGCAACTGCAGCAACCAGATCAGCACAATGCGCTGCCTGAGCTGAGTTTTGAGCAACTGGCACATTTGCAGCAGAAATAATTTCCCTTTTGATTTTTACACACACAATTTCGAGATTATTATTTTTTTATATGTATATATTTTTTTTTTTTGCTTTTCACTTATTCACTTCCTTTGGCATTATTGAGTATTTACATTGGGTTGGGGAGAGTGAACTGTTTGGATCGAAGGGAGTTTGGGAACTGAAAGACAGCGCTTAGCAGAAGACGCGTAAAACCTTCTATTTCTGTTGCTGTTTCTGTTTCTATTTCTGTTTGTGCCGCTGTTTCTGCTGCTTCTTCGCTCTTTCTTTCTTTTCTTTTGTTAAGTTCGCGTGCCAGTGGGCTTCATTTCTTTGAGCAAATTTTTTTGTGGCTTTCGCGTTACGTTTCGCTACTTTTCACATTCTTTTCACCGTTAATTATGTTGCCAAAATATGCAGATCGTTAAAGATGAGATGTGGGATCGCTTATTAATGGGTTCGCCCCACAGCTTGATTTTGCTTCTGAAGCTGAAAATGAAGATCAACATTTATGAGATTGCCTTTGTGTGTGTGTTTTTGTGTGTGTTGAAGCGAACGTGTCATTAACCCGACTGGAAGCATGTTCTTTTTGGGCTTCCTTGATGACGCCATAAGTTTGGTCGCCTGCCTGCCTGTTCTGGAGCCTATGACCTTTAGGCAAACATTTTGTTTTGCCCACTTGGTAATTAACAATTTTTAAATGACAAAGTGCTCAGTAATGCGTAAATACAATTGCCATCATTGCCGTCGTACTTGGGCAAATTTAAAGCCAAAAGCAAAATATTCAAAATTATAAACCAAAATTAACAAAAAAAAACACGACTAAACAACTAAAAATCGCACATTGGCCACTAAAATAATTAATTATTGCCCTGGGAGAGAAACAAAACCGGCAATTAATCTGCTATGACAGCTTGAGAAATATTAAATGCTAAATATTAAAAATATGAATGAATATTTGAATGCTGCTGAAATTAGAATTTGAAATATGCATATGTGTTTGTGTGTGTATGTAGACATAGGAGAAAAGTGAGTGCTCAAATTTCACCATGGTGTTAAGTATTGCGGGCTTCTCAACGCCATTTCGCCACTTTTGGTGAGAAATGTAGCAGAGATAACGGTAAATTTGATTACCTAGCTTCCGTTGCGCTTTGACATTTTGGCAAATGCGCTAATGACAAGAAAGCTTACACACACACGCACATACACACACACGCCCACACACTGACACAACGACACGCACAACTTAAACACACCCACAGTTAAATGAAATTTCTAAATGCAGCCCGATTTCGAATTTACTTGCTTTGATTTGAAGTAATTTTGTTACTATTTTTGTTTGCATTTGTTTTAATTCTTTATTTTATTTTATTTTATTTATTTTTTGCTCTTCGCTTTCGTTTCTCGTTTTGTTTTTAGTTTTGCTTTTTTTTGTAACGCTGCGACTCGAAACACGAAGCGCCGATCCGCACTCGCTAAACAATTGAAACTGAATAAAAATTCTGATTTAGTTGTATTTGAAACTCATCGGATGAGCAAAAAGCAGCGGTACAAGCAGCGGCAGCAGCAGCAGCAGAAGCGTTGCGGCAGCACCAACATCAAATAAAAGCATCACACTCTTTTGTTGTTGCTGTTGTTGTTGGTGTTTACGGCGTTTACATTTGAACTCAGCTGAAGGGGAGAACAAGGGAAAACAAAATTGTTGCTTGAGGCACTGAAGTTTGGCGCTCGAGTTGATCATTATTATTATTATTATCATTAGCAATACCACGCTGCGCCCACTTCAAATCTGAGACATGGTACTGAGCAGCAGCTATTGGTGGGGTTTCGAGCAACCTGGCGCTTGCCTTGACGTAGCCATTGTCACCATTGTCGCCGTCGTCGTCTTTTGCCTGCCTCCATTTCCTATAATAGCTGGCAATGACTCAAGCAAAACTGCTTCAAATTGTAAAATGGAATTTGAGTGCATGTTGCAAAACGCATATTTTGTACACTATGTATCTAAGTTTAGATATTATCGATTTAAATCTCTCCTTTACTTGTCTGCCATCAAGGTAGGAATGTAAAGTTGTGGATAGTGCCACTCCTAGTGTTCGAATTTAAATTATTACTTCAGGCTGCGTAATATTTTTAGTGTCTTACCAGCACCAGTTAATATTAAGAATGCATTCTCGCCGTTTAATTTCAGACAGGAACTGTCCTAAGTCAGGCGGCTATACAATATTTTAAGACAGACTAGGTGGACATGCCCCTCATATCGAGTGCTTCACCTGCTCCCCCATAATTCAAGATTTTGCTTTAATCTGAAAGCTACACCATGAAGATTAAAAATCGATTCAGTATCAAAAAAAACTAAGTTTATGTTAAGTAAGTTATAAGTTATATGTTTAAAATTATTTATATATATATATTTTTATATATATTATATATATATAATTATATATATTTATTTTATTTCATACTTAGATACAAATTCTTATATTTTTTTTTAGGGAATAATTTCAATTTAGTAGAAAACTATTTAATTAATACGCGTTTCCTTACACATTTGTAGGACCCCAAAGAAAAAAGTGTATGAATGGGCGTAATTATTTTTGTGCGCAATTAGAGGCAAGAGTTTTTGACTGCAACTGTAGTTGTTCGCTGGTTTGTTGTAGAATTAGAAAAGCAGTTAAATTTGAAACCACTGCAGAACCAGAACTTAGACTCAGACCAGAAAGAACCAGAGAAGGGCATAATAATTTCTTCAGCAACTTTTACGCTTTGTTAGAGCCACTGAAATTGCTCAGTTCACATTAAATAGACCTGGTATTTAGCTGGCCAATGCAACTTAAAGTTCGACAAATGGAAACATTGCCCTCGTGGCACCTGAAGCGTTAATTGGTAAAGTTTTCAGCTGCAGCTACTTACCAAAATAGTTGAAAAAGTTTTTGTGATTGAGCTCAAATGTGTGTGTATATTTTTGGGGGCTTTATAATTGGCGACACCTTTAAGTGTCGACCTTGTCATGCTCGCTGACGTCGTCTAATTCAGGCCGGGGCTGTTCTTCATCAGCGCTTCGGCAAAAACTACAACTTCGACGTCGACGTCAGCGTCTGTGTGGATGCGGCGGCAAGCGTTAGGGAGTAGCTGCCCCAAAAATTCGCTGGAACTCAAAGCAAAGCTTCACTGAACTCAGCTCTACACTTAATCTAAGCTAATTTGCATATAGCAAATAACAGGAATTCTTAAGAACCAAAAAAAAGCGAGGTGCAGCATTTAGAAGGCTACCCCTAATTGCTGTGTG
Organism: Drosophila fungiperda; assembly: GCA_035042345.1. Classification (NCBI taxonomy): domain Eukaryota; kingdom Metazoa; phylum Arthropoda; class Insecta; order Diptera; family Drosophilidae; genus Drosophila; species Drosophila fungiperda. Next base: position 412,007 of record JAWNLM010000177.1, read on the forward strand.
ATTATAAAATGGCAAAGGCAAAAGATGAAATAACCAATAAAAAAAAATAGATATAAATAGATATATTTTATTTGAATTTGGCATGGGAAAGATATTGCACAATGTGTGTATATTGATTTTATATTTGAGGGGCGCTCTGCTCCACATTGGCACTTCAAAAACGATTGCGTGCTAGTGCGGCCATAGTGGCAGGCATCCGAAATCGCTCAAAATTCAGCGGGGCAAAAAGCGATTCGCGCACGCGCTTCGACTGACAAATACGGAAAAGCAACAATAATAACAACAATAACAACAAGAACACTAAACATTTGGAATCACGTTTTACAGCGTAAAAAATTTGAATATGCAGCGTGTGTCTAAAACAGATATTGGACGACAGATATTGACTCGAAACGAGCCCAAGGAGCATATAACCCACAGCAACTGAAATTGGAAATATATTGATAGCGAATTGAAATTGAAAACGCAGCTCACCCAGCACCTATCCAGCGATTGGGTAAATGGCATAGATTCGCTCAGAGGCGATTGACAGTTGTCGGTGTGCAGGAAACGACAAACATTGATAAACTTTTAATTGGTTGAACCAATTTTCATCAAAGAAACCGAAAATTTTTGTTTCTCTGAATCTAAGCGTGGCTTATTGATAATTTTTTTTAGACATTTCTATTGTGTATGGCTCATCTCTTTTTGAGTTAAAGACAGCTTATAATATATGGAAAAAAAAAGTCATAATTGCTTGAATACAAATTTTATATTATGCAGAAGGAAGCACCACGGGCCCTCTGCTCATACATAAAAGATACATAGAGAACATAATTTGGACACTCCAAAAATCACCCAAAGATACTTCAATCTACTTCTGCTTTGTGATTTTAAAAAGATTTAAAACATGAAAACATTGTATACATGCTGTGCATTTTGATGCAAAATTTGTGTTATTTTTAACCAATCCTTAACTCTTAAATAAGCCATTGGCCAAAATATGCAAAATTCTCAATTCTAGATTACCGCTGAGTATCTGTTATTACTACCATTAGCCATAAAATATTTTAGATCTGGCTGATAGAAATTGATTTAATTTAATCGTTTACAATGACCATTTAATTACCGCAACGGATTATGAATGCGAAAGAATTGCTTACAATTAATGTGGCTATTTGGCTGGTTGGCAAATAAGAACTGGTTATTTGTAGCTGCCAAAGCCGTTGGAGTTCTTATCTTAACTGATTTGTGTATGTTTTCAATTTATGTGCAATCAGGTAAACTTCAAAAGTTATATGAACGAAATAATTGTCAAATTATATAAAATTAAAAAAAAAGCATAGTTACAATGTGTGTGGAGTTATCATAGTTATTTTTTCTATTGTTTTTTTTTCCTTAGTTTAGCAAAAATAGATGTTTTTATTAGGATTGCATGCAATTGCATGACCCACATTTCTCAGAAATTGAAAACTCACCTAACAGGAAGTATTTGCATGAGCAATTTGAGATTCGCACACTGAAAATGAAAGTTATAATCCGAGGTGCAATAGTAGCCGCAACCCACAGGCAAAAACACACACACCCAAAGAGTGTTATTATTGTATTGTCGAGCAACTCCAGCTGCAACTGCGACGAAAAGCCGACGCTTAGCTGGAGCAGCAACCTGGGCACGCATTGCAATCGACTGTGGCACAATATTCGTCGGCCAAATCGTTTCTTATGCAATTTGTCGAGTTAGATGGGCAATTTTTTCTTGCTACCATTGCCAGCGCAAGTGCAAACAAGTTGAATGTGGGGATTTTGCCCTGTGTGGTCTACATAAACTAACTAACACAGTTTAGTGCACCTTACAGTGTCCGTAAATGTAACTGTAACTTTAACAGCGCCACACAGTTTGTGCTAGTGTGTTATGTAAATGGGATCGTCCCACAAAATCGGTCATCAAATGCATGTCAAATGAAAGGCGTGTTGTGCATTTAATGATAATTTTTATACGTCGTGGCTGGAAATTTGGTTAGCAGCTGTGTTAAGTATTTGCCTTAAATGGTTATAATAAAAGTGCGTTTTATTGCAAATTTAGGTTGTTTATGTTAAACGGACGAGCGTACGTGATTTTAATATATATGTGTTTATCCGGTAGGTCTTCAACGACAATTTGACCCATTTACAGCCATTAATTGGCACGCTGCAACAGCAGTGGCAACATCAGCCACATCTGCTTTTATGTGTCCGCAATGTGTCAAGGTCGTCTCCAAAGATGTAAGGAATAAGCATGGCAATCTTGTTGTTGTTTTTGATGTTGCTTTCATTATTGCTGGTTACTGACGTTCACTTTTTATTGCAGAAGGCCGGTTGGCGAAATGTTCAATCGGAATATATGTGCTAGTTAATCATTCAATTGGAATGACAGAAGAAGAGCTGATTATGACATAAATTATAATGACGTTAATATAGTTATTTTGTCTTGTATTACACAAAATACACACACATACACATATAATTTAAACTGAAACTTGCCCAGTCAAAGTTCGATTGTCTATGCCAGTTGGAGACAAAGACGACAACAAAAAAATCATTTTAATGTGACTTCATTTTGCAGTTAACAACTGATGCGTGTATATTACAGTGTATGTGGTAGCTGCCTCACCGAGTAGCTTAAACAACAACCAGCAGATCTCTTGGTTAGCCAACTCGCAAAACAGTTAACAGTGCGCAGCTGCTACAGTTGTAGTTGTTGTTGTTGTTGATGTTGTTGCTGTCGCTGTTATTGTATTGTGCACATACGTCACGTTTGTCTTTAACGTTGCTGGTCGCTGTTAACTGTTGTCTGTGTGTCGCCTGCAATCGGGTATAAAACGGATGAGCCGTTGTCCATTGGTTATCAGTCATTGGCAGACATTGGCACTGCATCAGTAAAAAAAACACATCGCGTTCGTTATAAACTAGAAGAATAGAAAACTATAAATATGTTCGCATTGAAAGTTTTTGTAAGTGTCGAAAGTGAAAGGAATTAACCAACCTAAATACACATCTAACAAATATCTACAAGGACTCAAGTGTGTTTTGTGGAAAAGTTTGTGTTTGTGCAGTGATTTAGTGACAGTCAAATTACTGTCCAAGTCTCACATAAATAACAAAGTCTGATATAACAACAAACATCCTAAAGTGGTTACATGTTAATGCAAAAATTAAACTAACAAATCTGGTTTAGTATTTCATAAGTTTCCCCGAAGTTATTGCTTTCAGATAGTAATTATATGTTCAAGTTATCAAACTGATTCTATCTTATTATCTGGCTGAAGTTAAGTAAAGTAAATAGAGTTCAATCATAAAATCATACTCGGACCATCCCTTGGATTTATATTAAAAGCATTAGTTTAGTAAATTACTTTAATTCAGATATTGACTTTGCCCCAAATTAAATTAATTCGAGTTATAAGCCAACTCATATGAAGGCAGATTGAATTAATAAAACTGAAAACATTTTGTAGACTAAAGTGATTTACTGGCCAATTCACAGTAAATTGGTTTGATAGGTTTATTTACATACTTCAAATAAGTGCACATTTATATTCAACCACCTGGAAAATATTTTTGTATTAATTTTTGTATACACCTAATAAAAGAAGTTCTTATTTTTAATTAATTGTTAAAAGAAGTTTATTCGATTTTTGAAATTATTATTTCTTATTTAAATGTAAATAACAAATAACCTAAGCTTAACACTGTACGCTTTGTTTGATAGAAACGTTTTCAAAATTTAAAGAATAAATTACAAATTCAAATTATTCTTTTAATTAATAATTGGCATATTAAAAAGTCTTCACAAAGTTGTTAAAAGCAGATATAATATTAATTATGCCCAATAAATTTTAGTCACATAAATGAAATATTTTAATCCAATTTCAGTATTCCGATCATCTCAATTGTTCCTTTTCACTTTCAGATCTTTGTGGCACTATTTGCTGTTGCATACTGCGCACCTAGTCCCGGCTTCTTTGGCAAACAGTAAGTAAAGCAAGCAAATGTGTATATTTTAATAAATGCCTAACACCGAGATTTAAAACATTTCCCGCTTTGTGCAACTACATAATTTGTATTATTTATGGTTGGTTTTAGTATTGCTTTTTAAGCGTCGGCATTTAAACGCTATGATTTATGGATTTAATTACGCCTGAAATGAAGCAATCAATATAAATAGATCTTGTAACATTTTAGCCCTAGTTGGGGTTGCTCTGCAGTGGATGTTGTGTATCGATTTGTTGTTGGATATCGATGCACAGTTCAGTTGGCAGCCAGTGAACCTGTGACAAAAAGAAAACGCTCAGGAATTTCACAGGCGTCTGACATTTGTTATATTATAATGCGCACATAATTGCAACGTCTAATTAAAAATTCCGAGCGTTGGTCTGTGTCTCAGTCTCGGTCTCCGTCTCCGTCTACGTCTCCGTCTCCGTCTCTGTGCCAAGTGGCAATGCGACAAAATGCAAAACGGAGTTCAAGAAACTTGTCGACAGACAGAGGGATGGGGTAGGGTGTAAGAAAGCTAGACAGGCAGAGCCAGCTGCCAGCCAGCTAGTTAACTGATTAGCTAATAACGATGCATGCCAATTATTGATGGACTGCACCCGCGATGTGCAGCTCCTCGCTGCTCCACAAGCCAATCATTATTTTAACCATAACAATTTTCACTTTCATTTGCTTTCCATTTGGATTTCTTACCCATTCTTATGTATTCTGTCCATCACTATCTCGTTTGCAGTGAGCATCACACAATCCATGTGCCGTACAAGGTGCACACTGTCCACCATCATCATGTGCAGAAGATTGCGGTACCAGTGGTGAAGCATGTGCCCGTCTACAAGGAGGTGCATGTGCCTGTCTATAAGGAGGTGCCTGTCCATCATGTCCACCACGAGGAGATTGTGCCGGTGCATGTGCATGAGGATCATCATGATTATCATCATCATGACTTCCACAAGGGCTGGTCCTCCTCTCTCGCCCATGGCTGGTAAATCTGCAACGAACCCCAACCCGCCCAGCAGCCAAAATTCGTTATGTTTTTTTTGTAAATACTGTAAAATGTTTACGTTTAAAAGTGTATGTAAATAAAAGTGAGATTTCGATTGTAACTTTTGGGCTTCGAGAGAGCTGAGTGTTTATTAATATTATTTGTAATACACAGATTTATTTATATATATATGTACATATAAATATAACTATATGTGCTTTTATGTACTTTTAATTTGCAGTTGCACTTGACCTTGGCCACTGCTGGCCGCTTGATGTTGGCCGCCGTTTTGCAAGAACGACTTTCACAAAAGCAACGCGGGGTCAACCAGCAACTGTTGGCAACCAGTAACCAGTCAGCCAGCCAACAATCAGCAAGCAACCACTTACCAGGTGATCACCTGTAAGTCCACTCCTTGTCCAAGCGCGGAACTGGAACTGCTTTGTGTCTGCTGATAGCTGCATCATGGGGCGTGGCACATTCTTGACGCAAGGTTTTGGTCAACTATTTACACAGGTATTGTTGTCTCCAATTCGGAACTGAGCAATAAAACCCACGAATTTGGATAAATGGGCACTTGTATTGAATCAAAAGACAATCAGAGGGTGTGGCACATTTCCGCCACAATATGACAACTTTTGGTTAACTTTCCCAAACAAGTATTAAAGACACTATTTGTTTTGTTGCTCAACATAAGTGTTCCCCCCTATTAGCCATATGTGTTACAGAACTAAGCCATTAATCAAGTTTTAGCCAAGATTGCTTTGAGAATGTGGCGAATTAAACTCGTAGTCAATGTAATTGAATTAATTATACAATGTGATATGAGACTAGTCAATATTCAACGTGTATTATAATTTATTTACTCTGTTAAACCCAAAGACTTCCACTATTTTTAATCTCTCAAAACAAATTGCAAAATTATCCTTAATTATTTATAAACATATTTGCGCAAGATATGATGTAAATTTTCATTATTTACATTTAATAAATGAAATTCAAGGTTTTTAAATTTTTCTTCGGAATATAATTGTGTTTAATTGGTATTATTTAAAAGTCTACAAAATTTGCATAGTTTGTATAGTGTGCTAATTATATTTTTTAAAAATATGTATTTTATCTTAAAATACATACATATTTAAAGATATGCAGAAATGTAATACATACATATGGTAAAATAATTAGTTCAAATTGTTTCCAGGTTTTAGTTTCCAAATTTATTCATCTGAATATTACGCAATTTCTTTGCATTTAGTATTGCTTCGAAATGGTGCCAAATTTATTATAAAAATCATAGCACAATAGTTAAAACATTTTAGAATAATATATATAAAATTCAGTTCCCAAATGGATTCAATAAATGCAATATTTATGACCAACATGTGTGTTTTTATTTGACGCCAACAACAGAATTTCAATAGTTGAGAACTTGCAGCGTGTAAAAGGAAGCTGAGGGTTAAAAACGCGTGTAGTGAGTGTAGTGAGTGTAGACAGTGGTACGGTGTTTAGTTGCAGAAGGGGAAGTTGGGGCACTGGTGCGGGGAGACACCAGCGGGATAGAGACGCTCCGTCCAGCCCGGTAGTGGTGGCGCTGCAACTGGGGCTCCGCCGTGTCCGGCGTTCACATCACAATATGGATAGTTGGGGCACGTCTGAGGATTGACACCAGCTGGATACTTGTCACCGCCGGCAGTTGCTGGAGGTGCTGCATTCCACGCAGGTTGTGGCTGCCACTGCTGCTGTGGTTCCTGCCACTGATTTTGAGGTTGCTGCCAGTGCTGCTGTGGCTGTGGCTGTGGCTGCCACTGGGGTTGGGGCGGTTGCCACTGTTGCTGCGGTTGCTGCCACTGCGAGTGTGGATTGTGGAGGCGTGCGTTATCACAGATGGGAAAGTTGGGACAGTCCTGGGGATTGACGCCAGCCGGATATTGGGCTGCAGGCTGATGCTGTGGCTTAGCCAAAGCCAGTGCCAGACAGGAGGCGAGAAGCTGCAGGAGCAGAGGAGTTCTTACTAAAGCGAAACTGTTCTCCTTCTAGCAATATGTACTGTACTTACCAGCTTGCAGAACATAATGATGATTGATTGTTTGAATATATAATCCTTGTGGCCAATTGGACTATAAAGTCGTTGTGTGAACTTAAACTTCCAATTGGGTTCCTGGTCAGCGCTGCACTGTGGGACAAACACGCCAGCCACTTGGCTTATATAGCCGAACAACAGTCTCTCGCTGACCGCGGCTAGAACCGAGTCTATCTGTCTCAGGCCGAGTCTATGGCTCGGTTTTACTTTCATTGGCTGGCTGGTTAGCAGATTTGGTGCGGCAATAGCGACTGCATTTATTGTTGTTGTTGCTGTAGTTGACTGATCTCGCGCATATTTTGCTTGATTGGCCCAACAGATTATTATTAGAGTCTTTGTTGTGCGCGAGCGCGAACAAATAAATCGAACGGCCAATAAGAGACATATATGCAGACACACATGCATATATAGCTATGTGTGTTTTCGTGTACTTACCTAATATACATACTTACACACACATACACACTTGCTTATGCGCCTATCAAGTTACAGCCATGCCGTCATTAACAATAGCAATGAACTAAGCCCCCAACTTGTAAGCCCCGCAATCGCATTCTGGCCAAATACAGAAAATAACACAAAAACAAAAACCGAGCACAGCAAAAACTTAAAATGGTTTTGGCTCTTGAATTGTTTTGTGGCGCGTTGGCGTTTTCCATTTTGGCCATAATGCTGCTTTAACAGGCTCGCAACCCTTGCCACCGTCATCGGAATCTGTTCGTGAGTCACTTTATTTGTGCCGCAGGTTTCCTTGTCGTGCCGCAAGCAAAACAAACACCTTTGGCCAAAGTGTACGCCGACACCAACGCCGCCGATTTGCTCCTATTTACATTACACATACACACCACGTCCGGAAGGCAGATCGCTTGGAAACGGGTTTCGGTGCAGCGAACTTGCACTAGATTCGATGCACTGCATGTGCGGGAACTTGGTCTTTGATTCAGTTCTGGGCTAGGGCTGCAGCAATATGAAAATTCAATTTGCTTTCAATTTATAACTATTTACATTCATCATTCTGAATTTAAGAAAATGCCTTTAAAGTTAATTCATGTTGCAATCAGTTTTAAGTTTAACCAGAAATCAGAAAATTCAAATATCCGAAGGAGTTCGGTGAATTAATAACTTTAACTAAAGATATTGATATTTTTTCTATTAAATTTCTAAATGCATTATGATAAATGCCACATGTTGGCAGCCCTAGTTTTAGCAGGTTTTAGCCAGCTTATGCAAATGTTCTTGCACATTGTCGCCTTAATAACACGTTACCGTTTTTATTGCATTTTTTTTCGTTCAGGCCAAATACGCATGCGTTTGACCAATGCCAGACAGAGAACAGCAGCGCACGCACCTCGACGACTTCCTGGCCAGGGAACAGAGAAACTACGTCAGAGATCAGATTGGAAAATTCAATTACAAGGCGAAAAATGTGCTGTCACACAAATTAAGAGCTAATAAGTCAGTCAGCAGGCGGACCCCGTGGCTTAGACAAAGAGAGATAGAGATGCAGAGCGAAAGAGACACACTCAAATACATATGTGTGTTGCCACAAATTGTTGAATGTGGCCGGGGCGGTGACGTTGGCCAATTGTTGAATACAGATTTAGTTTAATTCTTACAATTTGTGCTTGCAACCGCCGCCGCCGCCAGCTGCAAGGAATTTGCGCGGGCGCGGCTGCTCCACTTGCTGCTGCGGCTGCTGCGAATTCGTTACGTGGAGCGCGGGCGCGATGTAAACCGATCTCGTTAGCCTTGATCAATGGCCCGGAAAAATAAGACGCCAGCGAAATTGAAATTGTTGACCGCTCGCATAATGCTCTGGCTCTTGTTAGTTGATATTTGCTTCTGCTGCTGTTATTTCAAGCTTTGAGCTTGCCTTTTTTGTCACACTGTCGTATTTTTAATTATTATAACATTACCTGTCGCCTTTTTTTCATGTAGTTTTGTATACCCTGCACTCTTTACAAATGGCTAAAAAGGGTATCACAAAATTTATACATATCCGCTGTGTGAGCGATATAGAATATCATTGGCTGCCAATAGCAACACACATTGTGCAACGTCATCTCATAAAAACGTAATCAGCCAAATCAAATAAAAGCTCTCTCATTTAAGAACAATTTGCAATTGTTTTTTTTGTAGATTTTCGAATTTGGATACTATTGCTGTCCCAAGATCTTACTATGAATATGTGTATTACAGGGTACCTTGCAACTGAACATCATCCATTGGCCAATTCTTGTTTAATTATCAATTTCCTTCTGTGCTGACAGACGGCACTTATCGAGGCGTGTGTTAAGGTGTGCCGTGGAAAGAAAGTGAATTTGCATATTCAAGCTGGTTTTTAATTTACATTTTGCATTTTCAAGAGTTGATCGACAATTATTCTAAAATTCTTGATAAGATTTAAATTAGTGAGTTGGGGTTTTTAGTGACTAAAATTGAACAAAGATTCTGAAATGTAGTTGCTTACCAACAACGTGTGTTATTTTATAATAAGTTTAAACTCTAAGCATAATATGCATAAATAAATTGATTTATTTAAATCCAACGCTTTGCGAAGTCTAAAAACCTGTTCTTGCCGCACTTTCGAGAGCTAAGAGGATCTAAATTGAAACTATTCTCTTGCTTCAGTCTCGCTGGCTACAGTTTCATTTGCAGTCTCCTCTACTTTCATTGCAGTCGTGGTTGTAATAGTGCCATCAGCATTAGCTTCAGCATTAGCTTCAGCATTAGCTTCAGCATCAGCTTCGGTATCAGTCGTTGGCAAGTCTTCGTGCAGCACGCGACGCACTAAATGCTTTTTATCTGCAACACAAAATAACAGCATTGTTATGTACTAGTACAAAATAATAATGTTGCGCTCTTAGTCACCAAGTTCTTCATCTTCATCGTCCGATGAATCACTGTCGGAGCTGTCATTGCGTAGCAATGCCGAGTGTGGCGTCTCTGCTTGCGCAGCATTTAAGCTTAGGCGTGGCGCAACTGGTCGCTCCTTGCGTGCTGGATTCAGCACATTACAAAAGGCGCAAACAAAAGTTGTATATTCATATTCGTCCATTGGCAGCATGCCTGCAAATGTGATGTTTTGCAATAGTTACTACAAATGGACCTCCACTGATTTTACCATTATGCCTGTGGCAATCCTTGCATATCATGCCAAAGCGATTCTGCGGACTGTCGCCCACAATAAAGTCAACAATGCGATCCAAGGCACTGCGTGCGCTCTCATCGACAACGGGAAAGGGCGTGCGCTTGCGCAGCTCCTGGCCAGTGCGCACTTGCGGCGTCACAGTCACCAACTGAGCTTGCATAGTACTATTTACATTGTTATTCATGTTGCTGTAAACGCTCGTGTAGGGTGTTAACCCCCTTTGCTGGTGCTGCTGTCGGGCAGCTGACGCTGCTGCTACTTGCGGTGTGCGCTGCAGCGATGACGAAGTGCTGCGATTCAGTGACGTGACGCTGGGAGTGCTCCGAACTGTTGTGGTCAACATGCGATTCTGTTGTCTATCGCCAAAGCGCTCAAGCAGTTTCACTGCGACCTGCAAAAATACGAAAATGTGAGTGTAATGTACAAAAATAACAATGCGTCGTATTAGCAAATAAATAAATAAATGTGTATATATAAATTTAAAATTCATAGAAAATTGGGATAATACTTATTGAACAATTGCCAATTTCGAGCACTTCTAACACTACAATTTTGCCTTGGCAGCAGTACCTTGTATGTCTCTTTGTCCATGACCTGCTCTAATATCTTGTTTTTCTGCTGCTTGAGTTGTGCCAGCTTATCGCCATTTTTGTTAAGCTTGCGCTGAAAATACCACGTAAACATTTGACGCAAGAAAACAATCCTGAAATATAACAACAAAAACAATATTGCAATTGTGGTACAGTAATGAGATCATCATCGATTCGTTCAGAGCGGATTACTCACAGCAATGGGAAGAGCAACAGCGGCACCAAATACATGATGCGCTCTTTCATTGTTGGCGGGAAATAGAAGAAATAAAATAACGCAAAGCCAACAATATAAGCGCCAATTGTAAAGCCAACAAAGTTGGTAACGAAGCGCCTTTTACGCTCCTGCGTGTTAATAACATATTTCTCTAGTTCTTGGATTTGTAATTGCAGTCCCTCCAGCACAGCAGTTGTAGACTTTTCTTTCTAAAATTAGAAATGCGTACGTATGTAAATTTATTGTATATGTATCTATGCACATATATTGGCGCCGTCGGCGTCAAAATCTTTTTGGGTCTTTCAAACTAGAACGCAAAATAAAACTTACCCTAAATTTGGATAGAATGACACCCATTTTGATTGAATTCTGAGTGTATTATAACAATCCAGACTACTTAAATTTAAAAAACGTAAATAAAAAAAACTTTTTCCGTGCAGTGCCACTGGCGCTTGTTGGGCTTGTTGATATTCTATCGATATATGTACATATATATATCGATGTGATTTAAATTCAGTGCAATACAACTGACCTTATGCCTATCGTATATCTATATTTATTTGCTTAAATTATATTTTATTTAAATTAGAATGATCTTCTAAAAGCAAAAGCAATTGACCATGAGCTGACAGGCAGTTGTATAAAGATTCAAACTATATTAGCTGGAAATTTTGAAAATTATCATCTGTTAATTTTGTCGATAAATTCTGCTGACAGCGCAACAGCTGAGTTTCTAGCTGCGCATTTTATAAACAAATAAAAGCATTTATTGCAGACAAAACTCAAGATTAATTTTAAATTAAGTTCCTGTTTGTATTTATTCAATTTAATAAATCTAGCAGATTTACTGTTAGAATAAAGAAAACAAACAAAATCTTGCTACCATTGACAAAGTGTGGGTGTTGTTGCGGAACAAGTTGGAACACGAACAAAACACCACAGCTGTAGCATTCATAGCCGAAATTTAAACAATTCATCAATATAATGTCCAAGATAATATCTCAAGAGACTTTCGATGATATTGTGCAGGAGAATGTGGTGGACTTTTCAATGAGTCCCGACGAGGCCAAGCAGGAGACAATAAAGCAATTCGAAGCTCAGGTAAGTAATTTGGTATGAGTCATCTACGAATTGAGTAAGACTTATCTAGTTTTGTTACGGATAATAGGGCATTAACCTGGCCAACATTATAAAAGACTTATCGGTCAATGCCGAGACGGGCAAACCTATTATCAACGAAACAATGGACAAAATTAAAACGCAAATTAGCCAAAAGGGTGGCGACACACAGCAGCTATTGGAACTGCTTACCGTTCTGGACATCGAGTGTCAAAAATCGTTGGCCCATCGAGTGCTGGCTGGGAAGAATGGTGCACACGATGCGCTCATTACACTGCTGGAGCAGTCACTGGCTGCTGAGACGCTCAACACTGCGCTGCTAAGCAAATGTCTGCAGGCTGTCAACAGCCTGACCCACAAGCAGCCCGATCTCTTCGATGCCGAGGCTCTGACAATTGTGTTAAATCTGCTGGCACTGAGAGATCAACTGGACATCATTTGTCTAACGCTGCAGTGGCTGCAAAAAGCGTGCATAATGCATGAAACAAATCGTCAGAACATAATGAGCGCTAATGTCTTGAAGCTATTGAAGCCGCTAGTAGTTAAGGACAGTCAGCTATTGCTGCGCGAGGTGACTGCCGTATTCAGATTTCTGGTTTTGGACGATGACATTCGCGTCGAGTTTGGCTGTGCCCATGAGCATGCTCGGCAAATAGCCGGCGAGGTCCTGCTTCAGCTTGTGGAGCTCTTGCCCGCTTACCAAGACGTCAACGTCCTTTCGGATCTTTTGCTCACCATTGGCACGTTGGCAGTGCGGCAGGAGCTGTGCACGCTGATCGACGATGCGGGCGGTCTAAAGCTTATCTTTGACATTATGAGCGTTAATTTGAAAGAAGAGCGCATAAATCGCGAAGCGTTGAAACTATTGCGTGCTCTGGCCGGGCATGATGCGGTCAAGGGTCATATTGTGCAGCAGGGCGTTGCGCCGATCATTAAAGAGCTCCTTGAATCGCATCAGACTAACGAGAACATTGTGTCAGCTGCCTTAGCCTGCATAACAACGCTCACGCTCCGTGTCCAGGAGCACAGCAGCGCCTTTTTTGAAACCGGCATTGCTGAGGTGATTGTCGAGGTTTTACGCATACATTCAAAGCATCGAATTGTGCAGCGAAACGGTGCGTGGGCCATACGTAATATGGTGTCCAGATCACGAAATCAGTGCGACACATGGCTGTCCTTTGGCGTTGAGGATCTGCTCAACGCGGCCATGATGGATCATCCAACGGTGGCGCAGGACATTAAGGCGGCTCTACGTGATTTGGGCTGCAATGTGCAGCTGCGCGAAGAGTGGACCGGCAAGGCGGAGAAAAAGATTGCCGCATAATATAACTACACGTTACATTTATGTTTATATTTCTACTGATATTGAATTCATTACAAACTTATTTCTATGTGAAATTAACTCAACACAGCACAATAACCGGAGCTTACACAGAGAAACATCAGGCAATAAATTTATGCTAACGAACTTATTACAAAACTGAGGCAGTCTTATTCACTTTTGTGGACTAAATGCAGTCTATTTAGTTAGCTTTATGTTGCGCAGCGTGCCTGCCTTAACGCGAATATTAACAGTTTTGGCCAACGGCTGATTAGTAGTCTCTTTGGCATTCGCTTCTGCTTGTTCCTCCTCAGCGCGCAGCGCAAAGGGATCAATCTTCTCAGAGCCGCCCATACCATTATAGGCGAAATTCGAGGCCATTGCGCCCGAAGCTCCGGAACCGGACGCACCCAGCAGCAGACGGGGTTTTTTGAAAATGGAGTACTGCAAGCGAGTAGATGACAGTATTAGTAATGTAATGCTTAATCAATACCCTGTAGTATACCTTTTCACTGAGATCGCTGGTGGTTTTGCGTATGACGCCACTTGCCATGCTAATGCCGGGACCCCGTTTAATTGGCGATATTTTGGTAACGCTCAACTCTGGTGGTTTCAGCAGATGAGCCATGCCCACGCTGCTGGATTTGATATTGAGATAGGGTGAGGTGGATTCTTCAATGCGCCTAATGTTCTCTTTCTGCGGATTTGAACATAGTTTTAGTTTCAGTAGAAAAAAATCAAACACTTGCAGATGCTGTTCAACAAGCATTATTTATAAAACAAGGATTTTTTTACATCTGCAAGTGAATTTAAGTATTGTATCATGACATACCATTGTAGGCGAGATGGTATGGCGTCGTTCATCGCGCTTTAGCGCAACCACATTAGTGTTTAGTCCACAGAAATTGCTAGCATCCACGTCAACTGGCTGGCGTTGCAGATCTTTCAGCTGAATGAGACACAGGTGGTTAAGTGATAGTTTTTGTTACAAGGCAACGGATTACCTTCTCATTGGCTCGATAAAGATCACTCTCCAGATGAGATATTTTCTCTTCCAACTTGCTGAAAAACAAGTAAATTACAGGTTTAGATTACAATTATTGTTTGTTTGAATTTAAAAGCGTTCTAACCGCTTTATCTCCAGCTCTCTGCGCAAATCATTTTGAACCAATTTAAGAACATTGCGCAATTCCGTTTTTTTTGACTCGCCCTGCCTCAGCTCTCGCTTCAGTGTTGAGACCCAGTTGGCTAGGACAACTGGATTGGACTCGTTCTTGACCAAGCGTTCGGCTTCTGCAGAACTGGCTGCCAGGACGGTGCAAGCGCCTTCCATTGTGTGTACTTGTTGCTTTAATGATTTGTTCTCCTTGCGCAGCTCATTCGCCGCCTGTGCATCGTTCTTCAGAACGCTGATTTGCTCCACGTAACTGCTGACAACAAAGTCTTTTTTTTGCAACTTCTGCTCCAGGCCTGCAATAGTTTTTCTGTAATTGTGAAAAAGGTTCCAACTAAAGTTTTCTACAACAATATCAAGATAACCTACAGACACTTCTTTTGTGTATCCTTAAGATCCTTCATTTGCTGTTCCACCTTAGTGCATTCCTGCTCTTTCATTTTCATGGCTAGTTTCGCATTGTCAAGCTGCTCGTGCAGCGAGCCCACATCGATGTGGCTTACATCCAAATTGGCCAAATTAAAGTATACGCGCCAAATGTTGCGGGTTGTGCACTTGTTGCGGCACTGTGGACACGTTTTGGAGCTATGAGTTAATTAGTTATATTAATTTTATGATGTATAACAAATATTTAACCGAAAATCATTCTTACCGTTCCAGCCATTGCATTAGGCACGTGTGGTGAAACATGTGGCCGCATATGGTAACATAAACATCATCGGACTGTGTGAACAGTTCGGCGCAAATAACACAATTTAAATTTAACATACTCAGTAAACCATGCAATAAAAATAATAAGGAAGATAATGCCAACTTGCGGTTTGCGACAGATTTGCCCGCGTCTTTATCAATAAACAGCTGTTGGCGCAGCCCACTTCAAGTGTACTCAAAATTGCGCAGGAGTTAAAATTTGCGTACAGATTTCATATTGTATTGTATATTTTTAGGCAGAAAAGACATGAAATGCTTTATTTGGGTTAGTTTTATCGATTTAAGATATGTATTTAGCATCTTCTAGTCGAGCTTGTTGAATGATTTGCTCAAGGACATTCTGCTTAAATTAAAATACATACCATGGATATGTTGTATTCCAAAACTACACAATGCCTATTTACAATCTGAGCATTAAAATCTCTAGAAAATTTTTGACAATATAACTAGACCCATGCGTAGATATTTTTATTTCTGATTTAAAATACTAACTTATTTTCATTTAAAATAAATATAACATAGCCAAATAATCGGAACTTACACAAACAAAAATTCGGCGAAACTGAGGAAGTCTTGGCTGCAACTCCGGAACCGGAGTAATAAGTAATGCTTACTCAATAACCGCCGTTATTTTAGTAGGCGAAAGTTTGTGAGCTACGCCCACACTTCTCGATGGTCAGAAAAGTTGAGGTGGATACTTTAATACGCATGGTTTGCTTCTGCAAATATGAATACGGTCTTAGTTTAAGAGATCTATTTAAATTTTGGCCTAGTGCAGAAAGCAGTTGACAAGACGTACCATTGTGTGCGAGTTAATTGGACGCTGTTTCTCACGTTTACACGCAACCTCATTTGTGCCTAGGCCATTCTCTCCTAGAACATACGTTTTAGCAGTTTTTTCACCTAAATGACGTTCACATGTTTAAGTGTTAGATTTTGTAGCATAGTCGCTTACCTTGTCATTGGCCCTATAAAGATTTCTCTCCACACGCAATATCATTTAGACCAACTTTCTGCCAGGCAAGAAAATAACCATCTAATTTTACAGAAAAGATTGCAATGCAAGGCCTGCTCACCGCTTTGAGTCCATCCCCCTTCGGAGGTCTTTCTGCGTCATATCCAGCTCATTGCTTAGTTTTGTCATATCGTGTTTGTTTTTGTTCTGCTCTTTCTCAAATGACATAAACCTTTTGGTATAATCGTCTTTCATTGCTTGCACGTGCAGCTTAATCGATCCGTTCTTCTTGCTTAGCTGTTTCAACATGTAGACTAGATAGTCTACTTTCGCTTTCAGGATGGCAATTGTTTGGCTACGGGAAGTTGTGAAATCATAGTTGCGAAGAAAATCAAGGATTCTGATTGAATGTCCATAGCTGATTTTTTTCTTATCGTAATCAAAATAACATACAGACACTTCCTTTGCGATTCCTGAAGTTCCTTCATTTCTTGTTTGACCCTGATGCATTCCTGTTCCTTATTTTCAATGGTCTGTTTTGCAATGCTCAGCTGCTCCTGCAACGATCGCACGTCGATGTGAATCACATTCAAAGTGTTAAAATTGAAGTAGACCCGACGGATTCTGCGCACCGTGCACCTGTTGCGGCACTGTGGACATGTTTTTGAGCTGCAAGTTTATTGCAATTAATTTCATTATGATGTTTTTAAAATTAGTCTTACCGTGCCAGCCATTGCACGAGGCATGTATGGTGAAACATACGGCCGCAGACGGTTATGTAAACTTTATTGGAAAATGCGAATTGTTCGACGCATATAATACATTTTAAACACAACATGTTGTACAAATAATAGAAAGATTAACTTGAAGTTTGTGAAAGTTATGTATGCGTCTTTAGGAAAGCAGCTGTTTGACGCAGCCAACTTTAAGGACACTGAAAATGCTGCAACTTAACGAGAGTTGAAATGTCGCACAGCCAACTTCAAGTGAGATCAAATGTTCACGCAGAATTCAACTGCTACTGATTGCTCTTAGATGTGGTGGTAAAATTGCGGTTTAATTCAAATTTGGTTTAATTGGTTGAAAATTTAATATGCATCCAATGAAATGTACAGTAGTTTTAGTATAGTATTTGTTGCAAAATAAGTATTTGTTATTTGCAGTTAAATATCTGAGATTTTAGTTTTTACTTAGTGTAGTTTACCCACTTACTTTTAACTAACATATTATTAAATATGTTTTGAGTGTGTATATATGTGTGTGTATTCACTTGAAGCTTTTATTTAATTTTTTTTACATTACATTACATTTTACCCATTTATCCCGAAAGTAGTTTGCTTTTCAATAATACATGTGGTTTTTCTTGCTTTTAACATTAATGCTATGCAATTTGTTGCATCCTTAGGCAATTATATTAAATTAAGTTAATATGCGTCATATTCAAAGAAATCCATATAACATTTGTCACCAACTTGCTTAGTGCTATAATATATCATATTTTTTATTTTTTTTTTTGCTTAATAATAATTTGACTCTAAATTTAAATGTTCGTTAACAATACGCTTAAATTAAATTTATTAAATTTTCCTGGGCAACATTATAAAAGACTTATCGGTCAATGCCGAGGCGGGCAAAACTATTATCAACGAAACAATGGAAACAATTAAAACTCTCATTAGACAAAAGGGCGGCGATACACAGCAGCTTTTGGAGCTGCTTACCGTTCTGAACAAAAATCGTTGGCCCATCGAGTGCTAGCTGGGAAGAATGGTGCTTATCACACTGCTGGAGCAGACACTGGCTGTTGAGCTAAGCATATGCCTGCAGGCTGTCAACAGCCTGACCCACAAGCAGCAAAAGGTCCTAGGAATACATCAGAATAATGAGAACATTGTGTCAGCTGCCTTAGTCTGCATAACAACGCTCACGATCCGTGTCCAGGAGCACAGCAGCGCCTTTTTTGAAACCGGCATTGCTGAGGTGATGGTCAAGGTTCTACGCATACATTCAAAGCATCGAATTGTGCAGCGAAACTGTGTGTGGGCCATTCGTAATATAGTGTCCAGATCACGAAATCAGTGCGACACATGGCTGTCCTTTGACGTTGAGGTTCTGCTCAACGCGCCAACGGTGGCGCAGTACATTAAGTCGGCTCTGCGTGATTTGGGCTGCAATGTGCAGCTGCGCGAAGAGTGGACCGGCAAGGCGGAGAAAAAGATTGTCGCATAATATAACTACACGTTACATTTATGTTTATATTTCTACTGATATTGAATTCATTACAAACTTATTTCTATGAGAAATTAACTCAACACAGCACAATAACCGGAGCTTACACAGAGAAACATTAGCCAATAAACTTATGCTTACGAACTTATTACGAAACTGAGGCAGTCTTATTCACTTTTGTGAACTAAATGCAGTCTATTTAGTTAGCTTTATGATGCGCAGCGTGCCTGCCTTTACGCGAATATTAACAGTTTTGGCCATCGGCTGATTAGTAGTCTCTTTGGCATTCGCTTCTGCTTGTTCCTCCTCAGCGCGCAGCGCAAAGGGATCAATCTTCTCAGAGCCGCCCATACCATTATAGGCGAAATTCGAGGCCATTGCGCCCGAAGCTCCGGAACCGGACGCACCCAGCAGCAGACGGGGTTTTTTGAAAATGGAGTACTGCAAGCGAGTAGATGACAGTATTAGTAATGTAATGTTTAATCAATACCCTGTAGTATACCTTTTCACTGAGATCGCTGGTGGTTTTGCGTATGACGCCACTTGCCATGCTAATGCCGGGAACCCGTTTAATTGGCGATATTTTGGTAACGTTCAACTGTGGTGGTTTTAGCAGATGAGCCATGCCCACGCTGCTGGATTTGATATTGAGATAGGTTGAGGTGGATTCTTCAATGCGCCTAATGTTCTCTTTCTGCGGATTTGAACATAGTTTTAGTTTCAGTAGAAAAAAATCAAACACTTGCAGATGCTGTTCAACAAGCATTATTTATAAAACAAGGATTTTTTTACATCTGCAAGTGAATTTAAGTATTGTATCATGACATACCATTGTAGGCGAGATGGTATGGTGACGTTCATCGCGCTTTAGCGCAACCACATTAGTATTTAGTCCACAGAAATTGCTAGCATCCACGTCAACTGGCTGGCGTTGCCGATCTTTCAGCTGAATGAGACACAGATGGTTAAGTGATAGTTTTTGTTACAAGGCACTAGACAACGGATTACCTTCTCATTGGCTCGATAAAGATCACTCTCCAGATGAGATATTTTCTCTTCCAACTTGCTGAAAAACAAGTAAATTACAGGTTTAGATTACAATTATTTATTGTTTGAATTTAAAAGCGTTCTAACCGCTTTATCTCCAGCTCTCTGCGCAAATCATTTTGAACCAATTTAAGAACATTGCGCAATTCCGTTTTTTTTGACTCGCCCTGCCTCAGCTCTCGCTTCAGTGTTGAGACCCAGTTGGCTAGGACAACTGGATTGGACTCGTTCTTGACCAAGCGTTCGGCTTCTGCAGAACTGGCTGCCACGACGGTGCAAGCGCCTTCCATTGTGTGTACTTGTTGCTTTAATGATTTGTTCTCCTTGCGCAGCTCATTCGCCGCCTGTGCATCGTTCTTCAGAACGCTGATTTCCTCCACGTAACTGCAGACAACAAAGTCTTTTTTTTGCAACTTCTGCTCCAGGCCTGCAATAGTTTTTCTGTAATTGTCAAAAAGGTTCCAACTAAAGTTTTCTACAACAATATCAAGATAACCTACAGACACTTATTTTGTGTATCCTTAAGATCCTTCATTTGCTGTTCCACCTTAGTGCATTCCTGCTCTTTCATTTTCATGGCTAGTTTCGCATTGTCAAGCTGCTCGTGCAGCGAGCCCACATCGATGTGGCTTACATCCAAATTGGCCAAATTAAAGTAGACGCGCCAAATGTTGCGGGTTGTGCACTTGTTGCGGCACTGTGGACACGTTTTGGAGCTATGAGTTAATTAGTTATATTAATTTTATGATGTATAACAAATATTTAACCGAAAATCATTCTTACCGTATCAGCCATTGCATTAGGCACGTGTGGTGAAACATGTGGCCGCATATGGTAACATAAACATCATCGGACTGTGTGAACAGTTCGGCGCAAATAACACAATTTAAATTTAACATACTCAGTAAACCATGCAATAAAAATAATAAGGAAGATAATACCAACTTGCGGTTTGCGACAGATTTGCCCGCGTCTTTATCAATAAACAGCTGTTGGCGCAGCCCACTTCAAGTGTACTCAAAATTGCGCAGGAGTTAAAATTTGCGTACAGATTTCATATTGTATTGTATATTTTTAGGCAGAAAAGACATGAAATGCTTTATTTGGGTTAGTTTTATCGATTTAAGATATGTATTTAGCATCTTCTAGTCGAGCTTGTTGAATGATTTGCTCAAGGACATTCTGCTTAAATTAAAATACATACCATGGATATGTTGTATTCCAAAACTACACAATGCCTATTTACAATCTGAGCATTAAAATCTCTAGAAAATTTTTGACAATATAACTAGACCCATGCGTAGATATTTTTATTTCTGATTTAAAATACTAACTTATTTTCATTTAAAATAAATATAACATAGCCAAATAATCGGAACTTACACAAACAAAAATTCGGCGAAACTGAGGAAGTCTTGGCTGCAACTCCGGAACCGGAGTAATAAGTAATGCTTACTCAATAACCGCCGTTATTTTAGTAGGCGAAAGTTTGTGAGCTACGCCCACACTTCTCGATGGTCAGAAAAGTTGAGGTGGATACTTTAATACGCATGGTTTGCTTCTGCAAATATGAATACGGTCTTAGTTTAAGAGATCTATTTAAATTTTGGCCTAGTGCAGAAAACAGTTGACAAGACGTACCATTTTGTGCGAGTTAATTGGACGCTGTTTCTCACGTTTACACGCAACCTCATTTGTGCCTAGGCCAAGCCATTCTCTCCTAGAACATACGTTTTGCAGTTTTTTCACCTAAATGACGTTCACATGTTTAAGTGTTAGATTTTGTAGCATAGTCGCTTACCTTGTCATTGGCCCTATAAAGATTTCTCTCCACACGCAATATCATCTCGACCAACTTTCTGCCAGGCAAGAAAATAACCATCTAATTTTACAGAAAAGATTGCAATGCAAGGCCTGCTCACCGCTTTGAGTCCATCCCCCTTCGGAGGTCTTTCTGCGTCATATCCAGCTCATTGCTTAGTTTTGTCATATCGTGTTTGTTTTTGTTCTGCTCTTTCTCAAATGACATAAACCTTTTGGTATAATCGTCTTTCATTGCTTGCACGTGCAGCTTAATCGATCCGTTCTCCTTGCTTAGCTGTTTCAACATGTAGACTAGATAGTCTACTTTCGCTTCCAGGATGGCAATTGTTTGGCTACGGGAAGTTGTGAAATCATAGTTGCGAAGAAAATCAAAAATTGCCTAAGGATTCTGATTGAATGTCCATAGCTGATTTTTTTTCTTATCGTAATCAAAATAACATACAGACAGTTCCTTTGCGATTCCTGAAGTTCCTTCATTTCTTGTTTGACCCTGATGCATTCCTGTTCCTTATTTTCAATGGTCTGTTTTGCAATGCTCAGCTGCTCCTGCAACGATCGCACGTCGATGTGAATCACATTCAAAGTGTTAAAATTGAAGTAGACCCGACGGATTCTGCGCACCGTGCACCTGTTGCGGCACTGTGGACATGTTTTTGAGCTGCAAGTTTATTGCTATTAATTTCATTATGATGTTTTTAAAATTAGTTTTACCGTGCCAGCCATTGCACGAGGCATGTATGGTGAAACATATGGCCGCAGACGGTTATGTAAACTTTATTGGAAAATGCGAATTGTTCGACGCATATAATACATTTTAAACACAACATGTTGTACAAATAATAGAAAGATTAACTTGAAGTTTGTGAAAGTTATGTATGCGTCTTTAGGAAAGCAGCTGTTTGACGCAGCCAACTTTAAGGACACTGAAAATGCTGCAACTTAACGAGAGTTGAAATGTCGCACAGCCAACTTCAAGTGAGATCAAATGTTCACGCAGAATCCAACTGCTACTGATTGCTCTTAGATGTGGTGGTAAAATTGCGGTTTAATTCAAATTTGGTTTAATTGGTTGAATATTTAATATGCATCCAATGAAATGTACAGTAGTTTTAGTATAGTATTTGTTGCAAAATAAGTATTTGTTATTTGCAGTTAAATATCTGAGATTTTAGTTTTTACTTAGTGTAGTTTACCCACTTACTTTTAACTAACATATTATTAAATATGTTTTGAGTGTGTATATATGTGTGTGTATTCACTTGAAGCTTTTATTTAATTTTTTTTACATTAGTTTACATTTTACCCATTTATCCCGAAAGTAGTTTGCTTTTCAATAATACATGTGGTTTTTCTTGCTTTTAACATTAATGCTATGCAATTTGTTGCATCCTTAGGCAATTATATTAAATTAAGTTAATATGCGTCATATTCAAAGAAATCCATATAACATTTGTCACCAACTTGCTTAGTGCTATAATATATCATATTTTTTATTTTTTTTTTGCTTAATAATAATTTGACTCTTAATTTAAATGTTCGTTAACAATACGCTTAAATTAAATTTATTAAATTTTCCTGGGCAACATTATAAAAGACTTATCGGTCAATGCCGAGGCGGGCAAAACTATTATCAACGAAACAATGGAAACAATTAAAACTCTCATTAGACAAAAGGGCGGCGATACACAGCAGCTTTTGGAGCTGCTTACCGTTCTGAACAAAAATCGTTGGCCCATCGAGTGCTAGCTGGGAAGAATGGTGCTTATCACACTGCTGGAGCAGACACTGGCTGTTGAGCCGATCAACATTGCGCTGCTAAGCATATGCCTGCAGGCTGTCAACAGCCTGACCCACAAGCAGCAAAAGGTCCTAGAAATACATCAGAATAATGAGAACATTGTGTCAGCTGCCTTAGTCTGCATAACAACGCTCACGATCCGTGTCCAGGAGCACAGCAGCGCCTTTTTTGAAACCGGCATTGCTGAGGTGATGGTCAAGGTTCTACGCATACATTCAAAGCATCGAATTGTGCAGCGAAACTGTGTGTGGGCCATTCGTAATATAGTGTCCAGATCACGAAATCAGTGCGACACATGGCTGTCCTTTGACGTTGAGGTTCTGCTCAACGCGTCAACGGTGGCGCAGTACATTAAGTCGGCTCTGCGTGATTTGGGCTGCAATGTGCAGCTGCGCGAAGAGTGGACCGGCAAGGCGGAGAAAAAGATTGTCGCATAATATAACTACACGTTACATTTATGTTTATATTTCTACTGATATTGAATTCATTACAAACTTATTTCTATGAGAAATTAACTCAACACAGCACAATAACCGGAGCTTACACAGAGAAACATCAGGCAATAAATTTATGCTAACGAACTTATTACAAAACTGAGGCAGTCTTATTCACTTTTGTGGACTAAATGCAGTCTATTTAGTTAGCTTTATGTTGCGCAGCGTGCCTGCCTTAACGCGAATATTAACAGTTTTGGCCAACGGCTGATTAGTAGTCTCTTTGGCATTCGCTTCTGCTTGTTCCTCCTCAGCGCGCAGCGCAAAGGGATCAATCTTCTCAGAGCCGCCCATACCATTATAGGCGAAATTCGAGGCCATTGCGCCCGAAGCTCCGGAACCGGACGCACCCAGCAGCAGACGGGGTTTTTTGAAAATGGAGTACTGCAAGCGAGTAGATGACAGTATTAGTAATGTAATGTTTAATCAATACCCTGTAGTATACCTTTTCACTGAGATCGCTGGTGGTTTTCCGTATGACGCCACTTGCCATGCTAATGCCGGGAACCCGTTTAATTGGCGATATTTTGGTAACGCTCAACTGTGGTGGTTTCAGCAGATGAGCCATGCCCACGCTGCTGGATTTGATATTGAGATAGGGTGAGGTGGATTCTTCAATGCGCCTAATGTTCTCTTTCTGCGGATTTGAACATAGTTTTAGTTTCAGTAGAAAAAAATCAAACACTTGCAGATGCTGTTCAACAAGCATTATTTATAAAACAAGGATTTTTTTTACATCTGCAAGTGAATTTAAGTATTGTATCATGACATACCATTGTAGGCGAGATGGTATGGTGTCGTTCATCGTGCTTTAGCGCAACCACATTAGTGTTTAGTCCACAGAAATTGCTAGCATCCACGTCAACTGGCTGGCGTTGCAGATCTTTCAGCTGAATGAGACACAGATGGTTAAGTGATAGTTTTTGTTACAAGGCACTAGACAACGGATTACCTTCTCATTGGCTCGATAAAGATCACTCTCCAGATGAGATGTTTTCTCTTCCAAATTGTTTTAAAACAAGTAAATTACAGGCTTAGATTACAATATTGTTTGTTTGAATTTAAAGCGTCCTAACCGCTTTGACACCAGATTTCTGCGCAAATCATTCTGACTCGCCCTGCCTCAGCTCTCGCTTCAGTGTTGAGACCCACTTGGCTAGGACAACTGGATTGGACTCGTTCTTGACCAAGCGTTCGGCTTCTGCAGAACTGGCTGCCTGGACATTCGCCTTCCATTGTGTGTACTTGCTGCTTTAGTGATTTGTTCTCATTGCGCAGCTCATTCGCTGATTTGCTACAGATTAATGTAGACGCGCCGAATGTTGCAGTTGTGCACTTGTTTGGCGCAGCCAACTTTAAGGACACTCAAAATGATGTATGACATCTAAAGTTGAAATGAGTAGAAATGTGGCACAGCCAACTTCAAGTTGAATCAAATGTTCGCGTAGAATTCAACTGTTATTGATTGCTTTTAGGTGTCATGGTAAAATTACGGTAATTGAAACTGAGTTTAATTGGTTGAAAGTTCAATATTTATTTTAATTTGCATCCAATGAAATGTACAGTAATTTTTTAATATAGTATTTGTTGCAAAATGAAGTATTTGTTATATGCAGTTAAATATTTGAGATTTTTGTTTTCCACACCAAGTAATAATTCTTTTTAAATGCGCGCCAATTTGTTTCTAATAAAAATTTTATATTACCAATAACAGAAAAAATCATATCTTAATGAAATAAATATCAATAAGTGTATGTGTCTTTCAAATTATTGCTTGATTTGGAACAAATAATTTCGGATTTAGACTGCGTTGCTGTTGATAGTTATTTTTTTAATATGATGTCTAGTTTAGTCATAGATCTATAAATTCTTAAAATGCTAGTTCATGGTTTCTGGTATAAATTATATTTTGGGAATTGATCCTTTTTTTTCTGAGGGGTTTTTATTTATTAAAGTTAGTTTGGGAAAATGTGTGATTTTGTTTTTCACTTACTTTATTTGAGAGTTAACAAACATATTATTAAATATGTTTTGAGTGTGTATATATGTGTGTGTATTCACTTGAAGCTTTTATTTCATTTTTTTTTACATTACATTACATTTTACCCATTTATCCCGAAAGTAGTATGCTTTTCAATAATACATGTGGTTGTTCTTGTTTTTAACAATAATGCTATGCAATTTGTTGCATCCTTAGGCAAATATATTAATTTAAGTTAATATGCGTCATATTCAAAGAAATCCTTATAACTTTGTTACCAACTTGCTTAGTGCTATTAATACAACATATTTTTTATTTTTATTGTTTAATAATAATTTAACTAACATTTTCGTTAACAATAGGCTTAAATTACATTTATTAAATTTTGCTCAAAGTTTAATTTAAGTTTAGCTGACCAGTAATTATTAACCAAAAAGCCATTTATTAGTCAACAAATTTATTTTAGGTTTAACTTTTTATATATCTGATTTTATACACACAATTTATCTAGATGGTAGTATTTTTCAGTATGTGCTCGGGTTCCGTTGTAACGATTCCAAATGTCACATAGCCTGATCATAACCCAAGCTGTAATATCTGTAGAATATCTATATATCTATATCTATATACTGTATGAACTTATCATATAAATGGATAATTAACATTTACACATTCAAATTGGAAAACACACGAAAAGTTATGGAAGTAGATTTCGTTAGAATATTTCTGTAATAGATTTAGCGGCTAAACTTAATAACTAATTACTTTACTTCATATTTTAATTACACAGATCGTTCTGTTTTTTTTTTTGTTAAAAAAACAGACTTTTTTTTCAATAAAATTACAAACTTAATGCACCACTAGATAATCGCATTGCCATTATTATTTAATTTAAACAAATTTGTAGTTCATCTTATTTACACCTCAGCTATATGTATAGCATGTATATATACTGAGTTTTTCTCTTGATTTGCTAAAATCATTCCTGGTATACATGCTGTGAGTCCTTTTTTATGGTGTCCTTCTTTTTCTTTCTTTTGAAGTTTTTTGGTGGATTTATAGATTTTCAACCGAAGAGGAAAGATCGTCTGCCTTTAAATTTTTTTGGTTTTTTTTTAACAGAATCGTCTGTAAAGAGTTGATTTTTTTAGTTTAAAAAGTCATTAGTTGTAAACTTTTTATCCATGAAATTCAAACTACACAAATCAATCAGAAAACAGAATTTCAAATGAATGTTACTTAATTTAACTCCTTCATAAATAAAAATGAATGAATGCTGAAGAGTTAACTGCTGCCACTCGCAGATGCCACCCTCTAATTAAGCTCAGATGGCAGACTGTAGCTGCTGTTACTGCAACTGCAAATGGATAACTATCCAAGACTTTTTTATTTTTTTTTTAATAGGGGGGAATTTTGGGCACGCTTTGTTGTAGATAAGCTTTAAGTTGCGCAACATTCGGTTCAGCACTGTGACGGGCCATATTTCGAATGGATCGTTTGTGCTATTGGACGGTATCCGTTAGCCGTTGCATTCGTCAGGCGATTCTAAACAGTTACTCGCATGCAGATGACAGCAGCGATAAGCGTTGATAAAACTTTCACTTTGGACTCGAGCTCCGAAACTATTGTCAGCACTTTTGGCGGGGCGAACAAATTGTTTCAAGTTGCGCAGGCATTGGAAAGCTGGCAACAAAGCAATTCCAATTCAAATCTATGTGTATGCCACCGGCTATTTCCCATGGTCGTCCGGGTTGAGTGAGTTTTAAAGATTGAGAGCCCAATGCAAAATGCAAAACGTTGACAACCAAATTAAAAGACTTTGAACATTCCAACTGCAGGTGCATCAACAGCATTATTCAGCATGCTTTAGCAATATCAATTTCGAAAGCAGCATTGCAAATTGAAACTTGTAGTGCGAAGGAAGTGAGTGCAATGGAATTGCTTGCTATGTATTCAAATCTGGCAGTATTATATACAGTTAGATGTTGTTTTTATTATTTGATATAGGTGCAAAGATGGATACGTACCTTCGCCTCTTCGCATGCACTATCTAGAGCTTCCCACTACGATAATGCACCGGCCGGTGACCGCCAAAGAGTATTCGTTTAAAGGCCTGACGAAACTCGGGACTGAATATCGTATAGATAACCTGTAATTAAGAAAAACACACGGGTTTTTTAATTATTGCTTGATATAATATATATAGCAATAATAAAATATGTGTACTAATATATACTAATAATAAGATTTGTTTTGCGGCTTCTCAATATACGCTTATCTCTCACAGTATTAATCAATACAAAGAATATTAAAATTTGAGTACCATTTAAATTTTTATTTTTGAAAGTTATAATAAAAGTTTATTTGTACTTGTGTATCGATACTCGAAGTACCAAAAAATACTGGAAAAGAATTTGATTGGAAAGATAATATAAGTTGGCAGCCCTGCTGTAAAATTGTCTCTTAACCGAACTTGTGTCACTTGTGAAAAATATTTTTGGTTTCTATATTTTTGAATATCAAAGCGTGAGTAATCGAATCACTTAACAAATTGATTATTTTCGCAAATCATGATTTTCAACAAATCACTATCAGCATCATGCACTCCAAAGATCAGCAGAGATCCAATGGCAGTGCCGGCAGCGGCTCACCTCCAAAGCGCTTTGTTGTAAAGAATTGGAATAGTGTGGCTTTTTGGGCATTTAATATTCTTGTTGACAACTGTGCCATTTGCCGCAATCATGTTTTGGAACCGTGTATTGAGTGCCAGGCCAATACCACCGTTGAAAACACCAACAGCAATGTCTGCGTTGTCGCCTGGGGCATCTGCAGCCATGCTTTTCATTTTCACTGCATTTCGCGTTGGCTGCGTTCGCGTTCCGTCTGTCCACTGGACAATCGCGAGTGGACGTTGGACAGATGTGGAGTCGTGTAATTTGAATTGTAATCCCGCTACTTAAAATATATATATATATCTACAAATACTGCTTGTATATTTAGTGGGTTTTTTAAAGGTTAGGTAGAATAGGCTAACCATTTTCAGGGATGCTTTTTTGTGAACTCTGTTTACAATATTCAGTGCACATTTCTGTATTACAGCTTTTGATCAGCATTGGGAAAGAATTCTCTTTTTAATACTTTTTCTTTCAATCTCAATAATAAATCTTAGAATTGCTTTAATCGGTCGAAAACTGATTACTGGTTGCCTTTCGAAATACTTGAAGCATACAAAATATAAAAAAATAATAATATTAATTCAGTTAGTTGTATTATTAAATATTCGACAAGAGTCGATAAAGGTTGAGTTTTGTCATATTATAATTGAGAACTACCGGGTTAAGTGTGGAATTGAAGTAGCCCAGCCAGAGGAAGAGGGAGGCGACGCTATCGCTGATCTGGCAGGCGGCACACAACGGCATCGTCAATGCCATCACAAAGAACGGAAGCCAACAGACGACAAAGGCGCCGGTGATGATGGCCAATGTTTTGGCTGCCTTGCGCTCCCTTTTCGCCTCCAGGGTCTCCTTGCGCTTGTTCACCTTTTGCATTGGATTTGCAATGCTTGACAGCTGTTGTTGCTGTTGTGGTGGGTGCGACGCTGTTGGCTGCTGCTGATGATGCTTGGTACGCGGCTCTGGGGTTACCGCACCGGAGGCATTGGCCGAACTGCACAGCGGATGCGCTTGGTTGCAGCTAGTCAGTGTGCTGCTCTTTGCCGTCATGGGGCCTGCCTGTGGTGCGATGGCTGGCGTTGTTGGCGTTTGTGGCGACAGCGCTGATATCGATGTAATTGTTGTGGCATTCGATGTACTAGCACCTCCGCCGCCAGCCCCGCACTTCGCTGTTTTCTGCAGCTCCTGCATTTGTTCGAGCTGCTGCTGCAGATGCGGATCCTCAAGCACTTCCACAGCGCCACCAACACCACCATTTCCATTTGCCTTGCCAAGCGCGGCCGTTAGTGCTGTTGTTGCGTCTGCTGATGTTGTGGTTGCGGTATCCAGTGCCTCATCAAGTTGCTGCTGTTCCTCCAGTGGTTGCTCCTCCTTACTAAGCGTCTCTGTTGTTGGATGCTGGATTGTGGCTCCTGGTTTTTGATGCTTGGCACTGCTGGCATGCTGATGGTTAGCCAACGCCACCAGGTGCGAAACGGTTGCGATTTGGTTGCCCGATGTGCTGGGTACCTAGAAATAATCACAGCAAAGTAGATTAGTTTTAGGCTCTAATTTTATGCAGACAAGCTTGTGAGTAAAATTAACGCAAATTTTTGGATTTTCAAAATAGAACACATTAAACCTTTTCCAGAAGTCATTTTTTAATTTAGTAGACTATTTATCTTTTTTCTAGTTCCATAATTTTATTTTTGGGCTGTGCCCAATTTACTAAAGCCAAGTATTAAAATATTCTGAAGTCGTAATAGTGAAGTGCAAATTAAGACGTAAATCAAGAGACTAGAGCAAAAAATATACATACATCTCTTAAAATAAGTCAATGGCGCGGCAATAATATTTTCTTGACGTAATCTCAAAATAAAATCAACCGTTACAAACCAAATTGGGAACCGAGCATACAAATTAACTGAATTAGCATTTCAAATCTGTACTGCACGCTCACACACGAATCACAATTTCAATTGCATTCATAAATTTATTTAGTGATGTTCCCTGCCTCCGGCTCAGCTCCTATCCACAAAATGCGATGGGTCGTCAATTTTCATGGGCTTTTTATGCCCTACAGTTGTGGTTATAAATTTACCAAATAAATAAAATGGCTGAGCAAATATTTATTTTCGTTAAGCTCGTTGCGCATTTGTGCGCTGCTGGAACACTTTTTTGACTTCCCAGCTCGTGGGTGATGGTTGCCACGCCCATGCTATTATAGAAGCGCCGCCTGACTATTCGGCAGCAGGCTAGCTTGCCGGAATCAGGCAGCCAGTCTGTTGGGCGATTTGGCGGCACTTGGTCAATAAAGGGCTACAATTTGTCGACTTTGAGCTGGCTGCTAACGGCATGTTCTGGACACTAAAATCCATATAATCACCTGTAATTTGAAGCAGCATTGTCCATGTGCCGGCCACATTATGTGCAGAAGCGTAAAGTGCTAAACTCAATTTTATGTGTTATAAATTTTGTCTACGGCCCTGCAAACGAGCATCGAGTGTTAAAATAGCGCAGGTGGCGCCAAACCGGCGGGAGATGTGCAAAGCTTAACCTAAAATCACGAAATTACCGTTCTGATACGATAGTTGGCAGGAACGTTTTACAATTCAACATTTTCGATAAAAAAATGTAATTTTATCGATTTTAGCTTAGCATAGCTATGCTGGCTTCATTGCTTAGAATCTTAAATGATATTTTTTTTTTGCCTTATATTCAAAATTTTTATCTTAAGGCTTTTTAACACAAAAGCTGATTTAGTTATTTTACTTTAACAAAATCCAACTACTTGCTAAACAAAATAAGCAAATGTAGGTAATAATAATAATAATAAAATAAATTAGTTATTTTTACGGACGATATCTGGATATTTTATTGAGTGCGTAAACGAGGGCTTACGGCGAATTCGCTGCGTGGAATGGTGGAATTAATCCAACGCGCGACGAATTAAAATTTGTCTTTACCTTTTTTCTGTTTTGTAGGTAATAAAAGGTAGGTTGTGAAACCCGAAACTTGCCATTTTATCTGTCTGCAGAAATCGGCAGGCATCTTGCCTTTAATTTCAACTTAGAATCGGTTTTTTTTTTTGTCCAGCTAACAATTAATGGCCTAAACGAGCCAGATGCCAGTGGCGGTTGCCAAATGAATTTTATGATTGATTTCAAAATATATATCACAGGGTTGTGTTATAGGCATGCAATCGATGTGGTAACACAAAGCTAGAACAAGCAAAATTCTAAAGATATTCAAATTGGGAGCAAAATAAAAAAATTAGCACAGAGCTAGTAAATAACGTACTTAAACTAAATACAAAATTCAATGGACATTGGCAAATTGTATAACTTGACAAAAGAGAGCGAACCATTGACCATTGTCATTGTATAGTTGCTAGAGCAGTGCAAACAAATGCTGCAGGAAGTGTTCAATGTTGATTGACTTGGGATTGGTTGCGTTTCGATTTTAATGCTTACTTAAAGTAAAGACCCGGAAAGGCAAACTGCAAGTCAATATGCGCAACCATATTTTATTTACTGTCGGCAACAATGCGCATAAGAATGGCGCGTTCTCTTGGCTTCAGTGGTCAAAAGGCAACACTGCTTATGGCGTGGTTATAATAACTTTTCACTTGCTTTAATATGACGACTTTTGAATTGCTGCATTTTGCTTTTGCAACCTACTTTGAACTTCAAATCCAAACAGGAAAACGCATCCAGATGAAGAAGCCAAAAACCAAAAGCCAAAATCACAAAACAACTCAACTTCAAAATATATACAAATATTCCTCGTGGGAAATGCCAAAGACAAAATTTAATTCACTTGAAATATTTAATATTGTTAAAAACAAAGTAAATATGACTTGAAAGATGACTTTTGGACATGGGAGCTTTTAACCTGTTGGCAATATAACTTTTGCTGTTATATGTAAAATATATTAAAAGGTCTTGTCTATCACAAAAAAAATGCATAACAAGTTGTATGAAAACTCTAATTACTGATTTCTCAGCTCGCATAAAAGCTTTGCAGCACTTTGCTTGCAAATATTATTTTAGTTTTTCGTTTATATTATTTTTTGTTCTTTTTTTGCGGGTATTTTGTTTGCTTTAGTTTATTCGTCGCGGCCGCCCCTATTCTGATATTAAACAAAACTACTAAGATAAATTTATGTATTTGCCTTTGGCTATGCGTGTGTTTGTGTGTTTATATATTTGGCAGTTCACTTATTTGACGCACACAGAAACCTGGCCCAAGTAAATATTTAATCTATGTTGGCCAGCTAAAGGCAAATACGTTCGTTTGGTTATTATGGGCCAAAGCGAACAGAAACGAAAGCTGTTAGCCATAAGCTATCAACATATTTTCTTCAATTACTCAGGCGTATTGAGTGCCTTGTTAGGCCACGTTTCCATCTCCTGTTGCTGTTATTATATTTGTTGTTGTTGCTGTTATTTGGCTTTGTTTTCATTTGGTTTGGCTGAATCTGTAGATGCTTTGCATGGTAAAGAAGCTGGCGATGGCAATGGCAATGGCGTATCCTTGTCACACAGCTTATATTTGACTTTGCTATTACTTAACCTGAACGAATCGGTGCGACCTTTGGCCACTCGACTTTTAGCCACCTTGTGGCCAATGCCAACAAAACGCTCAAGCAATTTATTTAGCTTGGCTCTTTTATGGTTTTCGTTTCGCTTCGGTTTTCGTGGCTTTTGCTTTAATGCGTTATTATTGAATGTGTTTGAGTGTGCGTGAGTCTGGCTGCAACTTGCTGCTTATTTTGTACACATAAAAATCTGAAATTGAAATACATAAAAAGTGTCTACATACATATTTGGATGTCAATAAACAAAAAGCTTTGCCTGCATTTTATCGCCACACACATTTCTATTGAGTGGGTAATTCGCAGTATTTGTTACCTCACAAATACACATATGAGTATAAATATATATAAATATATATGTATATATATATATATATATATGCATTTGGGGGAATTTACTTGCAATAAAATCAAATACTATTGGCTGTGTTTTAATTTGTCCTTTGTTGATTCACACGCGACGTATTCGTAATCCGTATAAAACATCGATTTATGCGTGCATAAATCAAATGTCAGGTTTACTCCATGTTCATCTAACGACATGTGCAAAGTTTCTATTTGGATTTAACACAGATTACGCAGGACTCATGAACTGGACAAGGAATTTATTTTTGTACTTCCGCTTTTGCCATCTTTTGTTTTTTTTTTTTTCATAGGATGCGTGCACTTAGGAAGCAAACTCAGATCGTTGGGCACATGTAAGGCGTTATGAAATTTGCTTTAAATTTGCACAGACCACACCCAAAAAATATAAACTCACACCAAAATCCCATTCCAAAAATTTAAATCCCCAGCACTTGTTGTTGTTGATGTTGATAATGCTGTTGTTGGCACTTACCTCAATGCCGGCTCGGCTTTTGCTGTCCACGTTCGAGCTGCTGAACTCGGTGTCCTCCACTGTGTTTACGGTGTTTGTGGAGTTGCCATCTACCAAACCAAGAGCCGTACTACTCGCTGCACCACCACAAGCTTCGCCAGCACCACCGCTCTTATTCTTGGCCGTTGAGAATCGGCCAAGACGTTGCCGCAGACGATTAAGTTTTGTATCTGTTGGCGCTATCGCATCGGGCTTAGAGTGAAAAACAGTGAAAAGATATAAATTTAGTTATGTTGAGCTGCATCGATTTGGAATATATAAATTAAGTTCATAGTTTTTGGCACAGCATTAAAATGAATAACAATGGATGGGAATTTATATATATAGCTTCTGTTTTTGTTGTGGTTGATGTTGTAGTTGTTGTTGTTGTGTTGGTTGCTGTTGTGCCTTACACTTCAATAAACCGCAATTTGTACGCATATCAGAGTTTGAGCTGAGCCAAAGCCGATCGCATGTTCTTTTTTGTTTCCCTCAACATATGCATATGTAAGTGGATACGTTCGTAAAAAAATTGTGTGTATTTGTTTCAGTCACGCCACAGTTCCAATTCCACATCACTTCCACATGCCCCATGCCACCACAATGCCCAAGAAGAGGGCAGCCCCAACTAACTACGCAGCCTGTTCAAAATAAATTTCACGCTTGACTGCTTCAAGCGTTTGACCTCTTTGATTTTTTTTGACTTCGTACGGCTGCATCCTTTTCTCTTCTTGACTGCTTTTTTTTCTCATTTTTTTTTTGGTAGCTGTTGTCGTCGCCTTCAATCCCCACCAAATTAAAGTAATTGAGTAGTCAAACCTTTTGGCTCATCGTCAATGTTCTCGTCATTGCCATGTTGACCCTTTGCGAAGTCGATATTGCTTTAAATAAATAAAATTATGCTGATTTTGCGTTCCTGTGCGGAAATGTGCCGAGAACAAAAAATTCCGTAGTCGCAGCAAGAAGAAGAAGATGAAAATGACATTGGGTTTGTAGTGTGCCTGGTCATGCCCCTCGCAACGCTTTTGAAGCATTCCCAAATGGCGTGAATATTTGCGCAAATAGTATTAAATGGATTTGCAGCTACGTATTTGACCTTCATTTTGTGGGTAGGACAACAAAAGTGTAATTGCTTCCTCACATGTATGGCCCACTTTGCATTTCATTTTTGAGTTTGGATTTGGGGGCAAGTGTCGAAGGGTTAGGTCAGCTTATTAAATATTAAAAGCTTTATGCTTAATTAGACGTCGTTTTGAGGGGCAAACTAACTACTAACTGGCAGCAGACAGCTATTAAATTGAAGTTTCCTTTAAGGGTATTAGTTAACCAAAATTATAGTTGCCCAAGCAAGAAATTTTGTGTCCTTTAGTTATAAACTTTAACTTTAACATATAAATATATATATATATATATATATATATATATATATATATTTGTAGCTGTAGCTCAATTTAGGTGATTGTAATTTAACATAAATTAATCATAATAAAATTACTAAGAAATCAAGCAAACATTGAAAATCATTATTTATTTGACAGTTAATCAATAAAAACGAATACAAAAGTCATGAAGAAAACGGAATGAGATATAAAAGTTAGAAGAAGGCGCTTCCTTTTCCTTATAAATCCAAACTTTCTTAATATCTCCTTGTTATTCAACGATATTCCACTCCTAGCATTAAAGTAATCAACAATATGGGGTTAACTTGTATCCATAGATCCGTTAACTATTCCCAATTCCGTTTATAATTTTGCGCAGCTATAGGCAAAAAAACCTTTTTGCCGCAAAAATATAATTTCTGTAATAATCGCATTTGTTCGCAGCACGCTAATTGAATTTGCGTCCTTGCACAAATTTTACATGCCAAAAATTGCGTCAAAGAGGAGCTTCTTTTGCTATTGTTGCTTTTGCTATTCAATGCGTAATCTAATCGCTAATAACTTTAACTTACGGCATTTCTGGCACATTGTTGGCCAGTTGGCGTGCCACCAAGTTGGCAGAAAGTTGCTCGTGAACGCTTGGTCATAAATTCCATGGATTCCGCTTGGCATTTGGCTTAGATCGAAAGTTAACCTACATGGCACATTAAAGTTAGTTAAATACTAAAGTAAAACACACACAGAAACACACGTACACACCGTCAAATATAACATAACAGAAGTGTGCACTGCTCCTACCCCCTGTGTAGTAAAGTGTAGCACACTTTTCAGCAGAATCGACGATAAGTAAACTCAGCTCAATGTGTATTTTATGTAGATGTGCATGTCAGCTGTCACTAGTGTGCTCTTACGTGTGTGTGTGTGTGTGTGTATGTGTGTGTATGTGTGTGTATGTGTGTGTGTGCGCGTCTGTGTGTGTGCACATTTATTTAAGCGTTTGCATAAACGATACTTGGCCGAAGCCATTTTGCCACTTTGGCTAATTTATGTAAATTGTTTTCTTATTTAATTGTTTTTCTTGTGAGACATGTGTTGAGCTTCCCTATCATTCTCTGTGTGTGTGAGTGTGTGTGTCTGCGTCTTTTTGTATGTTACAGTAAGCTGTGTGTTGTTTGTGTGCGTGTGTATCCAATAATTTCCTTAAATGTGATTTATGCTGCCTGCCTGACTGTGGCCTATATATGGCGCAAGTGACTGACAAAAATGTTTTCTATATATTTACACAGACCAACATAATCAATATCTATATACAAATTTTTTGTGTTATTTATATTTGTATTTGTTTTTCTTTGTATTTGACAAAAAAATGGATTATTTATGTTAATATTTAAATTTTAATTTTTTGCTGGCTAATATTTACAAAAGATAATTAAAAGTTTTTTGTGTTTTGAATTATTAATTCTATTTATAAATTTTAATGCTCAGCTTATCTAAGTTTATAAAAACTCAATGAAGTATGTGTTTTTCTTAAAGCTTTTTATGTCTGCTTTTGTAGTCGAGTGTTAATGTTGCTACACTTGATGTGGAAAAAAGAGAAGAAAACAACACAAGTTGAAGACGTGTATCTCATGTGGACGACTTAGAAAAAATATGTTCAGCCTGCTAATGTCCTGGCCCTGGCTGCTTGTCATATGGCCATGGTCATAATGTCAATTTCTCGAGCGATCAATTTGAGCCGCTGTCGCTGCCGTCACTTGGTGGCTGTTGTTGCTTGCAAATGTAATTGTGATTATGTTCAAGTGGTCAAGGAGGGGACAAAGAACAACAGCAACAACAACAACAAAAGATTATTATCAATGCTCTTGAGAGCAAAGCATCTGGGCGTTGTTGTCAGCATCGCTTGGCCAAGGGACACTTCAAAGACCGATTGCTTTTTGTGTTTAATGTTACATTATTATTAATGTTTGCGGCTTGTTATTGTTGGCATTGTTGTTGCCACAGTTGCTGCGGCCAGTTGTGTGTGTGTGTGTGTGTGGCATTAGATAATAATAATACCTGTCCGCTCAATTTGCTTAATTGCCTTTTACTGGCGTGTGTTATGTTAATTGCAAAATCAATGCGTTCGAACACACGTTGGGATGAAAGGATACTTTGTGTGACATTTATTACGTTCTGGGAAAGATTTTTGGGTCAGCTTAAGAGATAAATATGGCAAGAGTTGCAGGGACGAGCTTTATTTTTCCCTTTATAATTTATTGCTTTGCGTTTGCATTTATCTAAAACTACTTTTAGTTTAAATCTCTTACAAAGAATTGAACAAAATATATTTATCTCTATGTCTTAAATTCGCGCAGTTAAACACATAGTTTTGTGATGTTTTCTGAAGTATAAAAATAAAATTCAGTTTCGATAAGTTAGTAAATGTAATTTTTTCGAATTTAAGTCTGCTTGCATTTTAAATCAATTGCAGCTCGTATTATTCAGTCATCTGCTAGTACCCAGTTTAGCTTGGAATTGGCAATAAACATGCTAAATCCAAATGCAATTAACTACAATTTATGTGCTGCCACCAAAGGAAAAAAACCAGAATTTTTTTCTACTGATTGCTGTTGTTGTTATATCCAAGTATCCAAAAGTTTTCTACAACAAATCATTATTAAATATATGTTAAAAAAGGGGAGAGAAAATTCCAACGAAGCTCGCAGCAGGCGAGCAGTGGGATGTGTATTGAGTCAGTAAATGTTGTTGTTGTTGCTGCTGCAATGTTGTTGTTGATGTTGTTGTACGAAAGTATAAACCCTCGTCAAGTTGCAGGAAAGAAATTTTCAATTCGAAAGCATTTAGTTAAATAACGAAATGAATAACAAGAGAATAATTTAAAAAAAAAACATTGCCCAGTCGTTGCCCAAATACTCTATTAAATACCACTACTTAATATGTGAGATATACAAGATTTAAGCATACTGCAGCTGAAGACCAACTTTTGAACTTTTAAAGCTGCTAAATGCTGACAGCGTCTTTTAATGAAATACAATTTTATTAAAGTCGAGAAGAACAGAATTTCTAAGGTCAATAAAAGGATAATATTGCTAAGGTCAATAATAAGGATAATAAAATTATAGTTCTGATATATTTACAATATTATAATTATTTTAATCCACTTATCATTTATATTTAAAGAGTTTGGTTTAAAATCTATCTAAATAGCATGTGGATCCACTTGAGGTAAGGGCATCAAAATGCCTGTGCTGAGTGGGTTGAATATATTTTAAAATCAACAAGCAAGTAAGGTGAGTGAGTGGCACTAAATGGATGTGTATAGCTGTAGCTGTTTCTTTCTGTGTGTTTGTTTGTGTGTGCGCATACCAATGCCAATACTAAAGCAACAACAGTAAATATATACAAAGATACAAAGCAACATGGACCGGACATGGCTTGGATATGTGAACGCTGGCAATAGTGGACAACTTGTCTTGTTTGCGCATTGAATTTGTGATTCCAATGACTTTTTGTCAGCTCCCTGGCATAAGAGAGGGTTTGTAAGTCTGTGTGTGTGTAAGTAGTATATGTGTAGGTAAGTGGTTGCAAACATTTCCACGTCAAATGGTCATTTTCAATTTAGCCAAAGCATTAAACTTAAGCTAAGTAGCTGGTTCTGAGAATGTGCCAGTTTATACAAAATAAAGAAATGAGAAACAGATGGCAACACAAACAGCCTAACAATGGCAACAACGAAGCTTGAATGCTCCTTTTAAGTTATTTGTCTGCCAGCTAATTTGGCACAAGAATGAGGCCCTTTTATTTTGAGTGCATATTAATAGTTTATATGTTATATTTTGTACAAACTAATTGATTTAGTTGAGCCTCTTGTAAGGTATTTCTTAGAAGAGCCACCTACACAAAATGGCGAAAACCAAATTGTATTCGGCAAAACCCTAAAAAATGTAGTTGAGGCACTCAGAGCACAAAGCAAAAAAAAAGTTACTTTTGTTTCTTGGCCACTATATTTCTGCC
Organism: Drosophila fungiperda; assembly: GCA_035042345.1. Lineage (NCBI taxonomy): Eukaryota > Metazoa > Arthropoda > Insecta > Diptera > Drosophilidae > Drosophila > Drosophila fungiperda. The sequence goes on from JAWNLM010000177.1 coordinate 451,188, forward strand.
ACTTTTTGCCGGACCTCTAAGTGAGTTGCCTTTCATGTTCATGTTCAATGCAGAAGACGAGCATTAAATTTGAAAATGCATTTTTAAACACACTTGAATGAAGTTGGAAGCTGCCTAATTACATTTGGCCCCAAAGGGCCAAGTCAAGCACGATTTAGACTGGCCAAGTCGTGGTCATCTTGCATATGTTAAGTTTAAGTTTATTCCGCATCCCATTATTCCTTGGGGTATGCCTCAAGCTCTCAACTGTGGTCTGACCTTTATCTTGGGCCATGGCCTAGTCCACTTTGCGGCTACCTTCGCGGTTAACTTCATTAAAGTGCGTAATTGCAAGGCTTGCGGATCAAATAGCAAATTGTGTGGTGGCCCAGTGAGTACGTGAATGTGTGGTCTTATGAAGAGTGATTTTCTAAGCAATTAGCTGGGCCACACAAGAAGTGAAACACTCTGCATGCGGCTGCATAACTTTCAATGTTAAGTTAAACTTTAATCAAATAATGAAAGTAGTAAAACATTAAGAGGATTTCAGTAAGTTATCGAAGTGTAAATGAATTATAATAGTAAATTATAAAATACAACAATTAATTGATTTACATTTTAACTATGGTATTAGTTAATATAATAACATACTTTTAATGGTAAGTCTTAAGTGTCCTATAATTTAAATTTAGACACTGAGTATAAATATATTATGTGGTTAAGCTTTAATTAAATAATTATAGTTAGAATTTGGCAAAAAATTAAACTAGTAAAACATAAAAAGGATTTCAGCAAGTTATGAGAGTCTGAAAGAAATATAATAGTTAATTTTAAATAAAAGGCTTAATTGCTTTATCTTGGAACTACTTGCAGTAATATTTGTATTGGTATTTTTATGGTAATAGTTTATATGATAACAAACTTTAAATGATAAGTTTAAATTGTCATTTAATAGAAATTCAGATCAATTGTATAAATTGAAGGTAATCTATTTTGTTTGTATAATGTTTAAACCAATTACCTGATTATTGTTAGCCGTCATATCGACTGGTCTTGGTCGTCGTCGGTGAATGCGTTTCCTTGCCGTCTGGTAGATTTTCCAGTATAGCGCCAAGATGACCAACAGTGGCACATAGAAGGTGCAACAGGTGGCAAATACCTGCAAAGAAAAAACAAATGCATTATATGAAATCAAAAGCAGAAAGGAACTGGAGGTGTTAGCTCACCTGATAGGACACATCCTGGGATACCATGCATTTCTGCTGCTCGATTCGCTGTAAATAGTCTGGATCCTTCCAGCCAAACTGTGGCGCCAAGGAAACAATCACCGCCGCCGTCCACACACAGAAGATCATCATAAAGACGCGATTGCTGGTGCGCGAGTGAATATAATCGATGTTGGTCACAGCCCAGTAGCTAAAAGTAAAAAATACAACAAATATAAATAACAATAACAAAAATGTTTATTAACAATTGTGCACCACTTGAGACCTATTTTATTTTCTTTATTCGCGCCCAAAATGCAATTGAAATGTGGCATAAATCTAGGAGCACACACGCACATACCGAAAAATACATTTCCAAAGTAAAAAACCGTGTTCAATATTTGAATTCCGTTGAAAAGAATTTTTTTTTTTTTTGGTAGGATTTCGTTACAACATTTTCTGTGTATTTTCTCCTTTTTTATATTGTTATTGGGTTTTGTGTGGAAAAACATGTTTTGTGTATGTATGCAAATCATTGGGCTTTTGTGCCTGAGCTAAGCGAAGCATTTTTCAAATTTCCATTTTTATAGACGGACTGAAAGAGCATCAAAACGTTGTTAAGCACCTTGCCAAGCCAACAAAATATTCAACACACAAACTAAACTATCCAAGTGAAATTAAGATTGATTTTAAGAATTTGACCTTTAAGGAAAAACATTTAATTATTACTATCAGCCATGAGTCACAAATGAGTATTTTTATTTCAGTTTTAAGCTAGCAATTTGATGCAACATTTCTGATAAGAATAAATATTTGAAAAATACTTTCTGTAGAAATTTATTCTGCTGCAGAGTATAGAAATGTGGCCATTGTTAGGGCCAACTATCTTTTGTAGTTGCCAACTGGGGTGTGAGTAGGCCAACATGACTAAACGAGTTTTTAAACGTTACGTTTACCAACACACACATTGAGTGCGGGATGCTTGTTGCTGTTGGCAAAGCTTTAAGCCAACAAAGCAACTAGATAATCGCGTTCGGAGTGGGCATCTAGACCATGCTACATGGTAACGCCGCCATTAAGCAGATTTTTGTTGAAGTTGTCGGTGCTGTTAGAAAGGTTGTCAACCACAACAAACTGCGGCGTGTCTATGTATACCTATCCCAATGTCTGTGTGTGTGTGTGTGTGAGTTGTCTGTGGCCAACTGGTAAATTATTGCCGGCTCACCGCAAATTTCAAAATTTGACAGCAAGACTCACATTTTCTTCTACCAAAATGCTGACCGCAGCGACAACAACAAAAGTTAACAAAACTAGCAGGCTTTTCAGTTGTTTATGTATTAATTAGACACAATTTGCATAAATTTGCGCAAACAAGTGTAAGTTAACATCAACAATTAATTGAGTTGACAACGACATACATATACACAAATACCAATACATATGAAATTATATCTATTAAGATGTATATATGGGGATATATATCTGCAGTTGCTGCTGCCTCGTGCCTCGGGTGCCAAAAACCATAAAATTCAATTGTGTTCAATGGTAATGCATAAACATAAATATAAACTTAATTGTTGATATGTTGTGCATTTGTTTAAGGAGGACAATGAATTAAAGCCCATCAGCAAGCTGGCAAAGCGGATTAACTGAAAACTATCCTGTATAACAAGTTAAAACTTATACGGCTTAGAATAAAATATATATAACAGAAATTGTTTGATTTTGTAAATTAAAAAACCGAATGTCAGAAGAAAAAACTGATATGTGACCCAAAATTATAGTTTGATTTGAAAACTATGCCCAAGTGGGCGATTGCTACTTTTCAAGCGAAATAGTTTAATCAGACCCAGTGTCAAATGACTAACACGTGTTTTATTCCATCCATTCAGATTGTCAGCTCCTGTATGAGAAATGATGTTATTGGCTTAAGCAGGCAATGTTAAGCATACGACACGTATGCTCCATCTATAATAAATAAAAATGAATGATGTTGATAGTTGTGGACTTTTGTGTTCGACAGGTGCCACCTGCTGAGTCTGTCCTCATGTTTGGAGTGGCATCTTAAGTTATAAGGTCGCATCTAACATCCTCCATAAAAATGCTTGTCAAACCATTCCGCCTGACTGCTATTCATTAGCATATTATAATCGACTTCAAGTTGGCAATTTTGATTGACTGCTTAAAATTAATGGAATTTTGTGATTTTCCTGTCAAATTTTTCATTTGATTTTTTGAGTACCAGTCTAATTACAATCTTTTGCCTGTTTGGGGGCGGTGAAGTTTGATGTGGGCAATGAAACGCAATGAAAAATCTATGCAAATTAATAGCGGATCCTAAAAAAATGCCTGTCATGCGAAATGCTCAGAATGTGAGTGATACTCGTGCGATGTGTTTGTCGCGTTGAAAAAGTGTCATAATTTGTTGTGGCACATTTTCAATACACACACAAAGAGAGTACACTCTGTTCATAGGTCAGCAATTCGATTCAATTCAGTTGAAGTCAATCCATTTATCAAACATTGCGAACAGTGAACACCCAACTTTAGTCGTGTGATGAATTATAACAATTTATTGTACGCCACGCAATTTAAATGCGATTTTTCCATTATCCCACACATTATATACATATATATATATATATATAAGAGTGTAAGAGTGTGTGTGCGTGATAAATGTGCGGCTGGAGTGTAACACTTTTTAATGCATTTATAAATTGTGCGCCTAGCACACAAAAAAGCCATTACTCTTGATTCTACTTGATTACAAACGCATGTAGCCCAATTTCAGCAAACACGAACTTTACAATTCCGCCTAATTTTGTATGCAGCTGCTTAACCCGACTGAATACTTGTGTTATCCTATATATATAATATATATATATATATTTGCTGTACTTAAATCCAGCAGCAACATTTTCTATTATGATTTGTCACTCTTTATAGTATCTTTAGCTTGCCTCATAAATTTCCATGACTTGTTAAAATTACGTTGAAATTGATTTTGAAATTGCCTGCAAATAGCGTGCACAAAAAAACAACAAAATTTAACATAATAAAAATATTTTATGGCAGCAGTTGATAATTAATTGACAATTTATGTTATCGAGTGTTGGTCAGTGTTAACTTTACTTTTGTCCCTATTGTACTGATAGCTGTTAACTCCATTTTTTATGGCCTTCAACTAGTAATCAGCATTTTATCACTCGCTATTCACTCGAAGGGGCACAAACCGTTTTTTTCTATTTAATGTGTAATTGACTGAGGCTTATGTTAATTAGTTTGAAAAGGGTATTTAGTATATGGTATTTCTAATCGATTATATTAAGCTCATAGTAAAATTCGCTGAATGGGATGATTTTGGCATGCATTGTTGGAATTTTAAATTGAAATTCATAAATATGTCAGAAATTCTTGTTACCTGCGGCTGCTGGCTGTCATTTGTCAGTTTAAAAATAATATTTTGTTTTATTCAAAACAAAACAAAAAAATGAAATGTGAAAAAGGGCAGTTGAACAAAAGATAAAAATGGTTAGCAAAACTAGGCATACAAATATGCATTCCACACTAGTAAAATAACAAAAGGCAGAGGCCGCAGCAGCAACAACAACAAAAACAACAACAACAATGACAATATCTAGTTCACATGTAGCTGTGAGTGGCGTGGCACTGCTGAGACTAAGTCTGTAATTTTTGTTTTCAGTTTTGTTTTGGTTTGTTTTATACGCCCCGCGGCAGTTGCAGCATGATTAAATTTTGCAAATTACTGGGGGTCTCTCTACGCTCATTCTCGCGTTGAGCTGCTGCCACGGCAACAACTAAAACGACAATAACCACTAAATGTTTCAGTGTAACAAGAGAAACAATAAAACTGAATTGGTTCTTAGTTGAAGAAGCGCTGAGCACCAAAACAATACAACAATTGCCTTTTGCTTAAATCGTCGTCAGAAATGAATATAAAAAAATAATAATGCGAACAATTTTAACAATTTTTGTGACATATTTATTTAGTTTGTAAAGCAAAATTCAATTGCCATTATAATTAACATCGATTTAGTTTTCTCAATTTTTGTGGGTTATTTCCCAGCCAAGCACCCTTAAAATAGCCTTCAATTTTATTTTTCTGCGACATTTTTTATAAACGTCCACAAATTCACAATTTTTATATGTATTCCTTAATTATAAAGTAAAATGTTTCACTCAGTTGTTATATTGATTGATACTTCATTTCAGTTATCAGCTCATTATGATAATGCAAACGGTCCAGAAATCAATTATCATTTTAAATGCGATTTAATAGTTTCTCAGTTCACATAAGGCGTGTGAGACAGATAAGGGATGAGTGGGAGATCGAGAGACACAAGGAGAGGCAGACCAAAACTAGTGCAGAAGCAGAGGCAACATTTTAATAATGCCACATTTTATTTGTTATGTGCTTGTCCACTTGCAGCCGCAGTGCGTCAGTTATGCTGACATGCACGGCTCTTGCCTTACAGCGGAATTCAATTTAAAACGTGCTTACCAGGCTGTGCAGTGCTCCTGTGGCTAACACGGCTATCCTCCACCGCCATCCGTCCATCTCCGCGACAGGATGCCACGTCTCCAGCGCCCTTTCGCTCACCAAAGCTGTCCAATGGAACGGCCATTACAGCTTCCAAGTTGCCCCTCTGCCCGCCTGCCTGCCATGAGGCACCGGATTCGCACAGACAGCTCCTAGCACTCAACTTGGCCCGTGCTTGGCAACAATTTAAGTTGCCTGGCAAAAACTTCTACTTGTGTCGCCCACTCCCTACCTCTCACCCTCTCTCTCTCTTGTCCCTAAATTCAACACAGAACCAACAATAAATATTAAGTTGCTTCATAATTCTGTCAATTTGGTTGATATTAATTGTAATATAGTAACCAGCAATTTTTTTTTTTTTTTTGATAAGGCCGAATCTTAAAAATATTTATGAACAGAATTACGTTAATACATGATTTTTGTAAGCCTGTAGAATTATTTATGTAGTTATACTTGCTGAATCCTATGCAAGTGATTAAGTTCTGGTAGGGTACAAAAGGAGAAAATTAAAAAAATACGCTGAAATGAATTTAGTATATTTAAAAATTATCGAAATGAAAAAATTATGAAATTTAAAAATTCTAGTTAAAATTTGAAATATTTACTGTCGGCGCCCAGTCAATTGATGCTTTGAAAATCAATTAATACAAATCAAGCGAGAATATTTACAAATGGTGACACACTATGAGCAAATATATATATTTAAATATATATTTTTACGAAAATCAGAAATCTATTTAAATCCATTGGCTATGGGAATATTTTAGAAAAAGTTCACTGAAAGGGAAACAATAAGTTTGGAATACCCCCAACAACACAACTGGAATGCCAGAACATCATTTATCCTTATCTAGCACTGAAGCATAACACCCCTAAATATGCTTTTAGTATTTTTAGGGTGCTAAACAAGTCCTTCACATAAAAAATATAAGCAGTTGTAGAGATACATTTAATTCAGCTATGTGAGAAAACAACAGCTATGGTTAGATATGGTTGGGTTAGGGTGTTAGTTTCTAGTGGATCGCTTCGGATTACATTGGGTATGTGGCGAAAATCTTTCCGCTGACATTCGGGAAGCGTCTAAATCAACATGGCTCATGTTGCATGAGTTTTGTGATGCACGAAAGTTTTGAACTGGCGGGTATATTACAATAGCTTCTCCATTTGAAGCATCAAAATTTAGATTAAAAAACGGATTACTTGTAGAGATCCCTTGACTGTGTTCAGAATAATCAGCTCGAGCTTCCCATTTGGTTGAATTATTCAAAAAGGACTTGCTCGAAGCGTCTTGTGTCTTTCTAGGCGAATTCATTGGCCTGTTTTCGGTCGTTTTATTGCCATCATTCAGGTTTCCCTTTGGGACGAATCGATGTGGACGGCCGACGAGGGCCTGAAATTCTGAGTAATGCCACCGATCAGATTGCAAGAAACTAAAGATCAATGAACTTACTGTTTACGACTTCATCCTCCAGTTTATTTTGTTGCCTTCGCACAACACGCGGTTTAGCTCCAGTTGATGGTGCCACCCGATGCCTCAATGGATCCACTTTCGTCACAGCTGGGTCTGTGGACTTGGCCTTTGGATTTTTCACAAGCAACGGTGGCTTGCACGTACAGATTTTGCCTAATCTCTTAAAAGACTTGGCTGCCTTGGGCTTCTCATATGAATTGGTTTTCTTTTCGTTATTCATGGATGCTGTTAGAGATTCCTCCGAGCATTTGCGCATGGTTTTCTTTTGTCTATCAGTGAGCGTCATATCAATTTCTGTCTCAACGCCCACATCGCAACGAGAGACTGACTTCTTGTCCATTACAATATCTAATACCTCTTCGTCTGTGGAACAAATGCAATCCTGCATTTTCTCCTCGACATTGTAGCGATTTCCTTCGTTTGTTTTGCCACAGGCTGTTTTTTCGCGGTTGAAAAAAGTACCTTCGAAGTTGTCCTCTTCGGCAGTATATTTGTTTTGATATTGCATTTTAGGCATGTTCTCCCTTTCGTCTCTTTTGTCGTGTTCCTGATCGATCTGAGTTTTCGTCTGAACGGGATCCCTACAATCAAGATTATAGAATTGTGTTCTTGCGCAGTTCTCCGGCTGATTGGCCTGGCATCGAAGTATTCTGGGATCTCTGCGGTTGTACAGCGTTTCTGTTCTTTCATAGCCTTCCCGATCGACCTGGTAATTATTATTGTACATTCGATTGGCTCTCAAATTTTCTTTGGCGATTTGTTCACTGTAATCGCGAACGAGATCTTCACAAATCGCTCGCCCATAACTCGGATCTTGCTCTGCGTATCTTTCTCTGATTGTACCCCGATTATCGGCATATTTCCGTTGAAGTTGCCCATAGTTGGGATCATTTTGCCAATCTTTTCGATTTTCTTGATCGACATATTCATCTTCACACCGGTATCGTTCTATCTTCTTTGGGCCTTGCTGGTTTAATCTATATTTCCCATTATTTGCATATGGGTATCCATCATTGCCTCTTTGGGCTTTGATTTTGTTTGGCGAGGAATATCCATTATCTAACCGTTGAGTCTGTTGACCTTGTTGAATGTTTCCATACTCAGCTTGATCCTTATCATGGCAATAGCCCCGATCATAACTAAATCTCCCTTGATGACTTGATGAGGGTGCTTTGGTGGAATTTAACGGTTGGTTATCAGGTGACCCTTTAAACTCGTCTCGATATGGTACGGGTATATAAGGCTGTTCGCAATTTTTTCCTGAAAACCTTTTTGAATATTCATCAACTGGTCGTATCTTTCTATCTCGAATATCTTCCTCACTAACTAACTTTTTTTCTAGGCTCTCTCTATACTCATTTCGACGCCCCCTACTTTGTAGGCGCTCCAAAAGCTCTTTACTCATTTGTTGCATTTTTAGGTCTCTTGGACACTCTAAAGCACTATTTTCGGATGCTTTATTTAACCTACTTCTGTCATTAGGAGAATCAAACTCACTGGCAGCCACACATAGATCATCGTCCGGTGCTTGAGTGAAGGCATTTTTGGACACGCCAACATCTTTCAAATCTGTCGTAGATTCTTCTTTAAAACTCCCTCCCGGCCGACCATACGAAGGGTAACAGGGTTCCTGTTTGGTTGTGTGCGGGTTATCTTGATCTTGATCATCTGTGTAATAATTAGCAGTTGCATTTCTGGGCAGTTTTCTTTCGAATTGTATCGGTTGTTGATATGGAGTTATGTGATTGTTATGGGGAGGTTCTTGTACATTGTCTTCAGATGGTAAACGCGGTGGAGATAGTGGGTTCTGGTTAGCTCTTTGTCCATCCCGATTGATTGCTGCCTTTCGCATTAGGTAATTAGGCTCAGTGCTATTGTAATTTTCGAGTGGCTTGTTGGCGTCGTAACCCGACTTCATCGCAATTATCTGCCTAGAATTTCCAATATAGGGGTTATATTCATATGCGTCGTTTTGCCTGTCGTCACTCATTCTGCATGGCATCTCCCTACGACCTACATCGTTATAGCTCTGCCAATCCTCTGCATTGCTACATCTTGGCCGGCATCTATATCTGCCAGTCAGCACCTTTTTGAGAGGGTGACTGCTAACTCTTTGCCCAGTTGGTATTGCATTCATGTACAAAAGCTCCTCTTGATTATAATTACATCTCCCGTTGTCGCTGCACAGACTATGGTTGCTGCTGCACCTATGCCTTGTGGAATAGGCTGATCTGGTTTGACTACCAGCAGTTGCATGATAATAATCGTTGCCGGAAGTAACTCGAAACTCATTTGGCTTTGCTTTGAGTTCAAGCGGTGGTTTCGGTAGTTGAATTTTACGATCTATTCTTAAATTCTCCACTGTTTTATTCAATGCCAAAGGCAATTGAAAATCAACTTTTTCGCTGTCGATACTTTTCTCGATGCTGCGCGAAGGAAAACTATCCCTAGCAAGATAGTTGATTTTGTTGTCTACCTGTAAACGATAACATAATAATTATGTAAAAAGCTTAAATTGTGTTTCAATCCCAAACCTCAATTGCCTTCACATTGACACTGTTCGACATTGGTGCATTCAAGAACTGCAGGTCCTCAAAGTAGGACTGCCGTGGCTCATACTGATAACAGCCCAATTGGCTTTGCTTGAGGGCCACCTGCTCCTGGGCAAAGTAATAGCGCAGCGACAATATATGCAGCTTCAACTGATTGACGGTGAAGAGATTGTTGAAGGAACGCGAGATGCGCAGCCAGGCATTCTCATTTAATGCCATGTTGTAATAACCAGAGATTTCTGGATTCCATAGGCATTCGTTGGCGCGATATAACCGAATTAGTTTTTGTATTTCGTTCACATGGTTTAAGGTATTGCATGATTTCACTTTGGGGACAACCATTTTTCACCACTTTAAACTTTAAAAACTATCCAACCTTTACCACCACTAGACCATAGCTTTGTCCTTACTTAGACTAAGGCATCCAGTTTATTACTTACAATTTCAAATTCAAAATTTTCACATATTTCCAACAATCGAAAAACATTCTAATATCTTGCTGATATTAAAGTTTACTTGACTGAAAATTCAAATATGAGTGTTGACAAACTGATAAAAATACAATTCATTTCATAAAATTTAAAATATATTTCTGATAAAGGCTGTTAGTGCTTGTTCCTGAACATATCAAATTGGCATCAAGAAATAAAATATGATATTAAATAATTTATTATATATAAAATTTTATATATTTAATGCGCATTATTTTGATGAAAAGGAAGTCATATTGGTTATTATAAATTACTTAAATAAGTTATTAAACTGATCAAGATTATCAGCATAACAAATACTAATCAAGACGCCAAACCAGGTTAAGTAATTCAAAATGTGGCATCCTTAACGAGAAGTTATTCTGAGAAAAAACATTGTCTTTTGGTATTGTTATCTAAAAGTAATTAAATAGTTTTCTTATATCTTTAATTTTATCAAATGTCTACGTTTTGTACTCAACTCTGAGAAGCCAACAGGGCAGCACGTAGTTGATAATTTAATAGCAAGAAAACATGTATTGTTGTTATTAAGTCTCACATGTGGCAAAGTTTTCTACTTGGCGCACAGATGGCACAGGATGCGCCTTCTGTTTGGCTCGCAAGCATTTGTCCTCTGTGCACCGTATCCTGTGTGTCCTGCATGTCCTGTTTGCGTCCCACTATAGGGGCCCAGCAATTGTAATTTATGATACAAAAACAAGAAACTTATGTAAATTTGCAAGGCAGCAGCAGCAAACAGGACAATAACCAAAGCCAAAGGACTGCAGCAGGCCAACCAGTCTCGGCCTAAGTTGCGGCGTCATTCGCAGCTACATTGAATGAATAGCTGGGTTGTTTTGGATCCCGTGGTTTTATGCCTGCCTGCGCATTGCATTCAGCATTCTGCGTTTGCATATTTATATATATACATATATACATATATGCATATATACATATATACATATATACAACAATTTGTATAATGGCACACTGGCGAGGTCAGGCAGTTGCGGCTTAATTATATTTAATAAGCTTAAATGGTAAGCAAATTTGTATAATTGCACAGCCAATTGGGATGTCCTTAAATGATGCCTGTCAGGCTTTAGTTTATATCTAGTTTATAGATCAAATCTAAAATTTTGTCAGCTAATTAATTGGTTGTAATTAGTCATTGGAACGGACAACAGTCCGGCTAACTCACATTGAGCTGCTGCTTTATACGCTGTTTCCAATCAATATTTTAACATTTTCGAAAATCTATAACAAATGCTCAAAATGTGTTAGCAGCAATGGATTTGTGGGCATCAGTTTTGGCTTGTTGCCTGATTTCTGGTCACCTGCTGTTCTGGCCATTAGCTTTCACTACGTGTGTTTGGGCCATTTTGCACAGCCACTCTATTTATCTAACTATATCTCTCATGACCGCTGGCTCGCTCCAGTTGTGGTTTGTGGCCAAGTTTTGTTTCCGGTGGCAAAAGCTTTTGTCCAGACCAAAAAAACAGACCATTAATCACACGGCTAGCGGAAACTCTGCTAAACACAAAACTAAATACAAACAAACCTCGAAATGCTCACACCTACCCACACAGGCACACACTCGCACACACTCCCACAATCATACAATAGAGTTAGTATACCCATCTATAGATATATATGTGCAGAACATATTCTGCAGCATCGTTTGGCTTTATACAACCGCAAACTTTTCAATTGCAAGTGTATAAACAATATTCATTAATTCTTTTAGCTATTTTCCTTTTGCTCTATTTCAAAAATAGCAAATGAAAAGTTTTTAACTTCAAATGTCAATAAGCTTGAAATTGGTGTATCTATCAATTAGATAAATATTATTTTCATCTAGTACTTATCATCCCATATATACATATACCATAGTCTGATTTACTTCCTTAGTTTAATTGCGCCTACATTCGTTTTTATCTTTAGTTTTTAATTGTTGTTCCAGTGCTGGTTAAATTTCTGTTTGACTGTACAATTTTTACTTAAATGTCGTTTGTTTCAAGGTCACGCCTCCTAAAAACCTTCATCTCCGCCTCCGCCTCCGCCTCCGATTCCAACTCCAACTTCGCCTCCGAGTCTGAGTCTGTCTCTTATTTGATTTATTATAATTTCAATTTACTTTCTCGCTCTTATTAATCATTTAGCTGGCAACGGGCAGTCTAAGCGCTATTATTTTGATTTATGCGACTTTCACAAATTCGAAATTTAAATTAAGGACACAGGGGCATAGGGACATCGACTTTTGGGGTTAGCCGACTGTGACAGTTATAGAATTGTAATTCATCTTAAATGTGGTTTCGCTGGTTTTGCCATTTTAAATGAAATGTTCGAAATGCTTTGCGTTGCGGTTAACGAATTTCGGTCTTATAATTGCTTTTGCCGCTGCTTGATATTTAAGTTGAAAAACTGCTCGGTAAGCTCCAATATGTAGGCAACAATTTTCAAGTACTTTCGACCTTCTCTTTTCAATTTCTTCGCCTCCGTTTCCACAAAATTGTGTGTGAATTTCAGCTTGGCGTGCAACTTAATTGAGTTGTATATGCCAACGCACAGACTTGCCTGTCAATAAACCCAAGACTTGGGCACAGCCGGCACAAAATTAAGTTTATAGCTCAAATAACAAGTATATATTCTCTCAACAAACATTTATGCATGTGTGGGTCTGTGTGAGAGTGTGTGTGATTGGGGTATTTTGCAATGTTGTCTGGCAAATTCATAAATCATTTGAGTTGTGTCAAGTCCTGCTAATCGAGATTGTATATGGTCCCAAGTAAGCAAACACACTCAGCACACATACACACACACACACTATATACTATATATACATATACATATACATATAGAACACTTATAGCCATTTGTACTTGTACACAAAATATTTATAATTGGTTTTATGAACTTGACTTGAGTTCATTGACGACAGCCTTTAAATGTGACAAACACCTCATTACAAATGCCGTAACTGGTATTATTACTCTATCCGTATTTGTGTGTGCGTGTGTGTGTGTTAAAGTGTGCTTCTGTGTATTTGTGTATTTAGGCTTTAGCAGATAACATAAATGACTTAGAAACATATCCGCTTTTATTGCTTGGCTTCACTGTTTGCTTTCAGCTGACATCGGCTCTACACTTGCCTTATCTCATTAACCATTTCAAAAGCAAACTCCTCTTAATGTGTGTGTCTCTATATATATGTGTGTGTGTGTGTGTATATGCACATATATCCACATGAATCAGAGCTCTTTAGCTTGCCAAATCAAATGTGAAAAACAAATGAAGCGTAATTCGACTACTGACTGCCAACCTGCCTCCGCTTGCACTTTGTCAGTCTGTCTCTATCTCTCTCCCTCTCTCCCTCTCTCTCTCTCTCTTTCTCTCTCTCTCTCTCTTTTGTTGGTCGTAGCACAAAAACTAATTATACTGCTAAATGCGTTTGTTTAACTAGCAATATAATTAAGGTTATGCTCTTGTTTTGACCAATCTAATGTGTGTGCCATAATCTGGCAAACGCAGCTCAGCTGTTTGGCATTTTGGTAAATAAAAACATGGCCAATTGAAAAAATACTCGATACAATACAGGGCACCTTAATTGCACACTGATGGTTATTGTAATGTGACACAGGAGAATCAATATATTGTTTTTGGGTGGTCAACGATTATTGTTCATGTAGTCTAAGTGGTATTTGCTAAAATTACCAGCGTGAATACTCTATAAACTTGAAGCATTGTGGACCATTTTGTAGAATAGAATTCTATCAAACATTGCCTCCAAGCAGTTTGTGTGACATTCTGTGATCATTAATCAATAACAATAACATTTGTTTTATACACCAGACAAGTACTTATAAATAATACATTAATTTTTTTTTTGCTTGTCTTAGTTATCTTTAGCATTTGTTTTGGTAATGGTATACATATCAAAATAAAGTATAAATTTATTCAAGAACAGTACCATTTTAGAATAATGAATGGATTTTAAATACAGAAAAGCTTTTTATACCAGACTTTGAGCTTCGTTACCAATGCTGTATCAAATTACAATTGAAGAGGGAATTTTTATTTTATTCTTTATATATAAAGATGAATATTGAGCTGATAACACAATATGTTTTTTCATAGTGGCAAAAACTGCTGGCACCAACTGTAGTTACACTAAAAACGTGGTGTGGCAAAAGCAGTTGCAATTAAACAGCGTGGCACATATGGGAACAGTTGTGGTCGTAGTATTTGTTGTTGTTTTTGTCATTGTAGTGGCCATTGTTGGACATTGTTGTTGTTGTTGCTAATGTTAAGCTAGCAGAAAAGCCAAACAAGCACAACGACAACACCAATGTAATTACGCTTTAAGTGCTAAATGGAAAAATATTTATGTAACAAATAAATATAATGTATATAGTGTTAACTAAATTGAAATTTAATTAAATATGTCGTATGGAACAACAAAAACAACAGCCACATTTACTACAAGTGCGACAACATCCAAATGAAGGCAGGTCGGCATTTTTTGTCCACAGGCAATGTGTTTGTGGCTTGTCAACGAACACTGTACAAAATGGACAAGGGTTTTAGTCGCACCATAGTGTTGCATAGTTGCAATAACTTAAATTGATTGTTTGACCGTGTGGAAAGTTACCCCAGCGTGACATTTGTCATTTGCTCTCGCACTAATAATGACGCAAGCAACATGCTACAGAGCATAGCATACAGAATACAATTTATGCACAGGTCCACAGCTGCCACGATGCGGGTGTGTGCAGGTTCATAAATACAAAACTAGGTGTAAGAGCCAAATGTATATTTTGGTATTGACAGAGGTAAACGATAGCAACAGCCACAACTATAATAGCAGCAACAGCAGCAGCAACAACTGTGGCAGCAACAAAAGCCGCACTGGCAGCAACCAAAAAGCGGCATAAAGATTAATGACCATGCGCCAATTTTGTATACACTCACAAGGCGTATTTATTTTTTTATTTTTGTGATGAACATCAACAATTAAAATAAACATTCGGATTGGATTAGAGTTCGAGTTCTTGCAAAAACCATAATTCCTATCGAATCAATATTATTTCAAGCAGTTCCTTCAATAATTAAATAAAATTAAATGAGAGCAGTTGGACTTAACTCTGCAAGGGTATTTAATATTCGGCTTGCCGCACTTTGTGACTCGCCGTTAGTTACTATTATAGCAATCCTGGTGGCAAATAGTATCGTGTCATAGTCTTTTATTGGGCTTGGCGTATATTTTGGTGTTTTTGCTGTTGCCGTGTTCTGGACATGTTTTTTTCTTCTTTTGTTAATGCTTCTCCTTGGCTGCTGTGTTGCCCTGCCTCTGTTTTTATCTGAGAGTTTCGTAAATATTGTTGGCACTTTGTCTTAATTGCTTAAAAATTACTGACATGGAAAATGAACTTGGCAACGTTGAACGATGCGTCCATGGCTGAAGCGAGGAGTGAGGAGTAAGAAATGAAGAGGCAAACGAATTCACCAGTCAGCTCCTTGCAACTTGGCTGTCGTCGCCTGTTGGCTGCTTACTTGTCAACGCTCGTAACGACAAATACTTGCAAATATTATTATTGTAGTCGAATTTCCAACAACTATTTATCATGCGGGTGGCACAGCAGCTGCCTCACTGAGGGAAATGAGGAAAAGAGAGAGAGAGAGTGGCTCGGGGGCAAGAACCATTTGACAAACTTAATTTATTAATGTACAGACTTGCACAAGACACCGGGGGTACTGTGGATCTGGCGACGACAATGACAACAAGCAAATGGGCCTCTTGCTTAAAAGCACATTAATTTTCATTCCGTTTGCTGATAAGTAAAAGCTGGCTTTGAATTCTATTTTAAATATCAAGTGACAACTAGCAAATATTCGTAAAGTGTATGCCGCCTTCGGGGGTGACAGGAACTTCACGTAATTGTTTCATGCTGCCAACCAAAATGAGGCGGCATCTTTTAAGCTGTGAGAGCTCTCGCTCACTCACACAGACACACTCAGAGACACACGCATAGAAACACAATGATTTGGCATTCAGGCAGAGCTGTCATGCTGCTCATCTGCATACTTTTGAGTGGCCCATCATAATGTGAAATAAGGCGCCACTCATTTTGCCGTCCAGATGACAGGCAACTGCCCAAATACGAAGCTGGCCATTTCATTTCAATGATACTGATTGATATGCATGCGAAATCTAAGCATCATTTGGCTTTAGTTATTGACGGGCAATATGGGCCAGGAGCAGCCAACCGCATTTCAATTTTACCAAGTGACAGCCAAATTCAGCGTTGGCCAACGAATGATAGCAGGCAGTGTGTATGTAAATAAAAGCCAACCTGTTCTAGCTGCACAGATATTAAAGCAAATATTTATATATACTCAATAAGTCTATACGGTAGGCTGATATTCTGCTCCATTTAATAATAGCTGAAAATCACTGATATCGAACGTATTATAGGCCGATTTAAAAACGGTTCCCATTGAAAACAAATAGCAAACGAAGCAGCTTTATTGATTTTATATAACACCAAAACTGTATCTTATCGAAAACTGTGTACCGCGAAGAAAACTGCATAAAACTTATTTTTTCAGGTAATCAGTAAGTGCAAAACTAATAATATTTTGGTTTGGTTTTAATGAGCTGCACACAAAATGGTTTTGGTGCCATAGCAAACAAAAAATAATTTTGTTGTGTGTACAGCTGCATTATTTACTATTTTTACTATTGAGCTGGTGCTTTGTGCTTTGTATTTCAATCGGGCTGCACTAATTGAAACCACCGAATAATTGGCACCGCATGGACCCGCAGCTTGGCCAATTAATGTGAACGATTGGGCTTTTGTACTGGTTATGCTCGATACCAAATCCGTCGTTCAATAAAACATGATTAGTCAGTTAAATGCAGACCCCAAGGATTTTGCAATTTAAAATTATATTGTGAACAGCGACTGGTATTGGGACAGAAACATCCATTTGCTCCAGCATTGGCAAGCAATGCTAATTTGGGGTGTGTTTAGTGCGATTGCTGCTGCTGTTGTAACTGCCCCGAAGTCACGTTGTACTCTGTTGTAAATTGTACAGTTACACATAAAGTATACGCGACGTGTAAACAATTGAAAACGGCCTCAATATTGCAGTCAATATGCAACTCAGTAAGCTACACAACTAGCAACGACATTTAACCATTATTGCATACTCTAAACTCAAACGGAAAATGGGATAAATCGAAACATTAATCTTGTTGATTAAACTCAATGATTTTTTAAACATACGACATAAATATTTGAATATAGATAGTAGTTTTCTGTTTTCTGTACTGCGTGCTATAAGATCTATTGTGCCCCGTTCTGAGCTTATAGCTCCTCCATCAACCCCAGCTTTAGCACGGATGCTGGAATCTTTGTTGTGTTGAGGGCTTCTATGTCATTGAAACTTATAAAATGCATCCTTAGGATGTTGCATCTTTTCCGGAATAAGGAGACACATTCTATTAAAATCCTCCCCACCTTCACCTTTTTTTTTATAACCAAAATTCTATAGTGAGTATCCAAATTATTAAGAATAATTATCATATTCAAATTTGTTATATATTTGTCTTAGAGTTATAGAGTATTACGGAGTCGGTTGAGTGAAATTCTCTTACGTATTTCTTGCTTTTTGTTGCAACTCGAAACTGTCGTCAATTGCAGCTGTTATTAGCAGTCATTGAGGCATTGAGGCATCAGCTAAATCCAAAACGGAAATACAATCAAAATCTTGACGGCATTGCGATTGCGAGTGGCATTCGAGTTGCCTTGCATGGACTGCGAAATAACATGAATTTCATTTCATTTACCGTTTGCTTGGTTGCTGTTTCTCAATGCGATTGATTGATTGAAATGTTTGCTGCAAATTGATTGATTATATGCATCCAGGCATGCTACTTGCTCAATACGTGAGAATTTATTTTAAGATGACTAGAGGCAAGTTTCAGAGTAAACACAGCCCAAGGATTTGTCAACCCTAAATGGCTAAGAATATTAACGGAACATAGACACGCACACCCAAATGCTGTATAAACTGAGTGAAAGTTTAATGGGTTTAAGGAGTGCTGACAATTGTAAATGGCTTTCCATTGGAATCGTTTTTAAACGTGTTGCCAAAGCCGGGTTTGCGGAAATTTTCTTTTTCAGTATCCACAAAATATAAAAATATTTAAATTTTGCTTTGGTTATAACATTGTATGATTAAACAGTTTTAGGCCTCTAAATATTTAATATTATTCCATTTTTCTCCAAATTTATGTGTCAAACAACTATTTGTATATTAGATCAATAAAATATTTGCAAAAATGCAATATAGTATTAATTAGAAATACTTGAGCCTGACTTTAACTCTCCTTACGATTTCTTGTGCATCCATTTCTATTTTGATGGGTCTATAAATATTGCTCCAGGATACCACAATGTCCTGTGCGCATTTCTCCAGTGTTATCACGTATTCTTTTTGCCATGTGTCTTAATGTGCGTTTCATTTTGTAGCCAAGTGGATTTGTAAAGAGATTTGACATGCTAAAAACTTGATTGATTGATTCGCTTAACTGACACACACTCTCACGCATATACACACATCACACACGCATAACCACTTGTATATATTTGCTTATATATATTGACAGATATCCACCCCAACCATTCATCTATCTTTTATGCTGGCTTGTTTTACACGTCGCTTACAAGTGGAGTTTGCTGCTCGTTTATCAAATGTGATAATTTCGTTTGAATTTTTTTATATTTTTCTATTTATATTTTAAATTCCGTTATTGCCTACAAGTAATAGTAATTACTTACCGATCAACGGCGATGGCAACCAGATGCAGAATGGAGGCAGTGCAGCAAAGTACATCGCACGAAGTCCAAATGTCGCATAGCTCCGGTCCCAGAATCCAGCCTTGGCTGATCTGTTTGTGCGGCAAGCAGAGATAAGATAAAAGGACATAAAGTTACGCACGGGGTCTCAGAGTGCCCGTGAAATAAACAATAAAAGTTGATGGCTTATTAAAATTGATGTCACGCTGGGGAGAAATTGAGAAGCTAGGCCTTGATGGCATCTACTAACTTCTCAAGTAAGGATTGCACTGACTTTCAATGCTCAACCCACAACTCGCTGAAGCTGGCAGTAACAACGAGTTGAACATCTACAGAATGCAATATTATTGCCACAATTTGTTGGAGTCTTAACTCCTTATCACAGATTTCAATTTAAATGCATTTTTTAGTTTATGCTTAAGTTACGAAAACATGGACTAAAAAACATATTTTGCAGTGCATTAAATCTGTAAGACTTAAGTAATATATTATTTTAAAAATCAATTATATGTAGAAAAGTTACCCAAATTTTTGAGCTGATAAACTTTTGTTTCCCTTAATCTGCTAATATTCTTTTATTTTTGACTTATACATAAATACAAATTATTGTTTATTTTGATTGTTCATTGACTTTGAGAGGCATATATTTGTCATAACGCGACTTAAGAATTAGTTTTATAGTTTGAAATTGAATGCCGCAGTCGAAGAAAGTAAATACGAATAAAAGCTTGCGAGGTATATAAATATATATATATATTTATATGTATGTTAATATTAATTTACATGTTAATATACATTTAGACAGTGTAATTGATTGCCTTATATAGTATACCTAGTTCAGTTTTGAAGAAAACACTCTTAGCTAACTTTACTATCCATCAAATTGAGTTAGTTTCAAACTAGAATGTGTACTCACCTCATAGACAGCACCCAGTGGCATCACTAGGCAGGCCACAAATAGATCAGCGACGGCCAGGGAAGCAACAAGATAGTTAGCCACATTCTGCAGATTGCGCTCCAAAATAATAGCAGCTATCACAAAGACATTGCCTGCAATTGTAAGTAGTTAGTTGAACGAATCCTCTGGAGGGAATAGGCAATGGCAGTGACAGCTGCTCGAACTGTTGCCGCTTTTGCTGCTGCTCAGCGGCCTAATTGCGACAATTGACTTGAGCGCAAAGTTTTCAATTCAATTAAGTAAGTTAGCAAGTCGTATTTGAGCACAGCTGAAAGGTAAAATCAAACTGACAACGAAAACGAAAACGAATACGAAACTGAAAATGAAAACGAAACCAATGCGCTGCCGAAAACACAGATAAAGTTTGAAAATTGCCAAAGTTGTGTGCCGCAAAGCCAAATGGTATGGCCAGATGGTATGGGGAATCTTATTAAACTTGTCTGTTAGCCCAGGAGAACTGCTCTTTCGCTGCATTAAAATAGTTGTTCAGCACCCACCAATCTAACCGAATATCACAGCACAATTGCCACAGCTATGCCGCCTGCCACAAGTCGACTGTCTGGCCTTTGCACTTGCTGCATTGTGTTGCACTTGAGCAAAGCCGCAGACAAAGTTCATACAAAAAAAAAACATTAACGACATGAGCTAATCGCACTGTCGCAAAGTTTTCCACCTTACGCCCAACGTCTTCCCCCCTACGATGTGGGTATCCAATTGACAGCTGACTGGGCGGCATTCGGAGGCGCCACCAGCTTTTATGTCAGTTGTCAGAACTACTTGTAGCACACTTGAAGGTCCAGAAAAGCAAAATGTGCTTTTAAAAGTTGAACCAAAGCGTACAAGACATGCAATTTGCGGCATAGAACCTACCTGACTGCCAATACACACTGCCCGCAGCCACACACACACTCAGACACTCAGACACTCTGACACTGGGAACCTGTCAGGGCGTCGACAAAGGAATACACATGCAATTAGACACTTCAGTTTCAAAGTGAAGGCAAAGTGACGAGAGTCCTCTCTTTTAGATGTTTTGTATTGCAGCTCTGCGCAGCTCAGCTTAGATGTGCTGGTTTTCAATGTGGCAGCTCGTCGAGGATGCTGCAAGAAGTTTGCATAATACAATAAAAAAAACTTGTTGTTGCCAAAGCTGACTGAATAATTCATAAAAGCAAGTCGAATTACATTTGAACTAAATCGATATATAGAACTAATTAAGGGCTTTGGATTTATAAGTGGGTGTCAGGAAATGAATTTCATTAAATATTTTATGTAGCAACAACATCGATATAACTTGTTTTACAATTGGTGTTCATCGAATTATAAATTCAATTAAAAGATAATAAATAAATCATTTAATGCGAAAAAATACAATAGCTACAAATGACCTTACTTAATTAAAACTGCTCAGATGTGCATAGTATTTAAATACATTAAATAATAGATAAAATAATAAATAAAAATAAAAAATAATTTCTTTTTCGGTATATAATGTATATTAAAAAAGATATTCCTTGATAAACGTGCCAGCGGAACCATAAAATGCTAATTTAAATAAAGCGATAAATAAATCTAGCCAAAAATTAATCATCATCTGCTTGTTATTTTCGAGATGAGAACAATTCAAATCACGTTCTTAAACGTGTTTTCAGGAATTTAAGGAGCTGCCCTCTTATCAGCAGCAGTGTTTTCTATCCGGGTCAGCTCTTATTGAAACTGGTAGCAAATAGACCAGCCATTGACCAGCATCTTGCCCAGTTTCTCTGTTCTCATTTCATGCTGACGAAATTAGAATTGAAAATCATTAGCATTTTCTTTTATATACTAAATGTTGCCACTCAAAACAGCATTCAAACCCAATGCAGCCAATGCGAAGTTCAAAGGTGAAGAAAACTTAAAAGGACTCAAAATGAAACTGAAAAGCAAAATGAAAATGAAAATGAAAATTAAAAGGCGAAAGACAGTAAACGGTTTGCGTGAAACGAGGGCGCAAAGCAAAACTACGAAAATAAACACAAATTAAGAGCAGTTTAAAATGAATACGAAATGATTGAAATAAAAACAACAACAACAACAGCTAATAAAAACCAAAATATTGTGAATCGAGAGAAGAAAATGGCGCTTTAAAAACTATAGCATACTTTTTCGGGCAATGGTTTTTAATGATGCTTATGATTTTATGTTTTGCCTCTTGACTTTTGCGTCGCGCTATAATGAAATGAACTCAAATGAAATCTACTTAAATTAATGAAATCAATTTCAGTTGATGCTGTTGTTTATTTTTGCGTTTCATTTTTTATGCCACACACTTAAATGCTTTACTTTTTACAATTCGGCAGAAAAAGTTTTCATGGTAATTTTTTTCAGAGTTGAAAAAGAATATCGAAATTGCTTGTTGTTGTCGATGTGGCTCCGAACTGCGATTGATTGATTGTCTGTCAATTTTAATGCGTCGTATCTCTCTGCTTTTGCCTAGATGAATGCTTCGCCTGGCAGATTTTGTCTTGTGTTTGCCTCTGGATTTATGGCTAAATACGTGTAATGAATGTTGCCCAACAACAATGGCAAGCAACATTGAGCCTTATTAATATCGAGCAGTTAGAGAGCTGCGGCTGCCAACTGCCAACTGCCAACTGCCAGCTGCCTGCTGTTGTCTGAGCCATAATAACGACAATAATAATAAATAATATAAAACGGGCTCGCAGCATCATAAATATCAGTTACGCGTATTTTATTATCTGCAGCCAAACCAAAATGCTGAAACAGCGCAAAATCTTTAAGCGAGCCCGGAAACACTCGATGCTTGTCAATGACCCCGTCCCGTCTATCCCCAATAAGCTGTCATTTGGTTTGCCTTATTGAATTGTTCGCCATATTCTCCAATGAAATGACGCCTTGGATTTGCTGGCTCGCGCGTGCCTGGGACTGGCGTCCATGGAATTTAATGCCAAGTTCCCTTGCCCCCCCAACAAAAAGCAAATAATTATGTCTATGTTTAGCCTTGGCCTTAGCATTGGCTGTGACTTCGTCTTCGTCTTCGACTTTGACTTGCCTCAGCCTAATGAGCTTTCCATGTATCAAGGCACATTCCGTTGCCGACTTACCAATTATGGTGATGAGTATCATCAGACCCAACAGCACCGATGTGACAGCCATACGCAGCAGTTGCGTAAAATCATCCTCGGCCACTTTGCTGGCGGTGACATTGATTGCTGTGCTGGCATTCACCAGCTGACCGCTGCTGTTAACATTCACCCACTCCCCAAATATATTCAAGGCCGTATCATTGCCCTCCAACAACAGCGTATCATTCAACAGCATTGCGCCCAATCCCACAGCCACATTCGTGTAGTTATTGTCTAAGCCGGAGCTGGAGCTGTCGCTGGCTCCACCTCGGTTACCATCCACATCGATCAATTTGATTGCACCTGTGGAGAGTGTTCGATGAGCCGCCTTTGCGGTTATTCGAGCTGCTGCCGCTGCAACCGAGGCACTTGCCGCCAGCGCTGCAAGCGCTGCTGTGGCCAGCGGTGAGCTTGGTGAACTGTTGCTGCTACTATTGTTGTTGTTGTTGTTGTGGTTGCTGTTGTTAATGTTGGCCGCACTGCTGCCATCGATGGAGCCAACAGCAGCAACAGAGTTTATAAAATCGCTGTCGCCGCCATCGTTGTAGTAATGATTGTTGTTGTCATCGTAGCCGGCCAGCTCATCGTCCAGCTCCTGCTCATCCTCATTAACGTCATCGCTATAGGGCCTTGGCTCAGCTATTAGATATGCCTTATCATTCATACTGTTGGCTATGTAAATGTAGCCCAGCGCATCTGCAAAATTATTTTGTAGTACTAACAAAAAACATGCAAATAACATTCAACTAACTACAGCAGGTGTATTTCAGGTAGATGAGCTTATTTTAAATAACAATTTTAATAGAATTGAACATTTTTGAATTTGCATAAAACGTCATTTAAATATTTAGCTGGGTGCTTTAATTAGTTTGGTTTACAATACAATTTTAAATTCTGAATAAAGTTAAATTTGTGATTTATTAGTATAAAGATATTGAAAATTTACTATAATCGAAAAAAAGTTTAAATATTTTCTTTTGCATTTAAAAATGTTAAATTCTTTGTAAAAAATTTGTATGTTTTCTTCCTATTAATTAGCTACATCAACTTCATTACACGGAGCAAAGAAAATTTTTGTTTTAGTTATGCTTGTTTAAAGAGGAAAAACTGCAATTAAAAGTTTTTTTAGCCCCTTGAGCTGAATATGTATGAGTATTTTCTTGAGGGAGTGCATTTGGTTAAGCTTTTTGTGTTACATACCATTAAAGTTGGTCTCGCGCGCCATTTTGTTGTTGTTGTTGTTGTTGGTTCTGTTGTTGTGGTTGTATTTTTTTTGGTGGGATTTAAGTTAGTTGGCTTAATTGCAGTCGCAGCGGAAATAAGGTGAGTGAGCGCAGACGGAAACGGAAGCGCGACTAATATGCTACTATGCCACTATGCAATGACAGTGACTATGGTAGGCCAGATGCGAGATGGTGTTATTTGGGCATCGTCGCTGACGTCGCTGATCGGTACATGGTTACACATACACACACACAGGGACACTAGTCACAGACAGGAAGTATTCTCTTAACGAGCTTTTAAGTGTTTACACAAAGCGACGTTTACAGTTGCCGCATTCACTTTCTGATGGTTATCGCTGCTGATTTGTTGTTGCTCTTCTTGTTTATGAGTGGCAGTGTTGTTGTTGCTTTGGTGCTGATTGTTGTTGCAACCAACTTGCCAGGCTGCCTGTTGTTATTGCTTTTCTTTTTTTCTTTTTATTCCCTTTAAGCTCTTCCGCTTGTGCTCATGTGTTATGCGTTTCTTATGCGCTATTTTCACATCCTCAAGGTGAGTCTCACTTCCGTTGGCGACATAACCTCAGTCTGCTCTTGCTGCTGTTGCCAACGCAGTTGCTCTTAACGCGTTTGTATTTTCATGCTGTTGTTGTTCGCTATGGGAGAGGGGGCGCAATGGCCCGCATTAAACCATATTCATGTGTAAAGCTGCAATTAAAATTCAATTAGAATACAAATTATATTAGCATCTAAAATTCCAATGTTTTTCAATATTTTGCAATTTGATGCTGCGAATTAATTTCCTGTACTCTCCATCCGCACAGTCCCTACAAATTTATATCATATATCAATTTCCTGCATATTGTGCGCAAAATATAAGCAAATTTGAATATTAGGCCAGAGCAACAAAATATTTTTAACAAAATATTTACAAACTGCCTCCGCTCGCAGTAGCTTGTTAAATAATATAACGCAATTTTTGCAATTACACGCAATCACTTTGCACGATAAATAAAAATTGAGACTGGCACGCAAGTCGTTCTCATTTCTTTGTCAACACCACACATGTGTGTGTGGCCAACACATCTCAGCTCTGTCTGTGTGCCTTTGTGTGTGTGTGTGTGTGTAAGCGAAAGTTGGCGTGCGTGCCAGTGGCGCCATTGGTAATGGTAGCTCCCTAACAGTAGCAGTAGCAGCAGCAATAACAACGGCATCGAAATAAATTTAAAACGCATAAAAATACAGGAAAAAACCAAATAAAATAAAGTGCAACCCAAAGCTGCGCAACGTAGTAAAATGTCATCACATGTTGGGTTATGTGTGTGAGTGTATGTGTGTGTGTGCTGGTAACTGTAACTATTGCATATAATACTTATATAGACAGTATACATGTATATATAGATTGCGGCACCATAAACGCGCTGCGAGAATGTTGCATGCGTAATGCCAACTGCCAAGTGCCAAGTGCCAAGTGGCAAGTGCTGAGTTGGACTCTATAAAAACGTATAGATTTTATGCCTCCCCCAAGATTTATGTGATCTTCATTGATACAGGCTTTTGCCTTAGAAGCTTAGCTAAGGCAAGTTGTAAGTGCGATGCTAGTCCACTTGAAGAGCTTACAACTAATGGAAAAAGGGATGTTGTCTGGTGATTGAAGGTAAGAACCAGAACTGGGGAGAAGAGGGAGAGAGATCTAGGGAGAACAGTAAATAAATCGAGGCAGTGCTAAATATATAAGATTTATATTAATAATAATAATAATAATAATAATATTAATAATAATACTGGGTAGAAGGGCGTAACTCACATTCTAGCAACAAACCTCGCCTTATCCATGTAAAGATGCAGCATCCTAGGGATGCATGTTATGAGTTTTAAAGACATATAAGCCCTCAACCTCAAAATGGGTCGAAATAGGTCTATTAGGTCGCAGAGCAGCAACCCCAATTTATAATAATAGGCAGAAGGGCAATCAGCAATTCAATGTTGATAACATTGAATTTGGTTAATATTGGTAATGCCTGCCACATTTTCCCAAATCTTAACTCTTTTCCTGTTACTTATTTTAATTAGTAAACAAATATCGCAATGCATAATCATAAGACCCTTTTTGATATTATATGTTCAATTAACCTAAATTTCTGTAAGGTATTTGGGAAGAAATCTCTGAATACAAACTTTTCCATATGCAGTGTGAATGTTGGCTTGTTAGTATTAAACTTTTGTGTGCTTCTCACAATTAAATTTGTTTCCCTTCGCCTGCGAAATGTATGCAATGCTAATTACCCAGCTCAAATGCTAAATACAGCGAAAACATATGCAGATTTCCACATTCACTGTGCATGGAGCTCATTAAAAGTTGGCATTAGTTGCAAGTAGCTGACATGCACACAACAAGTAAGCTCAGAGCAGTTCCTTTCACCTTGCCCTTGGCTCAACCACTTCCTGCTCACATTCTTTCCGTGTGTTTTCTTATATACGCAAACAATCCTGAGGTGATTAGATTCTCTATTGTGCATATCGTTTAGTTTACAAAGTTAGCAAGAAACGTGGAATACTTTTCGAATCGATTTAGACACGTGACACGCAAAAACCACAGGCAACGCGCAACAGCGCCCAAAACAGACAGAATGGGGCTTAAACTATTGTGAAAATGCTGCAATTATTTTGCATGTTTAAATATTAATTGCAAATTGCGTTGATGGCATATTCAAGCTGAAAGTGCTAACCTTGAAATGACGAAAAGCCGGAAACTAAATTCCATATTGTTTGCATGCGAGCCAGTGGGTGTCTGTGAAAGGTGCTGCAACTACCAATTTCAAGTTCAATGTCGATTAAATGCATAAGTTTATGTAAGCCATGAATTTTCAAGGTAGCACACTGGCACTGATTGTGTGTGTGTGTGTGTGTGTGTGTGGTTACAAAGGGGATTGTGGAGATAAGGAGAGGGAGATGTTGTGGGCTTGAAGTTTTTTCCAGTGTTGACTTAGGGGAGAGGGCGGGTTGGGCTTAACGTGCGAGGTGCGCGTTTGAAGTC
This sequence comes from Drosophila fungiperda, assembly GCA_035042345.1. NCBI lineage: Eukaryota > Metazoa > Arthropoda > Insecta > Diptera > Drosophilidae > Drosophila > Drosophila fungiperda. The sequence continues at coordinate 478,630 of JAWNLM010000177.1, forward strand.
CAATTCAGTGTGAAGACGACACATGTTTTTTAACTGCACACCTGTCTACGTGACAGTTCATGTGTGTATTTGTGTGAGTGTATGCGTGTGTCTGTGTGTGTTTGTGTGTGTGTGACTATGTGGCAGTTTGTCAGCAGCAGCTGACGAGTGCACTTGTTGCGGTTAGCTAGTAAGTAGAACGATACAGCAACGAGAGCCACAGGCACGGCACGGCACGTCTACTGCATATATTATGCATGTGCAAAGCTAAAGTTATTCTGTTTGTGTGGTTGTATTAGTGTCTTTTAGTGTATCTTTTTATAGCCAGCTTATCGCATATTTATGCAACTTGTCCTTTAACGTGCGCACAAAAGACACATGCATTAGCTTTATCCATGTTTTTGCTAACCTTAAATTTGATCCACAAGTTTTGTTTATTTTAACTATAATAAAAAAGTTGTCCCTTTAACATTTTAATGAATTTATAAATCCAATATAACATTTGATAATTATTGGACATGCTATTTTTAATTAAATATTTTTATTTAAATATAGTTGAATATAATTATCTAGATACTAGAATATACTTTATCATTTCAGCTTTTATTTTAAATCTTTATTTCAATTAATTTTTATTTATTTACATTTACAATATTCATTCTGATCTTAGCTCATTACACTGGCACTTCTTTATCAACCCTCGCTCATATAAGTATACAAAACTGTACATTCATATTGTTTGGCCTATAAAAGTGCATTTTCAAAAGCTAGCTTGCAACGATGTTTTTTGTTTGAGAATTTCAATGCCAGCTGTTTGCGTCACAGAGAAATGCAAACTATACTGAAATAAAATAAATTGCATTCATTTTTCATTTGACGCTCGATTTCATTCACATGTTAAAATACAGACAGTGTCACCCACACACACACACATTATATATATATATATATATATACACATTATAAATTGGTAAAGGCAAACATGACTAGACATTTATCAGTTGTTCACATGCATTCAAAGATACTAATGTACATATTAGTTCATCCCTGTAAGTGGCTACCTCTCCTCCATTTTCCCCTTCCGCTTCACTTCCCTCTCAATTCATCACTTTTTCAAGCTTTACTTGTGCAACGAATATGAAAGTGTGTGTGTGTGATGGTGGTAAGTATGTGTGTGTTGGTGCATGTGTGCTGTGTGTTGGGTTCCCTTTTGCACTGTTTCCGCTTCATTTCATGCGCTATTTTTCTCTATCTTTACACTTGAGCGTTTGCGCTTTGTTGCCTTGTCCTGCGGAGGCCTTTCATTGGCCTGGCTATTTCTCTTTCGATTTGTTGTAGTTGTAGTCCATGCTGCGGTTGATATTGTTGTTGGCTGCGGTTGCAACTGGGATGTGTTACAGCTTCAGTTTGCCAGCCCCTCGTTTTTGCGGTTGCTGGTGCTGGCATTGTTTTCATTTTTTTTTTTTGCCAGCTTGTAATTGTTTTGCCAATCATTCTACTACAAATAATTTATAACTCTTTCTACTGAGCCGGCGACTAGCCAACTTTCATGTCATTCCTATGCTTTTGGGCAATAAATATTACTCTAAAATGAAAAAGAAAAAAAGAATACTGCATTTGTAATTCAGTTTGTTGTTGATCAATTGTTGTCCAAACTTGCATTTCAGAGTCTCGTTAATATACGATTGCCTGCGGTTTCTGTGCAATTATTCAATAATAATGCAATTGACCAATTTGACCACAATAACAAATTGTGCATTGTGTAAACAAGTTGCGGACTACATGCACAACCGCCCCCCCCCCCCCTTGCTTTAACATACTTCATCCATCCGTTTACATATCTGTCTATAAATTTCCCGTTTGATGTTCATTGTCATGTTAAACGATGCAAATAAATTCTCATTCATCAAACAATGTGCAAAAAAACGATTATATGAATTTTCAAATATTTAAATGCCAGCTTATTTCGCAAATTCAACGCGGTTTACAAAAAATAAGAATAAAATCACTGCAACAAAATATGCAAAAGCTTTAAATATGTTCTGATAGTTGTTGTTGTATGTATCATGTGTAACAATGAAATAGTCGAAATGCTATATTGAGAGTTACTTTCAATTATAAATCGTTGAAATTCCTGAAAATAAATCTGTTCCGAGCAGAATAATAAATTTAGTTTACTAGTTATAAAAGACAGAGTTATTCGAAGTCAATGTAAAAACTGAATTGTTTTGAGCACAAATAACTTTTCTCAAAAGCATTCATCTCAGTGCTGTTTGACTATGGTGCCAGTTTGAAATGGTACTTTAAATTATAAAGCGATAAAAATGCAAATGCGCTAAAAATTCAATTAAATTTTTTTTTTTTTTTTTACACTTCTTTACAATATATGCGAGTAAGAAACATTGTTGATTTTTAATTACATTTCAGAATTTCGCATGCTCGACGGGACTAAAGATATATATATATATATATATATCAGAAGAGGCAGTAACTACAAAAATGTGCTTGTGTGTGTTTGTTTAATGTGTATATATGTATATATATATGCTCTTTCTTAAATGTCATGCCACTTGATAATAAATTTCCGCATGCAATATCCTGCATTTAAATAACACTTCCTGTGTGCCCGTCTAGGCCAAGGCATCCGTCGTCCATACGTCAGCGAGACATGAATGAAATGAATTTATTTTCCAGAAGCTCCCTTCCCACAACCAACCCTTACTCTAGCTCTGTTAGGCAACTTGAGCGATGCATTCACTATGCGGTGTCTGTTCTGGACGGCTTTGGCTCTCCCCCTCTCTCTACCCATCTCTCTCTGTCTCTGTCGGACCCAGCTCTGTCGGTCAGTAAATTTCGAGTCGAATGGCTGGCGGAACGCACTTTGCTTCATTACTTTGGACAGCTCTTCCCCTCCGCAAACGCCAGCTTTCTGAGCATTTGCCACTTCATAGCAGAGTGCGCCCAAATGGCACCCATGTTTGCGTTTTGTTTCCTTCTGCAGACCGCACACATAAGCAGAGATTTTGCGGTCTTGGAGTTGCCTCGACCATCTTTACCACACAATAAAAATTTATGAGCCGTATGCGTGTGCGCAGCCCTTTTTTTTTTGGCTCAAAGTCGCAAAACATTTGTGAGTCGCGCATAAATTTTATATGCCACAACTTGACATGCTTTGTTGTACAGCACAACCCCATCCAAATTTACTCTGCTTTTTTTTTGTGGTCATGTCTCTGATTAAAAATAGCTGCAGGTAATGCAGCGCCGTACATTTTTAGTAGTTGTTGTTGTTTCTCTCATGTATTATGCATAAGCAGGTGAAGGGATTGGTTGAGGTTGCTGCTGGGCTACTTTGGCAGCGCTCAATCAATTAGTCCCAGGCCAAATGTGATGTCGCTGATAGCCAAGTTTCCTAAGCGACCCGCTTTTTAAGATACGTGAAATTTAAGCTGCTGCTAAAGGTAAACGCAACAAAATGCATACAGTGTTCACAGTCATGAAAGTATGATTTTATGCTCTTGCGCACAATTTCGCTACAATGCGAATCAGCCAAAAGATGCCAGTCTGTCTGTCCGTCAGTCAGTCAGTCTGTCAGTCTGTCTGTCTGTGCAATATGTACGACGTGATTTCTTTCTCATGCAAATAAACGTGAGCGACAAACACGTGGCGAAAGCTTGATAGTCAGCAAGGAGGATGGGTCTAATGGAGCAAAGATGGGGCCAAGGACAGCTGCCAGGCAGTCGATCGATGTGAATACAATTTTGAGGCTGCCGTTCAAAACCTGCACTTGGCGTTTAACCTGTTAAAGGCGACGAGACGAGAAAATTGTTTTGCAAAATATTAGGTAATTTCGTGACTAAATTTATATTTGCAAAATATCAGAGCAACATGATTAGGTGTATTTTATACTTGATGTGCTGTAATTTGAAGTTGATATACCCATTGTTGTAAAAGAACTGTGCTCAGAAATCTGTAGCAGTTGCTATATATTTTGATGTAATTGAACAAATAAATATGTTTATAATATAATAATGAAAATGTACAAACATATATTTAAACACAAATTTTATCTAAGCTTGCTGTTAGAAACCCAGTTGGTCTTCTATTAATAATGTCATATGCTGTATATAATTCATAATATATGTTGTCCTGCAAGAGCATCCCAAGTAATGGGTTATTCAGCAGCAGCCACATCAAACTTTTATGCTCTTCTTTTCCAGTTGAACAAGCTGATGGAAACCCTTGAAACCCTGCTGGCAGTGTTTGTGTGTGGTTGGCGCTTTGATTAAATATTTATAAAAATTCAACTTTGTGCACGCATTGACAACAACAACAACGATGGCAACAATGAACAACATCAGTGTCCAGTAACCAGTATCAGCTACTTTGCATAATTGCAAAAATAATCGGCACGAAAGCGTCGCCTGGGCTTAAATGAAGTTGTTAATATTAATGAGTAAATTTTTTAGCATGACGCAGACAGCCTTCGCAATGTTTGGTTTTAATATGGTTATTAATCTGCTTTTAATGTATTTAATAAAGTTTTGCCCTACGCCAAATATGTTGAAAATTTAATCGACAAGCTTGTGCCCCATCCATCCATCTCGATCTCTCCATCAACTCGATTGGCCAGCAAAAAGGAATTATGGCTCATAGCAGGCCAACACATTAAGCATCCCCGCGTTTTCCACTCTTGGCTTGTTACGGCCTCGACGAGTGAATATTATTACCATGGAATCAAACTTTTATGAACATTTAAAGTCAAAACAAAAAACAATCAAATAAGTAATATTGATCCAGCTGACAGATTTCCTTCAATTCTGGGATACTCATTAATTGAATCTAGAATTGTGTATACATATACATATATTCGGATTCAAGCGAAGTAGACAAATTAATTTTTGTAAGTGTTTTTCAGGGGAAGTTAACTTTGAAAAAATTGTTCCTTTTTTCTGCTTTTTGTGTAGATTTAGACAACTTTATTGTACCTTTTAAGGTAATTCAAGTGTACCCAGGGTACGAAAAGTTTTTGCAACAACCATAAAGATTTGTAAAGAAAAACCAACTTTTTTACGTTCTAAATTTTCAATTTTCTATGGAAGATTTCTAAATGCGCAAGTTGTCGAGCGAGTGCCAATGGGACTGAGCTCCCCTTGCGGTACATATAGCTGTTTGAGAGCAGCTGTATCAGCCACTTAGCAGCTGTCCAATGTTCGATCATGTCCAGCACTTGTCATCCCGAGTGTCCGCTCATTTGTCTATCCTCCTCTGCAAATTTGCACTTGATTTACACAAGCTGCCAGTGTCCTCGGCTTTGGAGCTACGCATTCAATTTTTCATCTTTATCCGTCTGTCTGAACACATTTGAAAAAGCCGCCGGGCAGCGACTTAAATGGTTGCCTTCGTGCGCCTCTGCTGAGTCGTATTCAGCGCAAGTTTTCACACAGCCTCCACATCCACATCCGGTTTCCGTTTATCTTTTGATTTGTGTTTGGCTCCGTGGCTCGTGCTGAATGTGTTGGTTTCTCAGCTTTTTGCTCAAGTGTTTACAAGTGATTTGCTGTGTTGCTTGTTATGCTTTCAAGCAATGGAGTTTTTTTAAGTCTTCATTCATTTTTTTTCTACGCTATGTTGTTATTTTTTCTTTTTTTTTGGAAAAGTTTAAGAGACAGGAAACCCCAAATGACTCGAGTGAATTGTGCTTCCGGCTGCTTTGCAGCTTGTTAGCTTTGGACGTACCAATTGAAATCTGACTCGGTCCGAAGATATAAAATGCCAGCAGCTACAAAATCTAGCTACTCTCATTTGCATGCGATGCCAATTGAAATTTCAGTAGAGCGGAAACTGTTAAATCATATCGTATATCAATTCACAATGTTCAAGCAGCATTATTCTATATATATATATAAAGCGACTGATAAGAAACGTTAACACCCCCGAAATTGCACCTATTTGTTCTTTGGTCTGGGCAATCTGTCAAAGTTAATAGTTTCTGAAAATCGATGAACCGACGTCGACATCCACGTTGCTGATGGCGGCAAAAATTAAAGCCAAATGGTGTCACCCATGTCGCCTTGTGTCTGCTCCTCTGTTTTATTTTGGCTTTATTGCTTAATGTGTGCACTAGAAGCAAGTGGCAGCCGTTGCTGGCGCCTGCTGCTCGTAAAATCTCAGAAACTTGCAGCTAATAAAATTAGTTGTTGCAATTCGACTCGCTTTCTCTTCACTTTTCATTCTCCAATCTCCAGAAGAGGTAATTAGCTTTGGCTCCGCAATTGTCAACTGCTGTTAGCCTGTCTAGCAAAAGGTTATGGGGGAAATTAAATTAAAGTGATATGTTTTTGAAATCTGCCAATTCGATAAATTAAATATATTATTCTCTATATAATATACTCCACTCAAACCATTTTAAATGTCCCCAAGTTGCTAGTTTTCAATTTAATTTTAACAGTTATAATATAAAGTAAAAAGTGTAGTTGCCAAGTCATTTACTTTTCGCAGTGCATTTTAATTTGTTTGTTACCATCATGTGCCAAATGCCGTTTATGGCAGCACTAAAGCTTATGAACAGCTGTGCAGCCATTGTCCTCTTTTAGCCATTGGCATTGCCATTGCCAATGAATGGGTCTTGTGAGTTTTGGCAGAGGCCGTTTGTGAGTGGGGAATGGCATCTAAATAGCAGTCAGCGTATGCAAATCAATCGCCACACCGGTGTGGCTACTTTCTATGACAGTGTTGCCAATTTTAAGGCAATACACACAGACACACAACACACCAGCTAAGAGCCTGAACGTGTGAATGGATAAAAATTAACTGGCACACAACAGCTGTCGTCAATGTATGCGATAAATTCTAATTTATTATATTATAAACAGCCCCCGCGTATGTGTGTGTATATATGTATATATACATATATATATATATATATATATATATATGTTTTTTTTTTGTATAAATGTGCAGCGCATATACAAACAGCCGAGTGAAGCTATAACAAATGAAAAGCAAACTTGTGGCTTGACATTGATGAATGCACGATGAGATTTATGTTACGTTCTATGGTGTGATGTACATATAAAACTATAAGCGTGCTGTAGTTGTATAAATATATATATATATATATATATACATACAGCTTCACTGTGTCTATAAGCTTCCACTCATTCGCACAGACATACACAAAAACAAACACATACACACGAATGCTTGGCCCCAAAGGGCTAAGTGTCTGGCTGAAATAAATGTTAAGTATACGCATAATGGGCGCCACACTACACTGTTGTGTCTGCCAGCTACGCTCTGTTTGCCTGTACTTCTTCCGTTGTGTGTGTGGTGTGTGTGTTTTGCTCATTTACGCACTTTAAGTCGCTGGCTTAGCACACATGTTTACTGTGCTGGCTGCCGTGTTGTTTACCTGCCCGTCAGCGACTCTGGGGTAAGAAAAATAAAGCCAGCAAAAATAAAAACTAGAACAGACAAAACACTCATACACACACAGACATTTCTGGACTGTTGGCCCAAAAGACTTGTCATTTTTATACCCATCTCGCTCCGATCACCATGCTTTAAAGGAATATCAACGGCTAGTTAACATGATTATGGGCAATAACTGGGGATATTGTAAACAAATATGTGAATTTAGCTGCTAATTAAATTTATCTGCCATTCATTGGATACAAGTTAAGCTGAGTGCTAAACTTGCCATAAATATGATCTTTATGTTGTTTAGGATTAGCTACAATTCAATAGGTAGTTTTTTTTCCACTAATAGTATTAACGATGCGCAATACTTGAGTTAGTCAGCAGTTGCTTTATTTTCTTAACTTGAGCTCTTTTAATATTCAATCTTTAAATAATATTAATTATATACATACAATTCCAAGTCAATCATTAACGCTGATTTACTTGTTATGGTTGAGCTTATATATTTTTTAACTAACTATCAAGAAAAGGTGAGCAAACTTTCATCAGTACAATTTGCTGAAAGCAACTATTTGCTCAAATCAGCAACTGGCAAGGAAATCCCTGAGAGCTACAGAGAGTACGATATACACATTACACTTTTTAAGACATATTTAAATACTTTACGTTTAGTATTTCTTATTTCAATTCCGATTTTATTACCTGATACAAGTAGTTGAACAACAATTTCTGCCTTCTTCAGGGTATGTTTGACGTCGACTAGTTGATGCAAACCTGGTTAAAAGTCGCATTCCGTTTTTTATTATTTGTTTATTTTCCAGAGTAGAAATGAAAGTGGCCTTTCGCAGTCAGAATATAAATTTCAAGTCTCAGATTCTTGTCTCTGAGCTTTGGACATTTTGATTGGTGAGTGCAAATAATAATTGTTTTGAGCTTTAAATTTGATTTAAATTTGTCCAAAAATTAGTCACTTTTAGCCGTTATTGCTGCATCGAATTAATTGTGCTGAATTGGGGATAAAGGCAGAGAAAAATAATACGTTCCGAAGCAATTAATGTTGTCGCCGTCATTATGTGCATTACCTGAGCATAAGTGCTATGAAAAAATTAATTAAAATGTAATTAAAGTGGCAGCTACACCCTCTTACTTCCCCTTACCTCATTTTCTCTCTTCACTTCACTCTCTTCACCTCACTTCAACATGTTTCTTTTAATGGTTATTTTATGAAATGGCAACGAGCGACATTATGCGCCAAGTGCCACTTGACGTAGCGTATACGCAGTGTGTGCATAAGGCCAACCCCATCCCATCCTACACTAGTGTACTTTGCGGTGTGCGCATTTCTCTGTGTGTGTGTGTTCCGTTTTTTTGTTTTTCTCGTAAATTGCAACATATATTTGCATTAAGAGCGCTCTTTTTTGTTAAGTCATTATTTTTCTCTTATTTGGTCAGAGTGCACCTTGTTTTATTGATTATGCTCGGTTAGAGAAAAAAGGCAAAGGGCTAAATTCTGCAATTGCGGCAGCTAAACTCTCAATGTTTACAGTTAGTCACCAAAGCCACTAATAAGGTGCAATGACGTTGGAAAAGGGTTTACAAGAACTAGCAGGACATAAAGTGTTGACTTCTTTGTAAATACACTTAAATGTTAATATTGGTATAGAAAAAGTTTACTTATCGCATATTGCAATTTTTTTCTGGTTATCAATGAATTCAACTTGTACCTAAAATATATGTTTATCCCCTTATCCCTTATAATACAAATAGCATTTCGGATTCAAAAAACGAACGTGCCGCTTGTTTTTCTTGTTGCAGTGTAAATATTCTTTACATTTGAGTAAAAGACACTCGAATTGCGAACCTACCCGGCAACTGTGCGTGTGTTTGATTGTGTAAGTGTGTGTGTGTGTGTGTGTGTGTGTGTGTTTTGACTTGCCTTTGGCATTGTGTTGCCTTTTGTGCTATTATTAAAATGAGGCTGCTTTATTTTCTTGTGCCACTTTTATTTTTATACTTATGCAGATATGTCTTATGTGTTCATATACTTATAAGTATCTTTGTATATATATATATATATATATGTACATATCATGCGCTGCTTTTCTTTTTTGTTTAAAACACTCACTCTAGGGAAATTTTCAACTTGCTGTTTTTGATTATGAACTGCGTTTTTTGTTGTTATGGATTATGTGACCATTGGGAACAACTTTTTCCTTAATTTTTGCATCTCCATTTTGTAGTGCATTTCTTTGGCTTGTCCAATGAAGCCGTTTTAAATTTAAAGTGTAGCTTCAAGTCAAAGACAGCCAAAAAAATGTAAATATAATTAAAAGCATTTTTAACAATCTTGTTTTGCTGCAAATATTTAAGCACTAGGCAGCTCAACAAACGATATGCGGCGACATTTCAGCATTTCTAAATTGTGGAATTTTTTTGCTCCATATGACAAACAAGTGTGTGTGTGTGTGTGTGTATTTGTCTGTTTGTTTTTGTTGTGTGAGTCCCCTTGGGCCATAAAACGCAATAATAAGGCACCTGAAGCATATTTTACACATGTCTTTGTCGCATTTATCACAATCAGCAAACGGGCTGCCGAATGTTTCCCCTTACCCCTTACCCCTTACTACTCCTCACACACTCTTGACTACCTACAAAATACTTAAGCAAACACGTCGCATTCGGGCAACTTTTATTGCATTTTTTTTTGAACGCCAACATTATTTGCCAATTGTTTGCAAAAGTGCTTGCCACGCAGCCGTTACCTTCTTGCTGCTGCTGCTGCTGCTGCTTGACATTGCCCCATCCGCCTCGTCTCTTTAAATGTGGCAAAGTTTTTAATAACTTGGCCTTTTTCAAGCACAGCTGAATAATAAACATGTTGACAGCCATAATGTGCCTAGAGGTGTGTTAAGCGGAGAGTAGGAGTTGTTCCACATATGTTGTCGAGTGGAGTTGCTCCAAGGTAAGAAATAAACAGAGGCGGAACCGTGTGCCGCAGTATTGGCCAAGTGACAGCTGGTGCATACCTAACTGTAGTTATTGCCTTATCATTCATTATCAGAATGCTCAGCCAAATGAACAACAATTTCTGGCAAATTAAAATTAGTAGCGATAATCGTAAAGTTATTAATATTTAGAGCTTTGTGGTAAGGATTAATTAACAATCAAGATGGATGACATTTTACTGCTAAGTAAAAGCACAAAATTGTGTTTAATGAATTTGGACGAGATTTAGCTTTAGGTATTTGTTATAGGTTAAATTAGATCAGATTCTCGTTGCCCGTTTAAGCCAACTCACTTAGGCCACAATTGGCCCTTTTACTGTTGTTTCTTATAGGTTTGCCTGGGTTGAAATGACGAGATTCACCGGATGCATGAATAAATTTCTCAATTTTGGTTGGCTAACTAAAAGAGGTCGCCTAAAAAGGGGATTCCAAGGGTCCTTGATCTCTTTCTGCCGACTGTCGGAAGGAAGCAGAATAAATGTTTTAGAAGTTATTCTTGCCCCTTTGCAAACTATGCAGAAGTCATTGCAGAGCTTTAAGTACATTATATTAACTTTATAAATATTTTCTCTAAAAATATTTTAATGCAAATGCGTGAAAAATAATCGCTATTAAGTCTATTTGATAATGAGAAACAGCAATTAAAAGCAAGCATTTTTCAAATAGTTATTTACCTTAGTCCATAATTAAAACAATTTAATAGATTTTGTGGCTGCAATAAGAATTGCATAAATTATTGAATAAATAAATTCTATGTACGTTGAAAATGTTAGGCGTAAAACAATGAAAATAGAAAATAAATCATATAATGAAATGTTAAATCATTATTAGCATATCTCTCATAGCCTTGGCACTAATGTTTTTCTATAGCTTATTGTATTTAGGTAAGCTGTTTTTACAAATCAGTTGTCGTTAAAACTTTAAACAACAACACACTAAACTGACACAATTTTACGTTGACCTTCAATTGTTATTGTTCTTGTTGCTAGGAGAATCAATGAATTTTAAATTGAATTGCGCTTCATTGCTCAAACTCAACGTGCAACGTGCAACGTGCAACAACCTTGCAATTGTAAAGTGCCAGCAGCTCACTAAAGCGGAATTGCAGCGCTCATTGGCATCCTGAAAATGGAAAATCTGTGCGCAACACACACATATGTGTGAGGGTGATTGGTGTGGGGATTGGTGTGTGTTGTGTTGTGTACTACTGTACAAGCCAGCTTAGTGCTTGGTGTTCGATAGCGACCCTGGCCTCAGATTGATTAGTTGTGCTTCAGCTGAATGTGTCCTAAGGCTTTAGTGCATGTGTCTCCGTGTTCATCTGATTGGTGAGTGCGTGTGTGTGCGTGTGTGTGTGGGTGTGTGGGTGTGTGGGCAAAAAAAGTGTAAGCGGTATAGCGAAAAGCACTTTGAACGCGTAAACCAATTAACACGCAATTACCATTTCCACTCTTGCCATTTCAATGTGTGTTGACATTTCACACGATTCATTCGCCAATTGAAGTTGCCAGTGTGCGTTTGTATGTGTGTATCTGTGTGTAATTGACAATGCCAAAAGAAACGCGAACAGGCTGGACAGTGTGAATGTAGCGATATATCAAACTGAACAGATAATAAATGACAGCCCCGCCAACAGCAACATAAAATAGAAAGAGACGGCGATTGGTGTGTGAGAGAGAGGAAGAGAGAGAGAGAGAGAGAGAGAGAGAGATAAAGAGACAGAGCAAGATAGCGACACCATTTGATGTCCTTTAGCATAACACTATTGCTCAGCTTGAAGGCGGTTTTCGTATTGTTTTGCCTTGTTATTATAGTTGTTGTGTGTGTGTTGTTGGGGGGTGGGAGGGGTTCATCAAATGTCACTGTGATTGTTTTTCTTGTCGCATGTTGTTTGTTGACATTAGATGAGCGCTTGGTGCTTGTCCCAAGCGAAATCACTCAAATTGTCACTTGTTTAATAATTAACATTAATGCGCGCGCCAGCAGCAGCAGCAGCAGCAGCAGCAGCAGCAGCAGCAGCAGCAGCAGAAGCAACAACAACATTTCAACTGACAACAGCACAAGGCAAACACAAAGCAAATAAGTTTACCAGACTGCCAGATACTATATACTTAGCCTTACCATACAGTCAGTAATATATAAAATATAACTATTTGTACAATCTATATAAAAAGTGTGGTTCATAAGGAAAGATATTATTTGCACAATTATATTTAATATCTATTAAAAGGAATTACAAAGCCAACTCCCTCGAACTGTTATTTAAATTCACACAAATTGATTATACGCTTGTTACTCAGGCATTGCAGGGAACAATAAAAGGCGAGCCACATTTGGCACTTGGCATCTGATGCATGTGTTCTGTGTGTGTGTGTGTGTGTGTGTGTTAGAGAGAGGTTATCAACATGTTTGCTCCTTTAATAAAATTGTTTACTTGCCATTCGAAATCGACGCATAATTAACTCAAATGTCTTACCCAGCGCAATTAAAAGTAAATGAACTTGGCAAAAACTTTTGCCTCTATGCAAACAACTGCTGCATCCTCAGAAAAATGTTTATCTGAAGCTGTTGTGGGGCAGTAAAAGTAGCAACAGCAGTTGGCAGCCTGTTTGACACCGACATTGAATTTAAAAGTTTACCTGTCGCATGTTGCCCCCATTTTAGCCAATTGTTTAGTACAATAAATTGCGATTTGGTCTCATTTTCGCTTTTGGTATTCATCCGTTTGGCTGCTTTTATCAGCAGTACTGCTGGCAAGCCATAAAAACCGAAAAGATCCGTTCATAAAATATGCAAAAGTTGGGAGCCAAAAAAAAAAAACAAACACATAAACAAAAATATGAGAAAATGTGAAAATATGATGCTATAAAAATGATTGTTTGCTTATTTGTTTTATGTGCCAAGTCAAATAATAATGAACACAAATACTGAAATAGTGTTCTTGATAGTTATGTGTTTAAGTTCAAATTATTTTAGTATACTTAACAAATATCTCAATAAAAACTTAAACTTATTTTGTTTGAGTTTGTCAACTTATGTTTTGTTATTGTAATGAAATTTGTGGAAATCATTTGAATGGTACATTTTAAACGACATAATTAAGTTTAAGTTAAGTCTAATGTTTTGCTTATTCCTTTTATAACTGAAGATCACCCATTAAAAAGTTTTGAAATTTTAGTTCTCTTGAGAACATGTGTGAGTTGGGGAAGCTTACATTTGGTACTTGAGATAGCACATAATTATGTACTTATGTACAAATATGTACATTATGTGTGTAAGTGGTCTGATGCCTGATGATAAGCTGAAATTTACGACAGCCGCTTTGGCAAAACAAACACGTTTTTATTAAAAACGTCTGCGTTTGATGGCACTTCACAGATGTTGGCGACTAGGTTCAAGGTCATTGCGAGTGCTCAAGAATTTTTTAAATTAACCACAAGCTCAGATAAGTAAAGTGAAAAAGAAAGAAGAACGAAAGAATTATGCAAAACTAAAACACTTTTTGCATTTTTACGACGACAACCTTTGCACTTTGCTTCTCTCATTTTCTCTTGGCCAAGAACGGAAGACGCTTTGATTACTAGGATTTATTTGTAGTGCTTTCTTCGAATTCATTAGCTGTGGTTGTTCCCTTAAATTAGCTTTAATTTATATTTTAACAAAAGCTGTAACTAGCATTTAAAACGTGTTGTAGATAAACCAAGTTTAACAAATACAAATTTACACTTTGATATTTAGCTTAAATGTGCATTGGACTCTTCTATCTTTTCTATTTTGAAATCTTGCTGTAAAGCTTAAAGCTTAAAACATGCCATAAATTCAAAATAAACTTAAATTATTGTATTATTAAAACTGTATTAATGCCTAAATATACATTATAAAGGAATATAAGTTTTAAAGTATATGATATCCTGATAAAAGAAACTTTAAATACCCAATTTTATTAACCAACATTAAAAATAAATGTAAATTGTTATTCTTAATTAAATATATATTTAACTTTTATATATTTGTGTACTTTGATTATTACTTTAGATCCTCATTGACATAGGTTGACTTCGCTTTTTAAGCAACAGTTTTTGCTATGCTTTTATACAACACTTAATTTAATATGCCTTTTTCTACTTGACAAGCACACCTCGTAAATTCGACAGCAGCCAAGCTTTAACGCAAAAATTGATGATGAAAAATGCAGCGCACACAAGGAGATGCACTGGCAGAATTGGACCACCCAAGCCACCCACAAGCAGCGCCATCATCAACGGTATTTGACAGGCAACGACAAGTTGCTCTAGTTACCCTTATTGCTATGCAACTGTGTCGATGTATAGATATGCGTGTATGTGTGTGTGTGTGTGTGTGTAAGCGAGTCAATTGATACAAGCAATTAGCCATGACAACAATTAGGGGATTTGGAATGCCGCAACATGTTTTCGGTCATTGTAATTCTACAATTAAGTAGATCAATTACATTAAATTACAGCTATAAACAAAATACATACATACACACAACATATATATTTGTAGCTTTAAATGTATATATATATATATATATATATAATATATGTATTATGCGTGAATCAGATCCAACCTTGACTTAAAGTTGTTCGTGTTGGAAACGGATTTTAAATTATGCATGAGACAAAAGAAATACTTAGAAATGCGCACATCCCAAAATCGAAATGGAAATTGAGGCTGCGTTGTTGGCCAACTTCTAAATCGCCGCAGATCCCACGGATTCCCGTTTGCTCTTTTATTTGTTTTCTAGATACTCTTGCTTTATAACAAAATAAATTATTTATGATATTTTGTATTTATTTATTTAACTTTTATGTGATGACATAAAATAATAGCAGTCATTTTGAGGACAATAATTATTTTAATATACAAATATTTCTTACCTTTATGCAAGATTCTTTACCCCATTAATAATTGCTCTTTCTCTAGTTTTATGTATATATTTATTTTAAAACTTGAACACAAAATGCACGAGCTTATTTTGTCATTTGCTTCGAGGTCGCTGCGGCTGCTGATTTAGATGTTGCTGATGCTGTTGCCGAACATGAATATCAGAGAATGGAATTTTAAAGTTCTATGCGGCAGTCATCCAATTGCAAGCTTTGGCTTTTATCGCTGCTCAAATGCATAAATAAATGTGAGCTTATAACTTTTTTTCGGTTGCGAAAGTTTTGGGTTAAGAGGAAATTGATTTGCTAACGAATTTTAAAATTTGGTTAAGTTTTATAGCAAACATCTCTTCAAGGGAATATAACTTTAATCTAGTCGATATTTTGTTGGTTTAAATTTGTGTGTGTGTATGTGTTGAGTGGTTTTACTGTAATATTACACAAAATTAGAAAATTGAATATGTCAGTTGATGTGGTGGACTCTTATCCTGAAGACTGGAAGGCAAGTCGAAGTAAAACCAAATGCGACATTCAGAATGGGCATTGCGAACTGGAAAATTTAATTTGCAATAGCCGAGAACTTTTGAAGAAAAAAAAACAAAAAATTAACGTAAGCAAAAAATAAATAAAAAATACCGGAAGGAAAATGACAGAAAAATCAGCACAAAATAAGGCTACATTGTCATGTCGGTCTGCGTATTTCTGGAGTAGCTTTTTTTTGTTTCTGTTTTCATTTTCTGGTGTTAGCGTTTTTGTGTTTTCCATTTGGTTTTTCGACTTGGCTGAAATTCTCATCTTCTTCGCCTTAGTCGATACGTTGGCAGCATTTACTTTTGTTCATTGCTGGCATTCGCTTCAAATTTTCGTTCTCATTTTGGCCAATTTTTTCATGGCTTGCTGTGTTCTGGTTACTGGTAATATTGTTGTTGTGATAAACCAAATTTCAATTATTTTGTTTGTTGCCATTTTCATTACGTTTCGCTTTCATAGTAGCCTGACAGCAGCGTATAACAAAGCGCAAAGCGAAAACTTAAAAAAGAAAAACCAACAAAAAAAACACAAATAGACAAAAAAACAAAAAAAAAGGAAAAAGATGCGGAAAATGGAAAATTGCTTATAATACATACACACACATAAAAATCAGCACCGCCTCACAATGTGGGAACGGCCATTGTCCGCAGCGCGGTGTTGTAACTTGGGGACCCCTTCCGTTACGCCCTACCCCAACACGCCTCTTTATCCATCTCTCCCTCTCTCTCTGATTGCCAACTGACTGCTGTCCACAATTTGTGGCATTGTTTCGCGCTGTTTTCTGGCTGCTACTCTTTAAACGACATTAAACTGTTCTAGTGGCATAATGAACTACTGGCCAAAGCAACAGCAGCAAGAGCAGAATGGGGCCCAGGAACAGCTATTCCATCGATGCGTGTAGCCTGTGCTTTGATGTGTGCCTCCTGCCTGTGTGGTCCTGTGTCCTGTGTCCTGTGTGGCCAGGAACTGCTCCAACCTACTGTCAAATGCAGCCTGGCCTGCTGCCTTTTGTGTACATTACCCTGGCTGTTCCTTTCAATTTTTTGTTTGTTTGTTAGCTTGCTGCTTGCTCGTGTTTTCATTTTCAGTTAATTTTTGCCCCGCTGCCCGCCTCGTCTCACTTGACACACGTTGACGACGTCGTCACATACGTGAAGTGCCAGATCCCAGTTTACCCTTCAGGCCGTATCCCATGGTGCTTAAAATTCCGAGCACTCTTTGTGCCAAAAAGCAACTGACAATTTCTTTTGCGCCGAATTGTTCTGAAATTGAAACTTGGTTATCTCCTAACAGCTATCAGACACGGACTCAGGGCCAACTGGCACTTTGGCCTATCAATGCCAACCCCGCTCCTCCTCTTCGACTGCACTGACCCTACTCCCAGTTGACAGCGTCTGCTGGTCAGTATTCATGTTCTGTATACGTCTCTGTGTTCTTCAGCGGGGGTGGTTTTGGGTGTGTGCGTTTCATTTTATCGCTAGACTGCATTGTAAATATTTTTCTTAGTCGCGCTTTGCCAGCTGGCGGCACAAATGACAGGCGAAAATATAAATAAGGCAAACGATTTGATAAACTAAGCTACAACACAGGCGAGTCAGCGAATGTGTGTGTGTGTGTGTGTGTGTGCGAGTGTGTGTGTGTGTGTGTGTGTTTGCTTGTGTGTGCATTGGTGATGAGATTATAGACAATACGGAAAACCCAGTGCAAACGATTCCAACTAACATTTATGGAGCCAGATACAGCTGTAAAGCAGTTAAACTAAACAAAATTTTATAGACTACAAAAAATAATAATAATAAATAAAGTCATCAAATGTTTTGAATGGCAATGTTATCGTACAGTGAGCCACTTATATTCATTCAACGTAATATGAAAAGGAATCTGAAAACCACTAAGCAAATTTGAGATCTGAATAAACAGAATTATAAATGAGTCATTAATCTGTATTTTATTTTTGTAGCAATTTGGTTTATAATATTTATTAGCTGATTATATTATAAGCCTATTAAATATGTGTAAAATAAAATAAAATAGAATGAAGTTGTGGAAAGTTAAATCTATATAAATGTCCGTCTATTTAAGGGTCTGTTCATCTCTAGTTCAAATTTTAAATATATAAACTTAGGTATAATTTCAATAATAGATACATTTTCAAAGGTAGAGCCATTTGATATATAATATTTATTGAAATGTTATGGGTTTACTACAAAATCTGATTCTGATATTTATGTCCTTACTATCAATGGGCGCAAGCATTAGTTAAACAGTTATTAGCATTGACATTCAAATATAAATATACAAATTTTTCCATTAGTTTTCCTTTCGTAATAAAATATTATTATTGGCTTTCTGAAACAGTTCTCGACTCTGGCGAGTGCTGGTGCAGTTGGAGCGAGATAGCATTCGATTGGCTTTCTCGCTTACACAATTTGGCTACGCCCTTCGCTTGACAGCTGCTTTTCAAATGCAAATAATATCACAGCTGGTTTTTATTTCATAGCTTGCTGCCAATTTTTTACTTTTCTAGCCTTTTTTCAGTGTTTTCTTTTCCTTCGGCGTTATTTAATTTTGCACATTTTGCTGCATTCGAATGAAGTCGACGTTTATGCACGAAATGTGTTTTTAATGAAGCCTTTTAACCAGTCTGCTTGGCATGTCTAATAAATACAGTGCTCCGGTCCTTCTCGCTCCTGTTCTGGACAGGATAGGGCCGGGACGTGTCACGTCAGCCGCCAGTCACTCTTCGCATTTGTTTTTATGGTTTTTCGCCGTTTGCCGTTTGGCCTGCCTTCGTTTTGGTTTTTGTTGGGTTTGGTGTTTTGTGTCGTTTTTCTCCCATTTCAATAAATTGTAAATGGGTATTTGTCCTTGCTGGAAGAAAGTGAATGGGAAAGGTGCTGGCTGCGATTGCGCCAAGTTGAAATCTTTCCCTGGGTGTGGAAGGCACCCAAGATTATGCAAAGTAGCTTTTAATATGTTTACGACTAAGCATTTTCGACTGCTGCTTTCTGTTTTACAGGTTAATGTTTTCCTGTGCCCTACATCTGTAGCTGGCTCTGCATCTGTGTGGCTCTCTGATTCAGTCTCTTCATCTCTGTGCATTTATTACACAATGTTTAATAATTCCTTTAAAGGAAATATTAAACTTTACGACTCCACCCGCAATTTCGTTGCGGAAAACTTCGCAGCGAATTTTTTTTTTATTGTAATTTATTTGCTCAGCTGCCTGCATGGCAATTAAAGTGGCTCCACTTTAAATGAAATGTTAATGGACACAAGCATTCAGCTCTGTTCATGCTTAATTTAATTTTTCTGCAATAACTCGCAGACCCTGCCAGTTGCACTCTTCAATTAAAAAAAAAAAAGGTGGCAGCTTTATTTTTCTTCACTTTGCCCAAATTAATTAATAAATGTGTGTGTTAAGCGGCTTAAAAGTTTCGGCAAACGCCAATGCTTCACTTTTGTTAGCCCCCGCTCGAGGAGCAACTTTCCTGTTAAACGAAATTAAACAGTAACAAATTTCTTATTCTGCCTTCATTTATCAAGTTGATTAAAGCAGAAAGCAAGAGCGAAATTGAAATTTGCCCAATACATTGTTAACTTAAAGCATCGCAAATATTTAAACTTATTGGGCTAATTTTTTGGCACCATTTTTGCACTTAAAACTTAACTATTTGAAGAAATCACGCACTTTTTATAAATATATAACATGTTCATTTTTTTTTTAAATAGTTAAAGTGAATTTAAAACTTGTGTATTAATAGTTAACAGCTTAAATGTTCTATTTATAACAATTTAAATAATAAATTGGAGTTTTTTCAATTCAGTTCGCAACATTTGGTTTAAGCATGCCTTATACGTAATATTGTGCATACGCAATGTTGTCTGTTAATTATGCGGATTTTTGAATGATGCCATGCCACGTCGCTGGAATGCAAGGGTTTAACGAGCGCCGCTGCACAGATAAAACGCAGCTGACATCGGGGCCATGTTTTTCCCATAAAACGGAAGCCCAAGCCAAGCCCCCAAATGTAGGCAATAAAAATGTTTAAACCCTAAATTACAGTCGCACGCACAACACCGCTGAGGCGAGCAAGATTGATAGAGATAGGACAGAGAGAGAGAGAGAGAGAGAGAGAGAGAGAGAGAAACAGATCGAGAGAGTCTCGTGCATTATGCTGAGCTGAGTTATTTCTCATCTTAGAACATTGTTTGCACTATAATATGGGAGAGAAAGTTGCACGTTTCGGGTGGCAAAACTCCTGACAGGAGACGCCACTTAATGATGAATGGATAGCACCTCCGGCACCACATCCATTGAAAACTGCGTCTCTGCTCCGACGTATGTCTGTGTGCGTGTGTGTACGTTGTTGACTTTTGGGCCTGGGTTCCGGTTGGGGTGCATAGCTGGTCGAACTGGGCTGCCTCTTGGCTGACATAAGTTTTATGGCTGCCTCTACTTTCAGCTCTGCCGGCAACGTGCGTTAATCTTATTTCGCTCCCTACAATTTTTGCTGGCTTGTCTGTAAATAAAAGTAGCAAATGTCGCCAGCTGCGAGCAAGATGTACACTGAGAAAACGAAAGCATTACTTGTAAGCACGTTGGAAAAGATATTTCAACCAAATCGAATACAATTTTAAAATGTTAAAATGTGTAAGAAATATTCTTAATTTATCAATTAAGTGAAGTTGTGCTTTGTTTCAACAGCTTCAATCCATTAAAAGTTTTTCTATATAGGTTTCAGTGCTGAGAACTTGCAAAGATTCGATTTTGCAGGAAAGGAATTATATATTTTTTATTTATATTTACAGAGCTACTTTCATTTATAAAGTTTGATATTGATTATTAAATTTCAATTTTTAATTATGGACGTCCAAGTTTTGTGTTTTAAGTGTACAGAGCCAGAGTGATAGACATGCTGTGTGGATGGAGGGCGTGGTTGTTTTGGATGAGCCAAAGGCCAGTTGGCGATTCAGCTCCGAAGGCGCATATTTTGTCTACTAAAAGCATGCCAGGGATTTTGGCATTACAATAAAAACGTGGCACTTTGTCTCTGCATAAGTCAGCCTGGAACAACATGTATGTGCATGCGAGAGTATGTGCCTATATATATGTGAGCGTGTGTGTGTGTGTGTGTGTGTGTGTGCTAAAGATGTAACCAGAGACAAGAAACAGGATACTGGTTAGTATCCAAGTTTTGGTGCGTGAATTGAATGCAAAGCTCGAAAGTTAAACATTGCACGCTTCGCTGCCAAATGAAAGCGATAGCAACTTTTCTCATCGGGATGGGGAAAAGGGGTCTGTGGAGGAGCCACTCTCGGCTGGGGGATGAGGTACAGCATATTAAATTTAATTAAAGCGACAACCAAAACGTGTGGAACTTTGGCTAATGTGTGTATGAGTTTGTGCAAGTTTTAGCTGTAATTGTAACTTTGACTCTCGAGTTTGGCTCCCGTAATTTGAGTTTGGCTTTTTAGACAAGATGCCAAAATGGATTTGGCCAGACAGCATCGCTGCCAGCTGACAGTCAGCGTCATCAGCGGCATCGCATAAATCTGAACAATCTCGAGTAAAACACGATTTCTGTCATGTCAGGTGAGGAAGGCTGCTTCCCTGACTCTCTTGACTGACTTGACTCTTTCCCTCCCGCCCCCGCCACCGCTCCCACCAGTTGGGTGCTGAGTTGAGCAACATATCTTTGCATATTTGATGGCGCATAATGGCGCAAAAAATTGTTTACATGCATAAAAAATGTTTTGCATTTACATAATTTTCGACTTTTCAAGTCGCACTCGCTGTCAGCGCTTTTGCGCTTTTTACGCAGCCTTTGCACTTTTAAGCATATCACTCCCTCTTCCCTATTCCCACTCCTCATCCACTCCCTTGTTTTTTTACTCCCTCCTAGTTGCAAAAAATAAACAAAGCAAACCCATCTTGTACAAATATTTTGCATACTTTCAGGTAATTTCATTTAAGCAATTTTAAATTTTGTTGCTTTTGTTGGAGGTCATTTTTGGGGTGTTTACAAACTGATTTCAGTTAACCCCACAAGTTATTTCTCAATTACATTTTTCTGAGAAATTGAGTTTCAATGTTTCTCTTTTCATAAATTAAGTTAATGAACTGCAGCAGAAATTAAGCATAAATGTTTCTCTTTACTTTAATATGTTAATGAAGTGCAGCAACCAAATGCAACTGTAATTTTAACTTGTTTAAATGCAATTAAATTGAATTACAATACTTTATTGACAAAAATAAATCATTATTATTATTTTGAATACTTTTTAAATTGCATTTTTCACTTGCTTGTTTTTTTATTATATTAAATTACCTATTTTGTATAGTTAATTTTTATTTGATTCTACTCACATTTTGTTGACTGCGTGTTGGTTTGTTAGATGCCATTCTGGACATGCCACAGAATACACAAGTATCTTAATTTTATTTTTAATTATTGCACGTTGTTTTTCCTTGAACATTGAGCGGAAATTGCCGGCAAAGAATACACTGCGGCTCATACATCACTAGCTGCACTGATAAAACCCGTTTAAAGTTCGCCCTAAGGTACACACACACACGCACACACGCACGCAGAATAGACACAGGCAGGCGAAAGGCTGAGAAATTGTTAAGTTAAATGTTGTGGGGAGCACACGTTGAAGAGTCTCGGTGAATAAGCGAAAGAACGTCCAGTTGCGCGCGGTGCCATCGACCAACTGATGATAAACGAAAAGTGTTTATCAGCAGCAAGCGTCGTCAGCGCACCCAAAAGCACGATGCCTCAGCTGGCGTCGCAGCAACAGCAGCACAATTGACTACGTCACAGCGACAGCAGTAGAAGCAGCCGCAGCAGCAGCAGTGCCGCCATTATCCTCGGCGTCTTCGCTTTCGGTTCGTGTTCACCATTCGTATTGTTCGTAGGTGCTGCCTGCGTTGCCAGCGTCGCAGTTGCTACCCTCTGCTGCCTGCTGCTTTCTCTCCATTTATTTTTTTCGTGTAGAGATGCGCTCTTAATTCGAAAAAAGAGTATTTAGTTCAGCTGTTATCAGTGTCCTAACAACCGTTCTCTTTGTTGGGATAGGACCTGCTGCTGGCCAAATGTTGTCGCAGCTATAGCATCTTAAGATGTATCTGCATCTTGAGCGGCAACTTTAACTGTATCTGCAACTGCGATTGCATCTGTAAGTGGCCACTTTGAACAAATGGTCAACAACTGTGACGATAAGCAATCGCCAAAACTGCGGCAAGCTGTTAGCTTGAAAGGCAACACTTCAAATACTTGGCGCCACTCACTCCTTTGAGCTATGTCCTGACCAGAACAGAGCCAGCTAAAGTCCGTGTGGCAGCGAGAAAAGCAACAACCATCTGAGCCAAAATCGCTGGTATTTCAGATTTAAGCTTAAACCGTTAAGCGTACGCTGAAGTAGTTGACTTTGAAACACCCTGCAGCATCTGAAAAAATGTGACTTTCAGAAGCTATTCAATTTTTTAATTTGTCTTTGAGTAAAAACTAAATTCAAATTTGATTTTAATATAAAAACAGCACTTACAAGTAGTGGTATAACATTTAAAATGTAAAAAGCAGAGGTGAATAATTTCTGCTATCCGAACATATCAAAATGTATCAAACTTGCTCCCAGCATTTTGGCCAGGGTGTATTACAATGTGAAGCGAGCATAGAAAGCTGAATTGCAATATATGCAAATGGCTGTTTCCGGCTACGTATTCTTGGCAATTCTCAAACAAACTGGAACAACGAAAGCGATACCAACTATACAATAAGAGTATTAAAAAATAAAATAAATATAAATAGGAGAATGCATTGCAACAATGTTATAGTTAAAAGTTGTAACTATAAACTGAAGAAATGGACACAATAGCAAATTGGTAACACACTCAAAGGAAGTTAATTTCTGCCAGTCGCCAACAGAGATAGTCAAAAGATAGTTGTGTTGCACAAATTAAAATAAAAAAATTGAAATAATGAAAACTAATGTTTGAAATGCTGCAAATGATTTTGTGTGTTTTTTTAGAAGTAGTCTTTTTTTTTGCAGTCATTTACTAATTGCTCAATTGATCATTAGCAATGCATAAAATTGATGACACAATTCGTAGCCAGAATAGATTTTCTTGGCGCTTCCTTTAATGAGCAATAACAAATTCATAACTATTTCCATTTCACTCTTTCTTTTTTTTTTCTCTCTCTATCTGTCTTCCTGTTCTGGTCTCGTCTGTCAAATTTCCGACTAGTTTTTTTTGTTCAAACTCGAGGCAAAAATAAGTCATTAATAATTTGAAAACTTTTTGAATTATTTCGTAAAATGCAACAAAAATTATAAGAGTAATGCAATTAAAGTTGCATTATATATTTTCTTATTTTCTGCTGAAATTTTCAACTTCCGCAGTTCATTTTAATCGATGTACTCGTGACAAAGACAAGATTCCTTTTAGCCACAGCATGGAGTGGAGCTCAGTTGGCTGTCCTCTGCCCCAGGATCAAGCTATATTATAATCACCTGTCCAAAGCACTTAATGCTGAGTTGCACACAAATTTAATTTGTTGTAATTTACGACAGTGGTGGCTTCTACAAACTCCGACTAGAGACCAAAGACCTGCGACCTGCACCCAGCGACCAACGACAACAAAGCAGCATTTTTAAGTATGAAAGACAAATTAAAATGCACTTAGCACATAGTAAAAGTTATAAGCCAAGTTCCGGGTATGCATCAGCCAGCATCTGGCGGATGTGCGGTTTAATAAACCTGCATAGTAAACTCATTTTCTTCTTCTTTTTTTTTTGCAAGAGCAGCATATTGTTTGGCCTGAGACTTGGTTGAAAATATATTGTTTTTCTTTAGCGGTCAACTTTAATGCATGCAAAACATGTAAACCAATTCATCTATTTTTTTTTATATATATATAAATGTGTTATGTAGTTAAATGTAAGATAAATTGCATAGTTTAAAATTAATCATTTAGAAATGTTCTGCTACGAACGGTAAGCTAAAATAATATAAAATAAATATAATATTACTCGGTCAGCTGACGAAAAATGAATCCTTATAACAGAAAATGCAACTACCAAAATGTTACTTCCATTAAGCTATGGCAAAGTGGAGCAGAAGTTAAATTCCGGATTTAGTTTCATTGAGTTATTTGTGGATCCACTTGATGCTGATCGGGCCTATGGCCAATGTGGCATATCTGCTGCCATGTCGACGAATTAACGATGATAAAGTGGCCACGTGGCCAAATAGCAATCTTTCGTATAATTAACCAGGGATGGAGAAGGAAGCGTCAAATAAAAACTATTAAAGCTGATAAGTCAGTCGCATGGCAAAAATCGAAGGGGGCTTAAACTCAAGTTAATGGGCCAAGGATTGACCTTGACGCAGTAAAAGACAGTAAAAGAATAATACAGTTAAATATACAAATCTAAACTTAAACTCTGCTGTTGCCAGCAGTTGTTCACCATGAGAACAATTTGAGTAGATCATCACAAATTCCACATATATTAAATATTAACTTTTATGCATATAGTAGCAATATCAGTCGTTTCTTAAAATATAAGTTATATGTTAATAATATGTATGAGAAATATAATATTATAATGCAAATATAATTTATGTTTTATGTTGTTCAACTGACATTTGCATTGCTTTGAATTTTAATACACTTTCTGAAGTTATTCGTATTTAGTCGTGAAGGATAAGAAGTCTGCTAAACGACAAATAATAAACATTTTGAATCAGCATTGCAAGTCAACTTATTACATCAATACTCCTCGGCATTTGACTATTTTATACTATTTTATATATATATAGGGTAAGCAATAGTTAGATAATTGTACTTGTTTCAATATTTACTTGTTTGTCTACTTCAGGGAACAGACTATGGAATGCGTAGTGAAATTTGTCAATGCAGCTTTTGGGCAGTCGAATTCGCCATTTGCCATTTGCCATTTGCCATTTGCATTAGCCCTGCTGCTGTTAATTGCATTAGCTGGCACCATGGAATAAGAGGAGCTGGAGCCCGCATCGGGGATAAGGAAGAGGCAACCACAACAGCTTTCAATTTATCTTTTACCATGTGATTTATATGCTAACAGGCGGTCAATTTGTTTTTGTTGCACTTGTTTCAACTTGCAAGTTGCAAGTTGCAAGCGAAGGCATTTTTGTTATCCACTCTTTCTCTGCCCCATTCTTGCTATACTCTGTTTAAATTAAAATATAATATGGTTTTTATGAAACTTTGCAAATCGATGAAAGCTGATCGGAAAGTCGACTTTTGATAATTATCGATCATTTGCACAGCTAATTTCTAATGTAAGTTGTGGCCTTGCAGAATATTTGATATATTTTAAGGTGTAGTCTTGTTTTTAAAATGTGTTTTTAGTTATTTGTAGCACTAGTTAATTAAGCATAAAATTGTCATATAATTAAGTCTTTTGGTCTGCTGTTTATAGCTGAGAGTATAGAGTATCTTTTAGTCATGCCCCTCGCCAGGGACACACACTTTATTGTTGTTGTTTGTTATGCATGCCCCGCTGGTATTTGTATTTGTGTTGCATGTGCATGCAAATGACTTGGCAGCTGACAGCCACAGTTCCAGCAAATTGCCAACCAAGTGTATTTTTATTTGTATGCGTGTGTGTTGGTGTGTGTGTGCATTTTTGTTGCCATTGTAGTTGCATTGTGTATCTTGCCAAACCAAAAATTTGCACATAAAGTATCTCCGACAGCAGAGTTTTCACTTGGTAAAGTTGCACGCAATGCGATGCATTCCACTAGTTGACTTGCAACGCTCCCCAACCATCTTTAATTCTCTCTTTCTCTATGTCTTTAGCGCCTTATGCAACCCAATTCTACATTCTAGTTGCAAAGCGTTACAAATAAATTTAACTTATGCAACGAGCAACAGACACAACAACAACAACAACAACAACATCGATGTGCATAATCTGGGCAACGGGCATGACTCAATTAAAGCCACAACAATGCAACGAGGCGTAGCATGCACAATAAATTTGTTGCATGCAACAACGCCTCTGCTGTTGACAATTTTAAATATACTTGTGCTGCCTTTAAGCCTCTTTGGTCTGTTGCCGCTGCAACTCCAAATGTTGTTGTTGATGATTGTTGTTGCTCTTTGTGATTTTATATCCAATTCAGAGTGTAAAATTTGCTTTTGATTTTGTTGCTGCCCAGCTGCCAAAATAAACAACAAACTCACATTTTGTGTCTTGATTAATTTTATGTGTCGCCTCTGTTTGCCTGTGTGTGGCCTTCGCAACCACAGTTGATGCCACAAACAAAATTCTCTGACTGACATTAAAATAGTGTCAACATAAAAAAATTACCTCAATTCCAATTCGATCTCCTTTAGATTTTTTTAGTTTATTGACGACTGATTGGATGTTATATTATAGGTGTTGTATATATATTTTTTTTCACTTTTAAATTTTTTAACAGCCTATTAATATGTAATGGTTCCAGGCAGAACAGGACTTTTTCCATGGCCAACGCTGATATAACAAATCGTTGAATAGACTAATTCGGCCCAAACTGTTGTGTAAATTAAGTGCAATAAATATAAGAGTAAACATCTCACGAAACACTTGTGTCAAGTGATTGTATCTATTCAACGTGGCTCTAACAAATTATCAGCCTCAACTTGATTCAGTATTTAGATATCAAAGGTCTCTAAGTTAACATTTGTGAATAGAGCCATAACTTGCAGCTTATTAAAATATTCTTAGCTGCTTAGCAGTACAATTCAAAAACTTTTCATGCGTTTGCAAATTAGCTTTAATGGGCTTACTGAAAATGTGGGGTTGGTGGTTGGGGATGTGGTTTCAAATGTGTTCTAAAGATGCGTTGAGCTGAGCTGCTGACTCAACAGTTCAATTGAATTTGATGCTGCTCGCAGTCATGGTTTTTGACTATGAAATCTAGATAACAACTTTCTGGCAACAACTTGTGGCAAACATAATTAAAAGCTGCCAAATGACAGCCATAACAGTTAGAGCAGCATCGGCAACAGTAACAACTACCGCCAATAACAACAACAACAACAACAACAACAACAACAACTTAAGCGAATGGCAATGGAAGCCATAGCAACGCTTTGTCTGATGGCCAACTCACCAGCCACACCCCACTCCCCACTCCCTGCTCCCTGCTCCACACTTCTTGCCATTATAGTGCTCTGGTTGCCCTAATGAAGCTATAAATTGAAAGCAGCTAACAAAAAAGATTAACAAAAGCAGTTGATTCGTTTCTCTGACTTTTATTTTGTTTATTCTCACAGTAAGCATAAAAAATGCTTGTTGTCATCCCACTCAGAAGCGAATTTAATCATATTATTTTCAAGGATATTCCCGAATTTAAAAGCATCCCATTCACATTTGATGCACGCCCCTTAAATGGCTCCCTATGCATTATCACTTAATGGTTGTGAATTGTCATTGAGATCATAGCCCCCACGACTTTCACAAGCTAATGCACTATGCACACTCAGAAACATCCTTTATAGGGGAAAAATGGAGCACTCTTTAAACAGCATTGAAAGTTCACTCACATCCCAAGGGAAAAACGCTTTGGTTCCCCCTTCAGTGGCAATGTGTTGGTTGCAAACTGCATTTATTATTTACAATCGGAAATATAGATTGAAGTGCGCTTATACATTAAAGGTCAAATTAATAAGATTTGTTTTTTTCTTAAATCCAACTTTTGTCATCTGCAATCTTGAAGTACTTTTTCTGAGATGTGATCTTTTAAATAATTATAATATGTATAAAATAATTCTATGGAAGGTGTTTTGAAGGTCCCTTTAAATTATGGAAATGTATCTACTATTTTGATCATAAGTGTATTGCTAAATATAAAAAATAAATACATAATATATATACATTAATATATACATATAGAAGTTTAGTGGCCAATACGCGTATATGGCCAACAGTTAGTTTAGTTTAAAGACCAGCGGCGGGTGTCTGAGAGGGTTGGCGAGAGGGGAGTTCAACGCTGGCGTTGTGAATTGAAATGGACTGCCACGTAAATATACAGTTAGAACCATTCATACACTCACATTTATACTCCAGCTAACACATCAGGGACAGTAGTGTAGCAGCTGCACAATTTACGAATGCTGTGTTGCACTTTTATGCACTGTGTGGCAAACACACACAAACGCACTAATACAGACACGCATGTTTGGCTCTTATGAGCTGTTATGTATTATGGCTTATGGCACAGCGTATTTGTGTGCACCTATGTACATTGAATGTACACTTAACGCAACATCCACACAACAAATACAACACATACGCACACACACACACACGCACACATACTCATATGCTGACAAAATGCATTTGTAAAAATAATTTATATATATGCTGTAGCTAAAGAACCAATGACAACCGCATTTGCTTGGGTTGCGTTTTGTCTTTCTGACTTTCAGCACATTATGTGCTCCAGTTAATGTCCATGTATTGCAAACACATATACTTACACACACATGCACACACGCACACATACACAATTACACACTCACACATACTAATGTGTGACTCAACGTCAAGTGGCAATTTACATTTGTTTTATTGTATAAGAAATTAGCAGTTATTAGCAAGCAAAACTTTTGCCTAAGTGAATGTGCTGATGGGTGTGATTTTGTGTGTGGATGTGTGTGTATTGACTAGTATTTGCCATACGCAGCATATTAACTTTCGCCAATCGATTTGTATTAGGAATTCTGAAGGTAATTTTTAATTGTTAATGAATAATTTATTAGTTTATGCTTGCTGAATTTTACCGCGCCAAAGCGTAACTAAAATGCAACGAAATTAATAAGAACGACAAATTGATATTATATCTAAAGGCATCTTTTTTTAATTAAAAATAAATATCCATAAAAAACACCTGCAGTATTTTTATTAAATTAAATTGCCGACCATTGAAATTTGAAACAATTGTAATTAAAAACAACAAATAATTGTTATTTATTTTTTTAGCATATTTTTTTCGTATAAATTTTTTTTATTTTGAATTTGAAGCCAAATAACAAACTGAAACACATTGTTGAGCAACAGTTAATAAACAATAAATACCTATCTAAAATTTTGCAATCTTTTTTTCTAAATGCCAAAATCGTAGCTAACTGCATCGATAATTAATTCCCTTAACTAATGTCGTACATTTCAGTTCATCTGTAATTGCTGATTAGATAACAAGACACTCGTTGACCAGGACGACATCATCGTCAATGCTTTCGCCGTTGCTGGTGGCATGATGCTCATGGTGTATGGGGCAGCTGAGAATGAGTTCATTATTCTTACGAATTGCAGGTTGCTCAACAGACTCCTGCTTTTTGATCTCTGCTCTGATTTCCTTTTCTATCAGCGATTCATATTTATCCTTATCGCTCAGCTCAACGATGCGTTCACGATCAAATATATCGTGATTGTTGCGCAACGTATTATCCACAGCGCTGTCGAGGAACTGGTACATCGGTGTATCCTTTCGATTACGTGGCACTGGCGAGGAGTCTAGCATTTTCACCAAGTTCACCAAGTTCACCAAGCATTCACTCAAGTTAGGCTGCAGCATCTGTTGCACCAGGTCACGAAAGGACGGCAACATGACCGACGATTTGTGCTTATGTCGATGCTTGCGTTTGCCCATTTCACGAATTTTTGCGCTTGGATTGGTATCCGCG
The DNA here is from genome assembly GCA_035042345.1 of Drosophila fungiperda. Lineage (NCBI taxonomy): Eukaryota > Metazoa > Arthropoda > Insecta > Diptera > Drosophilidae > Drosophila > Drosophila fungiperda. The sequence goes on from JAWNLM010000177.1 coordinate 509,194, forward strand.
TTAAGGAGCAACAGACCACCCATATCGCCAGCAGCATTTCCATAGTTGGCTTCATGCTGCATGCTCTCAATTACAACATCGGGTGCCAGCAGCTGAAATTCCTCGAGCTCCTGCTTGCCATCTGGGGAGACCAGCTTGTTGAAGTACACGTAGGGTGGTGCGGCACTTGAGGCGCCTGCATTGTGGTGGTGCACATGATGGGCGCTCTTCTGTTTTTCGCGACGCTTGCAGCGCTGCATGTGTCCCTCCGTCAAATATTCACTGGGCTGCAAATCATCCAGCATCTTCGCCATTTTCTCAGCAACTGCATCTGCTGCAGCATTTGTGGCTGGGGCGATGTCAGCTTCAGTTTTGTTCACAGTCTTCACCTGTGGCTTAGCAACGCCAGCAGAGGCAGTCATGGAAACCACTGGCAGCTCGGTGGTGTTGCCATTGTTGATGGTGACGTTGGCCAGGCTATCGGAGCGTTTAATGCGCAATGTGCCTCCAGGCTGGGGCAGCAAAAGGCAGCCAACTGAACGGAGGAAATAGACAAAAGAGTCTTTGTATTTTAAATTAAAAACAAAAGCGACGGTATATCTGATCTGGATATGGAAGTGGCAATTAGTAATCCACACTCTAAAATCAATGACTGCAGGATTTTGGCTGCAAGACTTATTGAGCTTTCATCGATTTGACTACCTCCCAGTGGGCATTGGCCATCAACAATCAAAACAATTTGCAATCACACAGACAGACGTGAGGAGAGGAGAACTCCCACTTTCTAGCTGCAAGTATAAATAAATTGGAATACTTACAGCATAACAGGAGGAAAAGGTTGGTCCACATCTTGAGCATTATTGCAGCTTACCGGGTATCAGCAGACGTTGATAGCTTGAACGAAATAAGTAAAAGTGTTTCAGGTATTGATGAAAATAAATATGAGTAATTTATCGAAATATTTCAGCGTGTTGCAATCACCAACAATATTTTTTGACACAACTAAACTATTTTATAAAGTTTAAAAACTTCTTTATATTATTTACTCTCTCAGTATTTCAAAAATTGCTTGATAGTTTGAATTTTTATTTAAAAAATAAGACATGTGTGTTTTTTGATAACTTACATTTTTTTTCCTGATGTGCACGTTTCGAGGCTTGTTCGTAGAATGATTTGTTTTAGTTTGAAAAGCTTCGCCTAGACAAGGGCTTTAGAAGAGGTCCAAAGCCTACTTTGGCAAACTACTAAAATAATTTTTTTCAAGTTTTGTTTTTTTGGAACTTTCCATTTTGACCTGTAATTCTGCATACGGCATACGGCAACATGGAGAAGAGTCAATAGAAACAACACATTTGGCGACCTATTCAAGTGCTGCGAATGGAAGCAGATCAAAATACAACAGCAATAAAAGAATAAAAATTCGACAAAAGTCTTTTTTTTAGTTTTTTTTTCCTGTGCGCCACAAAAACAAATTTAAAAAATCTAAAATTTGCTGTAAAAAAGTTTAGCCTATAAGTTTCTAATCAATTTTTGTACAAAAATCAAACAATAACACGCACAAGGGCCTCACTCATATATTCATAATATTCATACACACTGTGCTGTATGTGTGTGTATACTGTACTGTGTGTGTGTGTAAACTGTACTGTGTGTGTGTGTACCTATTACTTGATTACTAAATATTACCAGCTAAAATTGGAAAATTCTCAGCGATGCGCAAAAGTGCAAACAACAAAACGAAATGCGATACATTTGCCAAATGGCTGAAGCATTTACTAACAAACATTTACACACACATTACACACACATACTATATGTATGCTTAACTTATATGGGCACCACACACATTGCCACATTCGTTGCCAACTAATTTTTTGTTAGCGCCGCCCTTAGCTTCTGGCATTAATAATGTAAAGTGCGTGCTTCAAATGTAAATTTTCCAATGCTTGCGATTTCATAAACTTGCGACATTGACGCACAACAAACTTTGTTGTGCCGCGGCACAGGTGAGATTGCACCAATTGAAATGAGGCGTTGGAAGACGCGAAGGCTGAACCACTCTGCTTATCAGCTTAAATGTAAATGCCACGCGATTGGCAGGGGAACTCTCAACTTGCAACTCCAACTTTCCGCCACCATTTGAATTGGAAACGAAATTAAAGCGCCTGCTTATACTACTGCTCCTAAAGCTGGTTTCCTCTCCTGCTGCTCCTGATATTGCTGCTGTTGCTCTTACCATTTGCGGCTGCACTGGGATTTGCACATTGTTTGCCGCTGGCTCTTCGGTTTCGACTTGCCTTCTACTTATCTGCGTGTGTTGTTGTTGTTGTTGTTGTTGGCGTGTGTATTTAATACAAGTCGACTGCTGGATTTGCGTACGACAAGTGGTTTAAACATTTAATATAGTCCCAACTTCAGCCTCTATCCCTGATCTGCGTATTTTATGAAGTACTCAAAACGGGTCAGCAAACCGCTTAGTAACCAAATCAAATGTTATGTTTTATACAATGAGAAACTTTGCTCACACTCACATTTTTGGCTGTTGTAGATTTGGTCACCATCATAATAGGCGTAAAGTTTGTTTGTAAATATTCCATAAATGTATATATATGAGAGAATAAAAGTAATGATTAAGTATTTGATTTGAACATAAAGAGAGACCTAGAAGACGAATCTGAACAGCACAGACGAAAAGTCTGATATATGAATATATTTTACATTTAAAAATTATATATTTTCCTTTCGTCTCTTAAATTGATATATATATATATATATATATATTGAGCACATATTTTGGGTAAATGTTTTCGAACAACCCAACTAAAAGTGTATTATTAGCTGAACACACTTCAAAGAGACATCATCAACTCCTTAAGCCAGTGTTTCGGGATGGTTGTCGCTATTTATTAAAGCGACCCATGTTCCCAGTGTGAGATGAGCATGTGTGGGTTGAATAGGTCCAATGGTGCCTTGAGCTGATTTTGCACGTAGACATGCCGAAGTGGTACACAAAGAGTTGGCTAATAATTGGACGAACTGTCTGAATGGTAATGCATGATTTTTGGCCGCCAGACAGGATTTACGGCTAAAGATTTTGTGCGCCTTTGATGATCAGATGGTTTGGCAGGTGGAGTTGCTTATAGCAAAACATTTAATATTACCTTTAGTTAGTTGTACACACACACACACACACACACACACACAAACACACACGATGATTGCATTGTGTATTTCTGAGAATTCTCATTAGTTGGTTCGTTAATATTCCAATTGTTGACACTGAAAAACTTTCGGCTTGGCGACTTAACTGTATATAAAGCATTTTAATTAATGGCAGCCTTTCGTCTCTTAAAATACTTGATGCTTTGCGGGATGCGGGGCGTGTAGTTTACCTCGTCCTTGTGTCCGTGTGCAGTGTACCATAAATTTAATTAAATGTGCAAGTGTAGCGCTGAGCACAAAATGAACCAGCAATAAACACGGTTTGAAGTTCGACTTTTCTCTCTCCTTGGCATGTGAGAAGGATAGCCAGCTACAAAATTACAGTTAAGATCTCGCGTCTGTTAGCACAACCGGTTGAAATTTGATTAATTTGATGTTTTTGATACCAAAAATAAAAAAAAATAAAAATAAAAACAAAACAGCAATGAAAAATATGATTAAGATTGCTAGCTATACGCATCTGGCGATGAAAGAACTTACCATAAAACTCGCAATATGCGGTTTAGTGATTACTCTGGTTCTGCGGGTTATGTGTTTTATGTTTATGGTTAGTTGTTGGGAGTTTACAACCAGTTACCAGCCACAGAAGATTGCATATTCAGCTTATGCTAATACTGGGAACATACAGCGAGATGCGAGATGCGAGTTTGCTCATAAAAATTTCTGTCAGTTAAATTGTAAAATGCATATGCAGCTGGAGTATTTTGCAGTTGGTCCTTCATTGACTCGAAATGTGGTGGTGACTGATGCATTTAATTTACGCCATGTGTTCGAGTCTGTTGCTGAGTTAGTTAGCCAGAAATTGCAGTTGACCACATTGTGTGAGACTGTTTCTCATTTGATTGGGGACCACGCCCATGACATGATGTAGCTTAAATCAATTTCAGTTGGCCGCCTTTCGGCTGCCATTGATTTATGGCCATATGCGGCAAACTTTAGCGAATAATATTTCAATTTCGCCTGAAACAGGCGATGGCAATAACAACGACAATTGGAGGAGTGATTGGGGGCGTGGCAGTAAAGACGTTAGAAACTTTTTGACAATTGACTTAAAAAGTTTTCAAGCTTGCCAAAAATTGAGTGCTTTTGTATACAAATAGGTCGAAATCGAAATGAAAGTGGGACAAACATACATTTACGAGGTTTTGTGGCTGAAGACCCGGTTGGAATCAGTTTCCCATTTATAAGGTCGTCACAATCGTGAAATGTGGACTGCGCTGAGAACGCGGCGGAAGCAAACACATAAAACGGAAATGAAAATTCAATTATTTCGTTCCGATTTGTTCAACGTTTGTATTTTTTGTATACACTTTTTGTTTTTTGCTTGTGTGAATGTCATGCAAAAAAGTTGCTTAAATGAAGTTAAGCCAGTAAACGCATTTGGCCCACAAGCATTGCGAACACGTTCGTTGAATACGCAGCCAAACCATGTTGGACATGTTCAACCAACTTTAACCAAATTTAATTTCAGTTGAATTTTTTACGCTGTTGCGTATTTTTTTGAATGTTGGTATTTTTGCCAAATACAGCAAAATTTTTGACATCTGTCCCAGGCAGGCGCCCGCACGAGTTCAGCTGCAACAGTTGCAAACCGAATTTAAGTGCAATTTTTCACAGTCGCCACAAAATCAATTACCTCTCATACAATTTGAGAGCCTGAAGATACCATTTTCAGACTTGGCTCTCAAGCTTAAGCTGATTAGCTTTAGTGGCTTACATGAAACTGCATGTACAAACTGATTATGGCTTATTCAAGTTACACACCTGGCTGCATTGCCATCTTATCTGTGAACATGTTTGAAGATGCAACGCCCAGAATGTGGCGTTGAAATGTTGTTGCAAGTAAAATTCTGCTTGCTAATATTTCTTCTCCTTATACACGCATTTCCACAGCGACATTCCGGCATCCCATTGCAACTCATCCATATCCACATGCCAGAGTTGGTCTCTTTTGTGGCAATCTGACGACTGTCAGTTACAACTGTCAGGCGAGCTTGTGGATAAAAGAGCCACAGAAAAATTCAAATCTTCGGCCACACCGAATATTTAAAAAGCCTACGTATTAATTTGTAAACTTACTTTTGACCGTCTTCGACAATAAGTCTTTAAGTTTGAAGAACTGGTGTGGACTAACTTGTACTTTATGGTCTCCTTAAATGAGTTACAAAGCTGAAGATAAAATTGTAATACCCAAAAAGAAGTGTCCAAGTTGCTTTCGAGATGTCCGTTGGCTTTGCGACGCTTGTCGCTTTGCTCCGTTGCCACGCACGTTGCAGCTGTTGCAGTTGCACTCGTCCCTTTTCTTTGATGCACAGGTGATAAATAAATGTCCAGTTAAAAGTGATCTTAAAAATGTGCGAACTCGTAAAACAAATCTTTAATGACGTTAAACTTGTGTCTGCCACTTACAAAATGGCCAGCATAAAATTGCATTGTTGGACAGGCCAACCATTGAATAATATTAATTTACATTTAAGATGTTATTCAACTTGTTGCGTTTCAATTTGATTTTATAAAGTGGTCAAGTGCAGTCCACTGCATAATTGAGCCCGGTTATTACCTAAAACATGGTCAGGACGATTGTGATCCCTGCTGTGAGTGGGAGCTGTACAGGCAGCAGACAGCTACTGTTTGGCCAATCTCTGGAGGCAAATGTGTGTAAGTGTGTGTGTGTGTTGATAGCAACCGAAATTGTCACAGTTTGCGCTGTGTTCAATTTTGGCCACTAATCAATCTATGCGCAAGTTAACCTTAAAATCATTACAAACATGCCCACTAAATGTTAGAAACATATATTGTTAGAATTAGCGAGTTAAATTTAGAGAATGAGAGAGAGAGAGAGAGAGAGTGTGTGTGTTAGAGAGAGATGGAAAGACAGACATTTCTGGAGATTGTTGGTTAGTTTGTCATTTGGTTGTCTTTGCATGACTGGAAACTTAATTAACATTTGATTGATAAAGGTCACACACACACACACAAGCACACACATACTCACGTGACTGTCTTATTTTGTGCGTGTGTGTAAATTATTGTCTGCATGCAAATGAAAATTTAAATGCCAGCGGCTTGTCTTCTATCCTTGATTGTTTAAGCATTTGTATGTGCGTGTGTGTGTGTGTGTGTTCCAAATTTTAATTAGTATTATAAATTATTGCCAACGGTGTTGCAATTAAATGTGTGTGAGTTCAGTTGCTTCACACACCAACAAACCAACACAAAAACACACACACACACGGAGTAATTAAATTAAAAAGTCAGTTACCTAAAAAGTGGGAGTGACGCCGCCCCAAATTGATGGCAACTCATGTCTCAATTGTCCTTTCACTCGCTTTATGCAAATATTTCGATTAAATTTGCATAAAAATCACAAGTTTAGTGAAATTGTCATTGATTTGATTGGGCCAATTGAAGTGGCCCTGCTTGAAAAGCTGCATGCAGCAGACTTTGCTATACTGCTGCAAAGCTGCTTAGCAACAGTAGCAACCCCATCCCATCAGGTCGCAGATTTGACTTTTGTCACATGTGAGCAGAAAGATGCATTTTTCTTATCACTTCTACTTTCCATTCAAATGGCGAATGCCAAATGGCAAAGCCATCTGTAAAAGTTATCAGCAGGATAAGAAAAGAAGAAGGAAAGGGCTTAAAGTGATTTGATTCTAGTGCATTGAGCTCTGGACTAAGATGAAATAACCCTTGGCAACCATTTTAGTCAGTTGCAACAACATTTACCCAAGATGTCACAGAGGGGAAGTACGCATTGAAATTGAAGCCAAGCCCAATTTCAATCATCATTTGACGTACTTTATCATATGTATTAAAATTTTATTGATACACGTCAAAAGAGCCATAAATACTTCAACACAAGAGAAAAAATACCCCAATTCCCTAAGCCCAAAAAGAAGAAGCTCAACTGTAAAGCTAAAACGTGAAATAGAAGGCAAAAAAAGGAAAAGCGACGGCAGCCATGGAAAAAATTCAATAAATTGCTTGGCTCGACATAAAATAATGTTGTATTATAGACTCGCCCGCCATAGGCAGCAAATCCAAAAAGAGAAACCGCTAAATGTTGCCCTGGGGAGCGCGTTAAAATGTCGTGGCAAGGATGGGAACAATCAAGTAGCAACAACAACGAAATTAAGGAACAGACGACAGATACTACGTGTGACATACGTCAAGTGCACCACCGCACCACTCATGCCCTTGCCTGTCCAACCGAGCAGCCTTTGGTAAGGATATTCCTACAATTTTGGGTTTCCTTTTTTTTTTGGTGTTGTTGTAGTAATTCAAATTTCGCTGGGCAGACGAAACAATGACAGCCGAAATGGCAGTGAAACAGCCAATGCTTGTGGTTGGGTGGAGGGGCGGCTCCAATAGGGGAAAGGGTGGATGTGCACTCGCGGACCAAGTATCGATTTCTATTTATGTTTTATGGGACGTAAAATGATTGGGCCCCAGAACGGAAGGCGACAATCGACACGAACCCAAAAAACAATAATGTTGCAAAGCTACATCCAAATGGGTATTGAAGTGCAGAAAAATAGCCAACTCGCAATGATCGACTTGAGATGCCCTGTCGAAATGTATAGCATCAGGAATTCTGGTTTTTATGTAACACTAAAGTTTGGTTAGTGGTTAATTAAATGTTTAAGATTTGAGAATGTTGGTTTTTATTTAAACTTTTAACACAGCAATAAAAAACAATATTTTATGAGAATTTTCTTATTCTTTTTATTATTTTTAAATAAATTTTTTGTCTTTTGCACAATCCTCTTTTTGTTCTCCTCTCATTTTGATCCCATTTTGTTCAAAATAAATTCTAAAGAAATTAAGAATTTTCTTTTTGTATTTTTTACAATATTCCTTTTCAATTAAAATTTTTTTTTTATTATATACCCTATTTTTCTTATAGGGTATACCTTGGCGTGGCACGCATCTAAAGACGTCAGATAAAGGCGTGCAATGGGCGGAACCAACGTGGCCGATATCAGCAAATCGTTTGCGACGTTCATATTGAGGCACGCGAAGCTGCTGCGTAAATTATATCTTCCGTTCTCACCCTCCATCTCTATATATATATATATATATATATCCCGCAATCGACTGCTACAAATATCAACAGTCTCACTCCATCTTTGGCTTTTTATTTATGCGTTTGGGTTTTGGCTGCCTTTTCGCATATCTTGAAATGTTGACTTGTGTTGTTGTCACGCCGGCTATCGTCTTAACTTGATGTGGTGTTAAGTATTGTTGTTATTGTTGTTGTTGTACTTGAAATGATGAACTGACAGCTGTTGTGTGCTGGAGTGTGTGAGTGTCTGCGTGTGTGTGAGTAATGGCCAGCTTCAAGTGCAAAATGAGCACTTAAAGTTGCCACTGTTTGTGTCGCAAAGCTTTAAATCAGAACAATTATATAGCAGAAAAAGAAAGTTGCAAATGCGATTTAAGTTTGGTTTTTACAATTTTGAATTTAATATAATATAAATGAATCAAATCCAGTCAGAAAGTTTCTGCGAACTGTTTAATGGCTTTTGCTCGTTGCGCTGAGTTCATTAAATTCATTCTTTCGCTTCTCCATAATTGAGATTCTCAAAAACTTTACAGCGAATTCCGCACATAAATGGCAATGGCGGCAACTTCATCGATCAAACGCGACGACGACCATTAATGACTAAATTATTGATGCAAAATCGAACGGAAATAAAGAGGAATTAGCAGATTGTCAAACAATTGTAAGAATATACAGCAATATGCGCAACATTTCAATTTGCTTGGCCAAAATGAGGCTAAGCAGCTTATGTTCCTGTGTTCTCCATGTGGGGCAACCAAAGAGGATTGGGCCCTTCCATTGTCCCATAGTCTGCCTGTGTGTGCGGGTGTGTGTGTATTTGTGTGTATTTGTGTGTGCAGCTAAGTGAATAAAAATCTTTTTGCACAATTCATTAAACGCAAATTATGCCCTAGAGATGAACGGTGGAAAGGGTGCACATTGCCATTGCCATTGGCTTTGCCCTTTTGTGCGTTATTTGTTTGCCACGCACACGCCAGGCATACAAATTTAACACACACACACACACATGCATATATAAAAGCGGGCAAAAGGATTCATGTATACACACAAGCGCGCCAGGCGCTGGCTGGCACTTTGGTGTCTGGTCAAAAAGACAATGAACCCTACGAATAATAATAAAAAAAAAACGTGGCTAACAAAACCACCAGCAACAGCAACTACAACGAGTGCAAAAAATTATTTGGCTTGTACATGTAGAAAAAGGTAATAAAGCTCACTCGCCAACATTATTTAGATCACAGCAGTGCAGCGCATGGCAAAGTAGATAATGAACGAAATACCCTAACCCTCTACCAAAAATAAAAAATAAAAAGTCGAATTGTTTTTTTAATAGAGTAAATCTTTTCTACAATTATATTACATACGATATTAATAATAAAAAAAAACCTAAAACATATGGTTTAGCTGAACGTTTGTTCAAATTGTGTCATCAGTAAATTCAGAATATTTAAAATGTATTCAAGTGAATAAGTTGAGTCGAAAAATTGACACTGGATCTTGAGAACTGTGTAGTGTATCTCCAAGTCGAGCAGCCAATATTTTCATTCTTGTTCTTGGAGTTTATGTTGCTGTTGTTACCGTGGCTGAGCCTAACAAAGTTTCTGGGCATGGAAACGCACGCAGGAAATTGCCAGGCCATAGATAAATAAAACTTGACAGCAATTTATTGTCACACTTAGCGGTAAGTCAGGGGTGTGATGGGGAGAAAAGAGTGGTTCATGTACATTGTCCATTGTTATGTAAAAGATGCGTAAGCTGCTAACGTAATAGAAAACAATTTTTTGGGCCGCATTGCGTATACGCAACGTTGCAATTGCCGCTCAATTTGCAAGCAAAGGAAACTGTTGATTTGAAGAAGGCCAAGACAGTGTTGTCATTGTTGCTGTCGATTTAATGTTAAGCAGGAACGTGCACAACAACAACAACAACAACGCAGGGAGATGGGTTTTTCTGCTGCTTTTGTTTAGCAGCGCGTTGCGTTTTCATTATTGAACCACTTGATGGCGCCAGAAGAGGAGCGCACTGTTGTTCAATTTTTACTCTGTGGAGTCCATGCAATATTTATAAGCTGATTGCTGCCAGCAACACACAATTACAAACTTTGCAATCGAGAGAATTGCTTAAAGAGTTGGAGAGAAAGAGGAAGATATATATATATAGACAGAGGAAGATAGAGAGAGAGAGACAGCGATGGAACAGCAAGGTTACCCTTGGCTAACAGAGTGTGACAATCAATGACAGTTCTGTCGTTTGACTTCCTGTTCTTTCACTCTACCATCTCCTCTCCTCTCATTACTGCTCCTTTGCTGTATTTGTCTTGCATTTTCCCTCAGGGCTAATGCCGCGCTGCGGCATCATTTGTTGATTTTTGACGTTTGGCGTGCATTTAGAAAATTGGTATGGGAAAACTATTTTTCAACAGGTAACATGGACCCACACCCGCCCACACCCACTCACCCGTCCCTCTGGCCAGTCGGCCTTTCTGGCTGGACTAACCGTAGTGCTTGGCAAATACTCGTACCTCAGTTTTTGCCCTTGATTTTCAATTGTTGAGTGTTTTATTTTCATTTATTTTTTTTGTTTTTATTTTTTAAATAGCTTGAAAATCAATGACCTCGGAAAGAACATAGAGTATTCAAGCTGGAGACAGAAATTGAAATTCCAAGGCGAAAAAAGGAAAAGTTTTTGCGGGGCTTATCGGGTTTTTTTCCCCCTATGTATTTGAAACAAGCCAAACGAGCCAACAATAAATTTTGCAGCGCATACTTCAAATGTCAAATGCGGCAGCGATAAAAATTTCTTTATTGTGCCAAAGCACATACAGCACAAGTCGAAGAAGAAGAAGAAGAATAAGAAGCGAAGGGACGGGTCGGGAGGATGGGACACAACAACAATTGCTTCTGGACTTTGAATGATTTTCATTGCATTCCCCTTTCAGTGCCTTTGACTTTGACAGTTTTTGCAATTTATATTTATTTTGGCAACTGCAAATATTGCCAAACACACACACACTCACGCATACTAAGCAACCAACCCCTCAATCAAGACCCCGCACTCGTCCCGCTCTTCTTACTGACCAATGGACAAGGGACTTGTGCATAAATTAAGATTATCGCGCTTTTGCTGCTTATTATGTTAGCCTGTCTTGGCCAAGTTACTGTTGACCTATTAACTGTCAGCTGTCTGCTACCAAATTTATGGCGAATGTCAAACTCGACTGCCAGGCATCGAGCCTCTCTTCACAACTCCTTGATGGCATTCAGAATTGTCAAGTTGCCGTTAATTAAAATTCGCACTTGGCAACAGCATTGATTGTTGCGAGGACAATCATTGATTTTGGCAATCAGCCCAAATGTATAACGATATTGGTCGCCGATTATCATTAACAACAGCAACAATAATAGCATTTTCGACAGCTTGCCATATTTTGAGTGGCTCGTCCATGGGTTGAAGTTGACAGCTAATGGATTTGCCTGGGTGCTGAAGGTGCATCATCAGATTCAGCTTCCGGCTCGGAGGCTATAAGCATTAAAGTTAAAGTTCAGATACAGTTTTGCTTGAGCCTATTTAAGTTGTCAGTAAACCCAAAAATAGGCATTATGCGGTTGGCCAAAACGAGTCGCCGATCTGAGTTCGGCGAACTGAGAGCTGACCACTAAGCACGGCTGAAAAGCCATGTAAATTATTTGCATAAGCACTCGATGCTCGACCCGGGTCACGAATCGCTCCAGTTGAGTTCATTGTTGGGCACCGGCACGTGCTGACCATATTTAAGCATACACACATTGTAATCATTGCCCGGACATTAGCTGAAAACGGAGCTAGTCGAGCCCGGCCAGTCCGTCGGTCAGTAAGTCGGCCACCAGAGCCTCCTTATTATTTTGATGGCCATTTTACTGTGTCGATTTCGAGTTGTCCTTGCGTTGTGTCATCTCATTCTCAGCCTCACGGTCTGACCCATTCTGAATCTCCCATTTTAATGCCAGTTTAATATACTTTTTTATGATACGCTTTAGCCAAATAAATACGTGCTCAAATTCTGCCCCAAAAACGACGTTTTATTTCGTTTCAATGATTTGACATATTCCCATGCAGCAGCTACAAATGACGCCGTCTCATTGCACATAACTAAACCAATAAAATCGATTTAAAAAAAAAATAGATAAGCATAGAGACAGAGGTGGAAAAAGATAGAATATTATATACAAATGTATCTAAAATTGTATATAGATTTAATTGGGTATATTCATATCTCTACACAATTCTATTAACAGATAATGTTGAAGACTGTCTGTGTAAATAATACCATTTCATCGACAAGTTTTAGCTCAGTTACTGCGATAAGTCGCTTGGCAAGTTGGAATGTTTATAATAATTGACGCACTTTTTTCAGGGTAAATAGAGATAATTGATATCTCAAATCTTATAAATGTAAAAAAAAAACAAAAAAAAATATTTGCTCATTTTTCGTTTGTTTTTTTTTTAATGGTTTCAAGAAACATTTAATAATAAAGGAAACTTAACCATAACAGTTTAGAAAATTTCTGAACATTTTCAGAGTTGCTTGAGGGGTCAATTTTTATTTGAAAATGTTTCACTTGGGTCTCTTTTCGAGTTATCAACTTTTCGCACTCCGGTAGTTGTTTTTTTTTTTTTGTTACATTTTGTCGCGAGTTTTGTTGCCTATTAGAAAAGTTATTCAGTTTGTTTGTTTGCAAATGAGCGCATAAAAAAAATGCTGCGTACAAATTAAGTTTTGAATTGAGTAATTTATGCAATTCGCTTTCTGTCAAATTTTTGCAAAATTAAATGTGAAAACATAAATTCAACATTGGCAGCTGCCTTGCTCTGAGCTATTGGCTTTGGCTCTTTGGCATTACCAAATGCAAATTGGAGCATCAACAAGTTGGACAAACTTTGAGGCAAGTTTTAAGCGTCAAGTGGCAGGCATCCGCACGGAAGCAGACAGTTTTTAATTAAAATTATCACATAAGGGACATGTGTTGCGTTGATCATGGTGATGGTGCTACAAGGCCGCATGCCACTTGCTACTTTCCAATCTAATTAGCAGCCGCCGATTCTGACATTCTGCCTCTTACCTTTGGAAAATAGTTGCCTAATTATATATATATATAAATATATATAAGTGTTCATAAATCAATTGCTACGAATACAGTTTTATTACTGTGCTTTCAGGCTTTCAACAATTTGTGGCATGCGAGCTTATGTTGCATTCGTTCTTACTTTTCGTTAAATTTGTCATTTTTAAAGCACAAATTTCCAAATTAGTTTTGAACCAAACTTTTGTGCCCTATTTAATCATGTGTGTGCGGGTGTGTATGTGTGTGTTTGTTCTTTTGTGCTTCTTCCTGGTCTATAAACTTTGTCTGCTTGCAATTCAATGTGGCACAGCCGGTTGAACAGCAACTTTATTTCACTAAATTAACAGCCAAGTTTGATACCTGGGCTTAGCAATTAATCAACACAATTTAAATCTGAATTTCTCTAACTAAGTTGAAAATTAACTTATAGTTTAAGTAATATTTAACGTACTTTTCGCCCCATTCGAAGATGGTAGCTTGGTCTGAAGGAATTCAGCATTTGTTTCTTCTGCTCACACGTTCAAATCTACATTATGATTGTAGATTAAGTTTAGCAACGGAGCCAAAAGAGCTACAAAGGTTTATTTAAGTCTAAATAGCCAATTTCTGATGCTGTTTGGAACTCATATGCACTTGACCAAAGTAATAGGATGAAAAGAGACGAGTTACCGTGGCACAAGTACAATAATCCTGCATTGAGCATTTCTATGAAGCAAGCTGATGTAATAATCATCCAAATAAGCATAAACTTATCCACATTTTGTGGCTGAGCTCGCAGTACACCAAAAAGTAGGGCATTTTTAACCATTGGTCATTTTTAACCATTGACAGTCAAAACAACACAAGCCCCATAACGAATTGTAAAGTTTGCTTGATTAAACATTTTGACACAAGCATTCGAAGATAACTGAACCATCGATAAAAGTACGAACAATATTTTATCTAATTCTATATTGATATTCTCTTTAAACGATTGCACTCATGCTCTCTCTCGCTCTCTCTCCCTCTCTATCTCTCTCTCTCTCTCTCTTTGCTACTTTATAAACTTTATTGCATTCGTAGATTATATATATTGCATATGTAATATTACCTTTAGTTCATTATTGAGACCATCAATCAGAATCATAGAATTGCTATATATTAATTCCTGAAGCTCTTGATAGACACAATTAATCATCATTATTTTCCTTCAACTAACAGTATAGGAGAGCCTTTAGGATTATTAATTTAATAAATAACAACTTACATGCAGCTGTCATCAAAATAAGAACTATAAAGAAAAGTAGAAAATACGATCCAAAATAATACATATATAATAGATTATTTGTATTAAATGCGTTGTAAAAAATAGCAGAGGGCGCCTGAGAAGATCTTTGATGAGACCAACCAGCTTAAACGGATTATACTTGTAAATGCCCATTAGCAGAAATATAGTTGCCAACAACTGCACCCCTCGCACAATGGCCATTAAGCCTACCCCTATGTGATAGGCATGTGAAACATTTGGGATGGCAAATGTGGCCAGCGTCATGCCCATAACAATAGTGCCCCTTTGCAATTAGTTTATTTCGATTGCTTAATAACATTTTAACTCAACGATTTTAAGTCAACTCAAATGATGCAGTTCAGTCCAAATAATTTTGAATATTATTGTTCAGCTTATCATTTATCAGCCAAATGTCTCTTTCCCTTTACCTTTCCCTTTCTCTCTCTCTCTCTCTCTCTTTCCTATAGTAAAAGATCTTTTGCTTAATTTGTCAGCATGTAATGATTAATTTACAGGGGACACGATTAACACTCAATTCAGTATTGAGACCGTCAAATTGCCACTGGTGGAATATGAGACCGAAGGCTTCTTAGTCTCCCCGATCCCATTGTTTTCAATTGGCTTTGGTGTTGATACTGCATTGCCATATACACAATGCATCACGTAGGTCAGAAAAGCTATAAAGAATGTAGATTAAGAGATTATATTATTATTCTGCGCTACAATTACGGACAAGTCTTAGGGCTTATTAATTTAGTAATTAACTACTTACCTGTAGCTACCAACAATCCAATACAATAGAGGAATAATAAACATTTCAAATGATTAAACATTGAAAAGATAACTTGTAATAAATTCGATTTTACAACAGCATAGGACACATAAAAAGAATGTTGTTAAGACTAGCTAGATTAGAAGGAATTTCTTCTTGTAATTGCAAAATAGCAGAAATATAGTGGCCAACAGCTGCACTCCTCGCTCAATGGCCATTAAGTCTTCCCCTATGTGAGAAACATGAGTGTAAATTCAATTGTAATTATATATATATATATAATCGGAGATTGCAATTGTGGTTAGTGCCAGGCCCATGGCAATCGTGCCACTTGCGATCACTTTATTTCGCTTGCTTAACAACATTTTAGCTCAACGATTTGAACTCAACTAAAATGATGAAAGCCAAAGCAAATGTTTTTAAATAATATTATTCAGTCTCTCATTTATCAGGTAATTTTCTCCCTATTTTCTCGCTCTCTCTCTCTAAAGTTATTAATTCTGTTTTTAGGCTGACACACTCTCTGCTGTTCGAGGTTTTGATGCTTTGTCTCAACTCGTCATATAGTAAGTATTCGCAATATATAAAAAAAAAGCGACGACAGCTGGCAAATAATTACTAATTTTTATCTACAATTGGTAATTAGCTGGGTAATTTGTGATTTATCTCTAACTATCAGGCAAAGAATGGAATCTGTAGTGTACTTACAACCAACAAAGCAAAGTTTGACCAGCAAAAATGTTGTTATGGCCAGTAAGAAATGATAAGACAAATGTCCATCTGAAGAATACAAAAGAACACGACGACCTTTGTACCTACAAAGTATAAATTGGATTAACATGTGAACATTTATCCTCCTCAGTTGCTGTTGGTAGTATTTGCGGTTTGGTTATTTTACTTGCTTGTTTTTGGTTTGTTTAATTAACACAAGAGATTATAGTTATTTATTTTTTGCTGTACTAAACACCAAGTTGAAGTGCTTAAGCCAGGTTATAATAACCTTTTGATAACTCGCTTGACCTCAAAGTCAGAAGTTACATCCAAAATGAAACACAATTTGTTTGGCTTAACTAAGTCAAGCATACACACAAAAACACACACACACATATATAAATACACACTCACCTATATTTAGAAATCATTGAAGGCTTAATTTGTGCTATTTGTGTAAAGGGAAATTTTGTTTTTTGGTTTCTTAATGACAATTACTTTTAAATTAAGCCAGATAAGTTTTTTAATTGCCGGCCTACAACATTAACAGGTGGAAATATTGTGAGAAACAAAAGTTTTTTAGTTTTCGTACAGGCGGCAGCAAAATTTGTTTGCAACTTTTTAGCGAATTGAGTTTTTAATTAAAATTTGTTTTCTACACACACACACCTACTCACAGCTGAGTGCAATTGTGTGTGTGTGTGTACGTCGGGTAAGTCATTACACGACTCTTGGCAGCGTCCGTGTCTTGATTGGAATGCGTAATTTATGAATATTTGTAATTAACAGGCCTGTAAAAATCATAATAAATTTCATCTAATTGCATTTTTATGGTGCCAAAGTTTTCTTTTCGTGTGAGTGAACCATACAAAGCCTATAAATAACACCCATACTGCTAGACATTTGGGCGCACCTCATTAAATTATTTTAGTGGGCGTGGATGAATGGTATGCATGAAATACCTCAACAACTTTGATCAAGGTTTGATGTCAAACAAAATTTTAAGGAAAAATTGTTGACTAATAAGAAAAAACGTCTTTTAAATGAAATAAATTTGATACATTTTTTTAGATTGTTCAGAACAAACAAACAAAACAGAAATAACAATAAAAAATTACGTTTATCTTAAAAAACAGTCCATAATAATCAGCCTATTATATCCATTGATTTTCTGTAATAATCGTAAATCTTTAATTGACATAGAAAATATAAAGTAAATATATGAGACTTATTTCGATTTATAATATTTTTGTCATAACAACATTTTGTTATAGTATATCTCCTAGTCGAGCGCTTTTTACCAGAGTATTTGTATTTGTTTTTTCTGCTTTTCTTTGGTATACCTCGATTGTATATTAATTTGATAGTTTATTAGGCGTGATGGTAAAAATTGAGCAAACTTTTACCATTAGCAAAAGTCTTTTCACAATTTTCAGTCAGTCATGAATCAAAAGGTGAGCATCGACAAGTCAAACACTGAATGAAAGTCGAGTAAAAGCCGCAACACATTGGGGAGCCAAAGAGAGGAGCCTTCTGTCTGTCTGCTAGTCGGTCTGACAAATGAGCTGGTGCAGCGGCAAAGAGAGCCTTTTCTGGGCAAAAAACAGTAGGTGATGGAAGTGCGATGCTGCGGGTTAAACATACATCAGCCACCATTCAAATATGTTAGGCAAAGACCCAAGAAATGCTGTTCATTTATTTCATTTAAATGCGCATTTAAATCTATTTAAAAGTCCACATGAGCTGGGCACAAAGCCTAAGAGATAGAAACTCTCCTTCTTCAGTTGCAAAATAAAGGGCAAATAAAAGGCAACGGACAAACTCTGTTCTATTCAGTTGGGTTAGGTTTGGTTCGGTTCGGTTCAGAGCGGTTCAGTTGTGTTTGGTTGAGCTCGTGTGGGGTACGAGTTGAAGCTCTCAGCATGATTTAACGATAATGAAGGTATTTACGAGTATAGCCTTAGAGTCTGGCAAAAGCAAAACTCATCATAATGCCGGTTGTAGCTGCGGCAGTAGCAAGAACAGCAAAAGGTTACACATACTACAATCCACACACGCTCGCACACACACTCACACACACGCACAGTTGAACACAAATTCGCCAACAGAGTTTACCTGATTCTGGCATCGAGTTGTTTTGTTGGTACGCATGTCTTGGCACTTGTAAGATGTTTTGCAAAACTTTTTCTGCTGTCGTTGTTGATAAGGACAATAACAATGACAACTACTCGAAGCGACAGCACCCAAACCACCCAACAACCCTGTCTAGCCCATTGCTGCCGCACAATATCTAAAAAGTTGAACACCTTTCCATGATCGACTTGAGCTGAAACACGTAATCCGAAAAAGGGAATGCCAACGCACAATGTGCGCTAATAAAATGTAATTTGCTATAAAATGTCTTAGCACATACGTATATACATGTATACATACATATATATATATACATATATATATATATATATAAATATATACACATATTCTTGCATCTTCTAAATAACATAAAACAACGTCAATTTAATTAAAATGACTGAAATGAGTATTTCATTTTCCAATTATGAGCCTTTTAACATTAAGCAGCTGCATTGAAATCAAATTAGTTGAAAGCCAAGCAGCACATGAAAATCTAAACTATAAAAATTAATTCACCATACAAATTTAGTTGCGACTCAAATATGCCCTGGAAAACAGGAAATTATACTTACAATTCCTAGTCTACTTTTTCATATGATATTTATTCAATAAAACCCATTTCATTTCAATAATTTAAGTTTAAGTTTAAATTTAAGTGTAATGAATGCTTTAGACAAATTTAGCTTCTTTTTAACTAATACGAATAAGAAGTAATCGTTGTTATCGTAGTTAAGGGCCTCCCTCCGAGTAATATATACATATATATTTTATGATGCATTCGTCTGCCTTGCAGTATAAATCCATTTGTCATCATTCCCATCCTAGGAATGAGAAGGTGTTTGCAGTAGTGTCTGCAGTGGTTGCTGCTGCTGCTGTTGATGCTGTTGTGGGTAGTTGGCGAGAACAAATGCGCTGCGAACTTAGCCTGCCAGCGGTTGAGCTGGCTGTCTGGGTGGAGTTTGTCGTCTTTTAAAATGCAACGTTGCACGTAACACGCATTTGCTTTCAAGCGCTGCGAGCAATAGTCAACTACGCGATAGCTGCGCAAATTCGTCAACAATTTGTGGCAGCTAACAAACTTGTCGAAATTATCCACCTGGCTGCTGAGGCACTTGTGGACACTGTAATGTGCCAAGCGCCTCGTTTACTCAAACCCCATCCACCAAAATCTTTGTATCGAAGTGTTGCTGTTGCTGTTGCAAGTGGCCTTGGGTCCTGACAATAGCTTGAAGTGCGGTTTCTGCTTGACAGCTGGCTTGGGTCCAAAAATGCTTTTGGGGTGTGCTACCTGAACCACATGCATTTCCATTTGACTGTAGTTGCTGCTTTGTGTCTGCATTAACGGTAATAATTTTAAAAGACAATGCAAACGGCTATAGTATTGCTATCTGACGCAAGCTTTGCTGCGGCACATGCGGATATTTTGCATGAGACTGCTTCGGCTTCAACTTCGGTTTTGCCTTTGTAGTTGCATACACTTGTGCCACAAAATTAAATTGCAAAAGAAAGCACTTTTAAATTAAAGGTACTTTATTTTTATAAATAATTTTATTAATTCGTAAATTACGAATTATTTCGAAAAATTGGTTTGCATATTAAGTCTTTAAATAAATAAATTACTTGTGAGTTATCAAGTTCTTTGTATAATTTAAATATATTTTCGCTGGCTTTCTATTTTTTTTTTATATATATATCGCAGTATTTAAAATACAATTGACATGTAGTTGAAATTATTTAATCGGCGTAATATCTGAAAAGTAGTACCTAGTTTTGTAAAGTGTTAAATAAACTGCACTTTTTCCTTTGCACATTTTCAATTTTTATAATTATTAACAGCTAGCTTTTTGCGGGGCTTGGAGCTGAGTGGGGTAGGGGCGTGTTGGGTTTTGGGGTGGTTCTTAACTCACCTGAGAAATGCACTTAATGCCTGCGCAATTTCCCTTTTGTGCATTGTCCTTGCGCGTTTGCCTGTCGCTGATGTTGCTGACGTTGTTGCAGCTATAGTTGTAGTTGTTTTAAGTGTTTTTTTTTGCCGGGCACTTCTAGTTTTTGTTTCATTTTGTCTTTAGTTTTTCTTCACATTTTTTTTTGTATTGCTTTCCGCCCAAAGGCAACTTTTAACATTTAATGATGCTGCTTTGTATTTTAATACGCTTTGCTTGCTTGGCAGCTAACCAACACCCACTGTCAGCGCGTGCCATAAGCAGTGCTTTGTGGAAACTTTTAAGTAGACATGCAACGTGACCAACATGCCCAGCCAAACCATCATCAAACCCCCTCACAAAAGCAACAAAAACGCCAACCAGTTCAGTTGGTATTTTTCTTTATTTTTTTTTTTTTTTGCTTATTGCGCTTTAAGTTGTCTACTCAGTTCCAATTTTGTGCACTGCCTGCTCAGCCTGCCAAGGTGTTTGCAGCAATTTGTGTCACCCGTCTCGGATCCAAGCTCCAGTTCTCCTTTTCCCCATCCACATCCGCTTCTTTTTCGTTGGCTGTCCTTTTAGTCGTGTCCTTGACAAGAATGAAGCTGTTGCCACAGCGTGCGGTGCACAGATTGTGCCAATTTAACCTGTTGCTTTCGCGTTGCGTTTACTTCAGTTCGTAAAGCTCATTTCTTATAGCTGCTTTTTGCCTATTTTGTTGTTTTTTTTTCTATTCACATTTCCATTGCCGACGGCTGTGTCGAAGTTTGGCGAAGCAAAGTCGGAAATGAATTGCATTGCAATTTAAGTTCGTTACTGTTTTCATGCAAATGCAACTGCAACTGCAGCTCTGAACTCAAATCGCTTTTGCAATGCAAAACTTTGCGACTTTGCGACGAACAAAATCAGAAGGTAATTTCTATTCGTGGAATTTGTGAACAATTTACAAAATTAAGTTGACCAAAAATTGGAAGCACAGTTAGGTTAAGCAGAACAAAGAAAGCGCACATGCCGCTGGCATTCTTGCAACCTGGCAAAGAACGTATAACCTAAGGCGTCAACTTATGAGGGCTTTGTTCACAGTGCTATAGCAGTTGAGTTTTTACGCAAAAGTTTTTGGCAAGTGGGTGAACTCAGATCATGACGCAAACTGGGCAAGACTGATGGGGAATTGGGTCAATCTGCCAGAGACCGAAGTGTTTCGTCGACGATTCTCATCTTGCACATGTGGCAAATGCAAATGAAAACGCTGCTCGTAGTCATTACAAATTAATTTCACACGTGACTAAGTCGACATGGCAGCAGGAGCAACATCAGTGTGGCAAGCTAACGTAACGTCAGTCATATGACATTCAATTACGAAAAGTTGTTGCATGCTGATGAGCAAATTTTCCATATAATGTGCTCCTGTAATGCATAACATCCCACCTCCTCCACCCTGACCCGGACATGCTGATTGCTGATCCCAAGCGAAGCGTCATTGATGATGTTGATTTTGCAGCTAAGATTGTTGCATAAGCTGGGCAACAATGGTTCATTCTATGTGTATATGTGTTTGTGTGTGTGTGTGTGTGTAGTGTGTGTGTGTGTGTGTGTGTGTGTGTGTGTGTGTGTGCGTATGTGTATGGGTGTGTGAATAAGCATCTGTTTGCATTGTGAGCAGTACATTAAACAGAGAATCCATAGCAAATGACAAGCTTTCGAGTCGGTCACTTGCTTAGTTAGTTATTTATTGATAATATAAGATTGAACAAGTTTTTATCTGATGTCTAATCAATATAAAAAATCTATTAAATATATTTCAGTATAAATGAGAAAAAGATTGTAAAAAAAACTTGACTTAACATGGTGGGAATATGCGATTAAAAATGCTTGCTTATATTATCTATTAATCAGAAATAACTTTAATGATTTGCCGTTATTCTTTTTTAACACTCGTTTATATATTCTTGATTAGCATCATTAGTCGAGCCCATATATAGCCATATTTTTCTATTTTTTTATGCAAACTAGTCCATTAGTTTTAAATCTATATTGATTGAACTTGGCAAGCAGTATATAAAACGATCCCTCGAATGGTGACTTATTGTGTGAAAAACTGTGTGTTGTCTTTGAGGGGCTTTAGCCATAAATTTAAATAATACTAATTTTAAGTTAATATACATCTGTTGAACTTAATGTGTCGTTTATTGGTATAATAATTATAAGTAGTAATCGCATTAGATTTACAATGACTTTATAAAACAACAAATTATTTTCACGACTAGCCGGCAACTTTGCACTCGGAACTTTGACAGCTTCCAAAAGTCGGATGCTTTGCTCTGCTGTTCTTTTACGACTATTGCTCGATCATTACAACTTTAAATATAAGATTCAAAAAACCATTCAGAAGTCACTCAATTTTTACGTTAGGCGTATCACTATTTTCTCCACTGAAAGACGGCTGGTGATTTTTTTTCTTTATGCATGTTACACTTAAATGCCACTGAAACACCTCATTATATACATGTTTAAAGAGCGAGCAGTAATACACATTTCTAGAGCACTTTATTCGCTATTATTTGTTTACATTCGGCCAACGCGCAACGCAAGTACTGAAAAATACAGATGCCTCATGTTGGAAAATAATTTGAAATCAGTATTTCTTGAATCGTTTTGGCAAAATGTTGTTAAACGCACGAAAACCGCAAATTACTATTTGCCTGTTAGTCATGGGACTGGCGCTGGCTACAAGAGTGCTGAGATTTAAAAGTGACTCGACAATTGATCATTTATGAAACGTATCTCTAGTCATTGTGATATTTCATTGGATTTACAGATCGAACCGATTATCTGGACATAGTACACGTACTGCAATTTGCGGCAACTGTAGTACTGATCTTTGGGGTCCTGAAAGCGCATCAGCAGCATAAGGCCAACCTGTTGCTATTTTGGCTGCTGTCCACGGCAACTTTAATTGTCACTACGTCGGCATATGGAATCATTGAGTTTTTCGACGGATTTGAATTTTGGAGACCATGGAGAATTTGGGGAGCGCTATTGGTGATCACGATCACATTGTTTGTCTCTGGTGAGGATTTAGTTGCTCCCACATTAAAACGGATTAATCCTAGAGAAGACATTATTTAACCTTTCCAGCTGGCTTCAGCTACATCTTCGTTATTATGTATGATCAATATGTGGAGTTAACACTGGGAATTGTTTCCCAAACAGATGAGGTTGCGCAGACCAAGGAGGAACCCTCCAAACTGAATGGACAAGTAACAGTACTTATAACGCATCCAAAATATTCACCAAACACGTAAATATTCAATAACATCTGCTTGCAATTATGAATATGTATAAAAGTGTGAATAAAATGTTATTTATATGCTGAAAAATGTGTAAACAAATAATTTGGTAGGTAGTATTATAGAGGTGTTTATGTTTTATACGCCAGAACAAAGCAATTTTATTAATGCATTAATATTAATTGCGTTGTTTGCATTTGGTTGTTTTAAATCTTTTCGAGTGAAATGTTCCGTAGCAATTGATTATTGGACTCTGGCTCTAACTACGACCATAAACACATTAATATATATCTTATCCTCAATCTATAATGATTTCTTTGTCGCATTTATGATGATTTGGTTACTGTGAGATCTACTCATTCGCAGAACAAGACAGCATTTTTGCTGTTTTGGTTAAGTTTAACAGCAGTTAAGCGAATTATAATTCGAATATTCTATTTGATATTAAAGTGTTTTACTTTTGCCTTGTCTAGCTGCGGGTGAGTAATGGAAATTCTCATCAAATGCCGGATAATAAATATTATAAATTACAGCGACGTTTCGTACTCAATAGATTTCTTATATGAAGACTATGCTGAATTACCCATACAACCGTCTAACCACACAAAGTATTGTTTTTAGGACTGGAGTATACACTTTCTTTGTATACATTTAAAAAAAAAATGGGAGCTATTCTTACAAGTACATTCCTTAAATACATCAACTTTTATTAATTTTAAACCTTATTTGCGAAAATTCTTTCTAATCAAATTTTCAATACTAAAACCGCTCCGGGTAATCTGTGATCTTGTTTAGCTATGTTGCTTTTGACGAATTTCAACTTCATAAGAAATTACATTAAATAACTATGTGTTTTTTGTGTGTTTGTTTATTTTATATACAAAAAATTAGTCGTTTAGTTTCCATTCACCAATGAATTTAACATAGAACAAATCTGTTTAAGCATTTGAACTCTAAATAATTTCTTCACTATTCCAAATAATTTGTGATGTGGTCTTAACAGAAGGAAACTGAAAGACAAATGCCTGTACTGTAAATGAGAACTAATAAATATGTAATAAAAACTTCCAGTCCTGCATATAAAGTATTTAATTGCACTAAGAATGGAACTGTAATTGACCCGGACTGCTGACACAGACAGTAAGATTAGTCGCATATTTCAGCTGTATTAAAAAGGATTTGGAGCTGTCTACCAGTGTGTATGTGATTTATTTACTGCAATTTAATTGTTGCATGCAGCCGGCAGCCGGCAGCAGTTAGTGCTGTCCAGCAAAAGGAAGCTCGTTAGCAAAGGCTGGACACCTGCTTGGCTTGCCCCGGCTGTGACACGGACAATCCACACACCTTGTTAAAATTGCCACAATGTGTCATGGGCGCTTTGTGCAGCGGTCTTTATGTTTGGTTAGCTGCTTCTTGAAGGCTGGCCAAAATAATTGAAAACTCTGTAATGGCCAAGTATACTTACATTTACACTCAGATATATATACACAGCTTATATCGGCAGTTGGCTCAATAGCAGCTATGAAAACAACGTGTTTCGTTTTTAATATAAACTTCAGATTTTCCTTCCTCCTTTTTTTTGTGTTATTTTCTTTTTCGTTTGCAATAGCGAAAATGAGAAAATGGAAAAAATGTGGCAAACATGAAATATGAGCAATAAATAACGGTCGGGGCATACGTCCTTCAAAGTTCTTGAGCAGAGAGTCTGGACGACCCATCTATTTGCCACTACTTGCAATAAAGCTGACCAACACTCTCCATACCCCTTTGCCCCAGACCCAGCGTAGCTGAGTTGCCTGAGGCGTAACGTTGACGTTGGCAAATGAAAATTACACAGCAGAACTTGCAGTGTACAAATACAAAAGTATGCGAAAAGCCATCGAAAAGAAAAGCACAGAAGCAGGAGCTCAAGCAAAAACAAATTGAGAAAGCCGGAAACAGCGCCCATTGGCGCTGGCGGCTACAATTATTATTTTTATCCCTATGTTGAAGTTCGCATCGGCATTAAATCAACAAGCAGCAGTTCACATTATTTTCATTCTTCAACATAGACTGCGAAAGCTCTCTGTGGAAATATTGGCCATTTTTCATTTACTTATTAAATGTTGACTATTGACGTTTGCAATAACTCAATTATTGTTGTGAATTTGCCAACATTTTATTTGAGAAATAATATGTCAGTGTCTGAAATCACTAAAGTGAACCGAAAAAGACTACTGATAACAGTGTTTCCCACAAAATTCGTCCGAAATAATGATAACAAAATTAGCAAAACAAGTCTTGAATGTAATTAAAACTGTCAAATAAACTCTGTGCTGATAAACCTAACAAACTCGACTTGTAATCTACCATGTGCTGATAATTTCAAAATCATGAATCGGAAAGGTCGCAAAGACGATTAATAGTCGCCTATACCCCCCACTTAACTTTAGCTAGCCATAAAAATGAGCACTCAAAGTGCTGAGCTATGAAATTAATATGCCAAAGCAATTTTGATTTATTTTTGGGCCCACGGGCAAACGGTTCTCCATTCATTGCCCAAACCAATACTCATCAGTGTCAAGTGGTCTAGTCGTAAAGTGCTCGACTATGTTGTACACTGCACTTTGCAATAAAATAGGTTAGTAGTTAATAAATTAATGCGCATATGCACTCGATCCATCTTCCTAAAACATAACTAATTTAAATTGAAGAAAATAAACACAAATTCAAAAATAAAATTCAAAATGTGGCTTCTTTCTGAATCTATATTGAAAAACTATTGCTTGTGCACATTTTATGTTAATTTTTAAACACCTTTTGCAAGGGTGAAAAAAAAATATGCTACTTAAAACCCTTAGCAGTGCTCAGCTTGCACATAGTGCGCCCAATTAGCCAACAATGGACGCCAAAATGGGTGCGAATGTAAACGGGGATGTGAATTTGAGTTGCAGCAACAACATCAATGCCAACAGGTGCCTCGCAGTTGAAGCAGCATCGCATCATGGCGGCAGTTACTCGGGGCAGCACTTCAAATTTAAAGCGTTTGAAGTGGAATTGTGCGGTTGCCGTTAACGCGGCGCTGTTAAAGTCACGCCAAAATAAAGTGACAAGCATGCACAAACATTTGAGCACCCAGCAAATATAAATATCTTTATATAAAATAAAAACTCAACACTTCACGTCACATCAACTAATAATCCCTCTTTAAGGTCTGCACTTCTGCTTAAGGACCTGAGGAGAATTGTGGCAGCTGCAGCTGTCATGTGGTAGCATGGTAGCCAAGTCCATTAATTAACATTTGAATGGCGAACGCTGTGCAAAATATATTCATGGCTTTTAACAAAAAGCCCTCAAGGGATGTTGAACAGCGTGCAGATATGCAGTACGACAGTTTCCGCATAATTCAACTTTCGAGTGTGCGTCCAGCAGACACAAAAAGTGCTGCATGCTGCCAAAAATAAGCAGGTAAAGCAAAAAAATTCAATACACCTCAAATAAAATTACACTCAAAGAAATAATTCCTCCATCAAAACACTTTTGCACAACCATTTAAAATTATAAATTAATATTTTATTGCCTAAATATTTAAATTTTTGTAGTTATTCAATATTTAATAGAATCTCTTTTTTTTCTCCTTTATCTTGGGTTATAAAAAATGTATACGTCTTGAATTTAAATTTTCACTTTTTCTGATTTATTTATATATTTTTTTTGCACATATTGAAAGGGATGCTTTGCGCCGTTTGTTTAGCCCCAGCTGAAGCCTATGCATGCCACTAATTGACACCTCTGAGTTTTGGTTAGGGGGATTGTGGTGTGTGCGTGGGTGGGATGGATTGGGGTTGGATGACTGGTCAGCAGCGGTGGCTAACCTAAACAAACAAAAATGAGACGAAATAATGCAAATACTCCTGTTTGTGCAGAGTTGCTTTCGGCTTTTTGGGCACCTCCATCAAGTGTAAGATAAATGTGAAAAATGTGCTTTCAAAGCGGTGTCAGAAATTAAAAATAAACATATTTCTATGCACAACAACAACAATAAAGTAAGAAAAGAAAAAAAGGCATAACAGAAAAGGACGAAGAGCAGCTGCTCTTTTTTTATATTTTCTTTTTGGGTGTGAGGCATTTAAGGATTAGTAAAGATTACTATTAAAACCCATATGTCACATAAGACAATAGTTTGAGATACCATTGCTGCTCTCTCACTCTCTCTCTCTACCTCTCTCTCTTTCTCTGAAATTCTGTTTCGCTCTTTAGCTTTATCTCGCTAAGCTAACAATTCGCTGTGGCCGTGTGTGGATCTTGTCATTTTTGTAATTAATATTTACCTCACTTTGTTTCAGTTAAGGTCTTGGAAAACTTTTTTGATTTTCTTTTGTTTCTTGCTTTGTATTTTGTATTCTTTTTTACCCTGAACCCATTAAAAATGGTTAAAAAGGGTATAATGGTTTTGTGCAAAAGTATATAACTGGCAGGAGGAGGCATCTCACAGCCGATTTTCTCATATTTATCTCATTACTCTTCAGCAGGTGCATGCATGTGTGAGAAACAACATTGTGCAATAAACCTATGATATTTATAAGGCTTTATTTTAATAATTTTCCACTCATGCTAACAAAAACTTCAAAACTTTTTTAAAGGAAACATGGCTATAAAAATAAAATAATATATTCAACAGATGGGTTTCGGGGTATATGTTAGTCGAGCTGACATGACTGCGGTAATTTGGCTTGTTTTATTTGTATATATTTTTTCTTGTTATTTTTTGTAATTTTTTCTTTTTGTTGCTGCGCGTAGACTTACAAATTATGCACTAATTAAGCGGCTTTTGCTACGGCCTCGACTATTTGTCAATGCCGTTCGTTCACTTAACGGACTCAAGCCTGAAGGATCCGATCCCACACTTAGAAACTGGGCATTTGGGTTAGCTTAACTTTTGCTTATGCTGATCAGGACGAAGTGTGAAACTTACCAAATCCCACATTAGGCGACAAAAGTTAATGTGCATAATTAATTAGCTTTTGAACTTTGCCGAAGCTTAAATTTTGCCCATTCTGTGCTTCTTTTTATACCCTCGCTGGGGGTATCATAGTATTGTCGCATAATGTGAAGCCCAGTGTGACAGATATCTAAATACCTTAGCCATTATCAGTTTCAATAGCTGACCTGCAAGGGTATGTATTCTTCGGCGTGCCAACAATGTGTGCTCTTTCTAAATTTGTTGCTTCTGAGGTTGTGTTTTGGTCCGAGCATAAATCAAATTGAACTGAGCTGTCAACGGTATTCAAATACGTACATTTACCAACTCTCGGTGAAAGCTTTAAGAGCTAGAGAGAAGGTACATGGCAGAGAAGTGTAGGAGGTGTGCAGACAATTAAGCTGGCGAGTTGCCAAGTAACGCACGTGAGTCACAAACGCCGCAGCTGTTGGCAGCCATGTACAAATTCATCATACGCACTGTGTAACATTTTTAATTGGCTGTGAAATTAAATTTCAAGCCACGCATACCTGCAACCCTACACCCCAAAATGAGAATCATGTTGGGGGTGCGGGAATTGGAGCTGTTGCACCTACGCCACCTGTAATTTAGTATGGCGTAGGCAGCCAACTAAATTGGCATGACATTGTGCGCAATAAACAAATTCGTTTGCCAAATTTACTACCGGATAATTGAATAGCTCCCAGAAGCTACAAAGACAAAAAAAAATAAAATAAGTAGGCATTTGACGAGGCAAAGGGAGAGGTGAGTGTGAAGCTGTCTTTACAGGCTCGAAGCTCGTATAACATGCAAATAGTAAATTCAATAAACTCAATGCCAGGCAACAAATAGGCCAAATTATTACAAGCCCACAAACAAACCAACGTGCAACATGCCCTGCCACGACAAAGCCAACTGAGCTACTTATGGCACACAAAATTCCAATGCCGATGCCAATGCTATTCTCATTGCCATTGCCATTACCATTGCCAATGCCATTGCCATTGCCATTGCCCCTGGCTGTTGCTCTGGATGTGGCAATACCAAGTAAATTGAACGACAAAAGTGCTTGCAATTGGCAGGCATATTGCCAGCTAGAGTCCTGAGTCCTGCGCTCAGTGTCTTTGCCTCCACTCAGCTCAAGATGTTGTGGCCATAAGTTGAGGGGGTCGTATTTGTAATGTGCGCCAAATACATAGCAGAGGCAGCTAGAATGACTGGCAAAGATAGCAATCCAAAAGATACACACGTATCTAAAAAGTTGCTCAGTAACTTGTGGAATAAGCCAGGTTGATATCATTTTCTTTTCAGACATATGTAATGAAATATTCCAAATAACGCTTATTAAATATACACATTATTCTGCAAAAAAATTATAACACAATTCTAAACTATTGTAAAAATAATACAATTTATTTAAGTTTTTTTCTGTCAAAATATAAAAATAGAATACAATACAATTTATATATTTCGTTTAAAATTCTGATATATATAATATAGTTAATTATAATTTAAATATAATTAATGATAACAATACAAAACATTTCGAATAGATTGCCTATGTTTCGAAAACAAACAAAAAAAAACTTTATTTAAACTTAGTTTTACCACTTATCAAAAAATGTAAGCTTAAGTTAGGAAGTAAAAGTGTCAAAGATTTAAATTGCTTGACCATATTTATTTAATCAAAATATATGGTTTTAAAATTATTGTTATGAAAGTCTCCGTAAGACCGAAACAAAAGTTCCAATTTATTTGCATGTTAAAGTGAACTGAAAGTTGAAGTGAAGCATTTGCGGAGGTTTTTGTCTGGACTTGTCAATGTTTTTACTTTGTTTCACAGTTGTTTTACTACAGTCATTTGACTCTTGGGGTTAAGCGGCCTATTAATATATATCCCGACTGGGATTTACCTCCTACATTCTTACAGCTGGCCAAAACTTCTGGCTCTTCAGCCAAAATTGTGTAGCATTTGTCAACTGCCACGGCGATGTCCAGCAAACGGCCAAGCGCATTGCTGAAAAAGCACCGTCAAGGGATTCAAAACGTGGCAGGAACAGCAACAAGGCGCAGAAGCTGGAGGGGTCTACCCCGAATATGTTGTGTTCGGAAAATGTGCGGGAATTTGGAAATGTCTCTGGACGAGCTTCCTATGTGGATAACAAAGGAAACTGTTTGGCCTGAGGTAAATTTAAAACGCAGGGTATTCATCGGTTGCAAATGTCGAGTGTGCATTCAGATGGCTTTAAGCTGTCAGTTTAGTTTTTGTTTATATACTCTGGCAACAAAGCTACAAGAGTATATTGGTTTTGCTTGTAAGATACAGACTTATTTGTTCACCATTGCTATATATAAACCAATAAGATCGTACTTTTCACATAATTTGAAAACTAAAATCCCCTAGTATAAATTTGTATGGCTTGTGACATTCTTTGAAAAGCGGAAACCAAACTTGAAACATCCCTCAGAGATTGGTATTAAATTTTGTTACCTTTTATTAGTTGTTATTACTGTCAGAGTATTTCGCAGTTGGTTACTCCCAACTGCAACGTTCTCACTTTTATTTTTGGTTGCCTTTCTTGTTTCTGTCAAAGCTGCTTTTGTTGTTGTTGTTTATGCTGCAACTCATAAATAACTCAAATAATTTACACGCTTACTTAAACGCATGCCTGCCACCATTTTCGTGTGTGTGTGTTGGTTTGGTAGACCGCATTATGTGGTTCATTGGTTTGTGCCACACGGCGCACTCCAATGCAACCAGTCAAAGCAAAGCAAAGCAAAGCATTGCATTCAACTAGGACTGTGGCTGTAGTCAATGTTGTTGTTGTTGCTGTTTCTGCTTTTGCAGTTAACTAAAGTGAACTCAACTAAACTTTTTGATGCACACACACACACTCTTTTACACACGCACACACTTAAACATACTGCTGACTGTTGTTGGATTCTGTGGCTTTGTGTTTTCATATCAAGCTAAATATTTAGCAATGACTTTGAGCTGTTGTTTTTGTTGTGTTGGTTGCAATTCATTAAAATTGCAAAAGCTGCCACATTTTGTAATATCACAGTTCATGAATACAATTATCGTATTTATTTTCACTATATAGCTGTTTATGCTGCGATTCTTTATTATACGGTATAATGAAAATAAGCAATTGAAGAACTCGTTGTTCACTCAAGCCTACAACGAGCAACTAGTCTCGATCGGATCAGGCACCCATTATAGCTACAATACCAATATAATTTTAGAGTACATGTCGAACACGTTCTGATACACTCACAAACATGGAGCAAAGGCGCTAACTCGTGTGGTAAGAAGTGTTGTATCAAGTTTTGTATTAATAAATCAATTGAATTTAAGCAGTTTTTTTTTTTTTTAATATTTGCAACTATAAGCTATAATTTATGTGGGATTTTAAATGATGTTCGAGTAGTTGGGCGAATTATATAGTGTATATAGAATTCAGCATGATGAACCCAGTTCACAATTCGATTGCCAGAAATTATTTATGTTCCACATGCGAAACTCTCTCTCACCATTTGCTGCTGACTAACGTGATTGCCAGTCTACGTCAAGCCTTCGTTCTGCGTGAGTGGTTCCCGCTCGCTGTTAGCCAGCTTGTTAAGAATTTACTTATCACCAAAAGAGACTATATAGTTATTTTTGATATGCATGTAATTTGGTGAGATTTGTAATTAACAAATTGAATACTGTATGTATAACAATTTTTGAGATGTGCGGCTTCAGATTGGGAATATCCTTTCTTGCTTAAGAGCGATCTTTCAGGCTATATGCAGTATCCGTCTCTTTTGGTCAATATGTAAATCGATATGTTATATTGAATTAATAGACAATAAATAATTATAAATTCAGCTTAACAGTTCTTTGAGTTTAACATTAAATTTGTTTGCACATCACTTTACATAGTTGTCTCATGAATA
Source organism: Drosophila fungiperda (assembly GCA_035042345.1). Classification (NCBI taxonomy): domain Eukaryota; kingdom Metazoa; phylum Arthropoda; class Insecta; order Diptera; family Drosophilidae; genus Drosophila; species Drosophila fungiperda. The sequence goes on from JAWNLM010000177.1 coordinate 541,559, forward strand.
TTAATGTTCATATAAAACTCTGAAAAGTGTTAATCACCAAACAATAAAAAGCAGATAAACCAGTTAACGTAAACGTAATTATCGATAGATCGTAATTATGCCCCACATATTGACGTATGTGGTATTCTTTTAGTTCCCCTTCCTTGCCTCTTACCTCTAGTGGAATACATTAAAGGCTTTGGGCAGCAATGCATGCCGAAAGATGAATAATCAATTCACAAACTTAATGCATAAATTTTGATTGACATTTATGAATTAATTAAGAATGAATTGAATAAATAAATTTGGTTTATTTGATATACATGATAAAGTAATTTCTTAGTCATCACATGCATTTATATCAATCTCAGTATTCAATTAAAAACTCGGCTCTCTTGGCAAATGTGCGCTTTGTTGCTGTAACATGGGGTTCCACAGCACGTGCTCGACTTATTGTTTATCTCTCTTACTCTCTTACTCTCTGTCTCTTTGTTCGCGCTCTCTACCACGTGCGCTCTCCCGCTCTCCCTCTCGTGCTGCTGACCAAAACACACAATACGGTCGCCAGTCTACGCTGAACGCTCGTTCCGGGCGAGCGGTCTCGAGATTGGGTTCGCGCTTGTTTATGCGAGCCGATGCTACACACTACACACACACAAATACACACACACCAAATATATATATACACTTACACCAAGATGTGTACATTTTTGGACTTGGCACTTGGCATTTCCATAATCAATGTTTTCTACTCACTATCATATTTTTTAATGTGGTGCGTGGCGCAACAGCATGTTTTTGACAATGGTAAGTTGAAGTTATCCAGTTTTCCATTTTCTACTTCTGTTGTTGTTGTTTTTCATAGCCAGCTGTTTTTTGCTGTTATTATTGATAATTACTTTTCTTTTTGTTACTTTTGTGTATAATTTTTCATTAGACATCGAGCCATTTGTTTGGCTGACTGTTTACACTTGCAACATATTCCTCAACGTGTATCTCTTTCTGGGGCTGCGAAAGAGAGATCGCCTGTCCATCATAATATGGTTATCTTTAACGCTGCTCTGGTTCTTGCCCAAGCTGTATGATCACAAGAGGGGTGGTCGATTGGACGAACGGGGCTCAGTGTACAAAGTGTTCAATCTTATTGTGGAAGGTAAGTTAATACTCACAAAATGTATGTGCAACTATGTTATATTTTATAAACCGTTCGACAGGCTATGTGATTATCTCGTTGCTTGCTCTCATTGCGGTTTACATATATTTGCCTAAGAGGGGACATAAGACAAATCCAGATTCAGATGCAATTCAAATGTTAGAATTGGCTATGGCAACCCTTGCAACCGAGGAGGAGAAACAAAAATGCCTGCCAAACATCAGCAGCACTTTGGATCCACAGGTCAGCAGCTTTCAGTTCCATCGGGCCGCTGACGTCAGCGACGATTAGCACGTGGAACACATGTACCAAGTGGAACTCTAACATTCCCGCACAATATTTGACGGAATTTCGTATTCTTTTTGAAAATGGTGTCACAAATTCCACAAACGTTCCAAACACATATAATTACTGACTAGAAACAATCAAATTTTTATTGTTACATTGTTAAGTTTTTTAGGGTACACATTCAAATGCTAGACAATAAATAATCTCCGCAATTTTTCATGCACAATTTAATTATTTAATTTTATATAAACAGTGTTGGATTAAACTTGGATAATCAATGGTAAAAATATAACATTTAAACAAGATAAAGTGCTTTAGTCGAGTGAGCTCGACAACGAGACACAGCTATTAAATATAATATTATTTCTTTTTGTGTTTTAAAGGGTGCTCGGAGCAAGATATCTTCCGACACATTTCACTTTAGCTTTCAAACTGTGTGATATATCAAAATTGTAGATTATAAAATGTGAATAAAGATTAAAAGAATTTCTGAAATTTTTTTTTTTGTATATTTTTTAGACAAATTTTACTTTAAAAAAATCCGAAACCTGTGAAGTTTAATTGACGGGGATTGGGGATTTTGTGATAAAGGGCTTTGGAAGATGGGTGAAAAAATCGAAACGAAAACAATCAAACAAACAAACTGCTAAATGAAGAGGAACTTAACGAACTTTGTTGTTTTTGTTTGTTGTTGTCTATTGGCTGTGCGGGTGTCGAATGAGCAAAGGGATTACGATCAAAGCGTTCGATTGAGTGTGTCAATAAATTCCTGCCAGGCGCCCAAGTGCAGCACATTTGTTCGGCCAGCGGCGATAAATAGTTTTCACCAAACCCAAACCGCCCTTCCTATCCCCAATGTCCCTTTTCCCTCACACACCACTGTACAACGCTGAGCATCTCCAGAGCTTTTTGGCCAAAAAGTTTCAGTACGAATTTAGTGCGGCTCATTAAGCTGACCGGCTACGCTGCACATCCTGCTTTGGCCCAGCACACCGTCAGTCATGTGTGTATTTCTCTCGTGTGTGTGTGTGTGAGTGTGTGTGTGGCAATGGGCTTTAGTTGAAACTTCATTATGTTTCAATAATGGACAGGAAATTGTTTGCGCCATTGTCATTGGCATTGCGAGATCAAACATTTTCACCATTTATCAATCGATTTGGCTTGTTTACGTTTCATTTGATTTTACTTCTATTTTCGTTTGATTTTAAATGAGTGCGATCATTAAGAAAATTAATGCGTTGGGCATTCATTAAAAGTGTCAAAGTGCGCACATTAAAATATCATATAAAACTCGGTAAGAGCTACTTGGCCAGCTTATTTGGTTGGTTTTTGAACATTGCGCCTTGCTCCCGGTGACTTTGTCTCTCGATTTTATTAACAAACACGCATTAAAGACACATAAAATGTGGCAGCAACTTTCTTTAACGCTGCCCATAAAAAATATTACACACAGCTGTACATTTATAGTGCATGTTGTTGTCTCGTGGCATCTCGTAAAACTAAGCCGCAATTCATCATTAAATTCCTTTTTCAACTGGTCGATAACAGCTTGTTGTTGTCATACCCTGAACACATTAAAATTGGCTAAAAAAAATGGCAAAAGACTTATGCACAGGCAAAAGGAAGCATGTCCGAAACCATTTAGTATATCTATATATGTATATATATATATATATATATATATATTTATTTATGTATATGCAATACATAATATGCATACATATGCTCAGGAACAGCATCACGATCAAAAATCAATTTGATCAAGCCATGTCTGTCTGTATGGGAGAAAATAAGAGCTACAAACTTCAAGTTTGGAATATTACTTATTACTTAGTTTAATTTGTTCGATAACTGTTCCGTTTTAAAAGAATCTAAATAATATATAATATGCATATTAAGAAATTCATTCAATTCGGAAAACAAACAACCAAGTTGTAGATATTTTACTCTACTGTAACTGACTCGGCTACATATAAGAGTACTTCCATGCATGCTTCCATTTGAGTGTGTATAACTTTAAAAGGTAGAATGGCAATAAAACTAGAAGTTTTGCTTAGCAACTGAGTTCAGGGTGTCTTGTTGTCTAATCCACTCGTCTGCAACATGTTACTGTATTGTTGTTGTTTTTGTTGTGCCACACACAAACGCGACTGTTTTGTTCAGTTCTGTTTTGCTGTTGTACTGCAAAACTGCAAGTAATTTAGTGGGCCGACTAAAAATATGCTACAGTCTTATGCGACTATAAAGTGGCAAAAATTATTTTTAATATATGTAATTATAATGTTATGTATGTGCGTATGTCTGGATGTGTCCGTGTGTGTGGCAAATACTTTGCGAATGCTGTATATTTTTCTGCATGAACTGATGATGCTCGTCATGTTTCATGTACACACTTTAAAACCGAAACTCATTGTCTCTTATCAGTTTTGGCGGCTTATCTGTCGCACATTCACAAAGGCGAATTATTCAGCTTATGTGCTTAAATTTTTTGCAGTGGGAAGCAATGGCAAAAAACCGACAGACTCCAGCTGCAATTGGCCTTTCATCAGTACCAATTGAGAAAGCACGTTTGCTGCAGTGTGAACATTTTTGAAATAAAAATTAATTGGCTTCATAACCATATTTTAAAAGGAAAACACTTTTCAGAGTTAGATTAATAAGAGAGTTCTGAAACCAATTTCTTAAAATATTGAAATAGAAATTAATGATAAAAGCGCTCAGAATTTTAAATAACATCTAGGAGCTGCAATTGCAAAAACATTAACAGCAAAGTTTTTATTTTGAAATTCAGGGTTCGCAGTGGTCGACTTGTTGTCATGCATTGGAAATGGAAAAGCTTTCCCGTTATAAATGCTTCACAGCACGCACAACACTCACATCGACACACACAAACACACACTCACAAACCCAGAGATACTTTGCAACTGCAACGCATTACGTGCTACGAGGGGTATTTGTTAAATGTGATTGCATTACGGCTTTAACTTTTCGGCTCATTAGGATGATGTGGACACTTCTTAAATGCATTGCTTAAAACTGCCATTGGCACGTTGCATACACAAAGGGGCTGATTTCAGAAGCTGTACACTAGACAATTTAATATTATCTAATCTATATTTGAAATTATTTTTTTTATAAAAGTTTAAATGACGGAGAGAAAAAAATTGTGACAGCCCTAAGGGTTAGACTTTATGCACAAGGTCAGTTGAATATAAATATAAATCAGTGACACGAGTCGTATGCGTAATGCCAAAGTACTTTTATACCATTTTGTTGTTGGGGGCGTGCTTACTGTATAGTACAGCAAACAATTGGAACAGAGTTTTATTGTTGTGCAAATATTGAATAAGAAAATGTTAAAGTGGCAGGCGACTCAAGTCCCACAAGGGGGCGTGACCTCACATAAGCCACAAAGCCAGCGCCCAACTTAAAAGACAATCACAAAACGCCGCACGCAAAAGAATGAAATTCTGCAATTACCAAGAGAGAAAGAGAGAGAAAGAGAGAGAGAGAGAGGGAGAGAGGGAGAGAGAGAGACAGAGAGAGACAGACGGTGATGGTGAGAGAGGAGATGTGTGGCCCCGTCGCCACACAGCGGCAGCGTCGGCGTGAGGGTTTACTGCTGCTGACCAGAAAATGAACGAACGGCATAATAATTGCAAACGCTGGGCAGCGACCAAAATGTCACGTTCTGGCAATAAACCGCTGCTAATTTACGATGTGCCTGGAGTCGAGGCCAATAACAAAACTCCGACCAGAAATCAAATGGCAAACGAAGCACTCGCTGTCGTCTAAGCAGCCACTTGACCAAGCGGCAAAGTTGATGCATGCACTGAGAAAACGGCATTCTAAAAAACAGATGCAATCCTTAAACATAATCCAAAATTGTTTGCCAGATAAGGAAGCTTCACTAATTAAAAGCATTTTAATAACCATAATATGGATTGTTTACAATTTAAGCATTTTTACTCAACAACTCCTCAAAGGAATATGCCTTGCAGGCAATTTATATTTATACTGTAACTGACAACAATATTAAATGCCATCCGAAAACATAATTACACGAAAGATCGAATTACTTTGTTAAAATATGTCTAATAACTCATTCAAAATGTATTTAACAAGAAAAATAAAGCAGAAAAGATATAATTTTTATTTGATAAAAATTGATCAAAAATCGTATATAATTATTCACAAATATTAGATTACAATTATAAAAATACACAGTTAATGTAAGATTTATTAATAATATATGTATTTTACTCGACATTTTCATTTGGCTATTTCTGTTAAAAAAAAAAAACATTTCAACGTCACGAATTATATTTTGTACTTTAGCAAAATATATTTAAAAATTGTGTATATGTATTAAAATTGCACCGCAAAACAGCAATCCATTTTTGATGAAGCTTGTGAATTCCCGATAAACTCAATTTGTACGATATTAGACAATTATAAGATATATACATATATATATATATATATAGTACATGTATGAATAGCATTCGAGTATTCAACATTTTTTTAGTGACATCTTCATTTGCTTATACAACGAATCAATTCCCAGAAAAATGCAGATTATAAAATCTATTAGAAATCGAGATAATGCACAGTTAGTTCTGTATAAAATCGTAGTAGTTTAAATATGATAAATAAAAATAGAGTGTCATAATCGACTTACCCAGTACAACAGGGTTTGTTGCTACCTTCCTTTCTGATAATAATTTTATTTATTTAGAGTTCCTTTTATTGGAGTCTAACTCCGAAACAAGCAATTTCTGGTTATCAAATACCTAATTCCACACTAAGATGGGAAGTGCATGATTTGTGTTGGTTAATGGTATCGGGGTGCTAGCTGTTGTTTGCCCCGATAAAGCGCTCTGTACCCACCCATCCAATTGGACTTCTTGCGCTGCATGGTTAATTCGGAAAGTCCCCAAGAGCAAACTCGTTGCTCAACTTAAGCTATCATTTCGGCCAGTAGGAAATAATAAGTCAGTTTACGTGTTCATTTTCCTTACGTTTACTAATTGTTCATAATTTCATTATTGAAAATTTATCCTTCCGAAGAAACAAGTTTTATAAACATACTGTTGTATTAATACTAAATAACAGATTTGTCTGTTTGACTTTTACAACCATTTTTTTTTTTAAACTAAGCTTTAACTGATAGGAGTTTAAAATATTTATTTATTTGTCTGATGCTTCATTTTTTCCAAATGCCTTAATCTAGTACTTAACTATGCAATAAAATTGTTCGTAGCATACGTGTATTAATATTTAACAATTGGGTTTCTTAATAATTATCTTTCCTCTTTTTATTTCATGCTCTTAGGCAGCATTAAATGGTTCTACGTTTAAAACAACCTCAAAAGATTCAAGTGGGTAAAGTGTATATTTCTTGTATTATTTCATAAAAAGATCGTATTCCTAAAAATGTGGGATAAAACATTAATAAAGCAAATGTATATGTGTATGCAATGTCTCCTTTCTTGTTTTTTGTTTCTGTTTTGGTTTTTTCTCATTGCATAACTACCGACAATTAACACATTGAAACTTTGTGACTTACTTGATTATCCAGCGAAGAAAGGCCTTTCGACGTCGATAGGGTCTTGCATGTGAATTTAAAATAAAAGAAGTTAATATACTTTTACTTTTTACATTTTGATGGTGTACGAACATCAAATGTTGTTAAATTATTTTTTTTTTTATACATTTTCTATTTTTTTAAATTTTTTTTTCCAACACCACGTTTTTACACTTGCCACCCTTTCGTGGAGATTTGCTTAACAAATTTCATATTTAAACATTAAAAAAATTAAACTGCAGATCACTTATATATATATGTGTATATATAAAAATTAGATTAGGCTAAAGATGAGACGTCTGCACTGCGCCGGTACACGTTGATGATGAGGAGGTGATGATGGTGCTCCACGTGTGGATCCTCTTAAAAATGTGGCCTTGGTGTGAAATTTTTTTTGTTTTCTTTTTTTGGTTGTGGTTATTGTTTAAATTTGATTATTTTAAATTATTATTGTTTTTTTTCATATGCTTGATTTTGGGCATCTTCTACGCCGACTTTTCAACCATCAAAGATGGGGTTTGTTGCGGAATTATTTTTTTATTTTCTTTGGTTAGGAAAATTGTATTTTTTGTTTCTTTAAATTGTTTAACGTTATATTTATTTTTTCCACATTTGTTCACTCTGTTTATAGATAAAAACGTCCGTGATGGTTTTATTGTTTGCTTGTAGCCGCAATGGGGGTTAAAGTTTATTTAAACTTTGTTAATTCCGATGTACGTGTTTAAGCAAATTTTTCACTGGCGATTTGCACTTTGACTTCGACGTGCATCATGACCCGAGCGAATAGAAAAGAGAGGGCTTTTCAGAGCGGATCTGGGCTTATATACGTCCGTGGGGGTAGCCACTTTCACTTTGAGCTGGGCTTGCTTCCCACAACGTTTTGATAGATGCGTAAAGTATGCAACGATTTTATCCTTCGTGCACGACGAACGTCAGAATAAGAAAAAAAAATCATTGCCTACCCTAGATCTACTTTTACATCGCACCCAAAAGTCTGCGATGTAAACATAACCAAAACTTCCGAGCACCGACTATTACAACTTTAGACCATATATAAATATATATAAAAATAAAAATATTTCTACAGTCAGTTCGAATTAGAGACAATATATATCATACAAAAGCAATGATTTTGTTATTTTATCGTTATCAAATAACGATAGGAATCGATATCCGTTAGCAATATACTTACAATTCTCAAGATATAACTTTCTAGTCGGGCATGTACAAAACTTGATAAACATTGTGCATCTTTACTGAATATCATATTACGTAGAAAATTATTATTCACAAACATTATGTTACAATTATAAAAATATACAGTTAATGTAAGACTTATGATAAACATAGACTGTCTTTTACTCGACAAATACATTTTTATTTGCCTATTTTTTGTTAAATAAAAAAAAATGGACCGTTTCAAGATCAAGAATTCTATTTTCTACTTTACCAGTATATTTTTAAATTTTGTATATGTATTAAAAATTGCACCACAAAAGAGCAAACAATTTTTGAGAAAAATTGAGAATTCCCGATTAGCTCAATTTGTACGATATTAGACAATTACATCGTATATATCTGAGTATATTTATTAATAGCATTCGGCAACTTATGCGCTCAGTTTTTCGATTATTGTACATTAATGGGCTCGAGCTGATCAGCCGAGAGATTCTTTTGTTTGTTTAACATCTTCATTTGCTTATACAACGAAAAAATTCCCAAGAAAATGTAGATGTTAAGAGCTAAAAGAAATCGAGATAATGCACAGTTAGTTCTGTATAAAAGAGTTTTTTATATATGGTAAATACATATAGAGTGGCAAATTCTACTTACCCAGTACACCAAAAGTAATTAAAAGCACAGAACTCGTTGAACTAAAGTTATAGTCCCTCCTCGAGAACAAAAAGTATACATCCGCTATAATGTGGATGACGATTATCACTACAGAAACGATTAGCCAGGGCAGCAACATCAAATGACGCTCCTGTATAAGAGAACGAGATATGAGCACAGCATGAAGAGAAAACAAAAAAATTAATTGAACCGTTGATTTTGGAAGACTCGTCTTACCTTTAAGGTGCCCAAAACTAGGAAGATTGATGAACAGAACTGCATAACAATTAAAGCCAATACAGTGCCTAACATAATTAAGAGATCTGCAAAGATTTTATATTATATAGCTGGAATGCTCTTATCTACAGACATTATACTGTTCTCTCTTACGCATGTACATTTGGAAATTTGAGTGAAATAATGCGATGCCCAAAGAAGTTGCACTCACAGCTGACCAGACAGCGCCAATGCATCCAAAGACTATGCCTGCAGTTTTGAGGCGCATGCAAAAGAGGCTTTGCAACATTTCGGCACGTTTTTGTGTTTCAGTTTACAACGTTAAACAGATGCTTTCGCAGGTACCGTCGCGAATAAACTGATTTCGCGAATGAATAACACATTCAATTATAATAGCATTTTGAGAATACTAATACATGTCTACTTCTTGAAATGCGCATTTGATTACGCTTTCAATGTGAATGACTGACAAAAAAGATAAGGCTTAACATTGTCTAATTTATAAATAAATTAAAAAAAATGCATATTTTATAAATTAATTAAGTAAATAAATCCTTCTTTGTTATCAATATATAATAAATATTGTAGGGCAAATGTTAAAAGTTACCAATATGCATCATCATTTGTAGTATAATTTGTAGAGTATACATATTCTCATACTCAGTTCATTTAATTAATCTCTGGTTAAGATGCCTTTATAATCTGATCTCATTCATTCATTCATTCGTGTAAATTAATTTAATTGTATGCAGTGACACATACTTAATCATAAGTAAGTGTGAAGAGCACCAGAGCGCTTAAGTCGCTTGTTTTTTACAGTTCGATGCAACCGACTGACTTTCGATATTCATCTTATATCGATACTCATCTTACTCGATTACTTGCTCTCAATAGTATCGGTGCAACGGCCAGACATATAAATAATAAATTCTACACTTTAACCTACTAATTATTTGTAAATTCAACATCTTTCGGTTAATTTCATTTATGTCTACAGCATGATTACACATACAGGTTTATATAATTTAATTACATACACATCATAAAAAAATAATAAGAGGTGAAAGTTATATTATTGGAAAATACTGGATGCATAAATTAATAATGATTTTAATAATAATGCCGAAGCCTTTAAATAATATTGGAAGCAAGGATATCAAAACAGCCTTAAAAAAGTTTGGTAACCGTAAATGAGCACTATTTGTTATATATATTATATTATATATAGATATATAGTTCTTGACAGATGGATAGACAAACTGTATTTGTTTTATTATTATTATTATTAAAATAAGGGTTTTCTGCACTACGACCTATTAGATCTATTGTGCCCCTTCAGAGCCTATATCCCCTCCATCAACCCCAGTTCCTGCACAAATGCCAAAATCTTTGATGGGTCGAGGGCTTCTATGTCATTGACATTCATAACAAGCATCCCAAGGATGCTGCATCTTTTCCCGGATAGGGGATACATTCTGTTAGGATGTGAGTTGAGGATGCCTCCTCTACTTTGCAAAACCTACACTGATTGCTATAGAGACCCATTTTGGACAGGTGGCTGTTTAGTCTACAACTTCTTGTCAGTAGACCGAACAGCATCCTTAGCCTATTCCTGCCCATGGATATTACTTGCTTAAATCGTTTATTCTTATAGCCGCAAAAAGCCATTGGGCCTGTCGGAGTCCTGGTGTCTCTTCCCAGCTCCGTAGTCTCCTTTCAATTTCTTCATTTCTGAGTTGCAGCCGTATTGTTTGCTTACCTATGCCACAAAAAAGTTCTGGTCATATTAGGGGCCTCTCTGCACCCATTCTACCCTGCTCATCCGCCGCTTCGTTCCCTGCTATTTCACTGTGTCCCAGGACCCATCTTAGGGTGAGCCTATTCTCAGCCCCGAGTTGGTCAAGCGTCGATCGTAATTCGTGGACTGCTTATGATGTTAACTTGTAACCTTGCAGGAAACCCAGATATAGGTAGGGGCCCGATGTTGGAGGCCAAAAAAAATCTGTAACCATGTACTCGCACAATTAAAACCAAAACTATGGTCAATTCAACGCACAACCGAATTGTATGTTAACTGTGGTCAATTCAACGCACAACCGAATTGTATGTTAACTGTGGGAGCGGAAACCGGGATTTCTAGCGGTGTGGGACCCTACTGGTGGTAGCTCATGCCGGGCAGTGGGGGGGGGGGGGGGCTTGTTGCTACCATCCTGGTATTCTTTTCTAATCATAATTTTATTTATTTAGAGTCCCTTGTATTTGGAGACTAACCCCGAAGAAAGCAATTTCTGGTTATCAAATACCAAACTGAAGATGCGAGAAGCGTGACGGCTTCGTTGGTGTTGGTTAATGGAATAGGGGTGCTAGCTGTTGTTTGCCCCGATGAAGCGCCCTGTACCCACCCATCCAATTGGACCTCCTGCGCTGCATGGTTAAGTCGGAAAGTCCCCAAACGCAATTCCTTTGCTCACCTAAGCTAACATTTCAGCCAGTAGGAAATAATAACTCAAATTACGTATCCATTTTTCTTAATGATATTAATTATTCAAAAATTTCAATTTTCTGTACATTCATCTTAACAAGCTAGTTATATAAAAAATACTGTATTAATACTTCATGAAAGTTGTCTATTTTACTTTCGTAACAATTTTTCTCATTAGACTTGTGGAATTTTTACAATGTTTCGTATGTTAATGCTTCATTGGATTCTTTGTTGATACGAGTGGTAAACGTGGTATACTTGTGTTCCTACTTAACTAATGATTATTATTTTTTTTTTTCCTTGCATACTCATAGGCAGCATTTAATTATACTACAAATAACATAACTAATGATTATTATTTTATATTTGATATGATGATGGTGCTCCAGAGGCCACGTACTGATGATCTTAAAGATTATTGTCTTTCGTATGATTCAAATCGTTCTTGGATTTATGGTTTCACGTTTTTATTGGTGTATTTTTATGGTGGATAGTTTTTTATGAGGTTAGATCGGTTTTCGTTGCGGAGTTTTATTTCTTTGCGGTTAAATGTGGTAGTCATTTTTCTCATTCCCATTTTTCTGGGATAGTTTCACAAAGATATGATTTTGTTGCAGAAAAACGTCCGCGGGTTTTTAATGGAAGTCCCTCATTAAGGCTTATAATTTATTTAAACTTTTCACCAGCCGAATCACGTGGTTTTCGATCATTTTTGCACCGGCGATGTGTACTTTGATCTTCGACGTGCCTTGAGACCCGAAACTATAGAAAATAGCCCTTCTCAGAGCGGATCTGGGCTTGTATACGTCCGTGGGGTAAGCTCTTACTGTAGCTACGCTGAGATCGGGATAATTTTCTGCACATAAATGCAATTGGTTTTTCATCACCCGCCTCCGAAAGTTGAACGAGTACAGCTCCGACACCAAAGTTGCTGGCATCACAAAGCAAAAAGAATTTCTTCTCAAAATCGGGATTCTGTCATACTGGAGCCGATGTCAGCATAACTTTAAGTTTTTCCATAGCTTCTTGAGCATTCTCCGTCCATACAAACTTTTTCTTGGTTGATAAAGTTTCTTTGATGGAGCAAGTGAGATCGGAAAAATTTTGAATAAAACGTCGGTACCAACCACAAACACCTAAAAAACCTCGCACTTGTTTCAAATTTCTAGGCGGAGGCCAATTTCGAACACATGCGATCTTATCGGGATCAGTACATATGCCTTGATTTCCAATTATGTAACCTAGGTAATTAATCCTAGTTACACAAAAGTGACTTTTCTCTAGGTTCAACGTCAAGTTTGCACGTTTGAACTGTTTGAACTGAGTCGTACAAGGATCGTTAGATGAGATTCACAGTTCTCGGATACTACACAAAGATCATCCAAATAACAAAACACGCAATTGCGAAGATCGGTCGGAATCAAACTGTCCATAAGTCTACACGTAGCGGACGGAGCATTACACAGTCCGAACGGCATTACCTTAAATTGATATAAGGGTCTTCCAGGGACAGTGAACGCGGTAAGGGGCTTTGATTTCTCACTCAACTCAATTTGCCAATAAGCATCTTTTAAATCAAGCTTTGTAATTAAATTAGCACGGGGCAGTCGCGAAAAGATTCCATCAATGCTGGGTAAGGGTAAGCATCTTTTTTGGTGACGTCATTCAGTTTTCTTGCATCTAGACAAAGACGAACTTTATTTGGTTTAACGACCATCCTCATAGGTGAACTCCAAGCGCTTGTTGAAGGCTCGATGACTCCTAATTCCAACATGCGATCTATTTCAGCGAAGACAAGTTTTTCCACTGCAGGTCTGACCGGACAAAATTTTTGTTTCACAGGTCTGGCTTCTGCAATTTCAATATGATGTTGTATAAGTATAAGCGAAGACCATTTTCACAACATGGTAATAATTTCTTGACAACATCTAATTGCGATTGCTGTAATCTTGTCAAGGGAAACAGATTAGAATTGATTGACCCGGAATCTGGCTCTGTTTCCATAGCAGAGATTATATTTGGTGCTAGTGCGAAGGTTTTCCAAAAATCTATGCCCAAAATCAGCTTCTGCTTAATAGATGGAATAACAAATAGCTTCATAGGCCGTTGTTGGTCCTTATAGGTCATAACAACGTTAAGAATACCTATCACGTCCTGACTCTTGCCGTCCGCTGTCTGTACATGCGATTTTATTTTATTCAATTCTGGCATAGTAATCAGATCTTGAACTTCAAAACTATCACCTATACACGAGACATTTGCACCAGTGTCTAATAAGCCATGTTCTATTCGATTTAAAAACGACACTGTAGCATAGCATATCTTTTGCACTACTGAAAATAATTGACACTAACAACTGCCGAGATTTTCCAACCTTTCCATAGAATTTCCGGATCCGTTCGGAACTCGGTTTAGACTTAGCCGGAACATCACTAAAAATACGGTCTCTAATGGCTAAATACTTCTCTAATTTTACCTTATATCTATCATCTAAATTGGTTTGCCTTGTATTATGCAAAAACTCTTCCTTTGCACGGCCTAATATGCTGACGAGCTGTGACGCCAAAGGTGCAGCTTTTGATATTGGTATGTGTTTACGACAGGGACAACCGACTGTTTTTGCTTGCCCCCTTCTGGCGGTTTTCCGAAAGGCGGCGTATACACGTTGGGCACTGTGGCTTATACACACTCGGAGCTCCACATCCATAGCAGAATACTCTTCGTTCGGCCAAGCAGTCTTCCCAGAAATGTCCCATTCCCTCACAGTTCCAACACTTGACCTTTGGACCTGCTTGACGTAGGGCGGCTACTTCAGCAACTGGGTCATTTTCCGAGCTAGATTCCTCATCCGAAACTACTTCTTCCATGGCATACACGTGCTGTCGGTTACCCGATAGTTTCAGTTTGGGTATTTCTGAGTGCGTGGTACGCAACTCATTTATTAAATGTTCGTTCATCAGTACCAACCTTCGGAGATGGCCTACAGATTCAACTTCTTTGAACAATAGTTTGTGACGATGGACCGGTACAAGATTGTTCTTTAAAATCTCCAAGAGTTATTCCTCATCAATCTTTACGGTGGCCCGATCTATTAAGGACGAGATCGCATCATAAAAAATGGTAAACGATTCTCCAGGCTTCTGCTTACGGGAACGCATTCGTTCTTTGATCATAAAATCAGATCGATACTCTTTGGACTGTTGGCGAGGAGCGGCGCAAACATCTTTCCATACTATGGAAGACACTTCCTTATGATAGCGCCAGTACCAGTCTCTGGCTTTACAAACAAAGAAAACGTGCATATGCTTGCATAGGCCACGAAAGTCACTATCTAACGTTTCGTCCGTCAATGTTTTGACTCTATAGATGAATCCTTCAACACTCAAACTATCTTCAGATCCATTAAAGTTTAAGTTCCATTTCTGCATGGTATCCGCCACTCGACTGTGGTGCACAGACGGCTCTAGGAATTTGTTCTGGCGGACTAACATGTAACGATGATAAAATTCTTGTCCCCGTTTGTTCAATCGTGGATTGAATGACGTTATAATCCGATGCTGGGTTATGACGAGTGGTGTTTCCTCGGGTTGGTCGCCTCGCCTCGCCTCGAACGTGTCCCTCTCGGCGCAGCAGCCGTACTTAAGGGATTCGATGTATTGCTTCCATCCAACCCCGTGGTAGGTCGGGCACTAGCTTCCATTTCGACGGCTGGGTCCATGGTTCTTGCTAGCTTCCTTGTGACAGGACGATGGGTAACACCAGCTGGCCTTGCACTAGCGGCTGTACGATCCAACGAAGGTGAACAGTTTCCAACTACTAATTTACATGCCCCAATAGTGCACGCAGTATTGCAACGAGGACATTGGGCATTCGTTTCAAACCAACTCTCTAAGCATCTCTGGTGAAATACTGTAATGGTCGGTGCTCTGAAGCTTTGGGTGCGATGTAAAAGTAGATCTAGGGTCGGCAATGATTTTTTTCGTCGTGCACGAAGGGAAAAATCGTTGCCTACTTTTGGCAGCTATCGAAACACTGTGGGAAGCCAGCCCTGCTCAAGGTGAAAACTTTACTGCGGATAAGCGCTGAATAGTTCCTGAAGGCAAGAGATTGCCCCCACAGTCGTATATAAGCCCAGATCCGCTCTGAGAAGCTCTCTTTTTGTTCGATTCGCTCGGGTCATGATGCACGTCAACGTCTAAGTGCAGATCGCCGGTAACAAATTTTCTTAAAACACGTGATCGAAAATAACAACCTGAAAAATAACCTATAAGCCCCAGTGCGGCTACAAACGAAAAAAACAAAACCATAAATCCATCGCGGGCGGTAAATCACCCGAGTTAACAATTGGAAAAACATTAAATAACATAGAACAATTGAAAGAAAAAATTACACTTGGTTTTTCTAACCCGAAAAATAATAACTCCGCAACAAACCCCATCTTGAATGGTGTCCCAGCTCAAACACATGGAGAAAAAAAAACTGGAAAAAACAATTATAAGTTAAAATAAACCAAAAGGTTAATATAACCACCACAACCAACACCAAACCAAGACCGCAGTTTTGAGAGGGTCCGCGCGTGTCCACTGGAGCACCATCACCCCCCCTCATCAACAAAAACTTACAGTGCAGTGCCGAGATGTTGCAGCTATAATCAAAGTTAATTTTTTTATGTATAAGTGGTTTGCGACCGACCTTTTTTTTTGTTTCTATTTACCTATTTTGAGCCAATGTTAACGAAAGGTCAAGTGTGGTAAAGTAAAGTTTAAAGTTTAAATAAAAGAAAAAAAATAAAAATAAAAAAAAATTTGTTAAAAAAAAAAAAAAAGATATAAAGTTAAACAGCATTTGATGTTGTTACACAAATCAAAGTGTATGAAGAAAAAAAAATAAAAGATTATTTTTTTTTTTTATATTTCCTAAGGTACATTACCTATTTTTGTTGGTTTTTTTTGTTTAATTTTTTTTCTTGTTAAATTTTAGTTCGAATAATTTAGTGCCAAAAGTTTTTTGTTTGTTTTTTGCCCGACGTCGAAAGGCCTTTCTTCGCTGGATTCCCATGTAAGTCTTAATTTATTAATTTTCTTTATTTATGCAAAGATCAAAAATCAACCCAACGTTTTAAAAAAAATAATAATAATAATATCAAAGAAAAAAAAATTAATGACTCACTAAGGAGAAGAACCAAATAAAAGAATAATAGAAATTACCATAAGTAAAATTCAGACACAAATATATTTGAAGTATTGATCCTTTTTTTTTCTTTTCATTCTTTTTTTGATCACCCCGTAAACCCCTAACAAAGGGATAATTAAAAAATATATGCATTTTTTTTAATTAGCGTATAATTTTAAGTTGATAAACTTTACCCACTTGAATCTTTTGAGGTTGTTTTAAACGTAGAACAATTGAATGCAGCCTACGAGTATGCATAAAAAAAAGAAAGATAATTAGTACGAAACACAATTATTAAATATTAATACACGTATGCTACGAAAAATTTTATTGCATACTTAAGTACTAGATTAAGACATTTGGAAAAAATGATGCATCAGAGATAAGAAAAAATATAGTACATTTCTATACGTTTAGTTTTTAAGTCAAATAGACAAATCCATTAGCTAGTATTAATACAACAGTGTTTTTTTTTATAAAAGTTGATTCTTTGGAAGGATGAATTTTCAAATATGAAATTATGAGCAATTAGTAAACGTGAGAAAAATGATCACTTAAACTGACTTGTTATTTCCTACTGGCCGAAATGATGGCTTAAGTTGAACAACGAGCTTGCTTTTGGGGACTTTCCGATTTAAATATGCAGCGCAGGAAGTCCTATTGGATGGGTGGGTACAGAGCGCTTCATCGGGGCAAACAACAGCTAGCACCCCGATTCCATTAACCAACACCAACGAAGCTGTCACGCTTCTCGCATCTTCAGTTTGGTATTTGATAACCAGAAATTGCTTTCTTCGGAGTTAGTCTCCAAATACAAGGGACTCTAAATAAATAAAATTATGATTAGAAAAGAATACCAGGATGGTAGCAACAAGCCCCCCCCCCCACTGCCCGGCATGAGCTACCACCAGTAGGGTCCCACACCGCTACAAATCCCGGTTTCCGCTCCCACAGTTAATATACAATTCGTTTGCGTGTTGAATTAACCATAGTTTTGGTTTTAATTGTGCGAGTTATTAGTTACTGTTTTATTTGGCCTCCAATATCTGGCCCCTATCTGTATCTGGTTTCGCGCTTACAATACATGGCTACAACTTGTCATCAGACATGGTTGGGTATTGGCCATTTCACAAGTACACACTATACATGTGTTTTTTTTTTGATTCAGTCTGCGACTGATTGATAGGACTGCGATTTACAGGCATTATCATAAAAAAATGTCCTACTATATGGCCAAAATAATAAACTTAAGTGAACAACTAATACAAACCAACAAATTTTAACCAACGAAGCAGAGGGAAATTTTTTTGGGCTATTACAATTACACTGTGAGCAGACAGCTTACAAAGTGAGTGACTCTCCGCCAAGGTCAATAGCTCATGTATAGATACGCACTCACAGCGTCCTCTATATTCAAAAAGCTAAAAGAACTTCGCTCCGAATTTTTCTCCTCTGTCTGTTCCATTGGTATGACAAGTATTTCACTTCGATTCCGATACCAAAATTAAAAAAAAATATGATGTAGTGACTTTCCGGCAGGGCATTCGACTGGGTCAAATGCGCAAGATTCACAGAAGTATACAACAGTATTTTAAAACCATCAAACCAATACAAAATAAAACAACTTGCGATACGAAAAAAAATTGAGCAAAACGTTGATGAGCGATCCTCCGTCAAGGATTCTTAATACTAAAGCAACCTCAGTGACTTCCGGCAGGGCATTCTGCTGAGCTGAATGCGCAAGATTCACGAAAGTATGAGCTCGTATAGAATAGATACTGATCCACTCAGTGAATCAACAATTTTATTAAATTGCACTGATACTCGAAGGAAATGGGATAGAAAAACAAGTAATACTCTACCATATACTCAAGCAACTTATATATGTGAGAAAACTAACTGTGAGCTCTTCAGATAGTATAGTCACATTAGTGGTTTATAAATCAGGAAATCTCTTCAAAATAAGCCACACGTTAGTGGTTCATAAATTAGGAAATCTCTTAAAAAATTGCCCCTCGTTGGGCGCCAAAAATTGTTGTTGCTACCATCCTGATATTCCTTTCTGATCATAATTTTATTTATTTAGAGTCCCTTGTATTTGGAGACTAACTCCGAAGAAAGCAATTTCTGGTTATCAAATACCAAACTGAAGATGCGAGAAGCGTGACAGCTTCGTTGGTGTTGGTTAATGGAATCGGGGTGCTAGCTGTTGTTTGCCCCGATGAAGCGCTCTGTACCCACCCATCCAATTGGACCTCCTGCGCTGCACGGTTAAGTCGGAAAGTCCCCAAACGCAATTCCTTTGCTCACCTAAGCTATCATTTCAGCCAGTAGAAATAATAACTCAAATTACGTATCGATTTTTCTTAATGATATTAATTATTCAAAAATTTCAATTTTCTGTACATTCATCTTAACAAGCTAGTTATATAAAAAATACTGTATTAATACTTCATGAAAGTTGTCTATTTTACTTTCGTAACAATTTTTCTCATTAGACTTGTGGAATTTTTACAATGTTTCGTATGTTAATGCTTCATTGGTTTCTTTGTTTATACAAGTGGTAAACGTAGTATACTTGTGTTCCTACTTAACTAATGATTATTATTTTTTTTTTCCTTGCATACTCATAGGCAGCATTTAATTATACTACAATTAACATAACTTCAACAGATGCAAGTGGGTAAAGTTTATCAACTTCGATATATTCACTAATTATTTAATAGAAATTCATATATATTTTAAATTATCTTTTTGTTAGAGGTTTACGGGTGATGAACAAGTATGAAGAGAAAAAAAAATTTAAAATATATCTTATATTTTTATGTTAGAGTGTTACTGATGGTAATTTTTATTTATTCATTTCTCTTTCTCTATTGTTATCCAATATCTTTTCCTTCTTGTTATTTAAACTTGTTGTGGAGCTTTGCTTTTTGCATAAATAAAGAAAATAAATAAAATATCACTTACATGGGCATCCAGCGAAGAAAGGCTTTTCGACGTCGAGGGTGTCTTGCACACATTTTTAGTTTTTTCTATTGAACAATTAATTTAAATTTTCGATATTATGCATGGCCAACAAAAAAAAACTTTTAGGACTAAATTGTTTGAATTAAAATTTAAAAAAAAAAAATTAACAAAAAAAGAGGTAATTTATTTTAGGAACTTAGGATGATGATGGTCCTCCAGTGGCCACGTACTGATGATCTTAAAGATTCTTGTCTTTCGTATGATTCCAATCGTTCTTGGATTTATGGTTTCACGTTTTTATTGGTGTATTTTTATGGCGAATAGTTTTTTATGAGGTTAGATCGGTTTTCGCTGCGGAGGTTTTTTTTATTCACCTTTGAGCAAGGCTTGCTTCCCACAGCGTTTTGATACCTGCCAAACATATGCAACCATTTTTCCCTTCATGAACGACGAAAAAAATCATTGCCTACCCTAGATCTACTTTTACATCGCATCCAAAAGTCTGCGATGTAAACATAACCAAAACTTCAGAGCACCAACCATTACAATATCATATACCGTAAATACCGAAAATCGTAAATTATTATTCACAAACATTATGTTACAATTATAAAAATATACAGTTAATGTGAGACTTATGAAAAACATAGGCTGTCTTTTACTCAACAAATACATTTTTATTTGCCTATTTTTGTTAAATAAAAAAAAATAGAACTATTTCTAGATTAAGAATTTTATTTTCTACTTTATTAGTATATTTTTAAGTTTTGTATATGTACTTAAAATTCCACCACAAGAGCAAACAATTTTTGAGAAAGTTTGTGAATTCCCGATTAGCTCATATTATATATTTATTAATAGCATTCGGCAACTTATGCGGTCAGGGTTTTGAGTATTGTACATTAATGGGCTCAAGCTGATCGGCCGACAGATTATTTTGTTTGTTTGACATCTTCATTTGTTTATACAACGAAAAAATTCCAAAGAAAATGTAGATCTCAAGAGCTAAAAGAAATCGAGATAATGTACAGTTAGTTCTGTATAAAAGCGTTTTTTATGTATGGTAAATACATATAGTGTGGCAAATTCTACTTACCCAGTACACAAAAAGTAATTAAAAGCACAGAACTCGCAGAACTAAGGTCAATCATCGATAAAAAAGTGTATACACCCTGTATAATGTGGATGACGATTATCACTGCAGAAACAATTAGCCAGGGCAGCAACATCAAATGACGCTCCTGTATAAGAGAACGAGATATGAGCACAGCATGAAGAGAAAACAAATAAATTAATTGAACCGTTGATTTTGGAAGACTCGTCTTACCTTTAAGGTGCCCAAAACTAGGAAGATTGATGAACAGAACTGCATAACAATTAAAGCCAATACAGTGCCTAACATAATTAAGAGATCTGCAAAGATTTTATATTATATAGCTGGAATGCTCTTATCTACAGACATTATACTGTTCTCTCTTACGCATGTACATTGGGAAATTTGAGTGAAATAATGCGATGCCCAAAGAAATTGCACTCACAGCTGAGCAGACAGCGCCAATGCATCCAAAGACTATGCCTGCAGTTTTGAGGCGCATGCAAAAGAGGCTTTGCAACATTTCGGCACGTTTTTGTGTTTCAGTTTACAACGTTAAACACATGCTTTCGCAGGTACCGTCGCGAATAAACTGATTTCGCGAATGAATAACACATTCAATTATAATAGCATTTTGAGAATACTAATACATGTCTACTACTTGAAATGCGCATTTGATTACGCTTTCAATGACAAAAAAGATAACGCTTAACCTTGTCTAATTTATTAATAAATTCCCAAAAAATGTATATATAATAAGTTAATTAAATAAATAATTCCTTCTTTGTTATCGAAATATAATAAATATTGTAGGGCAAATGTTAAAAGTTATCAATGTGCATTGAGTATCATTTGTAGAGTATACATATTCTCATACTCAGTTCATTTAATTAATCTCTGTTTAAGATGCCTTTATAATCTGTGCTCTAAACTCATTCATTCGTGTAAATTATTGGCTTATAACTTATTTGTATGCAGCATCAGAGCACTTCAGTCCCTTGTTTTCTACAGTTCGCTGTAAATGACTGACTTTTGATGTTTATCTTATATTGATATTCATATTACTCGATTACTTTCTCTCGATTGTATCGGTGCAATAGACACAAGGTTGCCAGATAGCTTTGTGTGTGCCTTATATATATATATATATATATGTAATATGTAATATATTCTACACTTTCACCTACTAATTATTTGTAAATTCAACATCTTTCGGTTAATTTCATTTATGTCTACAGCATGATTACACATACAGGTTTATAAAATTTAATTACATACACATCATAAAAAAATAATAAGAGGTGAAAGTTATATTATTGGAAAATACTGGATGCATAAATTAATAATGATTTTAATAATAATGCCGAAGCCTTTAAATAATATTGGAAGCAAGGATATCAAAACAGCCTTAAAAAAGTTTGGTAACCGTAAATGAGCACTATTTGTTGTATATATTATATTATATATAGATATATAGTTCTTGACAGATGGATAGACAAACTGTATTTGTTTTATTATTATTATTATTAAAATAAGGGTTTTCTGCACTACGACCTATTAGATCTATTGTGCCCCTTCAGAGCGTATATCCCCTCCATCAACCCCAGTTCCTGCACAAATGCCAAAATCTTTGATGGGTCGAGGGCTTCTATGTCATTGACATTCATAACAAGCATCCCAAGGATGCTGCATCTTTTCCCGGATAGGGGATACATTCTGTCAGGATGTGAGTTGAGGATGCCTCCTCTACCTTGCAAAACCTACACTGATTGCTATAGAGACCCATTTTGGACAGGTGGCTGTTTAGTCTACAACCTCTTGTCAGTAGACCGACCAGCATCCTTAGCCTATTCCTGCCCATGGATATTACTTGCTTAAATCGTTTATTCTTATAGCCGCAAAAAGCCATTGGGCCTGTCGGAGTCCTGGTGTCTCTTCCCAGCTCCGTAGTCTCCTTTCAATTTCTTCATTTCTGAGTTGCAGCCGTATTGTGTGCTTTCCTATGCCACAAAACGGTTCTGGCCCTATTAGGGGCCTCTCTGCACCTATTCTAGCCTGCTCATCCGCCGCTTCATTCCGTGCTATTTTCCTGTGTCCCGGGACCCATCTTAGGGTAAACATATTGTAAGCCCCGAGTTGGTCAAGCTTGGATCGTACTTCATGGACTACTTTTAATGGTAACTTCTTCCCATTTATAGCATTTGTACAATATATTTGTATATGTATAAATTGTAAAAATGTAATATAAACTGTATAAATTAAAATTATCAAAAAACGATTATACTAACAATATGCAAGAAGTCAATAACGGATAACAATAAAAGCCATCATTTTTCTTTTTGCTAGGATGGCAACATTAATAATAATAATAAAAGTTAAAATTTATTTTCATCTTCAATATTGAAAGATTTAACCGATTGAACACGGCTCATAATCAAAATCTGACTACATGCAAATATGAAATTACTACTAAAAAAATTCCGTTTCCTTTTCATTTTAGATGTGGGAACGTATATAGCACATGTTTTTTTCTAAGTGTAGTAATACTAAAAAGGGACAATTGGGTTGTTTGGTACTTTTGGTTTTGTGGGGCACATTCCGGCGGCTGCATAGAAATGGTCTTCTAAGCAAACACGAAAATCGCAAAATGCCAATAACGTCGCATAGTAGACTTGGCTTAATGCGCATTAGATGAAGGACGCACAGGAAATGGGCTAAAAGAATACAAAAAAAAAATATTAAAAAAGAAAAAAAAAACAGATTCTGACCGGATGCAGCATTAGGGGCGTGGCACTGTGTCCAGTTTTTTCGCATTAGGTCTTTTCGCATTAGTCATATTAAAAACTGGTTAAGTGCATTGCGCACAGCCTCATCCAAATGTGGCATTGTTGAAAGTTGCAACATGCAAATAATTAAGACGGATGGGGTTGGTTACCTACAAAGATTGTTTGGCTCTGTTGCCGCGGCATTGGTGCACAAATGGAATCCGAACAGTTGCTGCTGGAATAATTCGCTTGATTGTGCAAATTTTGGTTTGCACTTTAGTGAATTAATTACCGCTACAATCTCAAAAAAAATATTGTTGTTGCAACCGCCCTCAACAGGCAGCAGTACGGCTTAAGAGATTCGAGTTCGAAAATGGTGGCTCTCTTAAATTGCTATGTAGAGTTTTATGATATAAGAGATCGTGGGGAGATGGACAAGGCGCAGGCGCTAGGAAAGTCGTCAGGAAATCAGCTGGTGCCGCTGCTGCTGTTGCCATTTGGCCAGAAACGGCCACATTGAGGCAGTTTGTCAATAGTTATGCTTGGGTATAGGTTAAAGACGCATGTGCCGCCACTCAGCAACAGGACATTAAAGTGCCCCTAACACACACACACAAGACTGAAATCATTTAGTAATCATTATGGAAACTCAGTTTGTAAACGTGACGCGATAACCAAAGTGCTCCAGTTAAATGAGAAACCCAATCAAAAAGAAAATCAAAATTGATGTCCAAATCAAAATAATAGTCAAACTCAAGAATCAAAATTAAAGCTTAAAGCTCAACAATTGCAAATGTGAAACGTTAAACCTCCGCATAATTAGGATGAAAAAACACAGTAAAATCTACTAAAGTAAAAATTAAATAAAACATAATCAGTTGCTGACACAAACACAAACACAAATACAAAACAAAAACACAAACACACACACAGCATAAATTTGCTTAGATTGCGGCAGAGGTTTTTTGTTGTTTGCTGTTCTGTGGCACGGTCATTGTGTTTGTTGTTGTTGCTGTTGCTGTTGCTGTTGCTACATTCGGCATTAATATTTATGTTGACGAATTCACCTGCGGTCCTGCAGCGTCGCTAATGAAGCGCACAAAATGGTTGTGAAAGGACACAATTATGATTATGAGTGAGTATAAAGAATACAATTTTTTTAAATGTTTATTTTAACCTTAAGTTCAAAGGTTATCAGCAAACCCACAATTCACACCAATCTATTTCGAAGAGCACTTATAAGATCTCTAGAC
Organism: Drosophila fungiperda; assembly: GCA_035042345.1. Lineage (NCBI taxonomy): Eukaryota > Metazoa > Arthropoda > Insecta > Diptera > Drosophilidae > Drosophila > Drosophila fungiperda. Next base: position 566,371 of record JAWNLM010000177.1, read on the forward strand.
AATTTAAGCAAATATTTTATATTTATTTTTTTGCTAGCTGCCAAGCAAATTGGTAAGTATTGACAGACTGACAGTTGCCCACATATCAACTTGTTGAAGGCTGCATTATAATTTGTCAGTTAAAGGGAAATTGCACGAGCCCAGTTTAAACAGTTAGGCCAAGTTTAGAAGGCAGTTGATTAGTTCAATTATCAACTCTCTGTCTCCCCCTATCGAAATCCCCCATTGAAATGGTAAATGCTAAATTTAACGTCTTCATTCAGGGAGCAGTGCAATTAGTGAAGACATCATTACGAATTTTACAGGAACCGGGTTAAAAACTTGGCCAACGTTCGCTTGAGAGCAGATTGTTGTCAGCCACATGTCATTGTCAGTGGCAGAAAGTTTCTGGCCATAATATCAGTTGATTTGATCAATTTAAGATCAAGCATTATGTCTGGCCGGTATGTCATCAAGGGATGGTGAGGAAGTAAGTACATTCGACTGTTGTTTGACAATATGAGATATGCATTTGAACAACTTGCAGCATTTACAAACATTGAAATTGTATATGCGACGTGGCCAGAAAGCCTTTTGCTTTCGAATGCTTTGCTAAATATAATATACATATTTAATTAAAACATTTTGCTGAATAAAAAGCCAGTGCTAATTGGCACATTGTAGTCAGGAGATGGGACACAGTCGGGGGATTCAAAAGTTTATGGCAATGGATACAACCCAATAGAATTAAAATTGTGTGCAACATATTTTCAAATGTAACAGACGGAGAGGGATAATAAAACAGGGAGACAGATTGGGTTGATAGATGAGGTGGATTTACAGAGACTAGCAAAAGATTATGATGACACAAGGACAACGCGAGTGGGATGGGGATCTGCGGGCTTGGTAGCATAAAAGGCGCTGCCAGTTTCAGGAATTCAACACAAAACTTTTTGTATATTTATTAGACTATATATTCAAGTGTGAGCGAGTGTGTACTGGTCTGAGCTTGCAACAGTGTGTGTGTGTGTGTGTGTATGCTGCAGTGTTAAAGGATTTCAAATCCAGGTCTGTAGCTGCTAAGCAAACATGCTGCTACCGCGTAATTTTCAGACTATGCCCCACAGCAACTTGGTTGCAAGCGTCAGCAAAAATGTTTCTATATAAATTACATTTTTTTTTTTTTTTTTGTCCTTTTCATTCTGCTGCTGACAAGCTACTGCTCGTGCAGTTGTTTTTTTCCAGTTACGCACAGAAAGTTTATATTCAGCGGTCAGTCTTGCCACAGAGCAACAGCAGTCAGCAAGTAAGGCAAAAACCATCAGCAAACCACTGGCAATTCATAATTAAAAACGATTCCCAAAATGTGGGTAACAACTAGAAACCGTATAAAAAACGAAAACAAAATCTAATAAACGAAAAAAAAACAAAATAATAGAAAAGAAAAATCTGCTCTGCGCATTTGATAAACATTTTGTGCATTTATTAATAGCTGGACGAGCAAAGCAAGGCGATGCATATGTGAATTGGATGCATGCTTCGGGTTGCAGGCGGTTACCTTGACTATGAAAATATTCCTCACACATGAGCTGGTTGGGCGCATCGCCCTGCTGCTGCTGCTGCTACTGCTACTGGTGCTACTGGTGCTACTGCTGCTTCAGCTGTTGTTGCAACAACTGCTCATTGACCTCCATGTCCCCAGCCGCTTAGCAGCATTAACATTTTAGCCTGTCTATGCAAACTCAAAGAACCATACACACATAAGGTAGGCAGCCTTTCTAATCCCAGTGGCAAGCAACTACTTGAAAAGCAGCTGAGAGGGTTGCTTCATGGAATTTTAGTTGTCAACAAGCTTAATACTAAGGTGGTATTATAAGCCACTTATCTTCTAGAATATTGAAGAATCGGAGAAAGACCTCTACAATAACTAAGCTGGGTAAACTCACCAGGCTCAGAATGTTCTTTAAGTAGCTATAATATATATATATAAAATATACGAAGATACATGTAATATTCAATATCTCTCGAGAGAAGAGTTTACTTTGCTAAGCTAGGAAATATATGCAATTGACTCGGGAAACATGTATTTAGATCAGGATTGATATAAGAGATATAGGCAAGAGATATTAGATTGCAATGCATGAATACCCACAATTATGAAATAAAATACACTAAAAGCAGTCGGCACAGCTCAAAATATAATGAAATCATCACAGATTTTTTCAATTCGAATACCTGTGAAGTTGTCTTTTGGTCCCATTAGCTTACGATTGCCAAACCTTTATCAAAACTTACCAGAATTTCCGACGAAACTCCCTTTTTCCTTAACAGATCAATTTTGTATCTACTTAAGCACAGGGTCATAAGGCAAAAGGTTACTTACTATTTTTGCTCTGCTGACATTAAAATTTTAATATCTTCGTAAAATCCTTGTAGAACTCAATAAGCGCACCTCGCAGTCCTCCGAGTTGGTTTACTCAGTGAGTGTGTTTCTTGTGCTGCCTGCAACCGCACACGTTTAATTGAAAGTGTGTTTGTTACACACATATGTGCACACACACACACACACACACACACACACAGGCAAAAGTAGTGATAAGTGAATGTGTTTGCTTAGTGTTTGTTTCAAAGCTGCTTGGGTGGCTGCGCGCAGTGCACCTTGACAGAGACAAAGGTCACCTAATGTGTTGCATTCTATTCTCATGCACACAAAAGGGCAAGTGGTGCCACCTCACATATAACAGAGACAAAAATAGATAGAGAGCGAGAGGCAGAGACACTCTGTATATATTAAATAATAACACTGTTGTAAAAGTTGTCACTCTCGTGTTTATTGTTTTAAACAAACATGATAAAGTTTAATGAAACCGTCCCATCTTGTTAGACTAGTTTTGATTATGAAACGGTGGGGTTTTCAGCTCCGATCGAAATTCCCGTGCTGACTCATGGGGCAGACGTCTATTGGAGTCCGATCGGTAACGAGTCTGGCTGGCCACAGATAGCAGCCCTTGTAGCAGACACAACAGCAGCAGCAGCAGCGACAAAATTTGATTCACTCTCAACAACATTCTGAAATGAACTAAAGCGCTAATTGTGTAAAACGGGCGATAATAAATAAAAGCAGCGATAATAATGAGATTTGGGTCAGCCGACCAATGAGAGTGTGTTCGGATTGACGCACTTAATAAATATGCTGTTAAACTGTACAACAAATTAAGTGAAAAACAAAGCTAAGAGATAGAGAATTATAGGAAATTTTGTTGAAGACTCTGAATGAAACTGACCTGAGTTGGAAAATAGTTGTTTCATAATTTAGTTATGGGCATAAGGTAAAAATATTTCATAATATTTATGTGGGGCAATAAATATCTTTTAGTTAGGAGTTGTAATTTAAACTAAGGATTAAATAAAGAGCGTGATATTTAGAGAGCATTTATGCTGACAAAGTAATAAATCGAATTAAGTGAACTCTAAAATGGATTTATTAAAGGTTGTTTTCGTTTATTTTTAGTTTGCTATTTTTTGTTGCGTTATGATCTAAACTCTGTGTGATGCTTTTTTTTTTGTGTATGTTGTTTTTTATCCATGCTTTTGCTCTGTTTTTTTGCCATTTAATCGAGAGTTTTTGTCACTCCCGCCATTTCAGTTTACGTGTTAAGTGCTTGGCAAGCACGATTAAGGCGCTTTATCACCCACAACAACGGCAGCAACACGGACGACAAGCACACCAGCAGCGCCAGAAGCAGCACCAGCACCAACAGAAGCAACAACAACTAAAACAAAATCAACAGCAACAGCTGCGACGCCAGCATTAGCAACATCATCAGCAGCAGCATCGGCAGCACCAACAACTGTTTTAAGCACTCGCACATACATTGGAACGCCCACTGGCAAAAAAACGGGTGTTTAGTAACAAGCAGCAACAACAAAGAATATAAGGCAAAAAAAGGAACAAAATTCACAGAACATATTATGTTGGGCGCAATGACAACGCCAGCAACATTGCTCGAGATTGGGGCAATTGGTGATGTGCCAAGCATTTTGGAAATAGAACTGCCAGCAATATTGTTCAACGAGAGTCTGTTCATCGAACTGAATGGCAGCCTGACGCAGCTCGATGGCAACCAGAGCAGCTGGAACATCAGCGGCGGCAACATCCTCGGCAGCAGCAACAAGAGCCTAAACAACGGCAACGGCAGCAACAGCAGCAGCAGCAATGCAAGCTTCAACATTACCCAAATAGAGGAAGAGCAACAAGCCGCCAATGAGCGTGCCGCAGCTGAGTTCTGGCTGCTGGTCAAAATGATAGCCATGGCCGTTGTGCTTGGCGTAATGATACTGGTCACCATTATAGGCAAGTACTTAACAGCAACAAATAAAAAGAAATATATAAATAATGAAAACAAACTCAAAATTACATTTAAGTCTTGCAACACCGTCTGTCGATTTGCTGGCACGGTTGGGAATGGGAATAGGGTAGGGGTGGTGGTGTTGGTGTTGGTGGGGGTGTCGCGTGTTGCGTGCTGCCTCATTTTAAGGCGTTAAAATTATTTTCAAATTTATGCCGCCGGGGAATTTTGTGGAAAAAGTTTAGATATCGCTATCGAAGTGAATTGTAAATGAAGTAAAATTTATGATGCAGAAGATTTTTATTGCGCTTCGTGAAAATTTTATTGATTTTCGGCTTAGAAAAATGATTTGCTGCCTGCTGCCACCAGCTGGAGTTTGGTTGATGAAGCACGCGGGGTAGGGGGTGGCAGGGACAACTTTAGCTTAGAGTGCGCTAAAAAGCTTTATGATAAACGTCGCACTTAGAAGCAGCTGATGGGCGATGGGTGCAGAGCACAGAGCAAAAGATTCGTTTTTGGAGGCCAAGTCAACAAGGACACAGGACAAACAACGACTACGACAACGGCAAACAAAGTTTAAAAACGCTTTGCGTTTTTTTTGATTTTGTTTTCCTTTTATATTTAGTACACTTGCAGAGCGCATTATAAATATGTCACGGCATGTGTACCGCCTTGAGGCTGAAATTGCCAAGCTCATAAAGTATATACTGTATATTTGTAATCAACGATTTTCTACATTTTGGTGCTATCTTCTATAAATTTTCTTTTGCCTGGTCCGCACTAGTCACTGTTAGTTTTACTGAAGTTAATATATATAATATTAATAATATATAGAGGGAATATTGTTGATTAAAATTTAAATTAATTTCGTTCGATGTCCTATTTTAAATTTAATATTTGCTAGATTAAGTACCAAGTATAGATATATTGTTGTATTTTCTTCTGAATGTTTATATAACTAATTTATAAGCGCAATATTTTATCCAGATGATTGATTGAACAAAACCAGTTGCCTATGCTATAAACAATATAGATTTGTTCTCAAGATTTTTGCCTTCTCCCGCAGAGATATGTTAGAATATATATTGATTTAGTTGAATTTTTATTGATTTATTTTCCAATTTCAATTACTAATATATATTTAGCAGGGATTGTAGATATTTAGTTTATTTGCTTTTGGTGATGATTAAAGTTGTGGCAATGTGTCAAATCGAAACACTAACACACATAAGAATCTTTAGAAATGAGCCCATTTCTGCCCATCTGCGGCACACGCTGCGTATTCGCCACATTCTGATGGAAGGGCAAGAGCAATGTGAGAGGCATATGCAAATGCATATCTGGAACGCGCCAAGCGACGACCAAACATTTGGTAACCTGCAGACTGGCATTGGGGCACTTAGCACTGAATACAACAACAGGGAAAGCAATGATAGCCCGAGGAACGAAGAACGGGCAAGTGAAGGAGTGCCGCTATTGGATGCCTCCGTGGCAATTAGAATTTGTCCACTTGCATAATGTGCATCACACTGGAATTGATAGACGGGGCAACTACTCCATTGCCACCCCAAACCCAACATGCTTTGCAGGCAAACGCTGTGGCATGCACCATTGCGTGCAATTAGAGGCATGGCCAGCTCTTTAGCGGGGGCAGTAGCAGTTGCAGTTGCAGTTGCTAAATTCAGACGCTAATTGATTTTAGCATTTTTAAGCAGTTCGATTCATTGTCATCTTGACTACTTGACAGTGTTTCAATAATGTTTAACCAACGGACAGACAACAGTCATCAAAGATGCAATTTAATTAAGAGTTTTATGTATTTCCATGATATAAATTAATTGCCAATTAAAATAGATGCATTTCACACTTAATAGCTAAATGGTTCCTGCTAAATTGTGAGTTTTACGAGCTTTAAGAGTAATTACATTTCTATAGAAAATCTTTTCTACAAATTGTGCACTTTATTGTACTGTAGAAATTGCAAAATTTCCAGGAAGTTTAATCAACTTAGTTGAAATTGAATTTAATATTGAAAATAAATAATTAATAACTAACTCAGATATTTTAGAGCGAGCATTGAGCATTCAAAGAACTTCAATCTTTTATATTGTTTCTTAGATACAAAATGAGAATTATTGTTATTTGCTTAAGTTCAAAGTAGTTTAAATACTTTGAAATTTTAAATCTATTAGATAAATCAATGGGTGTGTTTATTGAGTTTAATATTTTATATTCTCTGATATAATTAAAATCGTGTAGCCAGTAAATTATAACTTTATCTCGATAAATTTTATATATTATTTGTTGTAGATTAAATGTAAAACGCTGGATTTATTATTTACTTTTTAAGTATATTTAAAAATATTGCAAATATTGATTAACTCATTATAATTATTTAATGTATTTAACTATATAATTTTTTTTTTCATATTTTCTGGGTTCAGGCAACGTATTTGTGATTGCCGCCATTATACTTGAACGCAACTTGCAAAATGTTGCTAATTATTTGGTTGCATCTCTGGCAGTTGCTGATTTGTTTGTTGCCTGCCTCGTCATGCCGCTTGGCGCCGTCTACGAGGTAAGTTGATATTGTTGTTATTATTGTATTTGTTGCTGTTGTAGCTTTGTTGAAGCTGGCATTCTTATCGTGAGCAGTTGCTGCAACTGCTTCGACACAAACTTCATTACCCTAATGGAAACTTGGAATGAAAAGAGTCCAAATGAAATTACGAGTTGACTTTGCCGTGCAGCACAGAGTGAGCCAAAGTGTGTGTTAGTGTCTGTGTGTGTGTGTGTGTGTGCGTGTATGCTTAATGAGCCGTTATGCGTTGTTAATTATTTGAATTGCGTCATCTTGCTATCAATGACATAATTTAATTGCATTCACCCGCTTTCAAATACATTTTCTTACTATCATTTATTACACAATACACACATAAAGATTAGCAATGGCTGGATTCTGGGACCGGAGCTCTGTGACATTTGGACAGCCTGCGATGTGCTCTGCTGCACCGCATCCATACTACACCTGGTTGCCATAGCAGCGGATAGGTGAGTAGAGCAATTAAATGTTAACCCCTCTTGGATCGTATTTCCAATTTATTGAGAAACACACACAGATACTGGACCGTTACGAATATTGATTACAACAATTTGCGAACACCTCGTCGCGTCTTCATTATGATATTCAGCGTTTGGTTTGCCGCTTTAATAGTCTCGCTGGCGCCTCAGTTTGGGTGGAAAGATCCGGACTATATGACGCGCATCGAGGAGCAGCATTGCATGGTCTCCCAGGATGTGGCGTATCAGGTAGCCTTGGAAACATTACTCACACATAGTGTTATCGTGTTGCTATAATGACTGTTGTCTGCAGATATTTGCCACATGTTGCACCTTCTATGTGCCGCTGCTGGTTATTTTATTCTTGTACTGGAAAATCTATTTAATTGCAAGGAAGCGCATTCAGCGTCGCACACAAAAGTCCTTCAATGTTACGCTGACCGAGACAGAGGTGAGTTTTACAAATGCAAATCGGTAACTGTCAAAATAAAGGACATTTCATTAACAAATAATGTGATAAATAGCTGTTAGTTGCGACTTGACTAATGTTACGCATACGCACAGAATGCCGTCTATTGAAATTTCAGCAAGGCATAATGAGCATGTCATTAACCGAAACAATAATGCGAATCCTTTGCTACCCATTAGGGTGGACCCAAGTGAGCACTTGAAAGCAGACAAAAAGCTCGCAGCCAGCGATTTATGCAGCCTGTATGTGTGTGTATGTGTGTGTATGTGTGTGTGTGTATGTGTGTGTGTGTGTGTGTGTGTGTGTGTGTGTGTGTGTGTGCTTGGGCGTGGCAAATGTGCGATTAACTCGAACAAAGCGCTCCACTCTAGTTGTATAGTAATGCAAGCAAAATGTGCCTCGAGAGAGCAACTTGAAATGCTTTAGACAGCTTCTAAATCAAACACGAAAATAGCGCCAAATTAGTTGGGATGGGAAATGGAATGGATAAAATTATGTTCTGGAGAAGCAGAAGATTTGATACTCTAACATTTAGACGTACAACCAAAATAGCTAGATAATATGGCAATCTTTACACAAAAACTCGATCTTTGACTATCTTTTATATTGACAACTATATGATATCGTCGAATAGTTCGTCTTGTAATAACTCAAAAAATCAGTTTGCATACGATTGAAGGAAACAAAATTATAATAATTGAATATTATACAATAAAGAAATTTAATACATACTCAATAATAATATTAATATTTCCTTATTAGAATATCCTCTCCATTAAATAGATACATATTCTGCAACATCTGCATAGATTTTCCAATGCCCAACACATTAATTAACGCCATCCGCTCTCCTTGAAAGCCCTTAAATGTTGTAATATAATAATTAAATTTTGCAGTGTGATTCGACGGCGTCTGATTTGCAAAAGGGGCGTGGCAAGCGGCGCCTGGCGAAACGGCCGAAGGACCGAGAACGTGATCTAGAGGACACAGAAAATGGCACAGAGCATCTGCAGCGTCGGACACGGAAACGCATGAAGATCTGCTTTGGCCGCAACTCAAATACGGCTGGCATAAGTGCCGGCTCCGAGGGCGCTGTTGCGCGTTCCATGGCGGCCATTGCCGTTGACTTCGCCAGCTTGGCGATAACGCGCGAGGAGACGGAGTTCAGCACCAGCAACTATGACAACAAGAGCCATGCGGGCACCGAGCTGACTACAATTTCCAGCGATGCGGATGATGTAAGTGCTCGGGGGCAACTCCTCCACTGCTGCTGGTCACCTGCTCAGCAAAATTCAGCTAATTGTGTGTGTTTCTTTACATTTAAGTGCACTTTTCAATTCACTTCCATTGTTTTGCAATTTCTCTTTCTCTCCCTCCCTCTCTCTTTCTCTGTGGGGATGGGTCTCTGCAGTACCGCACGAGCAATGCTAACGAAATCATAACGCTCTCACAGCAGGTGGCAAGTGCCACACAGCACCATATAATAGCATCTCATTTGAATGCCATTACGCCGCTGGCGCAGTCAATCGCAATGGGTGGTTTGGCCGGCAATAAGGCAGAAGATGGGATAGTAGCTGGAACAGTAGCTGGCGGCGCCAGCAATCCCATAACTGGGAAGGGTGTGCTGGTCAGCATTGCTAATCCCCACCAGAAGCTGGCCAAGCGACGACTGCTGTTGGAGGCGAAACGGGAGCGGAAGGCAGCCCAAACATTGGCCATCATCACCGGCGCCTTTGTCATCTGCTGGCTGCCCTTCTTTGTTATGGCTCTCACAATGAGCCTGTGCAAGGACTGCGAAATTCATCAAGCTGTTGCGTCGCTCTTCCTCTGGCTCGGCTATTTTAACTCCACTCTGAATCCGGTACGTAAACGAATGCAGTGCAACCTGCCTTACAATACGTCATTACGACAGGCATTTCGAGTGGTCAAGGCATGGATGACTTATCACCTACGTATACCCATTTGATTCAACTAGAACAGCTGATTTTTTACGTATCGAATTTGGGCTTTTTAGCCTTAAGGGCACAAAATAAAATAAATTAATTGACAAGCTAAATCAAATAGTTGTTTAACAAGAAGCTTGTTGGAGAGTTGCAACTAGCAGAAATAAATGTGTACTTTTGGGATAAAGTTAGTTGTTATGCGAAATGAATTTTCCTTAAATTCCTAAAAGTCGTTGAATTTTATTTTCTTTCTTTTCACTTTTTTTAATTCACTTACACAGGTCATCTATACCATCTTCAATCCGGAATTTCGTCGCGCCTTTAAGCGAATTTTATTGGGACGAAAGCATGCGGCTCGAGCCCGCAGTGCGAAAATTTGATTTCAACTGAAAAACGACGAGGACCAGTATCTGTAAGCCCCATCGAAAGGTGAAAGTGAAAGTTACTAAAAACCAACTAATTTCAACCAGCACAAAGTCTAATCGCTGAGACTGGCACTGATTTCAGTTCTGAGAACAACTGATAAAGTGGTATGTAAATAAGTACTACATAAGACAAGTAGTGGACATGGATGTGGAATTGACAATGACATTGCATGAGATACAAGATTATTTAGTTAGGCATAGACTCTAGATATTAGTCGTAGTGCGTTTAACGATGTTTTAACAGAGACAATCCCAATTAAGAGTACTCGATTAAGAAAATATTTCCTAGCCTACCTTTAAACCTTACCTTTAATATACACACACGTGCCGCAATAGCAACTCGAAACTTAAAGTTTTACAAAATAGTTTTAGATATAAGAACACAGCCACACCCATAAACACACACACACACACATAACTGTATTCGCATTATATAAAATTGTATGTGTATTTAATAATATTTCTAAAGTCTTCCCTGTGTCTTAAAAAATTCAGAGCAAGTTAAATATATGTGTATATATAAATATTAAGATTAGTACGTTTGAATTGGAAGATTGGCAACATCCATAAATGCCATAGGTATTTATATATATCTATTTGTATATTATTAATATATATATATATATAAATCTATTTATGCAAATATGTGCGACTACCTACCAATATCTTCCAATATTGAAAAGGCTGGGTCCAAAACATTATACGCTTTCAACTTCTGTGTTAGTTTCATGTTTTGCATAATTTTAGCATTAGCCCAAAAAAGTATTTTTGTCTCGTTCAATTAATTAGCATAAAAACATATATATATTTAACTGAATTTATAACGAATTTACACACACACACCCCACAAATAGCCAATTAAAAGAATTCGGAGACAAAAACAGAACACAAACATAAAAATCTATACATTTATATATATGTATATATATATATATATATATATATATTTATATTTATATATATTAATTTATATTGTGAGCTGTTATTGTATAATCAAACTATCTAAGTGTGGGTTAGATTAGCTATCATTTGCTCTAGTGCCACAAATTGTAGCACGCTGAACATGCATATATCTAAAGTAAAACTTTTGCTTATTATGCGTTGTATTCGTTGTAAAACCAAAAAAAATAAAAATTATAAAACGGCTCAAAGTGCAGAGCTGACCAAGCATTTTAAATTCTAGACAAACACATATGAACAGCACACAGGTTATACATGTTTAAATTTCAGAATGAGTATTGAGCGGAATTACAGCTGTTTGCAACAAATACATACTAACAGTGGGTAGAAGTTGTGGCAGTTGCAGAGACAAATTTTGAATATGCTTTGATATACAAAACAGGCCAGTCAAACATGTAAAAACTATTCATATGCTCTCGCTTGTAAGAACTGTCTATGTATATAAGTAAGTTTTTATGTGCTGCAATAATTTATATATATATATATGTATATGTGTGTATGTATATTGTACTCGTCTGTGGTTATTGCAACTTCTCTTGATGTGAAAGTTATTAAAATTGTGTTTTATCCAGCTGAAATGTGTTTTATTTAAATGCACTCATGTTCAATATAGAACAAAATACAACCGCAACCGCTTATTTTGTTGGACAGTTTAAATGTTTGCTCTCAACTCAAAATTGACAAAGTTTTTCATGGCACGCCAACAGCACGAAAAGTAAGCAAATGCCAAAGTTCAAGTGCACATGTCAAATGTTGGCTCTCGAATTTGGATTTGGATTCGCACACGGTTCGCTTAACCGGCTGGGTAAACTGTGGCGGCGAGCGACTATGCGTCATGGGGATGGATTACGCACTGGAATTATCAACACACCGGAACCGGCGAATGCCGACAAAAGGCCTCGAAACAGCAATGCTTTCAATAACTATCATCCAGCATCACGCACGAGGAAGACAGAAGCCGGCTAATTCTGCAACAAAAACAGCTAAAAAATCAATATATCACGCAATAATTAATGTGTGATTTGCAATTTCTAATCTTGTTGTAGGAGTTGCAACTGCGCCTATCAGTTGGCAGCAGCGGCAGTCAAATGCCTCCTGGCAAACTTCACATAAATATTTGGCAATACTTTTAATTTCCTACAGCTTCAAGAATCGGCCTATTATCCAAAGCCTGCGGCCACTCAAAAATCGGTAGTAATTACGTAAATAAGTAAGTTTTGAATACTCTATTAAAAGCATGTGAAAATCTTAAATGTGAACTGGCAGTTTACGCTTATAATTAAATAATTATCGCTTGTTCAAACACAACAGATATACAACATGTAAAATGGATAACTATTGATTTGTACAACATTCACTTCAAGAAGAAATTCATAAAGAGTAAAGAAATCAATTTTAAAAAATGCAAAAGCAAGTAGAATTTAATATAATTAAAAATTCATTGCTGTTTCTTAAAATAAAATATAATTTTAGGCAGCGTTGTGCTTTTTGAGAAAGTTTTGCAATGGCAAACTTTCCCAACTAAGTTCTTGACAAATATTATTAATATTGCCAGCAAGGCAAACAATTCATATTTAATAAATATTATTTAATTAAGTTGTATTAAGGCTTAAAAGGTTTTATTGATTTTACAGAAACTTTTTATAATATTTAATTTTGTTCCAACGGAAATCATCAATTATCCAACTACATTATTAAATATTCTCCGAGTAAAAGGGCATTTATAATTCATAGAGAGGAAAACTGTGTGAAAAAGTAATCAATAACGTTGCGAACAACCTGACAAGAGTTCAACATGCAGATATCGACCAATCCAATAAGTCTCGTCATAAACCACTCACCGCAGGGCATAAAATCCACAAAACCGAATGTCTTAAATATGCAATGTCATGTGAGTGTGCGTTGCATGTGTAAATATGCGTGTGTCGTTATTAGCTGTTACACACAAACAAATATTTTCGCTCATTTTCACACACCCGTCTCGTCGATAAGGTACACAAATATCCTTCGGATAACGTCAATAAAATTTTGTTTTATTAAAAAATTTCTTAGCTCGAAAATTACATAAATCGAATATATATCGTATTGCACTCAAGTGGCACTCAAGAGATGTTGAGGTAATCAGGGCGCAGTTAATGTGGCACCTGAGTGTCCTCTGAAGACGGCTTGAGTTGTATAAAAACATTTCAAGCAATCCGAAAGTATTAAATAGAAACGTCTGATTATAAAACGAGCTGAACAAACTTGGCTAAAAAAAAACAAGAAAATATATCAAATGTAACTAAGTATCTATCAGATATTTTCAGCAGCCTTACTTAAAGCTACTTCAGCGTAGCTTGCTGTGTGCCTCTTAGCAAATAGCAGAGAAAGACAGCCTCGACTCTAAGTACTTAAGTACACACATAGTTGTGGGTTTTTATGTGTGTGTGTTTTAAACAAAGTTGTAATTGAATTGAAGCGAACGTACGCCAATTGCTCGGAATTATTAAGAGCTTATGGCGCTGTATTAGCCCAGGGACTAAGGCGATTTAGAGCAAGCAATTAAAATCCACCCACTGCCCACTGCCAATTGCCAATTGCGACTCGTGTCAAATCGATGAAGTTACTGTCAAAGCTTTGATTGCATTCATTGATTGCCACAGTGCAGATATTGAAAATGATGCAGAAGCAGCAAATAAGCATGCTATGGTTTTTATTATTGGCACTTGCATCAACTGCAGTTTGCTGCAGCAACCGCAAAATGTGTCCCCAAGCAGTAATAACAGCAGAAACAACTAACAAAATTCTGTGCTCAGTAAAACGCTGCAGGTAAAACACCTCGTAAAGCGAGAAAAATATAAAAAAAAAATAATTTACGACCCAGCTGCGTAGTGTGAGTGAGTGTAAGTTTATGTGTACGTGTGGCAACAAACTCATTTTAAAGTTGTTGACACCGCATAGGTAGCCAAGCTCTTGTGACTTGGCTGCCCCTTCACCACCACAGCAACCGAACACAAAGCACCCCCCGACAACTTGCTCCAGCTCAGAGTCTTTGCAAATTGCGGTCAAGTGCACTTTTAGGCCAGCACCACATTGTGGCGGGGGCGGAGTGGCGCATCACTTAGAGCCTGAGAGGCAAGCTACTAGCAGTTATCAGCATAGCGGGACAGCAGCATCACAGAAAGCAGGACTTCAGTCTCTACTTAAGTGACGGAAAAAGATAGCAAGCGTTAATTAAGATAAGTATTTTAGCTGCTTTTTTCTAGCTCAAATAGCACTTAAACAACAAATTAAAGGGGTAACAGACATATTAAAGATTACCTGCCCTTGCAGAGCGTATTATAATTATAATATAATATAATTATTATTTTGATAATAATATTATTCTCTACAAATATATTTCTTGTAGGGATTTCTGTCTAATACTAGAATGTGTCCAATCCTATCTGCTGAAAGTTGAGTTGTTCGAGCGTATTTTGAAGTCCGTTTGTCCATCATGTTCAGCACTGTTGCTTCTTCTCTGCATCTTCTGCTGACAACTTGACTTAAATGGCAAAAGGGACACGTTCGTAATAAACACCAACACGTACGCAGCAGCGACAACGTTTGGGGCTTAAGGCTTCAGTTTGTAAACTTGCACATGCTTCAGGCCCTAGCTTAAGCAATGGCAATAAGAAGAACTAGAAAAAATGAAAAATGAAGAATGAAAACTACTCTGCAATACTCAGTAATAGGACTCTCTACTAAAAATCGAACTCTAGGCCTAAGTCTAGTCTAAAAACTAATCTTTACTTTTTAAATTTAATTTGAAGTCTAATTCAAAATAAGCTACGAAAACTATATTATTATTTTTTTATTACTTAAATAAACATTGAATAAAAAGTTTATGGATATATAAGCTTAATTATAAATAACGGATTATATTTCATATTTATTATATTTACTAGCAGTAAAGCTTCATATTCCAAAATATTTTTTTGATTTCAAAACGCTCCCTTTCTATTTGGCACACTGTGTGTTAAAAGCCCAAACTTATTGCAAACTTTGCAGCAGATTTTCTGGCCTCGGTAGTTGTTGCTGCTAGTCGACCAACTGCTGCTGCTGCTGCTGTTGCTGTTACTGCTGCTTTAAAGGGCGTCCTTGCGTGTTGGTGTTGGCCAAGTAGAATGTGATGCCTGCTTGACGCTGAAAGCCAACGCATTGCGGAAGTTGCTGTCGACTGTTGCATTTTTGGCTGTGTACTTGCTGCTTGTTGCAGTTGTTGTTATTATTATTGTTATATTGTACTGCCAAAAGTGTAATATGCATGTGTATATGTATGTGTTGTCTACTTATTTAGCTTGTTGATTTTACATATTTACTTGGCAAAGACTTGCGTAAGCGCGACTTTTCCTATCGCCGGCTGCCAGCTGCATCTTGGCCCAAAAAGTTTTTGTCTAGCTGCGCTGTGGCCTTGGCTAAGTTCAACCACTGACATTGTGACTTCCGTTGTTGGTTCGTTTGAGACCTGCTAGTTCCCCATCAGGTCACGATAAATGAACATGAAATTGAAATTTAATGTAGCGCAGCCGCATTGTGTACTATGTGCGATGTAGCTGGTGGTTTGTGGGGTTTGCGGGGTTTGCGGTATTGCAATACAATATTTAGCATCAATGCAATTTTCGTGCCGGTGGCATGCAGCAACAGACAAAACCCGCACATAACAATGACTTGATGATTCGGGCAAAGCTTTAAATTTAAGACGTCGCACATATCAAGTTTCTCGACAATAGATATTGGGTAAAGTATTTTAAATTTGCAAATTGCCTTTAAGTGTAATTTTAACTATTTCAATTGAAAACAATCTAAATAAGTTAAGTAACATTTGATTGCTGTAAATAATATAATATTGCTCAGACGTTTACAGCTCTGTTTATCAGTTTGCAATAATTGCCGAATGTGCTTAAACTTAAGCTCAAAACATAATAAACAAACTAACCATAAACATATCAAATTATGGCGAGATAATCATGGCCAAGCCCAAAAACAGTTATTCACTTGACTTTTCTGAAGTGTTTGTCCTTTTTTTATAATGTTACCTTTTGCTAATTACGTTTAGTTTCATTTTGGGGCGTGTTTTATCTGTCGCTGACTTTTTAGATTTGAGATACAGTTGCATGTTCCGACCACATTTAAGCCATCTTCTTAAAAATTTTCACGCCCTTCCCATTCGCCACAAGAAGAAAAACGCTTTTGGCATTGCCTTTTTCATTTTGCCTCTTCCTCTTCCTTTACCTGTCTATGTTGGGTTTTTTCCTGTGTTTGCGTGTTTGTTACATTCTTTTTTTTTCCTATTTTTCGCTTCGTTCTGAAAACTTGACACGCGCTGTTTGAGTGCCTGTGTAAGTATGTGTGCTGTTTACATTTGAAAGTGAAAACACTGCCAACAATCCAGCTTCCCTCACAACTCGTCTGCTCTTTTTGCGTATTTCTCGTATTTGGCTACGTCACAAACTGCGCTCTTATATGTACCATTCGCGCTCTTATACGATTTCATGAAGCGTACGCAGCGTGCTCGTTTGGTCTGTCAATTATTATTTCAATAGCCGGTTTTCACGCACACACACACAAACACAGACACACATATGCACTACATTTTACACACATATGCACGATTTGCTTTTACTAATGAGTCTTGAAATATTTTTTTTTACTCTTGTTCAAGTTTCCTTCATCATTAACTCCTTCAGCATTAGCCATGCTTCATCTGCCCACAGACTCTAATTTGAAGTAAAAAAACAAATGAAATAAAAAAATAAATATGTAATAAGACAGCTGGCTTACAAATGCTGCGCAAACTGCACCAGTTGCTCTGCTCATCCGTCTTTTTCAACTTGAACTTGAAGAAAAATAAGATTTCTTGCACCACTGGCTTGCATGTCTTAAGTCCATAAGTCATAGTATCTATTAGATAATTAGGCTCTAAAATAAATGTATCAAAAATTTATGAATTACAAATAACTCAAACATTTAAAGTAAATTGATAAATAACCAAAGAATTTAAATTTAAATTTAATGCTTAAGTTTGTTTGTATTTGTGTATAGTTCTGTTGAAATACTAGATTTAAAAATGCTAATTTCATCTGAATCTGAATCTTAAGAAAACTCAGATTGACTTCTCAGTTTATCTGTCTGATTTATCCATTGAAGCCAATACGTAATAAACCTTGAATGTTTTAGGCGACCTTTGTGCCAGCTATATCACACCTGACCTAGTTTCCAGCTAACGTGGTCACTAGTCGGCGGTGCTAATTAGCGGCTATAATTTTTCTGGGCGAGTAGAGCAAAACACCAAACCTGTTGAGGTGTGCGAGAAGGGGTGGGGCCAAGTGAATCAACCATGCACTTTGATGGTTGGTTTGGCCACGGCTGCACTCGTTTATTGGAATTTATGGCCATTGGTTGAGCTGCTGACCAGCTAGCCAGCTGGCTACATGGAGTCAAAATAAGCGCACGCCAACTGTGCTGCCATTTCCGTTAAAGTGCCGGACGTGGTTGCCTGCCGCGGCTAAGTTGTTGCGTGCCTTTTAACCGAGAGCTGTCATTTTATTGTTGGCCAAATACAAATCAGAGTGTGCTAATTACAGTCAACAACGGCACACAGCAGTAGCAGCAGCAAAAGCCCCTTTTGGCCTTGCACACGGCATGCAAGCACCATTGACACCTCATCCCATCTATGCCACCAAACTGGGGCGTGCCGTTTTCGTTTCCGGCTAATTCCTTTTGATTGCAGTGTAAAATGTGAAATTAAAATGCAGCGCATGGAAAATACTTTCACACTTTCCCGGAATGGTTAGCACCATCTCCAGATCTTCATCACTTCTCTTCACCCTAATTTTCCCGACGCAGTCTTTGGCTCACAGTATATAAATATCTCTATCTTTCTATCTGTTTATCCTTTGTGCTTGTTTGGCAGCCTGTTTGTCCATTTTGGGCATTTGTTAATTTTTGGCACGTTTCAACTTGGCGGCGTTGTTGCATTTATCTCTTAATTTTTTTGGCACCACGCTTCAGCATGTGCCAAACTGTGCCAAACTTCCAGACAATCAGGGATAGACAATGTGACAGAGCATGAGCGACTTAATTGAGTCAAAGATACTATGTAGATAATGGTAACAAAGATAAGCTCTAGTTAACAATAGAGAGTTGGATAAATAAAGACTGAGATAGACTGTTGATTAAAATGCACATTGGGTTTATAATATGATTTAGAGAAATTCTCCTAATAAAACATGATATGACTGCAAGAGGAATAAACCACAGTGAATCACATTGGCGAGGGGCTGTCATCAATTAAACAGCAGCCGGCAACATACTATTTTTACAGGCCCACTTACATCACTCTCAGGCAATTACACATGCAAAGCAGCACAGAAACAGAGAGTGCGACAGAGCAAGACAGGCAGAGGCAGAAAGAGAGAGCGAAAATGGTTGAAAATGTGAACAGAAGTTGTGGCAGAAGCCTATCCTATCGCCCCGGCCGTCCTTCAGCCCTGGTCCCATATATCAAATGTCGGTTTAGCTTTGGCAGCATTTGAAATGTCCACGTGGCTCGGCCGTGTCCAGACTTAGCTGCTCATGGATGCCTGCTGGCCCGCCAGGACACATCAATTTTATTTGCAAGCCTGGCCCGAGCCACGACGTGTGATTGTGATGAATCCCAGAGACCTAGCCAAATGGAGTCAAGGAGTGAAGCACAAAATGTGTGAGTGTGTGTGTGTGTATGTATGTGTGTGGAAAACGAATAGACGCAAAATACCAAATTAATTTGCAGCGGCTGACCAATCGGCCAGGTAAAAGCACCAGATTCAGCTCTGCAGGGAAGACTGGGAAGAATGGGTTGCGTTACAAGACTAAAGTACTCCCAAAAGCGGGAAATTGTTGGCAATGTGTTGCCAGAAGTGCTGGATTTCTTGCACAATCAGCAGGCCTAACTAATGGCACTGCATATATCAAAGACGACGAGTCGGGTTCGGTCTCGGTTCAGGGCTAAAATACCTTCATTATGCACGTAAACGTAAAAGTAAACCCTAACGTAAACGTAACCGTAAATCGTACAAAAAGGCAAAAAAATTGTATGTTTATGTTTTTATGCCAAAGCATTTAATATCAATTTTCAGCTTAAACATGCAACAGACGCCGACGCCGATGATGCCGTTGCAGCCGTAACATGAACCGGAAAGGCCCTTGCGCTTTGAAATGTGCTTACCATGTGGTCTGTGGGTGGGCGGGTGGCTTAGTGGTGCTTTCGTGCCACATGCTTGCGTTGCATATTTAGAATCGCTTGTGAATTACATAAACTGGAGAAGGTAGGGCTATGCCAGACGCTATCCAATTTATCCGCAAGCGTTTGAGTGTTCCGACTAATCGCTGCCTTTATAGCCAAAGTGTACACTCAGAAATGACCGAGGCCCTGAACTCTGGTAGGTTCTTTTGACTTTTTAGAAATGGTTCCTAATTTAATAATATTAGATAAGCCTGCCAAAAATCGGTTCTCCTAAAAGAAAGAAATGATTTATAAAAACTAGAAAATATTTATTACAAATTTATTACAAAAGAAAGAAATAATTTATAAAAACTAGCAAATATTTATTACAAATTCTGTGTTTTGTTTCCCTAAAAAAATTAACTTCAAATTTTAAAATGAATAATCTGTCTTTTTTTTAAATTACTCAATCTCCAACTTTAAGCATTTTCATTTTGAAGAGTGGAGCGGTCTTCGGAGATTTTTTAAGTGTACGAACGTTTACAGTTACACTTACAGTAAATATGGTTAACAGTGTTTTGGCTTTCTCTCTCTGCTGACGCTTACACTAAATATTCGTATTTCGTGCGGCTAATCGACGCTGGTTTTGTTGGAAACAATGTCTGCTCCAATTGCTGCAGGCGATTTGCATTTGGCTTGCTGCTATAAGATTTAAATATGTTGGAACGCCCATGGATGCCACATTCCACAATGCCACCACGTGTCGCACACGTCGCACACGTCGCACACCTCGCGCACATGCACCGATAATAGCTCACTTTGCATACAAATTGCACAGGCAGTCACTTGTACCCAAAATAAACGGAAAAAACTGTGCCACGCCTTGTGTCAAAGTTGCAAATAAATCTGTTATAGATGCCACCCTAGGCGACAACTATGAGCGTCCTTTCAATAAACTATCACGTGTGATACAAGCCCAGCAACAGTGGCAAGCAGCACCGTTTCAAATTCGTTTTACAAGGTAATAAATAACGTCGTCTGCTCACTTCCCCACCTACGTCCAACCCCTGCGCCTACAAGCCATGATTAACATAACACAGCAGCTCGAAAGGATTATCTACTGTTTAGCCAGCCACGCTACGAATACCAAACACACTTGCACCACAATGTTTATATATTTCTATATATATATACATTACAAAATATAAAGAAAATATATTTAATATTCAAAATTCCATTATAAGTTGAGTGAAATAAAATAAAATGAAATTAACACTAAAACATAATATACAAAAAATACCCCTCTGTAAAGGGCAACAAAACATACAAAAGGAGAAAAGGTGATTCGGTTCTCTCCATATAGACTAGCCTGAGAGCATAAATGCGAGTCTTTATGGTTGATTTTATTAAGCATAACGTCGACTACGCACTCAAGATTCGCCTGTGCTCTCAAAATGGAATTTCAATTTAATACCCAGAGAGACCAGGATGGCCTATGATAAATTGCGAGCAGCAAGCGGACCTGGCCAGGCGTCGATACAAAGAGTTATGAACACGACTTGACCTCAATAGGCATTTAAATATAAATCAAATGCTCCAAATAAAGCACATGGCCCCCGGACAGAGGCAGTGTTGTAGGCATGTTATGTTAACCATTCGGCGACTCCTGGCTAAGGTCAATGTGTTGAGATTTGTGCGGCAATTTCGTTTCGTTGCCTTCCTGTTGCTGAAATCCTTAAGCCATCACCTTTCGTTTCCACAGGAGTTGAGTCTGCCCATATCGAATTGTCTGTCTGATTTTATTAACAAAAGGACTTGATGAAAAGACTTGAGCACTAGAGCACTGGGAGCCAAGCTTAACAAATTCCTATATATCCAAATATCGTATTCGAAAACAACATAAGAATAAATTGCAAATGCGATTTCCTTTGTTTTTGTGCAGAGCATTCCCTTTCTGTGATAAATGGGTTCCACGTGGCGCATGATAAATGTTAATTCGACATCAAAGCCAAGCTGTTGTCTGCTGAATGCTTCCTGCTGCCTGTTGTAGGGCCAAGTGACTCAGTTAAACATCTAACACAAAATACATAATATCATATCATATATATATTGCCCACATATGCTAACTTTTGCCTATATATAACAATATATACGGCACCTTATTGCATTCAGATTGCATTGGAGTCAAATCCAATCAGTATAATTGCCAAATGCAAGACTAGCGTAATTGCAACTGAGCAAACAATGCTGCTCTCTAAAACAGATAACGATGAGCACGTGCGAAGCAATAGCGAATCAACTAGGGAAATTTCAAAAGACAATCTTCAGATGTCAAATTTTGGTTGGTTTTTAAGCAAGATTGGCTGGGGAGTTATAGTGAAAAATATAAAATATATTATGGTGTTAAAGTTAAAGTGGTAGTTGTATTAATTGTAGTAGCAGTTGTGTTGTATCATAAAATTATTCAAATATATTAGTAGAATTATTAGTAGTAAAAATGGAGTTGTAGCAATATTAGTAGAGGAAGGGCAGTGGCATTACAAGTAGTATTAGTACAAAAAGGAATTGTTGCAATTTATACAGAGAAAGAGACACAGCATTAACAGTAGTAGTAGTGATAGCTGGAGTTGTAGCAATTGTATTAGAGAAAGTAAAGTATCATTACAAGTAGTATTAGTAGCATATAATACGTCAAATATATTTGAAGCATTTGGAGTTATAGCAATAGGTGTAGAGAAAAGGCATTACAAGTAGTACTAGTACGAGAAGGAGTGCCTCACGGGCATGGCTAGTGTACATCTCTAGTTTGATAAGCACACACTTGGGCAAGCAGATGCCAAAATCCATTTAATGCTCGAAACTGTAAGCAGCTTTTAGTTAAAAGTTTAATTTTCCTCTACTTTGATTTGCGCAAACTAAAAGGCACTTCACAATGCGCCTGCCCCTTTGCTGCCTTGCCGCCTGCAGTAACAGACTTCTGCCCTAGACCTTTGTGGCAGCACGTAACGTGGGCGAAATGCATCAATATACACACACGAACACAGACACATACACACACATAGGCACACTCAGAGGAACACACACAAACACAGCTGCGGAAAAAGGAAACTGATGGCTTCTTATCTGTCGCAATAGTATTTACACAGGTTTCACAGGTTTCACAGAGTTTCCGTTAACTTGGGAATTGTTCGTTTACCGGTACTGTCCCCTCGCTTCTTCCACCCGTTGGACTGTTGTGCGTTCGCCAGCTTAGAAAATTTTTCTTGTACGAGGTGCGTTGGTCTGTTGTGCCAGCTCGAGATTGAGAATGCAAGTTTTTGAACTGAAAAATCGTTGATTGGAAGCACTTCCAATACCCTTTTCTCCCATTCGACCCACCAACTGACTTGTTATGCAAAAAAAGCTTAAAATTGAATGGATTTTAAAGTGATACAAAAAATCAACTTGCACTTTCAGCCACAAACCCATCTAATCTGTAGTGTTCGAGATAGTTCACATAACCAACCACTTAAAGCCATTGGAAAGGTCACTCAGTCTATCAGTCAGTCAGTTGGGCGGTTAGCCGGCTGGATTACTGGATGACAGACCCCCAAAGAATGTCTGGCGAATAGCACAGCTGTGGCTTTGACTTGAGCTGACCATTTTATTTATTAAAATATTTATTTAAATGTATGCAGATGCTGTCGCAAATGTTTTCATGACGCTGACAGCAATGAAAACAAAAGCGGGCAAATGGAAATAATAAAACTGAAAAGTTACTGTTATTTGTGTTGGCTGTTATTGTTGTTGCTGTTGTTGGTGATGCGCGGTCTGCATATAAAAATGTCTGACTCGTTGCAGAAACTAAAACAAAACACACAAACAAAAGCAAACAAAATGAACACAAAAACAGTAACTTTAGTGACACGCCCATACACAGATACAAGCACATACCCAATACATATATATATATACATGTGTATCTCAATATATAGAAGGCCATAAAAAATCACTCAAGTGGTATTAAACGTACCGCCAAGTGCACCGGTCGATTGCCCAGCAGGGCACAACGGAACTGAAATGTATACCGAATGAAACTCCACAGATGGTCCACCTATACATACACATACGCAGACACACACACACACACACACACACACACACACACACACATACACATACACACACCGACTCAAAAGGTTAAGACTGCCTACACTTGTGACTGCCTAAACTGATTCTATGGGCATTCGCCGGCGAGTATTGGGGGACATTTCAACATTCCAACTAACTGAATGACTGGGCAGCAGCAGCAGCAACAATAGTGTAAACTAACAGCAGTAAAATAAATGAAAATAAGTAAACAGAAAACAGAGTTTAACCAGCAGGAAACTTGACGATATAAAATACCCTTGCGGCAATATTCTCGCTTTAAAATATAATCATATTTGCAGACACAAGTTGAGATACTTTTTATCTAATTCATTGCTGTTATTTAATACTGACAGATTTTGCTATTCTGTGGAATAACTTTTCTTTTTTATATCGATTCTATAGTTCTGTCCCTACTTAAACATCCGTTTCTCATAAAATGACTGCAATTTGCTATTTGGTACCTTTTACTCTTATCAGCTTAAGGCTATAATTAAATTTTCATTTGGAAAGTGTACAAAATAATACATTAAATCCAGTCCATTTTTATCGATTACGAATTGACTTTTTTGGTACTTTGGTACGAAATTTTTGATTTAAAATTAGTAGCTTTACCTTTTCTTTTCTTTTATATTATCCCATAGAAGTGTGTCTGTATGTGTGTTTGCAGCGGACCACAAGCTTGTTTATGTCGAATGTGCGGATGTCCAAGACATTAAAAATTTTTACACTGCCTGAAAAAATAACAAAATTAAATAAATAAATAAATGTCGAAAATGTGGCCAGCTGTTGCTTCTGCCACTGGTCAACAATCAGACGCCTTTTAAGACTGGCAACGTTTTATTGTTCACTGAACGGAAAATGAAAAAAAAAAAAGTATTAAGCTGGACGCCGCATAAAAGTAATAAGCAAAAAGGGTTCTCATTGTGGGGCAGCTGGCAACACGCTTACAAGAATTAAAAGCAGACCGAAAACGAAATGGGAGCTCAAAGCGTTTTCGGTGTGCAACTGTTAAGGGGAAACAAAAAATTGTGAACTGTGGCAAGCAAAATAATTCAACTAACTTGTTTGCTGATTGGGGCACTCAAAATCATGCTTACCTGTTCCGCAAAGCCGTTTTTGAAAAGTTGAAGCAAATGTCAGAAATAGCTGCTCGCTTTTCCAAAAATTTCTCCTTTACGCAACTTAAAGTACGCATTGAATATTCACTTTGTGGCAGCAGAAGTTGGGTGGCATGCAATATAAACTTTTTTCAGCTAAAAAATACACAAAAATCGAACGCACAAGAAAAGTGCACACGGGGCCCAATGTGGGGAACCGTCTTTGGGAGATAGCATTGATTGCTACTCACTGTTGGAGTAGAATAGTTTGTGTATGGACTCAGTTAAAGGACCGCCTGATTTCAAGGAAAATGTTGCAAATGTGAAATAATGAATCTTTGTGCTCCAAGCCAAATGCTTTTGTGTGTATAAATGTGTGTGACCTTTGTAAGTGTAGAGTACTGTGTGCAAACAAATGAAAATCGCAAAAGCGATGAAAATCAAAAGTTACGGCTCTTTGACGGTGGCTGTAAACAGATTAAGTTTGCCAGTGTTTAGATGATGCTCTCTTGCTGCAAAACCAGGGTGTGGAGTGTGACGTCTCTGAGCGTTTAAGTTTTTGTAGCATACATTTAAGCGCACAATGTTTTATAATTTTTTATCACTTTGCAATTTGGTGAAGCAAATTGCGAGGCCATAAAACAAGCAAATGAAAAAGCGTTTGTTGTTATTGTTGATGCAGAACGTGTTCCAATTAAACGCAACTCAGCGACACGCCCCATCCCTTCTCGCCCTACGGACCACGCCCCTGCCTTTACAGTAGTTAATTTAAATGAAATTCGCAACGTCGCACGTGATACATGCAAATATGGAAAATAAAAATTACAAGTCATAAAAAAATCGAATCGAGCGTAGTTGTTGCTGTTGCTACCGTTGAGCTGGCTGCCAAAAACCTGTAATTTATGTGCAGTAACCCAACTTATAGCTGCTTTCATTTGGCAACTGCCACGCCCTCAACTCACATGAGAGCCCATAAAAAATAAAAAACAACAAAAAAATAAAGCAAAAAAAAGAAATCAGGAATCTCGACGGTGCTTTTGGCAAATTGTACAACTTTGATGCCTCGTTGCCGGTCTATGCTCTGATTATAATGTGAAAACTTAAATTAAAATGTTGCATTTAATGTTCATCGATCCATGAAGTTTCGCACACTCGAAATGTGCTAATTGAAAAGCGTCGCATTTGATTCAATTAGATCGACAATTGCATACGCTTGGTGGCCACAGGGAGGTAGAGGTGGAGGCGGAATGGCAGTCATTTGGCCTGTAATTTGTAGGCTTTAACTTTCGCCAACCAAAGGTTAATTGCAACTGTTGCAAATCAACGAATTTTATTATGTAATCAGGCATCAATGCCATTGAGCAAAGAAGTGGATACAGATGACAAGGGGGATCAGGGAGACAGAGAGGCAGAGAGAGGTGATGGAGCAAGTCATAAAGTTCTATGGCAAGCGGCAGCACTCAGCACCCAGCAGTCAACACTCAAAACACCCATATCCATTCATTCACACCCACACATGCATTTCAATCACATATAACTCACTTACACTGGCAACATTTTGTGTTCTTTGTAAGCGTGTGTGTGTGAGTGTGGTCGTAGTTGTCGTTTCGAATAGAGGGTATTATAACTTGAAACTAAAGTTTGTAATGCAGGAATTGTAGCTGTAGTTCTACCTCAAATTTTAACTCTCTCGTTAGTCATTCCATCCCAACTGATTGATGACTGATTATTTACAATTTGATAACTTTTTGTTAACAATTTAAATTTATTTCATAATTACTTCAATTCCCCTATTTAACGTAATAATTTTGTTAATTTTGTATTAATAAAAAAAAAAGATATTTTGTAAGTCAAGCAATCATTTATAAGCTTTGAAAGTGTGTCAGGTTTTCGGGCTGTTCAAGCTTAAGCTTGAAGCATTTCAGATATTTGTTGTGGTTCTGAGTACATGGCGAATGCGCAACATTTGCTGGCAAACAAATTTATGCGATTACACATAAATCTGCAGCTGCTTTCAGTTCTTGCTGCTTGTTGGATGATGTTGTAGTTGTGCACACATACAAACACAACTCACACACGCTAATTTGCTAAACCATACAGTTTATGTGGAAGGGAACAAAAACTTTCATTTGCAAACAGAAAACATCTTAATTTAATAAAGTGCCAGCAGGCAAAAAACATTGACCAGTGCGTAAATTTGTTGGCCAGCAACGTAGATAAATCTCAATTAGGGCAGTGTGGAGAGTGTAGTGAATTTATTACTTGGTCTAAATGATTAAGCCAAATGCTTTTTCACTCCAACTCTAACGAGTTTTCGCTTCGTTTTTATTTTTATTAAATATATTTCTTCTTTTTTAATAACAAGTTTTTCGATTTTTTTTTAAAATGATTTTTTTGCAGTTTGTGTTTGCTACTTAAATGATTGTCAAATTTCTAGGCCTAGAAATGTGGACATTTAATTTTGGCACTCAATGTAAAATAAGAGCCTTAAACGAAAAACAAAAATTAAAATGTTTTTGAATGAAAAGTTTGAATCATCAAAATAGTAATCCAAGTAATGCACTGGGTTTCGCTTTGGCGGCCTAGCGAACGTGGGCATAGTAGTAGTAGTGGGCGTGGTTTAGAACACCTGAACGCGATGATTCTCGCGATCGCAAACCAAAATGTTGCCGTTGGACATGATGGCGACACCCTCGAGTCCTTTGAACTCCGAGTCACCGGAGCCCCAAGAGCCGAAGGTCTTCAGAAAACTTCCATCCGGATTGAAGATCTGTATGCGATTATTGCCCGAATCGGCTACAAATATATAGCCCTGATCATCCACTGCAACGCCCCTGTAGAAGAACCAGATCTGAGTTCGAACTAAATAACAAATATTGAATGCAATTATTTACCGTGGAAACTTAAATTGGCCATCGTCGGAGCCCTCGCCGCCCACTGTGGACAGCACCTTGCCATTTACATCAAATATCTGTGACAGGTAAAAAAAATCAAAATAAAATAAATATACAAACGTGTGTGTGTGAGACAATGTGTGAAATCTGCAGCATATTTTAATTAAAAAGATACAGATGGCCAGACAGCCGTGACCCGAAAACTTTAGCTTACCTGAATTCTGTGGTTATTCGAATCGGAAACAATAACACGATTCGTATTCGAAACGGCTATATAATGCGGATGCTCAAGCTGACCCTCGCCACGGCCGCAGGAACCGAATTTACCAACGAAGGAACCATCGGATTGGAAAACCTGACCAAAATGAAACCAGGAACGAAACGAATCCGAGCGTAATCATAAGTTTTTTAATTAAAGTGGGCAAACAAACAGAAAGAAAATGAAAATGAAAAGTAAAATTTGTCACAGACTGGCGGCTTTGTAAGTCCAGACCAGACCAATCCAGGACCAGAGTCGATGAGCCACGTATACAAATATATTGCAGTTAAGCGCATTCAAATTACTGTGCCTGTAAAGAACCTGTAGCCAGAGTCAGTGGCAGTGACAGAGGCAGAGAAAGGTGCTGCCTTCTGGCTGCCGTAGCTCAAGTGTGACAAATTGAGCAAGATGCTGAGCACTGGGCTCCGACTCTGGTTCTTTGGATCTGCCCCTGTGCTTGGGTGTGTGACCCTGACCGCCTTTTTTGTGGGTGCGGCTGCTGCAGGTGCTGCTGCTGCTGATGATTATAGATATTATGTAAATGGGAAAGCAGACGTTACCTGCACTCTGTGGTTCTCCTTATCGCAAACGTAAATGAAGCCGAGTGCATCGGTTGTTACGCCCCAAGGATAATTGAATTTGCCATCTGCGATGCCCTGCGAACCGAAGGCGCGCAGGAAGCGTCCTTGTGGATCAAGCACTTGTATGCGATGATTGTATCTGCAACGAAGTAGACAGTTTGAAAGGCATCTCATCTTAACCCACACCGACAATGTGACAGTGACACAAATTCCCTTAAAGTACATGGCTGATATTTATTTTTATTTTTCCCCTAAAACTAACTCTTTTACTGGAAGACTCGACTGCATTTGAATTTCTTCTTCTTGTGCTAGGTAAATATTTTGACATAATACAAAAAGGGGTACTTTTAATTATGGGTTCCGTTTCGTATTTCAACAAAATGTGGACTTCTTCTACGCAGAGTCATTAATTACAAAATGTCCGAAGCCAAGTCATTACCACGCATCAGCTTGAACAGTGGGCGTAGGCAATGGGCGTGGTCAGATGACGCGTTTGGCATTAAGGGCAGTGCTGTTGGGTGCTGTGGGAGCTATTGTGGCTGCTGGGCGTTGGGCTTAGACTAAGCCGCTTAACGTGCAAAATCAAAGTTGAAACACACAATGAGGCTGGCCGAGTACAACGATGGTGCTTAACGAGATTTCATCTACAGACAATGACAGACCGGATGAACCATGAGGACACAGACACATACGTGTATATATGCCAGAAAGCAGCGGAAAAAGAAACAAGGTTGGTGAACACGAGGCTTGAACTGAGAGTTGGTCGGAACGCACATGTTTCTCATTAACACGGCTATTATGCGCTTAGCCGTGCCAATTACTCGGCTCAAGATCAGGTCTCGCAGCCCATGCGGCTAAGCCCAAGAATTAATCATGGACTATTGTTTCGACTTAATTAAAATGCAGCCAAAAGAGCTGGTGAGCTATAAACCTGTTAAGTTAACTTAACTTAAATTTACTCTGAAACTGAAACTCGTACGGAAACTCACCTATCGGCTATGATGTATTGGCCAATGCGATTTACCGCCACGCCGGCGAGGCAATCGAATTCGCCCTCGCCGTTGCCATATTCGCCGAATTCCTTGACGAATATGCCATTGGAGTCGAAGACCTGGACGCGATGATTGCTTGAGTCGGCGACGACGATGCTATTGTCCGGGCCGACGGCTAAGCCGCGCGGCCACGTAAAGGATCCGGGCTCGCTCCCCCGGCCCCCCAACTGGAACAGCTGCTGGCGCTTGCGCAGGTACACCTGTTTAGGGATAGTACCTGCCACTCCGGTTATACCGGCTGCTGCTGCTACCGTAGGGGACGTAGGGGAGCCTAGCCCGTTTTTTGACCCGTCATCATCGGACGAGGGCAACTCATTCGCCTGGCGCAGCGGCAGACCCAGACTCAAGCGTCTGGATACATCGCTGGCCGTGCTCCGGCTGCCAGTAGCGCCGTGCGCATGCGACGACGCCCCCGTCGAACTGGAGGCGTGGCTGTCGCGTGTGCTGCCAACGCTGCTGCTGCTGGGCGCATCCTTAGAGCTCTTGTTGCCATACTTGTTCTTCAAATAACGCGCCCACGAGCTCAGCGCCTCCCCATCCTTGTTATCCGCTGAGCTGCCCACAGCGCTCCGCGACGATCCCGCACTGCGATCCCCAATCGGCGAATTGTCGCGCGACTTCAGCGCATGTGAGGATCGACTCCGCGACAGATCGCTGCTGCCATAGCCACTGTACCTGCAACATCATTAAATAATTAGC
Source organism: Drosophila fungiperda (assembly GCA_035042345.1). Taxonomy (NCBI): domain Eukaryota; kingdom Metazoa; phylum Arthropoda; class Insecta; order Diptera; family Drosophilidae; genus Drosophila; species Drosophila fungiperda. The sequence goes on from JAWNLM010000177.1 coordinate 596,493, forward strand.
TAAAGGTGGCTCACAGACGAGGTCTGAACGCTGTGTTTCGCAATTGAAAAATTTGCATTTGAGGAAGTGGTGTATAAAAAAATAAAATTGAAATATTATTATTTTTTTTTTTTCAACTAAATTTCAACAATTCTCACAATTTGCGACACACGACGAGCAAACCTCGTTTGCCAGGTTGGACTTTGTGTGGTTTTTTAGACTTTTTTTAATGGATGTCTGCTGATTTGATCTTTTTTGATGAATTATTCGCGCTACAAAACTGACATGGAAACTGCTTGATGAGTATGCATGAAATTTGTACAGATTGTGTAACTTTCTTGTTTTTTAGACAGACAGTAAAAATAACTATACGAAATGGCTGTTTCCTGTTAATTTCGGTTAATTGAACGCGCAGAAAATATTGGTTTTTTTGTTGTTGACAAGAAATAATAATAACAAAAATATGTTTTAAAAAGAACCAAAATAATATAAACTAAAAACAAATTAAAAAAAAAATAATTGAAAAACTGTAATTAGTGTGTGTGTGTGTATGTGTAAAGTGCAATATAAACGAGAACGAAACGTAGAAAGAACGTGGCACGCACAGAAACTCATGTAAAAAACTAAAAATTAAGTAAAATAAATTACAGAAAAAAACTGAGGAAAAAATAAAATAAATTAAAAAACACTCTTCACTAAGGGCGAGGGGGTAGCGCAGGCACAATGAAAGCGCCCAGACAGATCTGTGATAGTTGTTTATATACATTTAAAAATTTGATATTATTATATGTATATGCCATATATACAACCGATATCGTCCTTTATACAACTGAGTTTCTGAGTGCCGGGATTCGTTTCTGATATTTGTTGGTAATTGGATTTCATATTGGTTGGTTGGTTGGTTGGTTACACTGCGCACCTTGAGGCCAAGTAAGCGGATGGCGAGACTGTTGTCGGTGACACGGGCTCATCCAGATCGTCATCCTCGTTGTTAAACTGATGCGAGGAGCGGCTGCGCGCCAGCCGGGTGCGCCGCTCCTTCATCGCCAGATAGCGGGAACGGCCGGTGCCGTAGCGGCTGTCCGAGTCGTCGCCGGTGCCGTTGGCGTCCTCATCGAAGGAGGCGGTGGGCGTGGATAGCGAGGGTTGCGTTACAATTGCGCTGCTCTTGCTCTTATTTAGAAAGCGGCTTGTGTAGCTAGAAAAATGTTTTGTTTTGTTTTTTATATGCTTTTTAGCAATATATATTTTGCGATTCTATTTTGCTTTTTTTGTATTTAAAATGTTGTGTGATGGTTTTTTTGCTGTAGTTGTTTTTGTTGTTGCTGTTATGCTCTTGTGTTCAGTGTAGTTCGCATCTGGCTCTAAAAAGTTTATTACCTCTATCACACCTTTGGCAAATTCGCGACCGCCTAATGAACTAACTTTTAACTAGCTTAAATCTGTGCAACGAATTCCCGCTCGAGTTGGTGTTCGCTTCTAGGTTCGTCAGTGTCAACGTGCATCCACTCAATGGGTTGCCTTGGCTCATTTATTAGGCAACCAAATTCAATTAAAGTACAAAACGTTGCAAAGAAAAAATAAACAACGCGCTTACAAAAGTTTATAATTAAATTCGCATTTCACATTAGCGCAAAGCTAAACAAAAAGCAGTCGAAAGTTGAGTACAAGAAATTATGGCACCAATTGGCACAGCTTTGGATAGAACAAGCACCAGATTGGGGATAGGCAAAGGGATTGTGGTGGGTATGGAGATGGGGATAAACAGCAACTACAGCAAACTACATGGATGGCAACAACAAAGCACACACACTTCTGGTACTACTAAATACTATGTTATTCAACAAAAAACACTAAAGGGAAAAACAGAAAAAGCTCATCAATTCTGTGTTGTGTTTTGTAGCAGGAAAAGCAGTATGCTTATGTAACAGCTACTGTTTTCTTACCATATTTTATTTTTTTGTATTTACTTATTTTAGTAGTTGCGCAGTTTGCATTCAATATAGCTTTGCAGTGCATTTAAACAATGAGGCAATCGAATGAATTGAAATGAAATGAATACGTCAGCGTTTTAGGCATCCTATATGAATGTGTTAATTGCTTTGCACTTGTCTACAATCTAACAAAAACAAACTGAAACCAATGCAGTTGCAGCAAAATTTGTCATCAAAAATCCACAAGAAAAATTGATACTGTTCCTAAATACATATTTTATTGTGTGTCATCTGAAAACATATTAAAATCGATCGAAAAAAAATAGCTGAACTTCAGTTTGTCTCTCATGCTGGCTGTTGGCACTTGGTGTCCTCGAGTTTTAATTGAATTACATCAGAAGTCTAACCAATATTCGATATTGTAGTCAAATAAATAAATTAAAGTATCTCAGCACACACACACAAAACGACAACGTCAACCAGCTCGAGTTATTCGAGGCGCATTGAACCCTTTTTTTTTGTATGGGAGCCCCAAATACGAAAGGTCATTGAAAGTGCTGTGAATCGAATTGAAACTGTTTTCAGCTACTGAGTAGCTCCTTCGCAACCAGCAACAGAATTCACAGCAGCATCCCTAACAGCAGCAGCACCAGCATCAGCAGCAGCAGCATGTGCGTCAACTTATCTCAAGCTCCACTTGGCTCTCTATCCTCTACCCCCTTGACCCATTGACGTCAGCTCTACTCTGTGCGACAGTCTGACATTTCGATAACATTGCCTGACATGAAAATATAATTATGTCAGTTGAGTAGAGCTCCTGCTGCTCCTGAATGCTGACGAAATATTTTTAAAATATCTGCAAGACTTCACGTCTTATAAAGTATTCTTCAAGCTGCCTTCCAAGGTAGTTTTTGAAGAAAAAAATGTTACACTTGAAATTGATATTTAAAAAAAGACTAGAGATAGTTCCCTAAAAATACCAATTAAGGAAACAATTTAAAGCTGTGCATAATATTAACTTTAATTAAATACTCGCTTTGGCTTAGTTTTAGTGAGTTAACGGAAAAATGCTATTTATGATTGTCTAACTGAACGATGGCTGACTGTAAACTTCAATTAAAAGGCACTTTATGAACACTGCTCAACACATTTAATGCTTGTACAACAAACACAACGATATATGACTAGAGGGGTTTTAGGGGAGGCTTTTCTTCTTCTTTTTTATAGGCATCACTGCATGTAGAGTATTATATAATTTGACGCGAAACATCCGCAATTAGCTTTCGGTAGCGGTCCCTGTAGGGTCTACTACTGCTAAGGGGCAGTGCGCTGCAAAGACGAACACAGAAACACAAATACAGCAAATTGTGAGAGATACATACATATACTAATAGAGAGATGGAGTGGAGTGGAGATGTGTCTTGGAGGATGTGGGAATATTCGAAGGCTGGGCATTTTACCTAGAGCTGGTTGAGCCTGGGGCGTTGCTGGCGACATTTATGTAAATGTTATAAACTTGACAATTAGCCGCCACACGAGGCGTATGAGCATTAAAAAGGCCACTGCGACGCTAATGCCAATGTCTCGCAATTGTACAAAGCTGCAGCAGAGAGAAATAACACACACAAATTTGTGTGTACAATTAATTGAACACACACGCATACCAGTACATATAGAAAACAACATCAACATTAACAATAATTATAACAATGCAACTACAACTGCAATGTTGCTGATCGAATCAAATCAGTTAATATCATTGTGCATATTAATTAAATGGCAATTGTTTTGTCATCACATTTCTGACACCTAGTGTTTGTCAAACTGTATGTGTGTGTGAGAGTGTATTGATTTACTGCTGCGACTAATTATAAATTTAAATTAATCGCACGTTATTGTATACAAGCTCCAATTTCATTATTGCGATGTAATCAACAAAAAACAAACAGTACAAAATAAATTAAAATCTTCTGCTAGTAAGATTATAATTATAGTAAAATCTGTCAGTTTAACGAATTTATTCCCTTTCATAATATCAAAAATAAGGAATAAAAAATGTACACATATAAAGTGTCTCAGTCTTCTCCTGATATTTATAAATTTTTCGATTACTTTAAATATAATTTATCTAAAAATCACTTAAAGAATGCTAAACTAACAAGTTATCCGATTGAGGTAAATAAGTTTGACTTATTCGGAAATAAAATAAATTACAAAAAATATAGATAAATATGCAATACTGATTAACCCCACACAATTTTATATAGATGGACAGACAAATAGATAATAATTAAATAAATGCAACCAAACTGCCCTGTCTGTCAAATATATATTTGCTTAATTATATAGACGGAAATTGTTAATAATTAAATTTTAATTCATAGTACAAAAATATATTTCATGCTTTCGTCTCAATATTAATTATGTAAATGCATGTATGTGTGTGTGTGTGTGTGTGTATAGGTATATGTGTGTCTTATGCAACTAAAATTAGTTATTAAATGCAATCGTCATGAAAAATGCCATGCAAAAATTAGTTTCAAAAGTAAATATTCAATTTGATTAGGATCTGCCTTGGAAATTCGGATGGAAATACCTGCTGCTGCCGGTGCCGCTGCCATAGCGGTCCTCATTCTCGGACAGATGATGCGCAGCGGGCACCGCTCGGGTGCGCGTGGAGCTGCTGTAGCCGCTGCTGCTTGAGTTGGGCGTGGCATAGGTGCTCCGAGTTGTGGCAGCGGTATCATCCCTCGAAGCGCGACGCGCCTCCAATCGATCCCGATAGGAGCTGCTGCCGCCCGTGGTGGCTGCCGTTGTGGAGCTGGCTGCGCTGCTGGGCGTCGATTTGGCAGCGCTACTGCTGCTTGTCGCACTCGTTTTGGGCTTGGTCTCCGGCTCCGATTCGGACTCAGACTCCGAACTGGTCTCCTCCTCGCTGCTCGACTCCGACTCGGCCTTCTTCTTCTCAGCGGCGCCATTGGCACTGCTCGGATTGCTGTGCTGCGGCAGAAAGCGGCTCACAAACGGTTTTTTCTCGGGCGTCGCCGTCGCTGCTGCTGTCGACGATTCCCTCACCGTGGAGTAACGCGTAGTGCTCGCCGCCTTTGGCTGGGCACTGCTGCTGCTGCTGGGTGCTGTTTGGGCAGCTGTCGCTGCTGCTGCGGCCGCCGAGCTGGCTGAGCTTTCTGTGGAGGCGCTGCTATCGCTGCTGCCGGAGCGCTGTGTCTTCTTCACAGCGGCCACCTGGGCGGACACTGCCGGTTTGGACTGTTGGGTAGGAGTGGGAGTTGCATCAGAGTCTGTGGCGCTGTCTGCCTGTTAGTTGTTTGTTGTTGATGTTGTTGTTGTTGTTGTTTGGGTTGCAAGCGAGCAAACGAAACGAAATGCGAATTCAAATATATCGATATGCATATGAAAGGCTAGATGAATGGCTGGATAGATAGATGGATGGATATGTGCAAGTGACCACGATGCAGGGATGCGAGTAGTTGACGCTGTGGGGGTGAGACTAGGAGACTAGGATAATGTCAAACTCAGGCACTCAAAGCACACAAACACACAAGCGGTTGCCACAGTTCACTCTTCGCGAGGTCAGCTCGAAATATTTGCGAAATATCTTTGAGCAATTTTATCGATATCAGATGAATGAAAATGCTACAAATATTTTCATTTGAAGTACATTTCGTAAATGTTTTTGCTATGTGTTTGGTCAAATTTCCCAAATGTATTGATATACCTATTTTTTTGTTCACATTCAAAAATGCCAAAAATACTTGATAACAAAGCAAGACAAATAAACAGCCAGGCCGCATATATGTCATACACACACACACACGCACACTCGCAGACAGACAGTCAGATACAGATCGAAAAATGGATGCGTTGCTACACTGACGGAAGCAGCAACGCTGACAGTCATGATTGAGATGCTCCCATTGAACTGGGCACGAACTGGGCTTTGCTTAGGGGCAACATTGTTATGTTGGATAGAAGGGAGAAAGGCACACACACACACACACATAGGAGCAATAAATACAGCAGACATCAGAAGCTTATGACAATGAAAACCAAACAAAAATGAAAATAAAAAAAATAATTGTAAGAGTTATGTCATTTGTCTGTTCGCTTTGGCACATTGAGCGAATTGGCGGGTTTTTTCAGCTGTTTATGTTGCCGGCCAAAATCGAATAGAGACATTTAGTAAGGTTTAAGCAAATTAACATCACTACCACATCGTTTGTCCACTTGCAAAACAAAAACCAAGAGGGAGAGAGAGAGAGAGAAACAGTAAGACAGACAAATAGAGAAATATAGAGAGAGAAAGAGAAAAAGTAACGCAGAATAAACGCAACAAAAATTACTCGAGTTCTTTGTATTTTTTTTTAGATTCACATAAAAACTTGTGTTTTATTTGTAACTTTTTTTGCAGTCTCTAACTAAGCATTAAACGACAAGGTAATAGATGTTAAATTACTATGACATTAATTTGTACAATTCATAATTTCTGATGTCCCCTGCTTTGGATCGAAACTTTTTTTTTATATTTTGTTTACTTTTTTTTAAGAAGTTTTATCACATTACAGTTTATTGTGTGAAAGTGTATAATTTTTTCGGCTTTGCCCAATTGCTTTTTATTGGTATTGCTTTAGCGAGCATTAGTCGATTAGGTGTTGATTGTTGAAAAGGTTGGACCCAAAACAGCATTAAAATGAAAGGCGCTCACAAGACAGAAGTGTAAAAATAAAATGAAACTTAGCTTAACACATAAAACACAAAACAATTCGTTGGGGCATTTGTTAGCGCTTTTGAAAAGGTCATAATAAAAGGGTAAATAAGTAAATGGGTAAACAGGTAACAGGTAAATAGTTAACGGTTAACAGTAAGTAATTTTTTTATTTTTTTTTTTTTGTGATTTGTTGGTTTATGTGTTCATAGAAAAAGGTAACAGACTTACAGAGCGGGGGAAAGTGTGAACACTGAACACAAATAAAGAAGACTTTTTGAACAAATAAGGAAAAACACTGGACAAAAATTACGTATACATAATATAAAACAATACTGTGCAGATCCATTTAGTTGAAATGAAAGAGTGACCAAAGTGGTAGCCAGAACGACTGAGCCGAAAAAGAGCCAAATGAAATTGAGCGATTTATGGCACAATCCTAATCTCTAAATTAAATTCCCCTTTATTCGTGACTCTGGATAAAATATTTGTCCGATATATCTTTATACCTAATAATTCACATCATTTTCAGGCATTTCATAGACCTCATCCTCATCCTCATCCTCCTCCTCGTCCACTTCATCTTCATCTTGCTGCTCTGCGTCGGCATCGCTCTCGCTTTCGTCTTCAGTTACCTCCTCCTCTTCTGAAGGCTCCTCTTCAGCTTCGATTTCATTAGCTGTTTCTTGTTCCTTATGTCTATCACCGATTATATCTGCACTGGTCTCATTCTTATGTTCATCTTCTGTAGCCTTATCTGTCAGCTCCTCGTTCTCAGGCGCCACTATGTTTATTACTGGCGCTGCGTGTGGCACACGCTCCTGCTCCACCTCCTCGCTCTCACTGGCTGTTACCTCTTCATACTCGTATTCAGAGGAGGAGTCCTCATTGTCCACTTGATCATTATTCATTGACGCTTGCAACTCCCGCTCTTCGATTTGCTTATATTCTTGTTCTGTTTCGCTCTCAGTGTCGCTGCTTCCACTGTCGTCACTTGCAACACCTACATCAGCAACTCCTGTTGCAGATGTTGCCACTTTTTCTTCTTCATTTGTCTCATTCACACTTACCTCGGCTCGTGCTGCCGCCGTCGCTGCTGTACGCACTGAAGATGTTGCTGGTGTCGCCTGATTGCTGCTGCTGCCATCGCTCTCCTCTGCACTTGCTCCTTGGCCGCCACGTTTCAGTGCCGCCACACGATCCGCTCCGAGACGCTGTTCGCTGCTCGACTCGACGCTGGGGGCTGCCGTTGAGCTTGCTGCACCAGTCTTGCGCTTCTGACGCGCCAACTCATCATCGTCGGCTGCTGCTGCCGCAGTCTGTTGGCTCTTCTGCTGTTGTCGCTGCATGGCCGCCTTTTGAGTCTGGATGGCTGCCTGGACGGCCGCCTGAGCGGCAACGGCAGCATCTGATTTCTTCTCCTTCTTCTCCTTGCCAATGTCTGCCAGACGTTGGACGACGCGCGAACAGTCGCTCAGTCGTATGATGCCACTAAGCTGTCCCCGGGAGACATCCTCGCTGTCGAGGACGCGATCCTTGCGCTTCTCAATCTCCTGCTGCCGCTGCTGCTGCTGCTGCTCACTGTCCGAGTCTTCGTTCTGATGGGAGCGGACGAATCGCGAACGGAATCGGGAGGATTTTCCAGCACGACTCGTCGGCTCGTTTTCATAGTCGTTGTCGTAGTCGTACTCGGAGCGTCCATAGCGATTGTCACCATAGCGTTCGCTGTTGGTGTTGGTGCGTTGCGGACGTTCGCCGAACTTGCGGCCACCGAGGACGGGTTCGTCGTTGTAGCCGCTGCGCTCCTCCTGCTGGCGGAATTGTGTGGCCAGGCGATGATCGCTCTTGGATCGCATCAGTCCGGGCTGCAAGGCGCTGGGTGGCGCCAGATGTGAACTGCTCACCGAACTGCCGGGCGTCGAGTGTGGGGCAATGTTTAGATCACCGAAGGTGGCCAAATTCATGACCAGCTGATTGGGATCGATGGAGACGAGGAAGCGCACACGGCGACTGTAATCATTATTCTCGTACTCAAAGTGACGCAGAAACTCGACGGTCTTCATAAAGATCTCCTTGGTGTCCATCAGCTCGCAGTCATCCCATTCGACGGTCTCGTTCATGTACTTGTCCACAATGTCGCAGTTGCTGCCGATGTTTGCTATCTCCAAGTCCAGATTTTCCTTGAGCGTTGTCAGGTTGCGCAGCTCGACGGCCAAATAGCGATCAATTTCGCCCTTCAGCCCATCCGATCTATCCTTGATGGCCTTTGTAATGCGTCGATAGATCTCATCGATCTCGTCTGTCACGCTTAGGGCGTTTGATTGCAGGCTCATCGTGTTTTTCTCGATTATGGCCAGCGAGTCCTGCAACCGATGCAAGCTGCGTCGAATCTAGAAAAGCAAATACTTTTCCTTAAACAGAAACCCTTAAATGGAATGGTCAGTGAGTGCTCTTTACCTGTGAGTTGAAACGGGTAATCTCACGCCGAAGGATGTCCATGTGGGCGCTCTTGCAGTCCTCGCAGATCTTCTTTTCGCAGTGCGCACAGTGGGACAGGTAGGCCTTCTCGGAGCAAACTCCGCACCGTTCCATGATTTGACCTGAACAGTGAATTATTGGCATGGTGAGACACACAGTTAAAGTAAGTTTTAGTGTAAAGTAAAATGTAGGTTAAAGTCTACCAGTAAATTAGTAATATGACTATAAAATCACATATATAATCATATGGACTCCTTATTAAAGAAGATGAAGGTAAAAGAAATATTGTTTCGACTCCTTCAAGTGGAGCTGTCGAAATGCAAAATATTTGCAAGTGGCTTAAAAGCTTAACATGCTGGAATAACTTATGCGTGGAATGGAGCAAAGATAGTCAAATGCCAATTCCAACACAATTACAGAGCTATATATTCAATTTCAGAGGAAGCAGCTGCCACTGTTGAACCATTGCACGTACGATCAAATCGCGTTACATTTCGACTTGTTGAGCTTTGTCAAAAAGTAGATGGCAGAGTCAGGTTAAGCATCCATTAACTGTCGCTGGTACGGTTTCAAGACTCGGCAATCAAATGTCAACCATCTGGGAAATAGGCAATAAGACAGACTGCCAATCCATTAATTTGCCCTTTTGGCAGCAACAAGGCACCTGCTTTGGTATCTTTTGGCAGCGATTGCTCTTGAAAGCGCATAACACACCAAATGCTGGAATTCATAGATGAGAGGGAGGAGGAATCCACCCGTTGGCGTTTCTGTGGGTCTCTAATGCGATTTAAAGCGAGTGTCGCGAAATGCTCGAAATCGACTGCATCTAAGCACTGTGCTTATGCGTCGTTGGCAGGCACATCCTGCACGCCATGTCTTGCCTCTGTAAAATGCAAATAACGAGCTGCCCTCTCCCTCTTCAGTCATCCCACCACTGCTCCTCCACTTGGCAAGCAGACAACAATGCAAACAATTCACAGTTTCAGTCCTAGTCACGCTCAAAGTCGCAGTTGCACAGGCGAGGAAAGTAAACTTTTCTGCATCAATTGTTGCCACACCCAAACCATGCAACCACCCCCACCCCCCCTCCCCCCTCCGCCATCCACCAACCACATCTATATCCAGTAACATTGGCATTGCCTTATGAACTCGCCTCGCCTTCCAATCCCTGACAACAACAAGCTTACCCAACACCCATTCGCATACAGAGAAGTTGGGAATCCCTAACAAAAATCACTTGCTCTGCGAAAAGTATGCTCTGTGCCAATAGTTGACTGTATTTTCTTGTGTAATCATATGGAAAAGTGAATTTGCAAATACTATATGCGATTGCGAGTGCTCGTATCATGACATGCAGTTATCGTAAACAGCGCGGCTTGAAAGGATTTGCCCAAAAATCTTTTGAAGCTCTCAGCCAGGAGTAACTTTACTCATTGAGACATCTCACCCACACACAAACACACACACACACACACACACACACACACATCCTACATTTGCATACCAATTGTGAAAAATAGTTGAAAATTGTCATAAAATACTCAAAGCATTGTCTGCTTATTAACTGTCTGATGCTGATTGCAGGCAATGTGAATAATACTCATAGCACTCAAAGTACTCATAGCATTTTCTTTCGACACTTATTTGCATTTGCTGATGAGTGTCGATGTCGTTTGTCGTTTGTCGTTTGTCGGTTGTGATTGTCGTTTGCAATTTGCTGCTACCAAGTTTCAAGTTATTTGCATAGTCATGGTTACAACCTTATACACCAATACAGTGACAAAAAAAAAAACATTTATTTGAAAAAATATACATCCGAAATACATTGAAAATCAATTTTGCCTTTCCTTTGTTTTAATTGCTAGGCAGCTGAGAGGTGTGGTAAAACACACAAAGCGACTGATTTTTAATTGGAAACCAAATATTATGGCCATGGAATTTATTTTGAATTTGATTTGAGCTTAGCTCTATTTTTAGCAGCTGCATTTTTTGTGGTATTTAAGGAATTTAATTAAAATTAGACAAAGCAACAATGTATTAATATATTTTTTCTTGTTAAAACACAAAAGTCCTTTGACATTACAGCAAATATTTGGTGCACTGTGTAATATGCAATGTGGAAAAAACAACGCAGCGTAAATAAATAAAAAAAAAGCAAAGGGAAAATTGCAAATTTTTTTGGCAATGGCCAACGCACAAAAATTTTAATTTATGATAAATGGACGGACGGACGGAAGGACGGACGGATACACTGCAGAAAGCAGTATCTAAAACCAAAATACAATTATAAAATTCCAAGTAACTGCTGTGTTTATGAATGAAATTTAATTTTGGCTTCTTGGGGCAACTTACCTGAGGTGGGATCCGGCAACTCGCCGGTGATTTCGATGTGCAGCTCCAGGAAACGCTGAAGCGTAACATTCGTGGGAAATGCCTGGACCCCATTGTAGGGTATACGATGTTCGGCACGGCACTCGGGGCATTTGACCTACAAGTGCAATCAGACGTAAGTAAATGCAATTACAAGTCTATCAAACGATGCAGTCAATTGACGCAAGCCACCCCCACCCCCGCTGCAGCCAATTTCCGATAAGTATGATATATTAATTATTGTAACACGCTTTAAAAACCTTTACAGCTTATTTAACTTTTCTGTACAGGCATCTTAAGTGAGTTTGGGCAGTTTTTCTTTGTCTCAGTGATTTGTGGCCTGGCCCAAAAGTGTGGACAAATCTCTTCGGCTTGGCCAGCATTGGACAGTTATTGGTTGATGTTTAAACTTATGCCATACGCCTATTTGGCAAAGAATGAAAAATGCTTACCATTCTGGCGCAAAGCCAAAACGAATTTATAAATACACACACACACACATAGACACATACACAGATTGCGTCTATAAGTAGCGCTGTAGACATATATTCATTGTATATACATATATATTTATATATAAGTATGTCTGCTTTATATGTAAATTTTATAATTTTTCAGCAGCACCCAACGCGAAAAAATTATAACAACAAAAATCAACGCAAATGCGCCGCAAGCAACAAGAGAAAAAATATATATAAAAAAGAAGAAAATCACGTTGATGAAAAACAAAAAGAAAACTAAACTCATTTTCACAATATTGAGTTGCCTTTGGACAAGGCAAACGCTGTTTTCATTTGCCTACATGCGATTTTTTGGGGCTTTTGTCGAGCGATTTATTAAGCAGCTTTTGGTATGTGACGTAGTTGCTGAATAAATACGCCGCATTTAACAAAATTGCTTCAGACACACGCACACGCACACACACACACACTAACAAACACGCGAACCAGTTGGCTTATGCATTTGGCTGTGATTATGATTTATGTGCTGACAAATAATCTTACCTGACGTCGCACATAGTCGACCAATCCCTCCATGCATGGCTCCATACAGAAGGAGTGCTGGCAGGGCAGCAGCTTCGGTATGCGATACCTGTCCAGGCACACGCAGCATGTCAACAACTGTTCGAATTGTTCCATGACTCACTGTAATAGATAAACAAAGGGGGGTTAGATAACGCAATCAGATATCATTAGACTTGATTTGATTAGAGGGCTGCAGGGACAAAGTCATGTCAATTTGATATTCATATCATTATAAATTCACGTATACCTCCAGCCGCTAAGCTCATCATAAGTCGCCCAAACCCAACCCCACACCACCCTCCCTTCCCACCACCATCCCAAATCGGCTTGCCACATTTCGAGTCCTCCATACATTTAAATAAGCAGCAGCATCTGACAGGCACCCCAAATTCAGGAGCACCCACGCCATCTACCGTAGGATGACCATTTCTTCTGCCATTGTCGTAAATCGCGGACTCCTTTTCCCCTCGGTAGTCGCCCTTGGCTTCATTTGGCCTTCTCAAATGTTATAAGCCACAAATCTGCTTATAGCTGGGCTTCATTAAAAGCGGTTTATTTAAAAGAACTCAATACGCCTCTCACACAATAACAGCAAAAAGAAAAAAACGAAAAATGAGCCGGCAATAGACTCAGCTGACAGATAAAATCCGTTTCAGTTCTATGCTGCAGAATAACTCAGCTTAATTATAGGCACCCTCGAATGCTGGCCGAATGAATACCCACGAGTGCTCATGAGTATACTCAAACTGCCAACTGCAGCGACCACAATTTTGTTTTCGCTGCTGTCGATATCTGGCCACAAAGTTGAAATCCAATTATCAGCTAGTGATCTATTACGAAAATTAAATTGTGTCGATATCTGACCACAAAGTTGAAATTATTATAAAAGCAAGGAATTTAAAACTTTGCATGAAATGCAAGTATCAGTTTGTGAAACACTCAAAATATTATTGAATTGTTTTATGCTAAATATAAATAGGTTTAAATGAATTGACGCTGTATGCCATTACTACAAATAAATGCAGAGCTAGTAAATCTGATACGGATATATCATATAATATATATATATATAACATTCTCAAACAAAATTATATTTTAAAATTTGTCACCAAGTGTCAAGTTGCACTTGAACTATGTAAAATAGAAAAAAATTTAAAGATTCTAAGTTTTGCTTATGTGTAAAATGTTGTAGTTTGATGCATGCCCATTCAAATTCTCATTTCTGGCCAAAAATAGGCGAAAATAAGCAGCTTTTAATAATAAAAATGACACAGATTTCCCATGAAATCCACGAAAATTTTTGCGATACTACTATATAAATAAATGCAATTTCGTGCAGCAGTCTCGTTTATTGCGTATACGCCACGTCAGTGCTAAGGCAACTGAGGCGCCACTCCCCATTGTGAGAGTGCGCATGATGGTGAGAGAAGGGGAGGGGGCAGCAGTACGAGTACTTCCTGCACCAATAAATATACATCGAGGTGCACCACAAATTGTCGTCCGCCTGTTGGCAATAATTGTGCGGAATATGTAAAGCGTTTGCCATAATGCGGCCAAAAGTTCATATTATGTACATGAAGCCCCTGCAAATACAGCGCCCCGCCCCGCCCCGCCCTGTCCCGCCTTAGCTATTGTGCGTTTTTCAGTTGCTCAAAAGCTTATGCGAGTTGAGTTCAATTAACTGGAAAATACGCTTAAAATCAAATTGTATAGAAATTTTGTCGCTCGCTTAAATTATGAGTGATATAAAAGAGGGATGGGGACGGGTGTGGACGCTGTGCGTCGTGTGTGCCGAAACTAATTTTTGCAAGTGCATCCCTGAATTGGCGCTAAAAAGGATTAAAATGAAAGGCATGCGTTGGCATAATAGGAACTGTTTCACCGTGCTTCTACCCACTGCTTGCCCTGCTCTTATCATTTGAATGGTGGTATCGAAAGCTCTGTGGTGGCTCCACTTCAATTCCCAATTTGAATGTAAGTCCTTGAGCGCAATGGTCAGTGCTTTAATTTCAGCAATTCCATAAACAAATGCGTTAAAAACATATGCGCAGAAATCGCAGCTCAACAAAAATTTAATGTTTCAAATGGAATTCAACTAAAATCGTTTAAGCCAAAAACATGTATAAAATCTTGAATGTTTCAGACCACTAGCAACATATTTCTTATTGGTATACAGATGGGAGGGATTAAGCCATTGTGATTTCGAAAGAAAAGTTAATCTGCAAACTTCATAGGTTTTTTGTCTTTTGGTATGAAATAAATTGAAAATAATAAAAATAATTCGATTTTCAGTGCCAATGACTACTCAGCTGGTTATAGATCCAACAATAATATTTATTATTTATTTTGCGAGCCTTAGCGATATTTTTCTTGTTTATCCGCATGCCAAGATTTATGGGGACAGTTGCTCAATGTTTTGTTTTCTTAGAGAACATATATACTTATACTAGATGCGGGATTTAATAGAAAAAGCAATAACCTCGATATTTAAAATTAGCCAATTATGTGACAGGCTACAATGGCAAGCGGAAACGGAAATGCGTAAATTTTGAGTTCATTACAAATGAGTTCAAAAACATGCAGCCATCTAATGACCCTGGACGAGTGCCAGATTCAGTTGTGGATACTTCAATGCATTCTCAATTTGGCAATTTTAGCAATACGTCGATTCGAAAATAGGTCAGCATTATTGGACACCTGTCAAAGTGACAAAACTCGACGGATAGTAGATAAATGTGAAGTGAAGTGAAAATAAATACATATACAATTAGGAAACTGAATCTAAAATGCAACAACAAATTTGGGTCAAAAATTTGGCAGAGCCAGCGAAATTCAAAACAGCAGACCCAAAAACCAAAAGGCGAAACAAAAGAGAAAAACTCACCAATAGATTACGGAAAATGTTTCACGTAGTTGCTGCTGATTTTGTTGTTGTTGTTGCCGCTGTTGCTGCTGTGTCAAAGCGGCACTCAGTGGCAATCATAAAATGCAATTTGTTTGAACTCGACTCGTCGGAATTGTTAATGCTTTATGCACGTTCGTTAAGTTAATTCAATTTTGCGCGTTGCGTAAAATTTTTTCAAGATATTCAAGAGTATCTTGAAGATACTTTGTTAAACACACTTAATTACTGATTTTTCTTTTGTTGATTATATGCACATGTAGTAGGTACTATTTTTAATATTTGATCGAATTTTTGGTATTACAATAATTTTTGAATTTATATTTAAATTAAAGCGCTGTAAGATTTTTGCAACGCGCCTCGTAGAATTCGATTGAAAATGTAGAAACCGACTAAAGGCAAGTGAAAATTGCCAAGCACATGAAGCAACGGCATAAAAGCGAAAAGTGAAAAAAAACAAGAGCACTGTATAATATTTTATATATATACAAATCAACACAGTGTATCTGTATGTGTGTGTATCTATATATATATATATATATATATATACAGAGAGAGATACAAACAAACAAGCGCGCGATCGAAATACGAACGCAAAAAGATATTCTTGGCATCAACTGATGTATGCATGTTGGTGTGCGAGTGTGTGTGAATTAGTTTTGTATCTATGCATTGTATCTATAGCAGTGCACAGCGACTCATTAATGAGTTACATTTTGTTGCACGTGTGTGAATTGAAAGAAGTTTTCACATTATTTGATATGACTTCCGACCACAAGAAAGCAATGCTAATTGCTGCTCAAATAATTTGCTTAATACACAAACACACACACTAAACAGAGAGAGAGAGGGAGAGAGAGGGAGAGAGAGAGAGAGAGGGAGAGAGAGGGAGAGAGAGGGAGAGAGAGAGAGGGAGAGAGAGGGAGAGAGAGAGACCTTCCGTTGACGTCATTAAATGACTGACTATTAATAAAGCTGCCGGCATTTTCCGCTAGCATCCAAAGTCTCCAAGTGTGTGTGCGTGTGTTTTGGGCCGCAATAAGCCTAAAAATAAACTCCATTGAAAACTGGAACGCGCATTCAGCTATTTCAATTACGGCCTAGTTGTAACAACTTCTATATACATGAAAACTTCATCTACAATTTCACTTGCAACTGCAAATCTGTTGCGTCCGAATTGACCTCGTCGATAGTTTCCCGATTGCTCGGCGCAATATGCAGTGAATCTGCGTGAAAATGATTTTATTTATTAAGCCACGCGAACAAAGGCAAATTACTAGAACGCATGGGGCCCATTAGCTGTCTGCCTGTCATGTGGCGCATTTGGACTGCTGCCGCCCGAACAAAGCCAACGAGGATAATGCCACATACGCGCTGAGTAGTCAGCATTCAGACAGCTCGGCTCAAGGTCGTATCCATCGTTTGGAACCCTTGAGACGGGCGACAGGCGCTAAAAATAATTAATGCCGTTGCCCGGAATTTAGCGAAAGAGTTCAGACTCCTAAAGATAGAAATGCAAATACGACGGCTATAAATAAGAGCCAGGCACAAGTTGCAAGACGCAACCGAAACTTCTCAGAGCGATTTTAATTTCTAGGATTGCCAAACTAAAGTGAAACCAAAAACTTTATATTCCGTTACTTGTAATGCTTCCAGCGGCCTTATAATGGTAACAAAGTTGAATTATTCCCTTGTCTTAATTTACAGAACAATCTTTTCGATGCGATTTTTTATTTTAATTTTTAAGATGAACTTGCCTGCAAATCAAGCATAAAATAAATTTCAACAACTTTTCGCTTCAATTTAAAAGTTACTTAAACTAGCAAACGAATATGTTGCTCTACTTACATCTTCTTCTTATTGTTTTTGGGGTACTTCCTGACTTCTGGTGCCTGTTACTTATCCGAGGCGCCCCTTGGGGCCCTGCTGCGTTGCCGTTAACTGCGATGGCTGCAAATGTAAAAGAGAGATAAGTATTAAATGCAATGTTGCATGCCAAATTGCATGATTAATCATTTAGATTTTTTTGGCTGCCAATCAATTAATTACGTACAGCCATGGTCTATGCCCCTCCCCTTATACCCGCCAGCCACACCAACGCAGCGCAATCTGACTTTGAATAACGACCACATCGATTAATTGCATTTAAATGTGCATTCATTCATTTGCCGAAAAGCATACAGCATGAGGCATGTGGCATATGGAGGAACAGCATGGCTTACCTGCTCATTATCATTATGTATTTCATTTCATTACAACAAAAGAACAGCAGCAGAATAGTGTTGCAGTTCTGCAACAGATTAGCGAAAGGCATATTAACAATACTTAAAACCTTTCGTGCCACATTCTGCAAACCTTCTGATAAGCAATACGCGTATTTCGACCTGATTACACATTGTCGAGCTTAATAAATGAACTGCAGCTGCAACAGCACCTGTGCAATGCATTTGCATTCACAAGCGACAGTTAAATGTTGCACGCATTGCTTTTTAATATACCCCAGCTGTCATTCAGAGAGTTAGAAAAAGGCATTCGAGTGTAAGATTTTTGTAATTATTCGAAACGACAATAATGTCGTGAGATAAATCCAAGATACGCTAACCGATTTCACAGTTCTTCATAAATCATCAAAAATTAATAATGATAGTTTATGTTAAAATTGTTTCAACTGCCAAGAATTTGTGCTTGAGTGCTAAATGCGTATGCTCAGAGTTCAAAAGTAATAGTATAGAATTTAATATTTTGTTATAATTTTGTATAAATTCAAATTTGATTAATTTTAGCAAATGGGCAAGATGAAAGGAAAAACAATTGAAGATATATGATCAAACTTCAAGAACAAATTAAATACGTTCCTATCTTCCATAGCACAACAAACTACAATATTTGCAAATTTTGGTTTGTTATTGTGTGTTTGTTGTTTAACAATTACGCTGGGTGTGACCGTGAACTTCAAATATAATGCGCATATAATGCCATGTGGCGCACATGCACAGAATGTGTCGAAGCTGTTGCATACTTTTGGGCGGCCGCCTAACGAACCAAAAATGAAAAAAATGTTTGCATAAATTGTGGCGCGATGCCGTCTAACAGACATTTAATGGATTGAAATAGCAAACGAAATTAAAAATAAAATCAAAAGCAAAAATAAACAATCAGGTGTATATTGAAAATAAAATATTGAAAATTCGAAAAGACAACTATATATGTACAAATAAAGAGCAAGCCAAATGTGCGAGGAGGGATACAAAAGAACTTTCGGTGCGCGAAATTGGAAACAAAAGCAAAACGCGTTAAAACTAATAAACGCGCACGAAAGCAAAACAAGCGAAAGGCAAACATTAAACAGAATTATAAAAAAAAGCTTAGAAAAGGCAAAGTGAAAATGAAAACGAAAAGAAAAACACCGAAAATTGAGAACAAATGTCGCTGATTGAATAAAACTATAAATAAAACGCGGCAAGCTAAGCGTCTGAGCAATACACCTAACAAAAATACACACTCAAATACGAAATAAATAAAAATAAATTACTAATACAACTTATATAGATGTTTTTAGTGTGATTTGATTATTTTAAAATGCGTTAATAAAAAGCGATATACAGCAACAATGACAACGACGAAAGCGTTGAATATGAAAATTATTTTGACAGCTATTTACGATGTGGGCGACCTATGGGGCGAGTAAGGAATTGGGGGGTGGCTGCGGGTAGCTGTCAACGCCCATTCGCTGTTTACCCAGCCAGGTGACAATTTCAGCTTTTTAGCTTGTAGCAATTTTCGCAAATTTTTTTCAATATATATATTTTTTACATAATCAGCGCGCATTGCACACAGCATTATGAATTTTTTGAATTGCTCGAAAACTCTTTTGCGACACTCACTTGTGGGCCGTACTGCAATTTAATAATTTGAATTTTGATAACTTGTGCACACTTATTCGCATGCCTTTGCGGCACGTTGCGTACTCAAGTAAGTTGCAGCTGCACTGCAATTACTAACTGTCACTTTTCACACACACTTCCTGCGTCGAGTTGCACGCACTACGCACAGCGCGGTCAGGTGTTAGATCTACAGGCACCAAATATATATATATATATATACATATGTATATATATATTTATATATACTATATATATAGCTATATTGTATGTGTATATATTTGTGCTATATATCGAAACTGGGTACTGCGACACGTCCACTCGCGAACATGCTATAAATGAAAATGAATTTTGCCTCGACGGCTCTCGCCAGTGGCAATATCTTTGATGATCAGCCGTTCTGAGGTGAGTTTTATAAATATAACGTGCAAAACAACAACAGTATAAATAACAACAAATTAATAGAAAAGAATTTCATTGCCTGCCCACTTTCACAGAGAGATAGAGCGAGAGAAAGAGAGAAAGCAGGATTTGTACGCTCAATGAACCTGAGTATGCAAATCACTTTAGTCTTCAGCTATATTATATATATATATATATTTCATCGATTTACAACGGACATTTTTCATCGTCGCTGTTGCAGGAAAGGCTGCAAGTATATTTTCTTCTTAATTGTTATTAAGTACATTGAGCAATGATTATTTTATCTCTGATTTTACCTTTACTTATTTCGCAGTTGCTTTTGCCAGCCCACATTTATTCGATGAGTCCAGCAACCCACGCATTTAACAAAAAAATGAATGAATCATTTTTTGTTCAATGTATATTTATAAAAGAGTATATTTTGGATAGTCTTATAGCAACACAAATTATTTGTTTTTAACAAATTCGATTTCTATTTACAAAAATTTTTAACTTAAGAAACATTCAGCATTAAGAATGCGAATTGAGCGTAAGGTTTTCTATGAAAATGTGTATTGACAAAACAACTTGAATGATATTTACAAAAAAAGTTTATAATGTGAAATGATTGCATAATTTGAACTGTAATGTTCTTGCAATAAAATTAAGTCAATATTTCTAATAAATGAAGTGTAAATTAGAAAATAGAATATATCTAATTGCTTAATATTTAATAACCAATTTTATAAGGTAACAGAAAATGTATTAATTTTTTTTTAACAATTTCCGTTAAGTTGTAAGTCTACACACAAAGTATCATTGCAATCCTTGCACTTCAAAACGCTTTACCAAGGATAATGACAAGATGTAATTTTATTTAGGTTTTGGTGTAGTAAGTACAATTTGCTCATCTTGGGCGAAACAGCGACACATCCATAACACAACCTCAAAAACACTGTATACAGCCGTTTTGAGCAGTGGCAAAGATAATTAGCGGAATCGCTGGCTGTTGCAAGTGTAAAGCGGATCGCATACAATGCTTTGCATGCATGTGTGCATGTATATATGGCGGTGTGTGTGTTTGTGTGTGTGGTGCATGGCAATGGCCTCTGCCTGTTGTCGGACTTCATTTGCGTTGCTCTTAGACTGTTTGTCTTTTGTTAAACACTCGCGGCAACATCAAGTGCACCAACAACAATAGCGTCTGCGGCCAGGCTATTGTCAATCTGCGTTAATGAATTTATGTTGTGATTTCTGCGCTGGCGACACACACAATCACACACACACACAGGAGCCTCATGTGCTGCCTTATCGTTGTTACTGTTGTTGTTGTCGCAGCTTATGACAGGCGCGCCTATCTTTTAAGCAAGATGTCGGCGCGTCGCAAATGATTTCCGTCTTGCACCAACGCAGTCGAGTCTGACATGTTGGACAAGGTCACCTTTATACACATTCAACTCACTTCTCATTTTTTTTTCCTATTTTGTCGCAAATGGATTTTAACACATTTACATTTTAATATGCATTCAATATTACTGTAGCAGCAGCTGTTGTGTTTCATTTTGCCAAAGATAAATCTCTTACTATATATCTCCATAGTCTCTGATTCCACAAAATTCCATAGCAGGTTTTGATGTTGCATGCATCAGTAAATGCATTGACTAATTTGCCCACAATGATTATTAAAATTAAAACTTAAGCATATAAGTGGTTTAACATATGTCAGTTTCCCACATGGTTTAACTAAAATTTTATAGCCAGGCTAATTGTGGCATCTACTTTGCTGCATATTTAAAGTGGGATCCTTAGGCCGAAGCATGATTAATTACAACTGATGGACGGCCAATTGGTCGACGCGGCTTGCATAACGAGTACCACAAACAGGCATTATTAATGGATGGCTATCGACCACTCACTCACACATCCATACACATCTATATACTGATAGATAACTTGGCTAATTGCTAAAGAAGCTGCCGCTACGGGATATCCTTGTTGAAGCAATAGTTCAGCAACAGTTATGTTGGACTCGAGTGGCAATTATAATGAATTAGCAAATAATTTCAAGCATTCAACGCTTACATCAGTAATTAGCGAGAGTTGCTTAGCAACTTTTATTACTTTTATTAAAAATGATTATAATATTATATATTATATTTCCTTAGTTAGAACTTAGTTATATTCAGAATGTTTTTTTTAATATGCTTGTGTATATGTCAATTTGTCAATTTGTATATGTCAATTTGGACTGTACTTAGTCAACATTAAGGGACATCAGATTAAATTTTCGATCTGAGAAACCTACTCCTTTTAGGTATATTCTTCGAGCAACCCATTCGCTTGGCACAGGCAAAAGACCTGGCAAATACAAACTATTTTAGTCAGACAAATGGCGTTAGGCACATAATAACCAATTTCTCTAAATACGGCCATAATTATGAACGCCTAAACCTATACACATACATACAAATATGTGTGCGTGTGTGTGTGTAGTGGTGGGGGGGAGGGGGTGAGGTTGTTTTGGGAGAGTGTGTGTGTATTTGTTTGCTGCCTGCTTCATTTGAGCGCGCTTGTTCTCGCGCTAACTGCTGGTCTGGGCCTGTGTTGCTCGGAGATGTGCTTAGGTTTTCGCTTGGGAGGAGGATAGGGTGGCAAGGATTTGTCGTAATTAGGTTTGCATAAGCATATGCTGTCGTCTGCACTGAAAGTAGTCCTAAGAACCGTAGTCTGAGATGAAACCAGCGCTTGTGCTGGTCTGAACAAACACAGATACTAACAAAGTAAGGGTGCTCTGGGCACAAGTGATTGACTAAGGGATACCGTTTACCCGGCACTAAAATAATGTATTTTATTGATTATACGTTGTTATAAGCACAGGATATATTTTTAAATTATTGTATTATAATGAAACTTAAATAAAACGCACTGTTGCAATTTGCTGCAATTACACCAAGATATCAATAATAAGTAAGGATAAGTTTTGGATTATCAGACGTAAAAATCAATCATATTAAAAATATTGAACAAAATAGTGTTTAAACAGATTTACTGTGCGACAATATGAAAATAATTTTAAAAAATTGAGGGCACAATTCAACCTTATAACCCCAAAAGGTCATTTGACACGTATCCCTATTTTTGTATCTAGTTGTGTTATCCTCTAATTTAATGAAAAGATTCTTTGCTATTGGAATATTTGTACACATATATATTATATATATTCCTGTTACATATATTTGCAACAGCTTATGCTACCCTTTCAGCAGCAAACAGCTTGAAGCGCGGCTAAAAGGGACCTTCCAGTACATAATTAATTGTGCTTGTTGCTACGCCTGCTGTTTGTAGTTGTTATTGTTTTCAATAGGCACTCAAACGCTTTTTGGCAACCAAACTTGGCTCAACCCGATAGCCGTGTTGAATATTGGGGATATGGGTGTAGGTTTGGGGTTGGTAACGCCTTGCTCCTTGACAACCATTATTGATTGCTTTGCACACGTCACAAGCCACATGAGCAGGCCACTGGCGACAGCAGCAGCATGCCCAAAACTGTGGCAGAGTATGCTCATCATTTGTAAGATATTTTTAAGCGAATATTTCTTTAATTAGTTCAGGCAGCTCAAACAATTAATTGGCTTCAGGCATCAGCCGCAAAAGTAAAAGGAGGACCAGCCGCTGGCATCGTCTTTGAAGCACATTGACCGCAAATAATATTGCACAAATGTTGCCTTAGCCACAACACACACACACACACACAAAAGTAAAACATAAACATATGCATTGGCATTTGTGAAATTTATTTTCTTAAATTAACATTAGCAGCATTTGCTGGCGCCATTTGGACAAAACCCATTCGCCAGGCCACATAATGTGTCTTGACGCTGCCTTTTTGCTTAATGGCCATCAACTAGCGTAAATATATTTTCAGTTTTCTGTGTGTGCGGTTCTTTGTGGCTGTGTGGAACTTGTGTTTGCTTTTGAAGCATTTCCTTTGTGGCCGGTGCTCGGGGTAAGGAAATTTGCGGTTGGCCAACGTGTGTCAACAGTGGATGCAACATTTTCTGTTGCTTCTTTAAATTATGTAGCAACTTTTGTGGTGTTTGCCCAGGCGAACTACAAAATATATTGCGGCCACGCTTTTGGGTGCCAGCAAATTAGAAAACTCCCAAAAATACGCACCATTTGGCGGCTGTCCTTGCACCTGCTTATAACCCATTCTGAGACCTGGTTGTAAAACAAATGCTGTAATGGGTGGACATTAACATTTAACCTTTAGGAACAAATTACAAAATTTTTTTGTTACCAAATGACACTCACGACCCGAAAAACACATACACACACGCACCGTATATGTTGCCAAAAAGTTCAGGCCGGAAGAAGCAGGCAACACATCAAACCTATTAAATGTCAGCCAGGTGCGTAATATATATACGAGTATGCGGCAGGACATCGATGAGGCAACAGATACTCCAACCCAACCACTGCTGCCTATCAACCAGATTATGATGGTGATGATGATGATGATGCCGCTGCCGATAAGAGGCCGATGGCAATGCGTTGCTGGCGTCTAAATCCGCTGTCTGCTTATAAATATAAAGCACAATTTTTAATATCAATAGCAAATATATATTGATATATATATATACATGTGTGAGTATTGCATATGTAGATTTATGACACACACACAGCGAAAAGTTGCTGCTGCCGGCAGCTGAAAGCTAAAATCAGTCTCCTGTGAAAAGAAAGCGAGCGGCTCTGTCAAATGGAAATTGATTTTCAATATAAATGGTTTACAAAGTGTATGATTGAATCCTAAATTTTAATGACAGTTCAATATAATGAATACGATTTCAATTTCGTTCTTAAATCTACTTTGTGCAATTATACGTATTTCAATTTTTAGAAATATTCAATACGCTTCTGATATACTGATACTCTGATATAATTGAAATTTGGCCTGATTGACATACTTAAATTTAATATCTATTTTAGCACTTCTATTAAAATGAGCAATAAAAATTTTAAATTGCAAACTTTTTTTTATATAGTGCATGTGATTCGGTGCACTATAAATTTTCGCTGCTTAGAGCTTATAATTTTCCTACTTATCAAATTAAATATGCGACAATATTGAATAAGAAGGATTGACCAGGTTACATCCTGCCACCACGCCGCTGCCTGGTGGACTATTGCCAGCGGCACTTGCAAGTGCAATTTTTAAGTGCCTCACCGCTGCTGCTACTGCGTGCAACTTGTCCAATGTCCGTGTTGCTTCAGCTGCAACGCCTGTACGCATTTTATGACTATAGTGGAAATACTTTGGCGAATTCAGAAAGCTTGCCAAACCAATGTGCAGCTGATCTATTTGTTTTCGTATAGCATTTGGCATTTGTGGATGGAAAAATGGGTTTATTAAGTTATATTTGGTTGCCGTTGTGCAGTGCATAAATTGAGTCTATGGTGCCTTTCTGTTAAGTTTTGATTGAGCATTTAAAGGATGCCCCGATTGGGTTTCGCACGCTGCGCGAATATATCCATGGCAATTTCCTCAATGTTGGTTGGCGTTGGTTGTCCGTTTCTGCTTGTAAGCAGCTTATTTTAGAGTAGAGAGGGTGGGGGATGTGAGAGAACCTCAACAATTTCAACATCCGGCTTCCGTTGCAATGTAATGGAAACCAAAGCTGAGAACGTGCCACGCTGTGAGGCAATGACACAGTTGGCAAATGGCAACAAGACTCAAACCCAACAGCAAAAGTGTCGCAACCGGAAATCTCAACAGAAATGAAAGTGACACACGGCCAACAGGGGAGTGCGGGGGAAACACAGCAGGATATCGAATGCTGTTACTCGAGCTGCTGCTGATGCGGCTGCCGCGAAAAAAATCGCGCTTACAATTCAGGTGGAAAAATGTCAGGACATAAATTAAATGAGGTAAACGAAAACGTTGCCATAGGCATCACATCAGCCATCATTAGTGTTAAACGACTACCCGAATGTGGTTACACAGCACCACCATCCCCCAATCACGGACTCAACACACACACATACATGCTACATAATTGAAGAACCACCTTTCCGCATATCATTGTGGCTTTTGATTAATTGCCCGCTGCGGCAAATGTGGCAATTATTTTAATTTGGTTTTTTTCTTTCTTTTTTTCCACCGTTTGCGCACAGTTTAAGATAAGCCCCGAAATGCTGCCGCATAAAACATGTATGCGCCATAATTCTGACACTGCCCCAGCCCAAGCCTCGTGAATATCACGCATACAATTCTATGCCACTTAGTTATTGGTGCTCGTAGTTCGCACAATATATATACAATATCCAGCCTAGAACTATATATCACTGTGTTGACAGCTTCATTTTCATAATGTTACCATAAAGGAGATGATTATTGCATCTGTTGGCACCAATGTGCTTCCAGCAGATTTATGCAGGCGCACTAAAGGCCATCAAGTGAAACGGTGCTTAATATCTGGCTTGTTTAATTCTGTCGCTGTGATTTGCAACTCAAACTTAAATCTCGCCAACTTTTCTTGGCTTCGCAATCAAATTGGCAAACCGACAACCACTGACAGCATATGGAATGGCACCTCAGTCCTCCTAATCCTGCACTTGACCATCCTTCGCTCGCCTGCAATTGCAAAATGCACCGAAAACTTCTTCAGGAGCAAAATAAAATCAAAGAAAATTGAAGAAAGTAAACTATTTTCTAGTGGTGCAAGTCTAAGATACCCTTTTTCTCATTTTCAATAAATTCTTTGCATCCATCAACTAACTCCACCATGAATCCAAACTACCAGGCTTTTCTTGCTGGTGTTTTGCAGGGTATTAAAAAAAAATTAAAGTTTAAAGCGTTTCGCTTTTATTTCGCAGGCTACAAAAACTTGGAGCTTGGCGTGTCTGTCAATTGGATGACTGGTTGAGTCAGCAAGTTAAATAGAAAGTTTTTCGTCAACATTACGCAAATTAGTTCGCCAGCCGAGCAGCAAACGCATTCGTGGCCCTAATGACATTTACCCACGGCTAAGTTTCAGAGCCGACTCCGGATTTGTATAAGTTGCATGCATTGGGTATCGAATGACTTTGATTTCGTGATAGCTGGGAAAAGAGAAAAATAGTATGAAATGGTTAGTTAGGTTTTTGCGTACACTAATGGACATGCCATCAGAATGAGTTGATTGCAGATGCTTTGCAGGTTTGTTCTTTGATATGCATTATACCTGAATAATCATAAAATCAAATATGCATTGAATTACAGTGTGTATCCAGGGACAATTATATTATCCCCTTTTTGTGTTTTTTCTTTTTTTCTTTTTTTGTCTCTGCACAGAAACTTAACTCAATTTGCTGCCCATAAATTTGCTACCACAAGCGACCTTTCTTTCATTCACTTTCCCCAACCACCGCACCGCACCGCACCGCACCGCACCGCACCGCATCGCATACACTCTAATACCAATGCGGCCGCGTTTTTAACTCGACATTTTGTTGCCGTTGCTGCTGTTGTTGTTGTTGTTCTTTCAATTTCACATGGGCTCCTGCTTATGCGCAAAAGTGCGTGTAATTCAATTTTTCATGCGCAGCCAGGCGAGGGACTTCGCGAGGGGTCGGCAGAGGGCAGGGAAGCGTGAAGGCACTGCGCTTGGCTACCTCTGTAGCGTTTGCTGGGAATTGAGTGGGGTGATTGGGATTGAGACAAAGGACTGAAGAAAATATGCGTCAAAGGCATATTTGGCACGCAGTTTCGATGGCATGTCCTTATTGATGAGCGATTCCTTTTTCGGATATCCGTTAACTGTTCACAGCCATCAATATTTGATGGCGGCCAAACCTTTTAAAACCAAAGTAAGACTTGGCCCCTCTTTTTTTTTTGTTATTCGACTTGAAATTTGTAAAGCTCCTTTTTTTGTTATTTATTATAGATGTTCATAATCATAATACACAAGAGGCAGACAAAAGTAACGCGGCACGTATCCAAATTGCAAGTGTAACAGTGTGTGTGAGTGAGTGTATGTGAGTGTGTCTATGGCTTAGTGTGCCTCTTATGCTTGCTCTTTCAAGTTCTAACGTTTCCGACAAAATCGACCAATCGACCTGCCGGTATACCGGTATGCCGATCGCATCATGACTCCCGCACGCCTTGGACCGCCAGCAGAAGGTTGAAGTGGTGCTCCTTGCGACATGTTAGTTGGCTCATTTTGAGCCGTTTGCGATTTGAGCATATTGCGAGATTCAATCGATTGGGCCAACTCGAGCAGATCCGCATCCACTTCGTTATTCAGAACGGTCAGTTCTATGGGCTTAACGTAGAGTGGTTCACTCAAATACTCATCCGCATCCACACGCTTCGAAAACTCCATAAAGTTGTGGAGCACAGCGCCATCGACAGGCAACTCGCTGCGATACTTCACGTTGAGATCATAAGTGGTTGGATCATCATAGGGCGAGCGTGCATAGTTAATGAGCTCCTGCACAAAGTGATTGGTCCTCGATCCCAGATACGGCGACAATGCGGTACGAAACTCGAAGCTCTTCATTTTTGTCCCGGCCAGCAAATTGGGCATGATTGTATCACGGACCTTCGCCAAATCCGTTTGCTTGTGAAAAAGCAGCACGGACAGATCTCGGTTTGCGAATTCCTGCACACGTAGCATTTCATTCCAATCACGGCTATTGAATGCGTTTAATAAATATATCTGCAGATTTATCAATCAGTTACACGGATCTTACCTGAAATTCAACGTTTTCAAATTACGAAAACCACGCACCTCGCCTTTTGGCAGCGAGAACAACTTGTTGACATAAACATAAGTACGCCAATGGATCAAATAACGTGATTGAGGGTTTAGATTAACGCAGTTCATATTTCCACTTCGTTAACTTCCAATCTATAAATGCAAATATGGCAATTTTCCCTTTTTCTAAAAGTCCTCGTGATTCAAACATAAACATTCGCAAATGAATGTAGTCCGTGTGTGTATATGCGTCTATATATATATATATATATATATGGATGCATATTTATACACATTTTGCAAGCTGAACTGATAGCTTCCAAAATGTTCACATTTCAACTTACTGCGAATAAAGTTCGTCTGCTTAGTTACTGGCTTATAGCTTCTACGACTCTCAGGTTGATCTCAAAATGTCCTCGACGAATAACTTGAATGACTTGATAATTGAAACTTGATAATTGAAACTTGATAAAAGAAAGAATGACAGTTCGAAAGCCTTGCCACATCGGTTACTTTACAACTAGGAAATGGCTGCTAACACAATGACATATCGATAACGATTGCATAATTACAAAACATAAAACGAAGTTTTTGAACCGAAAATAGTTTTCTTGTGCTGGATTAGAACAGTAAACAGTAGAAAACCCTACAAAGATTACACTGCTCATACTGTTGAAACCACAAGTGTAATTATATAGTGCATACATAGCAATAAGGCAAATAAAACAAGCTAGGAGATACCCTGTTAAAATTCCTGAGACCTGTTAGCTATTTTGATACTTTCCGATAACCGATTTCCATCTATATTTTTTATCGATTACAATTGATATATTAGAACTTATATTCTAAATTTAAGGTTACTAGCTCTTTTAGAAGATTTGAGATTCGTCATCTAAGCACAAATATATTTTTTTAGATTGCTCATTTTTCCTATCGCATTTGTAATTGGTTTAAAATGTAATAAAAATAGAAATAACGCAAAAAATTACTAATAACACAGTTCACAAAACTGGTTTAAATAAAAGTTAAATGCATACAAACGTTTTTATTGACTACATGCATATAAATTAACTTCTTATTTAGCGATTTCTATCTACTGATCTAACTCGACCAATAATCGTATTTTAGAATGAAAAGTGCGATGAATTTGCTTAAATTGCTACATTTATTGCATTCTTGAAGTACTGTTCAATAACCGACCAACGCGACCTTTGGATATGCTCATCAATTAGCATTCGGATGTGAGCTTTGCTGAAGCAGTGTCATATGCATTTTTAGTTTATAAACTAGCCTTATATCGACTACGGTATACATTTATATATTTGTGTATGTAGTGTATATGAATACGATTAATATATCTATAAATATATATATGCATATACAAATATACATATACATATATATATATTAGATTTGTATTATATGATAACTTAAACAATTACAAACATTTACAATTCAACTTATACTTGAAGGAATAGCGCGCATGCGTGCTTATTACTTGGTGTTTCTCTATGGGTATGAGTGTGACTTTTGGGTGGGAAATAATGCAAATTTTGGGATGAGTTTTTGGGGGATTCGTCTTAAACAATTAGATATATGTTATATAGGGTTATGTGTAAATATGTACAACTTAAAAGCTGCAGCGTAACCTCAGTCCTGCAATACAATCGAGTTTTGGATCTGCGATAAGTGATTTAAATGGATAATATTCAAAGCTACATTTAAATGAACTTCTATTAATATCGTCAACAAGATATGTTCACTCTATATTGAAGATCAAACTATGTTGTTCAATTAGTAAAAAACAGCTAATAAAAAAAAAATTAAAATTGAAGCGGCTAGGCGTCTTAATAGGCATCCGTTGCATCCTGTTCCGAGTCACTGTTTTCGGTTTCAGGAGGCACCGAATCTTCAGCATCGTCGGTAGCGTTATTGTGCTCCTCTTCTTCCTCTGCCACTGCCTCATCCTTGTCCCCGTCGTCGTCGTCATCATCGTCGATGTCAACCTCGACGTTTTCACTTTGGTGCTCAACGGTTTCATCCTGTTCCACATCCAGATCCGTCGGTTGAGTATCTTCATTGACGTCAACAGATTCTCCTCCTTGGGCGTCACTTACTGCATCCGTGACAACATCAAAAATGTTATTAGCATTATCCGATTCATCCAAATAAATGCCTAGCTGCGCATCCCCATCCTGGGCATGCTGCGTGCTGCCGCTGGCGCTGGGCAACGCATTACGCAAGTAGCTCAGCATATCTCCAACGCCATAATTGAATAACTGATCGCTGGGCGCACCAGCCACACTGACCGTGGACAGTTCGATCAGCGAGTTGGCTATTTCATGTGCCATGGACGACGGAGGCACATTGGCATCAGCATTCGTCAATGCTTCGCTCAGTGGCGAACAACTGGACATGGAGGTGCAGTTGCTGGCCAGGGTACTGAATCCACTACTGCTCTGGCTGGACAGATTGCTGTTGCTGTTGTTGCTGCTGCAACTGGGCCGCCGCTTAGCAGCGCTGCTTTCGCAATGCTCCTCCTCGTCAGCCACCTCTCCTGTTAACGGCTCCTCCGTTGGCAATTCACGCTTGAGCGGCTTCCTATCCTCGATGCTGCTGGGCTCCGCCTTGAGCTTGGCACGCAATTTGCTCAGCATTACATTTTCATTGCTGTCATTATCGCTGCTGCTGCTGTTATTGCTGCTTTGCTCAATCTTGTTGTTGTTGTTGCTGCTCTTGTTACTGTTAGTGTTGCGGCCTGGTAAACATATAATATTGATTTTAATTGAATTTAATTAAATTTGCATTCACACAAACCTATTGCCTGCTTAGCATCGCTGCTGTCGCCCCCGCTGCTCTCGTCAGCGCTGCTGCTGCTCTTACAGCCGTTGCTGTCACTACTGCTCTCCATGCGCAAGTCCTCCGCCACAACCTCCGGCTCGGGTGTCTGCTTTTTTCGCCGCTTGCTCTTCAGCTGCACGGCCGCCTTGATGGTGGAGGTTCGCTTACGCGTCTTGGGTTTGCGTGCCGCACGTCGCTTTCGGCGCATGGTCGTCCCGTTGGAGTCGTCGCTGCTGCTGCTGTCGTTGCTGCTGGTTGTCCAGTTGGTGGCGCTGCTGCTGCTACTGCTGCTCGTCTCCGCTGGCAGGCTGCTATGTTGGATGCGTGTCACATTGCGTTTGGGATGACGGGTCCGCAGCCGTATTGCGTCCTGGCGACGCGCCTCCTCAAGCACCGTCTTCCAGTGCTTGCCCGAGGAGGAGCAGACGCCGGTGCTGGTACTGGGACCCATAAACATATCACTTGCCAGCAAACCGACTGAGGCTGCATCCTCAGTTGCCGCCAGCTCCATATTGGTCGCATCACTGACAGCCGCTTTCGGCGGAATGCTGCTTGGCTTCTGCTCATCCACAAACACGACATCCGAGTCACTATTGGAACCCAGACTGACCAATTCGGGTGTGCGCAAATGCGGCGGCTTACGCTCCAGCACAAAGACGCACTCGTCCTCGCTGCAATCGCTGCTCTGAAGCTCAATGACTTCGCTAATCGGCGGACTGGCGCCAACCTGGCGGCGTCCCGTCTGATTGCTGCCATCATTGATGGCGGCCACTTCGGCATTAGCCGCAGCATCGCCATCATCAATCTCGATCACCTCGTTGGCGGAGCGGCGCATGCTCAGATTGATGGCCACCGTTTGCGAACCCACATTCGAAGTGGTCGTGCGGCGTATGGAAATACCCGGCAGCTCGCTGCCATCGGTGGCCATGGTGACGCTGAAGGAATGTGTTGAGCTCGGATTGGTCACAATCACGCTCGTCGATGGGCGTGGCAAGCGACCCCAATCGCTCGATGATTCGCCGCTCCCAGTCAAATCTGCAACATTGCCACTGTTGCCACCGCTGCTGCTACTGCTGCCGTTGCCACTACTATTGGCATTGGCGTTGCCATTGCCATTTGCTGAAGCATCCGTTGGCTGTGGTGCATTGTTATCATTATTGGACACCAGATCGAGTAGATCCACTTCCACCTCCTCGGCAAGGCGGGCCGAGTACTGCACGACACGATCGTAGCCAATCATATCGTAGGGCGAACGGGCAAAGT
Source organism: Drosophila fungiperda (assembly GCA_035042345.1). Classification (NCBI taxonomy): domain Eukaryota; kingdom Metazoa; phylum Arthropoda; class Insecta; order Diptera; family Drosophilidae; genus Drosophila; species Drosophila fungiperda. The sequence goes on from JAWNLM010000177.1 coordinate 629,029, forward strand.
TAAACAGCTCGTGGATGAAGTGATTGGTGCGCTCGCCCAGAAACGGTGATAGTCGCCGCCGGAATGTCCGCGTCGGTATATTGATCATCGGCAGAATGTCGTGCATCAACTGCATTACCTCGCTTACATTTTGCGTCGAGTTGCGCAACAGACACACAATATCCCGATTTATCCACGGTATCAGACGATGCATCTGGGCTGGATTATCTCTGCAACGGAATTCAAATCAATTCAGTTACTACGATCCGATTTGCATTATGCTGGGAAACTAGTCATATACTGAACTTAAGTTTGATATTAATTTTTTTCTGTAGAAACAATAGGCATTAAAACACCTCAAATTCTAAATGTTGTGAATATTAAATCGTATGCAAACTTAAACCACATTTTTAAAGCTATATGATGAAACTTGGTAAATATTCTGCTTTAAGTCTAACTCAATAAAATTTAATCAAAATCCATATAATGCCAATAAAACGCATGCAAATTCTTAAGTTTCTCATATCGGACAAAATTATAATCATCGGAAAAGTTAAATTTCCTTTAATTCGAACTCCGCTTCTAGATGAGAATGTAATCTTCGTTATAACTCAAAAAAGTATTATAGAAATTACCGCAATGATTGTGATATAAGTATATATATATATATATCTTGTAAATGGGAACTGCTCCCACTCACCTATAGAAGCGGGCGCTCCACTCGCGATAGTGTCCGGTGAGGCTGTCGCTGACGGGCAGTGCATACAGCTTGCGATCGTACACGTAGCGACGCCAGAGCTGACTGAGCGAACCGATGCCTGTGCCGGCGCGACCGCTGTCCTGGTCGTGGTGATATAGGTTAAGGAGCTCCGTGCGATACGGCTCAAAGCGATTGAACGGGCCGTGCATGCGATTCGGCCATGTATTGAGATTGACGCCATCCTGCGACTCATCAGTGGCAGCGGCAACTAAGTCATTGGTCAGAATCGCCTGGTTCTGCAGCATAAAGCGCTGGCGGCGAATGTTTACAATGTGAAAACTAAGTGCCGAGTGCTCCGGTGTGCTACTCGGTACCGGATACCGATCATAATCTTGCAGGGTGCGCACATTGTGGATGATCGTCCTGAACGGCTGCTTGCACAGGGGGCATTCGGGTTTGATCTGTTCAACGGAATCAGAGATTAGCAGGCGTTACTTCAACTTGATATTTGTTTTTTACTCACCTTGCTCCATGCGCAGAGGCACTTGAAACAGAACTGATGCATGCATGAATCCGTGAAGCATTTGCGCCTGCAGCGCGACAAGCAAATGGCACAGTTCGGCGGCGGCGAGGAGCGTGCAGCAGGCGTTGTGCTTTGTCCAGAACCTGCGCCACCGCCACCGGCAGAGGAGGAATCATTCTCCTGTGACTGCTGCTCGTGCTGTTGTTGCTGATCCAGCTGTGCCTGTTGCGGTATTGTACTGACCTCGTCGCTTTCGCTGCCGCTCTCTGTAAGATCGGCAAACTGTATGGCAGCTGGTGGCAAAGGGCCACCTCCACCCCCTCCAACACCTCCGGCCACTGCTGTCGGCTCAACAATAACAGAGGCTGCCACATCCTCTAGAAAGGAAGGCACCTCTCCATACAATAGCGAATCGGCCATATTTATGTGAAGTCAGTAGTTCTCGAAGTTGAACTAACTCGGATTCGGAATCGGACTCGGAATAGGAATTGGACACTCGGAAGGAAGTTTGGGTTTCGGTTCGCTCTCGCTCTCGCTCGCACTCTCTGTCCCACTCTTGCTCTCTCTCAGTTATCATCTGGTTTTGTTCGCAGCAATATTAGCAAGAATTGGACATGCGTCTTTTTTCCATGACATTTAATATGTCAATGTGCACATTTTTCGCTTGCAGCTGTAGTGCATTCGCTGGCCACTTCTATGCCCAGCGGTTTGTCACTTGTCGTATGCTTCTATTTCACGACAATGTATTTAATTTTACGCCCGAAGTTGACGAAAAATAAATTTCGCTGTATTCGCTTTATAATGGTTTAGTCTGTTTATGGGTAGCACTGGCGTGATGTAGATTGGCTGCACTCTCAACTATCGAACACGCCGCACAAAACTATAATTGCTTGCTGCGATGGCCGGCATCTAAAACTTATAATTTTTAAAATACACATGTTCAAGTTAAGCAATATTTTCTACTTTAACAAAAGTTACTACTAATAAAGACCAAGCCACAAGCATAACATCATTTTTGTTTGCTTTACAATGAGAACAGCATACTGGTCATGACGTAAACGCATGCTGACCCACGTAACGCAAAATTGAGCCAAATTATCGATAGGTTACGACGAGCAGCCATGTCCACTGCTTAAGAAAAATGCACTAAAAAATGCGAAGCGCGTAAAAATTGTTTGCATTTTTGTGGCGTCGATTTTAATTTTACATATTTTGAGTGTAATTTTGCGTACAAAAACCAAATTTTGGTCAACAGCTTGTGCAATTGGAAGCCAACGAGAGATGGACCGACGCAAGAAGCGCACCTCCTCCGAGCAGTACCAAATGTACATTGAGTTAATGGAGAGCGACCCAATTTTTGCCAGTGGACGCGTGCCGCGCGATTACGATCTAAATTATTTGACTCGCAAGTGGAAGGAGCTCTCCGACAGGCTCAACAAATGCGGTTCGGGCCCCACACTTACCGCTGAGGAGTGGCGCAAGGTGAGTTTTCTGAAAGTCTCAACTTTATATCTTGTGCTTTAAGGGGAAGTGGCGGGAGAAGGCCTTCAATTATTGGCGGCAAATGACACACAGAATAAATATTATTGTTGTTGTTGTTGAAGCGATTAAACGATTGGAAGAACACGACACGTTGCAAGTACAGACGCAGCCTGACGCACAACGAGAAGGACATTTCGATGTCGTCGCTGGAGACGCGCGCCCTCAATTTGTTTGGCAAAGTGCCGCTGACCGGGGAGCCACTGATGAACCTAAAATCGGAGAAAGACGATCAGGAGGATGAAATGGAGGATTTGGGTCAGCGTACATCGGCATCGTTCCAAAAGGAACTACAAGCGGCCGTCGATGAGGCCATCAACGATGAGGTCGATGACGATGAGATGGTCGAGGAGCATGTCGATCAGGAGGATCTTACCGATGAGAACATGCATGAACCCGTTGGCGGCATCGATGGGCCCAGTGTGGGCGCCACAACGGCAGTGAATACTGGTGGCGGGGGTTATCGCACCATTGTTGTTGACAATTCCACGTATGTGGAGGACGAACAGGATCCCCCAGAGCAACCAGTGGAGCCGGTGAAATTTGTCTGCACGCAGAGCGGCTCCAGCGGCACCAAGCTTATCAACGGCGATCTACCCGTCAAGCGATTACGTCGAGATCAAGTGATCTATGAGGGTGAGTTTTCAGCTTTCCACATTGTTTTGCTCATCTTTGTCCCTTACCAATTTGCAGTTAAAAATGCGCCGCGCTCTTACACGACCATCCAGGCGAGCGGATCGCTGCCGACGCTGCACAACACAAAGATGCACCATGAGACGCAGGGCACGTCGCTAAGTGCCGCATTGAGTGGCCTGGATGCACAGGAGATAGCGCATCAGCTGAAGCGTCTGGCGGACATCAACTACGAGTCGTTGCAATTTGAGATCGCGCGCTTCAAATTCAATAATCCGGGCTTTCATTACGAAGCGCCGCCCTTATAGTCAGCGCCCCCGAGCAGCAGCCGCACACAACAAGAGCAACAGCAGCTACCACTGCAGCAACAACAGCAACAGACGAGACAGCTGCAACGGGAGACGAAGGAGCAGGAGCAGGACAAGGAAAAGGAGCGGACATTTGAGTCGAAGAAGAAGTAATAGTTTTAGATTTTATTGACAAACAACACACAAACAAAGCAAACAGTTTGAATTGTACATTTCGAGTACTGCAGTTAATCAATCGATGACCAGCCGCCATTCTGCATGTTAAAAAAAACAACAAAAAAATCGATCGCAAAGTTTTACATATACTAAAAAGTAGCCAGTTTAGTTTAAAATGTACGTAGGTCTTATTAATGGAAATCATTTCTTTATAAACAGTTTCAATTACGAGTACCGTAAACAAAACACATACCGCAGACATATATATGTATGTATCTATCTATATATATATATATATTTGTATTGTAATGCTTAAAGGTATTTTGTCGACTCTTCGAATCCTCGATGATGGATGATGTTAATGATATTCGGATCGATCTCTCAAATCAGCATCTTCATTATTATCATCATCTTGCGAGCCATTTCGATTTATCGCATTGCTACCTTTAATCCATGTCGCATCGGACACATAATTTTAAACAAACTATATGTAAAATGTAAAGAATAAAGTTTACCAATGATAAATACGCAACAGTCTCCTCCAATTCTTATTTATGGCTTTTTCTGACCATGCCTCAAACACGAAATAAAAATCCATTAATCATCGATAGAGACAGCGTTGACGTTGTAAAACAAAAATATAAATTTTTTGGCTGACCGCGAACTAGACACCCTGCAAGGGAGGGGGCATTGGTGGAGATGTGTTTGCCTTCTGGCATCCTTGGCTACGTCTGCCGCATGCTATGCGAAAATTAGTTTATGCGATGTGATGCAACAAGTGCTGTTGACGCAGCCGATAGTTGGGATAGATGTTGCTGCAAAACAATAACGCAAACGAGACAATAACGAAAATGAGCCAGGCACGCCGCCACTCAAGAAAATGAGTTTGCCTTGGCTCGGCGACTGCGCCAATAGATCATTTGGACGCCGTGCGCTGCGAATCATAAATTACAATTGCCGCCAGGGGAAGTGCCAGTGCCACAGACTGGAGAGGTCTCGACAGTCTCGTCGTCAACGCATCGGTTGCCGATCCGTTAGTTGACCATTATTATGTATGGCTGCCATTTTTTGGGTTCGACTCCAACGGTTACAGCGCAACACGTCGTATGCTTAATCTTTGTTCGGTTCGGCTTGGTTCTGTTCTGAATCAGTTTTGGTTTCTTTTTGTGGCCCACTGCGCGCATTTTGGATGCCGCCTGCGCTTTTGATGAAAGGCCTGCAAGCCATAGCTGATTAACGGGCACACACACACATACACAAACCACGATAGATGATTGTGGATGGCATACTATACTAGTCCGGGACCAAGCCAGATGTCTTCTTCTCACATGGCTACCAGTCTGAGCATGCCAAGTCTATTATATAGTTCGTGTTGCACTCGTTCTGCCATTGACTGAGGCGGAGATTGGAGTTGGGACTGGCACTTGGACTGGGTCTGCGACTGGGAGTGGGACTGGTCTGTTGCATGGATCAGGGCACACACATGACAGCGTGTAAAATTTGACCCTTAGGCGGGCGTTTTAAAAGCTGAAAAAAGAACACTAAAAAATCTTTGCTGACTACAAAATATATTCTACAATATGTGAAATTAGCAATCGTTGCGCTACTTACAGTTGGCTGGGGCATATAGGTGCCAGCATTTATATATTTTACTTAATTATGTTTTTTCCAACTCTGAATTAGCTTGCTACTTATTAGTGTACCATTATTTTTATGTAAATAGCTTTAACTGAAGATTAAGTATCTAGTGGTAATTAAGTGGTAATTATTAATATATATTAATTAGTTACAAAAATCGGGGGCATGTTTCCATTAGTTCATTACAAAATATAGAAAGCAGATCTAACTACCATAACTTTGTATATATATATGGATTTATTCGTCTGATATTCTTATCGCTTTTGATCGTAAACTGTTTGTAGTGTTTTTATTGTCTTTGAGTCTGTTTGCAATTGGTAGAGGAATGGCATTATATATTATATTTGTTAGCAGGAAGCATTGCTGGCGGCCCAATTGAAATCTCCATATGCATTTGTATGTAGGTGTATGTGTAAAAGATATATGCTTAAATTAATGTTTTATTAAACGCGCTGAGACTCTGGCGATTCATCTTCATTCCTTGCCATTGCCATTGGCTATTGGCTGTTCAGACCAACATAGACAGAGACAGAGGCAGAGAGATATAGACACATGTGCTGGGAATAGGCTGGATGGAATCTCAGTTTTAGCCACTCTCAGTTACAGGCCAAGTTAAGCATGTTAAGGTCCCTTGCCTGGGCGAGCAACGTTCTCTTATTATTGTTGTTGTTGTTCTTGTTGCTGCTGATGTTGTTGTCGCTGTTGTTGCGGTGCTGTTCCGTTCCGTTCTGGGCGCAAGAGTGCAAAGCGTTTTTATGCTAGCGATTATTACGCTTGATCCTAAAGCACCAAAGGGTCAATTGATGTTTGTGATGTTGCTGAATGTGGCTGTTTGCCGACAACAATAACAACAACAACAAAAGCAGCAACCACCACAAATAGCCAACAATATTTGCTGGTGTTGTTGCCCGCAATTTGCTTTGGAATTTTAAGCAGCGCGACGGTCGCATCGCCATTACCATTTTACATTTTTACAATTTTACCAGAGTCGACGTCAGCGTCAGCGTCGCCGTCGATGTCGACGTCATCGTCATCATCCTCGTAGAATAATATCATTTTGCACATTTTTCCTTTGCCATGTTTCCTATGTATTCATCTGCCAAAAATTGCATTTCTTTTTGGCCGCTGGCAGCGATAAAGCTTCAGCACTCAACGATTTTTGAGCGGAGTGGTTTTCGGTTTCTTTTCGCCGTTTTCGGTTTTTCGGGTTTCCGACTCGTTTTTTCGTTTCATGTCCAGTGCTTTTAGACAGTTGATATATCACTGCTGATATTCTTTCAACTACATTGCTTATCAGCGGTTGTTTCTTCTTGCGCTATTTTTGTTGCTTTGGGGCGCTCTTGGCCAGAAAATTGCTGTCAAAAATGTGCAAGTTGTTCTCATGCTCGTTTAATATAGAAATTATTTAAAGTTGTTTTTGTGGTTGGGCCAAATGTTGCTGGGAAAATGGCAAAGTCGTGAACGCTTTGTTACCGGCTGCGTTAAGCATTTCATCTAGCGACTCTTACGAACATTTAATGACCTACATTCATACCACGCAAATTAATAAAAAAAAAAACAACGAAATTATGTAGTTTATTTTCGACTCTCTAATCTCTCATAGTTCATTTCAAAGTTTAACCTTGCTCGATTATATAATTCTATAATTCTATAATGCTGGTAATATTTTTGTTCTCTTTTACATTTGATGATATGATATGGGAGCTTTCGTTGGCAGCTCCTATATAATTATATTAGCATGATCTATGTCATTAAGCAAGTGTACATGTATGTGTATGTTGCACATGGATAGCGCAATTAGTGCAAAGGCATCGGCAGCAGCAGCAGCAGTAAAAACAACTATCGACTGATGCGGTTAACAATATGGCCGGCGGGCGTTTATGGCCATCAGAGAGCGGAGGCAAACGACAGGCCATTATTGACGCCATTGGACACTGGACACTGACTCAGTTGCCGCTGCTGCTTCTGCGGCTGCTGCTGCTGCTGCTGTTCCAGCTGCCGCCATCATCAGTGGACATTGTTGCCGACATCGCATGCAAATTGTGCGGTGTGCTAAACATGCAAAAATCGGCCAACAAACAGCTTAAAAGTACAAAAATATTGAGCGCTGAAATGGTTCTGGCTATTTGCCAGTCACTTCATTCGACAGGGCGCCTGCTATATTCTTCCACCTCCCCGCTCGCCCAATACTCAAGTCCCGCTGGCAGGCAGTCATAAACACGCACTAATTGCAGCCATGATTTGTTACACACTGCATTAATGGCGTTCGCAGGACCGCAGCAACATCAGCATCAGCTTCAGCAGCAGAAGCCATTCAAACAGCAACTAAAATCAAAGCCTAATTGCCTATAAATGGCAGTTTTGTACCAGCAACAATGACAAGGACAACAACAACGACGGCAACAACAAACGGCGCTGCACAAAATGTGACGACATTTAGCGTATCGCAAACATGAAAAACCGTAACAGCAACAGCCAGCAACATGTTGGCGACACGGCAACAACAACAACATAAGAAATAACCACAACATATGCTCCTGCAACGATTTACCAAGCGTTATGCCTTTTGATTTATAAACAAAATTTAACAACAATGCATTAAACTCGCTGCTGCAATTGATGTTCTGCTGCTGCTGCTGCTGATGCTGATGCTGCTATTGATGCTACTGGCAATGCAATTAGGCGCTTGATGGATGTCTGGCATGTACAGTGGGGTGGTCCTCTATGTCGCCAGCATGTCCGACGCATAATCGAACGATCGTTCGATATACAAATCATTTGCTTGATCTCTCACTTGCAGCAACAGCAAAAGGCTCCAACAGCAGCAGCACCAGCAGCACCAGCAGCACCAGCAGCGGCATAGATGCTGCTCGCGTGGTCAGCGCCAATTACTTAGAGCATATCAATTATATGACTGCAGCAGCGCGTTGCAAAAAAAAAATGAATCAAATGATACGCAGTACGCTGATTCGCAGTTGAAGGAGTTGCTGCTGCAATTGTGGCTGCTGCTGCTGTTTCTGTAATTGAACTGCGCGTATTGCAAATTATTATTTTGTGCATTTGCAATGCAATTGCAACTGCCTACTGGAAATGTGGCAAGCCATGCCCCCAGTGCGTGCAGGGCCGTACCGATCAGCTTTAGTCAACTTGCTTTCCCTTTCCCCGCTCCTGACCCTGCATTCGTTCGTATGTTTTCATTACATTTGCCCATTATGCGTGTACGTGACGCACAATTTGAAATTGGCAGCTTATAAGCCGGATACAGGCGACCAATGTGCACAATTGCAACATCATTGAACATAACCGCTCCCTGCTCCTCACGCCAATCATCCAACTTGTTCTTATGCTTTTGGGCTATGTAGCTTGCGGTAATGTGCTGGCCAATCCAGCATACCAGTCGCCGCACAGAATCCAAGCCAACCCGGCCCAGACCGAACCAAAACCAAAACCCAACACAACAGACTCCACACAAATCCCGGCGAACGAACATACGAGCCAAAGAGTGAGTGTCTGTTTGTGGCTTTTGTTTGTTTTTCAAGTTAACAATTTTAATGCACTGCCACTTGACTGTTGACAGTGCAACACACAGAGTATGTGCTTGTGTGTGTCTCTGTGTCTGCATGTCAGTCTGTCTGTGTGTGTTTGTGTTTGTATTTCTGGACTATTGATTTTATGCACCCTGGTCCACAGTTGTCGTCAACACATCTGCCTTTAACTCATTTCGCACATGCACTGAATGAATTTTCAACAGTTAAGTCATTCGATAAAAAACTGAAGCAAGCAACAAATAAAACAAGTAAATATAAAAATGAAACAAGTAAGAGATTATCTACGGCACGCCGAAGATTATATACTCTTTTTAAAAAAAATTTAAGAAACTATCAAATTATTATTATATATGGGATATTTATATATAGATTGAACAATCCTTATGAGATACCATAACATCCCCTTGACTTTATAAAAAAGGTTTAGATGCAACAACTAATAATTGTTTAAAATAGATTTCTTAAGAAATGTGAGATTAGTTGTAGATTCATGTAATAATATAAATTCGCTTATAAGCTAAAAGTAGATTGAGTTAAGGTGTTACACATTTCAAGACAGAATGAAACTACTCGCTGCAGTAATATAAAAATGCTGATTCATTGAGCTCTTTAAAGCAGAAAATGAAACTGAATATCATATTTCTTGCAATATTTATATTAAAAGGCAAGGTTAAGCAATGAAATAACTTGGAAAATTTGCATTGGGAACTTACTGGTGCATATTGATAATATGGCAACGCAATGAGAATTATTAAAAAAATGACTAAGAATACTCTTCAAGAGAATAGTTGTGAATTGATACGCAATGCCCAAAAATATATAAAAATATAGCCAAAGAGCGAGGAAATATATAACAATCAGAAGTATACAGACAAAGTATATATTTAACAAAGTATCTATTTATCTTCTAAATGAAATGTTCTGACTTGAGTTTACGAGAATAATATTAAAAGACGATCAGCTTTTTATGTGTTGAAAATATTTGCACATGTTTATTACAGCCATTTTCAACACAATTAATTTGTGCAGGAAATCAAATGAAATTTTCGGATATAAATTTAGATGAGACTCATCAGTCTAGTCACTGGCCTTAACTAAAACATCAAGTTCCAATTAATAAACTAACGGTTTTCCTATGACTCTAAAAAGAAAACTCATAATTGGTCACAGTATAATCCTTAGCAGTTGCTCAGTGGCGTGGTATAACTAAAAATATACATCCCCAGGCACTACATAACTGCACCACACAAGCTCATCCCTGACCTAACAGTTTTAATGGGACAGTTCCTTACATCCAGCGGACCCAAATCTCATTGTCAGGGTTTTGGCAGTCGATTTTGTTGCTGTTGCTATTGCAGCTCCTAACTGAATATGATTGAAGTACTCGTTGCAGCAGTCGTAACGAGCTGGCATCTATCATGGCCATATCAAACTGGCATCAAACAATTTCAAATGGATCGAATGAAAATCAACTGGCGTTGAAAATGGCCAGGCCAATTGCAATTGCGAAACAGGCAAAAGCAACAGCAACAGCAACAGCAACAACAGCAGCAGCAGCAGCAGCCTTGCTGACTGTTTTGTATGCATGCGGCGAATGTGATCGGTTGCCTAACAGCAGTTTTTAGCTGCTAGATATCGCTCCAGAACAAAGTGGCCAACGCGCAGCGACAATGTTGCAGCATCGAGCGACGCACAGAAGCAGCAGCAATATCAGCACCAGCTTGTTGCAACAACAAACAAATCAACGAAGCAACAGTTGCTGCCGCAGCTAAGCAGCTGCCTAGGATGCCGAATCATCATCGGCGCATTTCACTTTGGCCAAAGTCAATGATTGAAATTCTAAGCTCCAACTTGTTGCTGCCGCTGTTGTTGTTGCTGTTGACCTTTTCGCATGAGAATCGCATGCTGATGATGGATACACTACTGCTGCTAAGGCTACGGCTGTGGCTTTGGCTGGGCTGGGGCAGTGGACTGCACTGAATCTGTATATAGACTTGGGCACACTGTCAGCTAGACAGTTGCTCAACTGCTGCCACAGCTGTCAGTGCGCACAGCTCGTCATGGACAATTTAAGTGGAAGTGGAAAAAAGGTTTGGGCTTAAACACACACACACACACACACACACACACACACAAGTACACACTCACATTCGACATGTACATCGAAGGCAGAATGCCAAAGTCAAAGCCAAAGCAAATACGCGACGGATAATTGCGCTCAGAGCCAAAAAAAAAAGCAGCTAAAAAAGCAGGCCTTAGAACCAGCCTTGGCAACAAACAGCAACAACAACATGCTGGAAAGAGCTTCGTCGGATCTGCAACGTGGAATTTCACAGCAGCATGGAAATTTGTTCGGTGCCTTGTCGCTGTGTTGTTGTAGTTGCTGTTATTGTTGTTGTTGTTGTTGTTGTTGTTGCTGTTACTCGTCTGCTTCTCGGTGTCTCTTTTGCTAGCAGTTTGTTTTGTTTGATTTGGATTTGATTTGATTTCTGTTGCAACTTTAATTCCAACTCCAGCTTGCAGTTGCAGCTCCTCCAACTTATTTAAATGCTGCTAACAGTTTTTTGACCTCTCCGCGTGCCGTGTGACGCAGTCGCTGTTGTTGTACTCGTAACTGCACATGCGCGACCAGTCGCCTACCCCTCCACCTTAGCTGCTCCCCCCCCCCCCCCCCCACCATCACCAACCAACACACACCCGCACATCTTTCCACCACCCCTCTTTGGTAAGGTATCTTCATTGCAGTTGGAAGTTTTGCAGCTTAGAAGTAAGTTTGCAGAAAGGTTGGCAACAACGTCGCCGACTCGACGTTTGCGGAAAATGCGATTGACGGTAATTGGTTGACGTTTGTCTTATTTAAATTTGTTTTCTTTGCGATTTTCTTGCAACTTCGCGCCGCACCACACCGCACCCGCACCACTAACTGCACGCTCTCCCATAAGCTGAGCTGGCATCGGATATGGTGGGATTCCCATGCAGCATGATACATCCCATTGAAATCAATTGCTAATGACAACTACAAGTTATCTGTGAGTCTTGCATAGAGTATTGAAAATTTCGCTGTGCATTTCTCGTTAATGTCAGTGTGGAGTTTTCTCTGCTTGCAGTCGGCTTGTATCTTTAATTGAAATGAAATGAGTTTCGTCGATTTGTGTTCTAGGAATTTCTTTTTGATTGTTTTCTTTGTAAATTTGAATGATTATCGAGGCAGTCGCAACTTGCAACTCGCAACAGTTGTGCAATTGGCAAGAGAACAACAGCAACAACAACAACAACAACAAAATAAACATCAGCAAGCAGAAGTCGACGACCCGCGTAATTGCATTACTGAACCCAGACCTAAGCCATGTTCAATAGGGTAAGAGTGTGGTCTGAACTTAGTCTGCTCCCACCCTCTCCATCTATCCGGGTAATTTAACTGTGCGCACTTTTAATTGTGTGCATGTGACGCGGAAGCGGCTTAGAACTGGGCCAGGATTTCTACCAAGCCGGTATGGAAGGTAGGAAAGAGGCTGGCAGGCCAATTTGTTACCGCTACATCGCATATCGCGTATATCGCGATAAAGTTGCAGGCACGCTAAACGAAACCACTTCCTCAAATAAACATATTGAGCGATGGATGGGTAAGCTCACCGAGGCGGGGGAGGGGGGTTAAACAGCGAGGGAAGCATCGCCAGCCAGTTCAAGATTGAAACCGAAACTGATGCGTAGTTTAGGGCGATTTACACAGTTTAAACAGACGGCGATACAAATCGCTGGCACATGAGCCAAGAGCTTAGTCCAGAGCTGAGTTTGGCTGAGAACTAAGCAGACGGATGCAGCAGTATTAGCCAGTTCTGTTGTCTTCCTGTGTGCCATAACTGTAGCAAATGGCTAAGCAACATGCAGGCAAATAGCCAAGACCATTGAAAGACAGGATACTGCGAATGGGACTGGAGCCGAAGCCGAGACTGACTCTTAGTGCCTGAGATTTTTTATATACCCTTGCTGGGGGTCTTCTCTATTCCTGCATAAATTACTCTCCAGTTTTTTAAAGATAGAAGCATTTTAATTCGCACAGCTGAAACTATGAATTTTTTACCATTGAAATCAATTCTATTTTTACGATATTCTTTTTACATTTTCTATTTAATAATCACCACTATCAAATTAAATTACTCTATTGAGTAGTTTTCAACAAAAAATTGTTAATTTGCTTTACCTAATTGGTAAATTTAAATGAGATCAATTGGACCTCGGCCTGCAAGGGTATTTAATATTCGTGGTGCAGAATTGACTGTTTTTTCTTGTTTTTTGTTGGCGTAGGCGTCTGGAGTTTGGCTTTAGTTCCGCGGCTGCTGCATAGGAAAATGTTATAAATTGCACATTTGATGAGCAGCGAAATGTTTATGGTTCTTAAGACCAAATCCTAAGCCAGCTGTATATTTATTCCCTTTCTGCGTTCGTCCGTCTGACCACCTGTCTGCCGCTTTTTGCTTTAGGTAAGTTGCAGTCTGCCTTTTAGCGCTTGCATGTCGGCTGATTAATTGTGCCAGAGTCATAAACGTGATGATATCGCAATGTAAGAGCATTTTTTATGTTATTCAATTCGTTGCCGGCAGCTTTAGCTTTAGCTTTAGCTTCAGCTCCAGCTATGGCCAATCTATTTGCATAGCATCCATAAGCCATAATACAAAAGACTTAAGTAAAAAACTTGATCGGCTAGCACCGTTTTGGGGCCGCCTGGCAAATTAAATCCTTCGATATTGCCAACTAATTACGAACATTAACGCAATTGAGCCTCTTCTATCAGTCAACCTGTATCTATATATATATATATATATATATATATATATATATATATATATATGTATATGAATTTCCGCTCATAAGCCTGTTCCGCATTCGGTCTAGGCAAAAGTAGCGCAATTGTGAACTTAATTCTTTCACCAAATGATTGAGTTCGTGTTTTGGCCAGGTGTTGGCGCACCGGCAAATATTTCTGTCCCATTGTCTCCGTCATCTTAACTTAGCAGGAAGCATTTAGCATGTGCCCATAAATTATTAAGTGTTGCTCTATTACAATTCGACGCCCGGTGCGATGAAAAAATTAATAAAACGACAGCTATTGCGCAGTTTTCACCTGTTGCCGATCCCAATTTGGTAAAAGCATGTTTAGTGTTTTTGTGCTTCAAGTGTTTTACTAAATTGTTGCCTTTGTAGCTGATGTTGTCGATTAATGTTCATCGAATTGGGGTCATTGAGGAATGCTAAAGCTAAAAAAGGTACAAAGGAAATTAAACACTCATTAACATAATATTTATTCATTATATATTGATACTATTAGAATTTATCTCTCTCTTAATTTAATCAAATTGGTGACACACAATCAAATCAATAATTGGCAATAGTTGAAACTTTAAGAAAGCCTTGGGAACTTTCCATTTTACTACCCGAATATGCTATAAATTTATATAATTATTAATGCCGCTTCTTTTTACCTAATAGCTCAGATGCTAGGCTCATATCTTTTAAAAGTCAAATAATTGAACTGAATTCAGTAATTAATTTAATTTTATATTAAACAAATGCTATTAAGCTGTTGTACTCCTGTCTTTCCAATTTTGATTAACACAAATATATCTGTATTGTGACCGATTGTTTTCCATACAACATCTGACTACTTTTCTGCTGACATAAATGGAAATATTCCTGCGCAATTTCCACTAGCTTTTCTCATTTATAGCTCGATCAACATTCCGTTAATCAATTGGGTTATTGTGGTTTTTATCCCCATAACTAGTGCAGGTGCAGTTGATGACTCAGATATGTGTGTATCCCAATAGACACTGATTCAATTTCTTAAACAATTTAAATTGAAATTGCTTTCGGTTGAGTTAATCGCCCACGTTTTAAAATCCGATTCAAAATGAAATAAACTTTTGTTTTTGCATATACAAATTATATATTTCTGAGACATTTATTAGACACAAATAGAATGTAGTTATAGTATAATATAATCTATATGCTCGTATGCCATATAAGCGATATAATTTTAATAACTAAAATGTACACACTAAACGACTAAGACAATGCATTGCGAGAGCCAGAGCGAAAGTGTGAGAGAGGGAGACTCTGTACTGTAAGTTTCTCTCTTTCTCTCCATATTTCGCTTTGCTTAGCTCTGCTCAGCTAAAGACTAACAAGAGAATAGTTAATTGTAGTTTTAATTAAATTTCAAAATTATAAACAATTACAAATACAGCTACGAATACAGTTGACAACAAACGAACAACATTTAAATTATGAGGGTAAATTAATAAATTCATTTCAACTATATTTGTATAACATTAAATATGCATATTTATATAGTTGTAGCTGTTGTTTGCTTGCGTATTGTTCTTGTTGCTTCTGTTGCAGAACTTTTTCTAGGTAAATAATGTTCGATATTTGTAATATTGCTTATCTATAATATATGTTTATATAAATACTAATATGCATCTACATATTTAGTATATATATTTATGTTTATATGTTTATTATTATGTTTATGTTTATATGTGTATTTTGATATTGCTGCGGGCTCTTTTCTTCTGCTTCCTCTTCGGCGACTTTATTAGCCTTCGATCGCCATTTGCAGCTTAATGATTTTTGTAATTATAATTATCTTTTGTTAATTTTGTCGTTATTTAATTTTAAATGTGACTCAAGCTGAAAGCGACAGCAAAATGAAAAATGGCTTTTTATTTTGTGTATGGTTTTTGTTGTTTTTTTCCGTTTAGTTTTTACCTTGCTTCATCGCCTCATTTTTTAAATATGAACTAAAAGTGTCGCATAACATTAAATTAAACATAAAATTAAAATCACAATTTTGTAGACTTGATGTGTGTGTGTGTTTGGGTGTGGGTGTGTATGTGTGTGTAGTCAGCGCTTCATGTGATTGGTTTTGGTTGATTCTTCTGATTTTCTTTCTTTAATTTTATCCATCTTTCGTTCTCTTTCGTGCATCCAGGCAAAATATTCTTGAAATATTTCATTGGAATTTTAAAGCATAGTTCTGGGCGCAGGGGAAGGCACAATTCAATGTTAATTAAAATTGCTGCTGCAAACTGTAAAGGTGAAAGCTGCAAAAGAAAAGAGAGAGAGAGAGAGACAGATAGAAAGGGGAAGACACAGAGAGAGATAGGCAGAGGATATTAAATAGTTTAGTTAGCTGCACGAATTTAATAAGCAAAACAATCACAAAGCAGCACGATTTGCATTGCCACACCCCCACTCCATCACTCGCCCCCCCTTCTGACCATCTTTTGCTCACCTGCAGGAACACACACAGCGCTCAATATTGGTGTTGCTTGTTCTTGTTGTTGGTGTCATTGTTGTTGTTCTTGTTATTATAGTTGTTGTTGTCCGTGGGGTTTTGTCGTTGATGGCAGCGAAACGATTTGGCAACGAATCTAAACTTCACTCCACTCCTAGCTTAGCTCTTAGGTACATCCTATAGATAGAGCGTCGCCTGCTGACGCTGATCAAAGTGGTGTATATAGAGCTTCTTCTTCGACTTCTCCTTGGATGGCCGCAGATCCCACACCAGATTTGAGAGGCTGCGCGGACGTGACAAGCGTCGCGTCTTCTTCTCCGGCAGCTTCTGCGAATCGCCCGAAGTGCGTCCCCCGCTGCGCGACGAGTCCAGCGTGCCCTCTCGCGGATTATGATGATTGTTGCTGCTCGAGCTGCGACTGTGACTGTGACTCTGACTATGCGCCAGATATCCGTGCGAATTTAGTATGCTGCTGCTGCACTTCTGCAGCACATCGGGCGGCGTCTGAGAGCCAACAGATGCAGATGCAGCAGCTGCTGCCGCTGCCTTGCTTTGGGCTGAGATCGTCGGCGGCGTCATTGCCGCTGTGTTGCTGTCCGGCGTCAGCTGCAGGCTGCTGAGGCTCTTGTATCTGCGATCAAATATGCAGTGCTTGGGTTAGGTCAAGTAATTAAAGCATTTGTTAATTGCAACTGTCGCTCAACAATTATTGTTGTCTAGATATTAAAATGACTTTACCGATTGTGACTTTAGTAGTTGTATAATATTTCATTTGAATCAGATTATGCAATGTTTCACATTCAGAGTCTTTTATATATATGTATTTATTTATCTATCCCATTCCTGGTCATTTACCTGATATGAAATAGTGGCGACTGCGGCTCCAGTGATTCCTTCACAGGCAAATGATTGTTCGGCGTCAGCACCTTGCCATGGTGTTGGTGTGTTGCGTGTGCGTGTGAGTGTGCGTGTGCACTTCCGTGTGAGTGTGCGTGGTGTGTGTGGGCATGCGAGTGGGCGTGGTGAGCAGAGGCAGCTGCTGCTGCAGCAACGCTGGCGACAATTGCAGCCGTGTTGCTGCTTATGTTGTTGTTATTGGGAGTTAGCGGCAACTGTTGCTGCTGTTGCTGTTGCTGCTGTGAATGGCTGTGACTGTGACTGTGACTGTGACTGTGACTATGGCTGTGACTGTGACTGGTGCCGCCAGTGGAGTTGCCATTGCTGCTGCTGCCGGCACTATTTGCATTCCCATTCTTGATGTAAAGCTTTGGTAATGTGGGACGCTGTCGCTTCTCAGCCGGCTTCTTGCCCGGTATTGTCTCAATGGGCGGTGGCACAGGCTTAATGTCTTCCTGTATATGGCTGTGATGATAGTGGTTCACCGAAGGATGATTGTGGTGATGAAGCGACTGCTGCTGCTGCGCTTGCTGTTGCTGATATATATGATGATGGCCACCATTGCTGCTGCTGTGCTTATTCGACTCCAGACTGCTATAATTGTTGTTGTTGTTGTTGTTATTGGTACTGCTGGATTGATGCTGTTGCTGTTGTGGCGCTGCTGCTGTGGGTGCGCGAATGAGGCTGCAATAGTTGCCATTACCACTACTGTCCGTGTGATGCGATTTGAGCGTGGGTGACTCACAGATGGGCTCGAATCGGGATAATCCCTTCGAGAGCGGCGTCAACCCGCGCACATAATCGTAGATGTGATCGATCTCGTTATACTCCTCCGCTATTTCGGTGCTATTAAGTGCCTGCTGCTGCTTGGACCATGAATCGCAGCTGGCGCTCTTGCGCAGGACATAACCGCTCTCGGCCAGTCCGCTCGCAACGCCAGCGGCAGAGGGCAGCATGACGACGGGTAGCTTATTACGACTGCTGAACTTGGAGTCCTTCTTCTCCTTCTCGCTCAGCTTGAGATCAACGATCTGCAGGCGATCGCGTGCATCCGCCAGCAACCGCTGTGCCTTGTCCAGGAAGCGTGTGTACTCAATGAAATGCTCCAGCTGCTCCATGTTCTTGACACGCTGTAGCTTAATCTTCGCATTCAGCGGCACCGGCACAAGATCCGTGTCTTTCTGCAACGGTAGCGCAAACATCCGATCTATCTCAACGCAACCCAACAGACGCAACTCCGGCACAAATGGCTGCTTTAGACCCTTTGGCGCGCTGCCATGGACGAGTCTGAGAAGACATATACGAAATCATTTCATTAATATTTATACTTATTAATCTTAACTGCACTCTAAACGTGTGTGAACATTATGTCGATTAAATAAATAAAATTGTAATTTACAGAAACTTACCTCACAATGACGGGCATTCGCTTTAGCAGTAGATTCTTGACGGTGTGCACTCCGCTGATGCTATCCTCTCGCGCAATCGGCGAAAACTTGGCTTTGGTATCTAGGGGCAGATTGATAATCTCGTCCTTGATGTTGCGGCACTGTAGGTACTTGCCATTGTCGTTCATCGTAGTCAACAGTTCGCCGGCGTGGATGGTGCGATTGAGCTGCTGGCAGCGAAACGATTCGCGCACAAGGACGCGGCAATTGCGTCGCCTCGCTAACTCCAGGACGGAGTCAATGCAGCGCGTGGAGCGTCCATCTTCGCTGAGCAGCTCAAAGTATCCGCCGTAGGTCTCCGGTATGAGCACCTTGGCGCCCACATTTGTGGGCTTGCGTCCCTCCTTGATCTTGATGGGCTGAGCCAGGATCTGATATTTTTTGCCAGCGCTCAGAAATAGCGCCGTGCTCTGTAACGAGGGCGCTGAGAGTGTGGGCACGCCCAGTGCCTGATGTTGTCCTTTAAGGATTTTGGCCACCGCCGGCAGCGGCTGCTTGGAGAAGTCGCGCAAATAAACAGGCGTTGCATCCCCAAAACGGGAGGCAGCCAATATGATTTGGCCATCGGTGGCGGCCATGTCGCGATTGAAAAACGATAGCAGCTTGCTGCGCGCCAGTTGCACATTAAATGAGAGTAAATTTCATTGGACTGGATGTGGCACTGAACGGCTGGAGTACTCTTCCTGCTCCTGCTGCCCACCCACAGCGCCTTCCTCAAGCTCTTCGCTGCACGCGTCGCTATCAGCGCTGCCAACGTTGGCGTTCAGCTGATCCTCAAGCTCGAGGGCACGTCGCTTGGCCAGCTCCTGTTGGCGCAGTCGCAGCAATTGAGCACCTCGACTGCAGCAGGCGTGCGCAATTTGCTCCTCAATGGGCGTTGCTGCCAATGTAGCCGCGGCTTTGTGCTGGCTACTCTGGCTCTGGCTATGGCTCTGATTCTGACTTTGACTCTGACTCTGACTCTGACTGTGGCTCTGGCTGGTCAGCAGTCGCGTGGATGTCTGCAGTGCGTAGTTGAGATACTGCATTCGGATACTGCTCCTCGTCTCCCGCTGGCCACAGTGTGCGAATTGTTTTTGTTGTTGTTGTTATTGTTGTTTTGTATGCAGCTCAGTTCAGCTAAGATCGTCCTGTGTTCTGCAAGAATGTTGCAAAAATTAGTCAAAGGTTCTTTTTTAAGACTCCTACGAAATGCGATTTATTTATGGCCCCAATCAAGCGAGGTATTTATTCTTGCGGATAGCCCTTAACTATGCGAGGGCTACTTAATAATAATGTTTTTAACTTTTCATTTTCTGGTAAAATATATATATTTTTCTCAACAAATTTCGTTCGAAATAGGCCTAGCGCAGGATCAGCTTTAGTCTGGGAAAAATTATTTATGTATGCAAGGCACAACTTCTCACACAACTCAAGACGCACTCTCGCACACATACATACATATATAGGTGTTATTTATGAGCTGCATAAAGTTGAAAAGAAATGGCAAAGTGCACAAAACGAAAAGGCAGCAACACGATGCATGTAAATAGCCAAGATGATGGCGACAATGCCAAACATGCCATTAAGACCATTAGGCATAAAACGAAGAAGTTGCTGGAGGAGCAACTGCAGCAGCAACAGCAGGAGTAGGAGTAGTGGACTCAGTCCACTGGCTATAAGCCAGACCCATCAAATGGCAAGACATTAAAAGTACTTAAGGGATATTTGCATATTTATGAGCCCACATAAATGTGGCTGATTACAGGAGGAGACAAGCGAAGATGCAGAGGCCGAAGCCTTGCATTGATCTGACCAACAGCCCCAGTTGAGCCTGTACTTCTGTGGACGGCATCGACTTACTGAATTAGTTTGTAATTAACAGGTGCATGCTATGTTGCATGATGCTTATATGCAACATATGCATTTGTAAGGTGGAACGGCAAAAGCTGCTTATAAACTGGCTAAAAATGCATTTGGCAAAATAATTTCGTTGGCAGCCAAACAAACAGTCAGATAAGTTATAAAACATTTCGAGCTGTTTATTAACAAAGAATTAATTTAAATTTTAATGTGTTGGCAGTGTTGAAAAAAGCCATTGTAATTAGTTTTTAATAAAAACATAGCTCAATTCTGCAGCTTTTGTTTTTGTTTGCCACTTTTTGTTGTATTTTGTAGTGCACTGCTTTCCAATTAATTTGCCAGACTGTGTCTTAGACGCCGATAACACGGCCAGCAATTAATTTTCACCATGGAAAGTACCTTTTCCTTCTAGTCGGCGCGGAAAACTAGCAGCAATTCTCACGGTTTGTAACTTATGTGGCGAAACGTGACATTTTCTCGGCTACTGGACAAAAATTGATGCCACAGTCTGGAGGATTGGCCAACTGACTAACCGGCATTGGGATGCGGCTTCCTGGCGCGTACGTGTCTCGAGTTAAAGTCGCCTGTTTGCTTTGTTAGCCTTTTAATTTCTTCTCCTCATTTTCTTTGTTTTTTTTTTTTTTTATATATCGCATGGCATGACACAGTTTCCGTTGCGCCTCGCATTTTACTTGATTTCATTGAGAATGGCTTAATTAATTTAGTGGCGCCCGTAAGCCGAACGGGCTGTGGCAAGTAAGTAAGTGGCACAGGCTTAGGCAAAGGCACTCAGACAGCTGATGTTGCTGCTGCTTCTGTAACCAGGGCAACACTTAACAACTTCCTGTGAAGCAGCGCAAAAAAAAGGAGAAACTCATTTAACTTGAGTCTGACACGTTGCAGTCTCAAAGAAGCCCCACAAACAATGTTTTTTATTTCCATATTTTTTTAAACTTATTTGTTGTGGTTTTTAATAAGCAGACATGCAGAAGAAAAAACTACAGAAAACACAACTTTCGGTAATCACGAAATCCTTTGCAGGCAACTGCAACCTGGTTTGTTGCCCATGACGATAATGTTGGCCAATGTGGAATCCTACCGCTTGAGCCTGCTGCTACTGCTGTATCTGTTTCCTGCCCTAGGGGCTAAACAAATGCCCCTGGCAAAACACTTGAACAAACGAAGCAATAAGTGTGGTGCCGAGCCACAGGAAAAGTGACAACGTCGGTCTCTTCCTGAATGCGGTTGTGACTCTGAAATATGAAATATGTAATCCAAGACGCAGACAGCAACAGCCGACTGCCAGAAGAAGGAGCCTGACGCATAATGATATACAGAACAACAACAACAACAACAACAACAACAACAACAACAACAACAACAAGTACACAGTTAAAAGAAACGAAACGGAGAACAACAACAAGCCAAAAAATTAAAAGTTGGATATGATGCCGTTTAAATACACTTGCTGATGATATTATATATTATAATATAACTATATGTTGGAAATTACTATAAAATTTATTTTAAAATAGAAAAAAAAAGATATAAGAACTTGCATATGCATTGTTTCTCTAAAACAATATATTTTCTTAGATGCTTACTTTCTATGATATGATTGATAGTTTCAAAAATAAACATTTAGCTAGGGGTATGCAATGTTTGACCTATAGCTAAAATATGGTTCGTCAATTCAAAGATGAGCCCCTTATTTCAATTTGCATAATAGACAACATTAACTCAGTTCCAGCAAGCGAATATTGTTCTTAATGAACAAGTATTACAACCTCGGAAAGTGTATAAATAGAAGTAACCGCGATAAAAGCAGCATTCAAAAGGATTATGGAGAAGTGTGTTTATATATGTGTGTGTGTGTAAGTGTGTGCAAGCAAACAGAATCTGTGTATAGGTGTGCAAGGGTGTGGATATTGTATGTGGGTGGCTTTTGTTTTGCTAACAAAAGCAACACACAGACGCGCAAAGCCAACCCAAAAACAAGAAAAAGGAAAGGAAAAGTGTAAGGAGCACGTCCCGGTCACAGGTCAGAGGTATCCGCAGCTCATAAAAGGAAGCAAACACACATGTGTTTGCATAGTTTCTGTATGCGTGTATGTGTGTATGTTTGTGTATGAGCACATTAATCACACTAAAGAGTTTTACAAAATGCAACTCAACTCGCAGCAAGAGCTATGGTCGTTGTTGTTGTTGTCACCACTTTAAGCTGCGGCTTAAAAATTGTGGACCCCGTCTTTGCGGCAAGCTGCTTATGGGTATACTAAGAATTCTCGCTGTTGCCGCCTCAACGCCAACGCAGCACTTGATGGCTAGGGCATTTATATAATGCAATATAATACGAGTAGTATGGTATACTCTTGGAACTGAAACTCCTTTATGCTTCTTCTCCTTTTATTTAATTTCATTTCCGTTTTGTCAAGCAGCTGCGAACACCTTCAACTTCGTCTTCATCTTCATCTTCGTCTTCGTTTTTGGCTTTTGCTATGCCTTTAGCCTTTAGCAGCAGCAGCCTCTGCATCAGCTTCAACTTTTGTAGCCTCAGATAGTCCTGTGCTCAGTTGCCTTATTATGTCGTTCTTAGAGCTTTTGATTACTTTTTATCCGCTTTTGCACGCGGATCTACTGATGTTGTGGTTTTTGTTCTGGTCTTTCATATCTACCCCTTGGTGTGACTAATGACGTGCCGGCCAAACGGACAACGCAGCTCGCCACTTGCCACTTGCCACTTGTCTGACGCAGCTCGCTGCTCACCGCTCGTTTGTTTAATCTCCATGATGTAAATAATGAAATAATATGGGTTTTCCCTTGTCCACCATGAAAAATTAACGCGCTACCCATGCTAGTATTTTTTTCATGGCTATTTTTTCTTTTTGCATGCTTTTGGTTTTTATATCAGTGGACAGTTGGTTTTTGCTTTCATTTGTCAAGTTGACTTTTGGTGTGAAAAAGGCGTTCAGATTGTTTGGTTTCCGTTTTGGACTTTTGGGGTGCAACCACAAGTTTTCTATGGGCTTTGTGTATGACGAAGGTTATTGCACTGAAATCCAAACCTACGGTCGGTTACAATAAGTAGTAGAGAAGGAATTTATTAAATTTTGTTTTCAGATTTGGGTAAAGCTTAGAACATTTGTCTTTAAGGGAACACTGTAATATCATTTGTTACTTTGGAGCCAATGGGAAATATATTCTATTGGAGTCATCGGAAAGTTAATGGTACCCAATCAATTTGAAACTCACTGACTAACGGTCGCAATGCTAAGGTCCCTAGTCTCATCAATACGAAGAGTTTTTGTAGCTATTTGTAACTTTTATTATGCTATACCTATAAAAAAAAATAACCGCAATATAATTTTATATTGTTTTCAAATATGTTTAGGATTTCTGCTAATATGAAATAATACTCAATAAATCTCTATTCATAATAATTAAAATGTTTCCGTATTATAAGCCCAGCTGAACGCAGAAATATATATCAACAACTCACATCAATACGGATACTTTAATAATAATACTCCAGCTGTCAAAAGATTTGGTGACATAAAAGCTCTTTGGGCCTATGCTCTGGCCATGTCATAAATTTAAAGCCGAGAATCGTGTTTGTGTGTGTATTTATCCATCTATCTGTTATGTAAATAGATATGGCGATGAGCCGTATATGTGTATCTCTGAACTATATGCATTGTAGCACAGAATTTTTCTGTTGTAGTCAAAAGTTAAATTTAGCAGTCTGTGTTCCCTATTTTATTCCAGTTCATAAATGGCGGGGGCAGCAAATCAAAAGCAATTAAAATGCAAAGCCATAGAACGACACTGAGGGGAAATAATATTATAGATGTTGTGATTGTTGTGACGTTGATGAGGTTGTCCACGCCAATGATTTGTATTTTTTTTATTTGAATTTTTTTTTTCTTTATCGCAATGTTGACGTGCTTACTAATCAACGAAGCGGTCAGAGTGGGAAACACAGATTTCTGTCTCTTTATTCATAAAGCGCTGCATGTAGAAACACGAAAGGCTTGATGGGGGTAGCGGTAGGGGTTGGAATGTGTAAAGTTCTAGCAAAGTGACAGGAAATCGAAATCGAAATGCAGCCAGTGACTTATGCTATATCGTATTTGCGGAGACTTCTTCGTCGGTAGCACATAAAATGAAAGAAGCAGAAAGAACCGTTGCTGGCTGCCTTTTATAGTGTGACACCGAAGGGTTAATGTCTGCGGCTTTAATTCATTGAACAGACCCGGCCCAACTTTAATTTATGTATTTTATACGAGTGCTTATTGTTGTTGAGTTCTAGAGCTCGAGCTGGAGCTGGAGCTGGAGCTGGGGCTGGGGCTGATTGACACTTTGTACACTTTTCTGTTTACCTCACCAGACGAAACGAAAGTTGTATTTTTCACTTTGATTGAGCTGAGTGTGAGTGTATGTTGAGTTTAAAAGGGAAATACCTTTTTGGGCAACTATGTTGCCATTTATAAACAAATGCAGCAACTTAGAGACAAATAGACAAGGGGCTCGGCCTGGCACTGGCATCGGAACTGCAGCTGGGTCTCCGGCTGAGTCTTCTGGACCAGGGCTTGTCAATGCCGAGGATGGGCATTGTTGCTTTGCTTTTGACCCAGAAAATGAGGAATACAATAAGAAAATGTTGCGCCCGCCTTTTGTAAGTGAAATTTTCAGCTATCTACTGCATGTCTTTGTTGTCAAAAATGAAAATAACAACCAACATCCAATACCATTCGAGCTCGAATGAAGAGTGTTACCAGCAATCAAAGATGCTTTGTAAGCATTGCTGAAATGAGCGTTGGTGTCAACTCTGCGACAGACCATTAACTTGTCAGCCGACAACGCAGCGGATTGTGGGCATCAATAGACATATAATCGAGCTGATAAAATGTTTGTTGTTAATTTTTCTTTGATTTTAAGCAGTGAAAGGTCTATAAAAATTGTTAGAACTTTTATGGAAAAACACCTTTTAAAATGCCATGTTCCATTAGGAATTAACTAAATATATATAAGCATTTAGAGAGCAGAGAAATTAGCTCAAATTTGAAATTGAAACGACAAATTTCTTAAATATTGAATATAACGTAATCCGCATAAGTTAAGAATTGAATTGAATCAATTTAATAACATTTTACCCAAATCATACCATCAAATATTATTCAAATTCCTCATTAACTACGTTTATATTATAAATGACTATTCTTTTTCTTGCTTAACCAATGTCTAAATATTTCAGAGGTTTAATTTAATTAATTTTTAAACCATTTTTATCAAATTAGCTGCTTAATTTTTGTTTTTATAAATTGACTGATGAGCTGTAGATATTTATTAAATGTAAACATTATATTTTAATAATTATTTATTATTAAAATCACATAGTCTTTTATTTATTTTTATTAATTTGTTTTTCATTTTGTTGTTTTTAATATGTTTGTATATTTTCTACTAATTGTTGATTTAAAACAGATTTTACTTTCAAAACTGTTCCAGACACGTCAAATGATTAGTTGTTAGGTGTTTAAAGTTTAACACCATCCAGTCACAATAATAATTTTCACATTTAACCCAATTTCTAGAGCATGGCGATAATAACTTTTAAATGATACATTTATTTATATATATTTTATGTGTTCTGAATATTTACATATTCATTTATGAATTGCTCACCTAATACATTTAACAACCACTGTGGCTGCTCCAAATCCAAAATGCCGTTAAATATTTACAATAAAGATTTACACCTTTTGGCAATCAATTAACAACACAGGCACAAAATACACACAAATTCACATAGACAGACTTGTATTTGTTGAGAAAAAGCATAAACTCTCATTACTCATTGGTGGTAATTTCTCGGCTTGAATTTTGTTTTCTATTTGCCTTGTTTTTGTTTTCTCTTTGTTGTTAATGTTGTTTGGTTATTTGTTTAAGTTGTTGATTGTTGGTTACGCGAGTTTTATGATCGTTTCGTAATACACGTAATGCTCGCATTCACAGCGAAATCTCTTTTGTTTAACTCGCAACTAACTGTGAATTTCACAATACCAAATGAGGCACAAAGAATTTTTACTTTCACGTCAAAACGACGACGAAATGTGACTTAAGATCGTTCTGTTTCTTTTTCGGTTGCTTCTTTCTTTCCTCCAAAAGTAAGTTAAGTCGCGCGATCAGATTTGCATAAAAAACGAAACGAACTGCCGGAGTATGCGAAATCTCAATCTCTTTGAATATTTATTATGTATATTCCTATTCGTATTCGCTGCCTGAAGTTCGCTTACGACTATCTCGTATCTCGACTCTTGAGTGTCTCGCGTGGGTTGGAGCCGCGCACGCGCACAGATCTCGCTAGGAGCGACAACGATAGTGAAATGAACCGGTCGCTGGATGCGAAGCTAATGAAATGCGAGCTACGGTTCTGAGAGCTGTCGAGTTGAGTGCCCAGACCGATGCGTCGCTGTTGCTGTCGCTGTTGCTGTCGCTGCTGCAGTCTCAGTGAGCGTCGGCTCTCTGTAATGTAGCTTAACAGCGAGCTCAACAGTGCTCTGTTAAACCGGTCTATAGAGCTGCTGCGGGTTCGGCCTTTCTTCTGCTCAAAATAGAAGAAAAAAAAACATCTTTTGGATCTTTTGTTGTGGGCTCTAATTTCTAAGCAAACGCTGTGTAAGAGATTCTCTGAGATAAGCCTCGGACATTTGTTTAATAGTTTTCTTTCGAATTTGAGAATTCTTTTTGTTGTATTTGTCTTTTTATGTTTTCTTGTCTGATTTGTTTGCTGAGAAAAATGCTCCCAGCTCCCAGATCCCAGTTACCTAGCTCTCCAGCTGTTGATTTGTTTTGTTAGCGTCTCTTTAAATTTGATTAACATTTCCATTTGGCTGAAACAAGAATTCCCTCTGATTCCCTCTCACATTGTGTGTCAACCTTCTGGAATCGTAATATGTATGTTGCTGGCCATCATCATCATTATGCGTGTGAATTTTTATGGTTCATTAAAATTAAAAGCAAGCGCTGCTTTTGGCTTTTTATTTATAGCGAATGATCGTCATTTAGAATGTGTTTGTTGTTTGTTGGGTTGACTGAACCAAACGGCATCAAATTGTGGGACTCTTTTGGGACTAAATAGCTTTTCTGTGCCATTCGGCGGATGACAATAAAGACTGAACAATGTCAAATTGTTGTAATAACACTAGTGTTCAAATTTCGACAACATGTGCATATCATCAGGCAATGTGGTGGTTGGCCAAAATCCGAAGAAAAGGGTTCAATAACAGAGTGGAGCCAAGAACTGGCTAGCTGTCTGGGCCAATGATTTACGACAAGTTACTTTAGAATATTCAATCAGAAAACCTTTCAAAATTGCCGCAAGGCCAAAGTTCTACTCGTAAAAGCTGGACCACAAAAAAGCCAACAAAAAAATAGCATCATGCATAGCACATGAAATATGAGCGCAAATTATGAACAGACGTCACGCCGAAGGATTAACAAGCACTTCCCTCCACCCAGCCCAAATCACAGTCCCAATCCAAGCCGCAAGCTCAGTCCGAAAAAAAAAAAAAAAATGAATCAAACGTCGAGTCGCGTCGACTTTGATTTCAAGGAAGTCATCGTCGTCGTCGTCAGCGTCGTCAACGTCGTCATCGTCCGATCCGCTGATTCCATTTTTATGGCTTTGCTCCAACCAACTAACCTGAACCTTTTTCGTATTTTATTTTTTTTTGTATTTTATTTGAGCGAAACGCAGCAAAAGCGATTAAAATCTAACGAATTTTTCTCGCGTAAACGAATCGGCGCGTTAAATGGTCAACACCCAACACTCCTGCGGCCTCTACTCAATTTTAGAATGCAGATTAAGTGCGTTGATTAAATATTGTTTTTTAATTTCTATCAGCGTCGCAGTTGGAAATTAAAAATGCACAACCAAATGCATCCAAAGGAATTGCCACCACTTGAGCCTGTATCTCTGCTCATTTTTTTGCTGTGCATGTCACGCACGGCGAGCTCAGTAATAAAAAAAAAAACAACATATACAAAATTGAAAAAGTACTACGCGACTTGAGCTTCGGTCGGTGGTTGGTAATGTCGGAGCGGTCAAGGCGTAGCCAAAGCTGCGCCGCCGATCGAAAGGTTTATGACGGCGACGATCGGCTTTTGACTTTGGCTTTGACCGGCAGCAAGATATGAGACAAGAACACATCAAGCAAGCGTCATATACTCAACAGTTCTACCCAAGAGCTCCGAATGCGGTATATGGGCTTATGAAAAGTGCTAACTCTTTATAATTTTCATCTTTTTTTTTCAGAGGGTATTCGGCTAGCGCTGCATTATTGGCTTCGTTTCATTCTGGCCTTATCATATGTAAGTTTGTTGCTTAAGTCTTTTGTTTCGCCGGTGTTGTTTTATCAAATTTGTGGAAATCGCTCTTATAACGGCATGTCAACTGTCTGTGTAAATGTGCATTTATCAGGAAATTGTTTGTCGGCTTAAAGATTTGCATAAGACCAACCGACACGAGAAATAAGTAACAAAATAAATCGCAGTCTTTTGTGCGTGTGCCAATTCTTGGCTTGTAGCCCACGCCGGCTCAGCTTATTCATAACTCAGAGCTGTATGCAAATGAGCTGCAATTGGAGCTGAGGCTGACGGTCCAAAATTAGCTGCAACTTTTGTTAGGATTGCACTTTTTTGTTTCGTTAATTTTGTTAGTTTGGTTTGTTTTTTTATTTTTGCCTTTCTTTGGAAAGCGCGCGCTGCTCCGTTGATTGATTGTCTTGGACAAGAAGTACTGGTTGGATATATAATATATATGCGGGCTCTGCTTCCCTGGTGCGGGCCTAACCTTTTGCACTGCATCTTTTCTATGTGTATGTGTGTCTGTCGTGTTGTGCTGCTTTTTGTTGTGCTGTTGTGTTTTGAGTTTGACGCTTCGTTTCCTGCACAGTATTTTACGCTTAATTTGGCTTTGATTGATGTTTCTGGCTGGTTCGGCGAGGCTTGCGCTGTCTTGACTCATACTCTTACGAAAATTAGTTTATTTTAAAGCCTGCTGAAGTTCACTGAACTTTGAGTGAAGCAGCTGCAAGTTGCAGCCACAAAAAAGTTGAAATTGGAAATTGTTTTTGTCAGCCCCCACTTAACTAATAATTTTCGTATCATACCAATACACATTTTTGAGCCTGACAACATTTGTTGCAACGTCGCATTTTGACTCAAGAGCTTTGACCCACTTTGAAATGAGGGTTCTTTGGCTGCTGTTGCCACATTGTGATTTGGACACTTTCCAGCAGCACATTTACACACACAGTTTGCCAGCCAAAGCAATTAATTACTTTGCCAACCTGTACGTGGTGGCCACAAAAAGATTGTTAACAGCTCAAATAGCGCGTCAATCAATCAGTCACTCGCTCACTCAGTCAATTCAAACAGTCAATGGCCTTTCAGACGCTGGGTAGTTCCCAGTTCCCAGTTCTCAAAGCATACAAATTTCTTAATTCTCTGTCGAGTTCTAAATGTCATGTTGAAGCTCCAGGTGCCATTATTTATTATTTTTGGCACAACAAACGTCGGCCCACCAATTAGGACACAAAACGCAAACATTTTTTATTCAAAAATCGGAACAAACATATAAAAAAATCACGGAAAGTTACCAATTTGGCTTTCATTTTCAAAGTTTGCGGACCTTTGGTTGGAAAGTTCTCGTTTTAGAGATACCCTTAATGGGTGCCCAGGCTAGAGCCCTGGCTGTCGTCGTCGTTGTCGTCTATGCAGCATTGGCTAACAATGCCAGGCACATTAACAAGGACAGCTTCATGCAACAGCAAAAGCATTCAAATGCGAGCAAAGTTACTGCCACTGCCACTGCCATTGGCAAAGGCAAATGGCACTGGCACTGGCACTGTGACTGGCAGCATCCGCATCCTAAAAACAATAAGCAAGGGCAGGCAAAATCGAGAGAATCCAAGCAAATAAACAAACATAGCAAAAACACACAAAAAGCGAACGACTTGTAGCATCACGTTTCACGAATTCGCGGCAGAACACGTCCCTGTTCCTGGTCGCATTAAATGCAAACAGCCAAAACCGACGGCGACAACAAAAACAACAACAACAACAGCAGCAGCCAGATACCTAACCCCCAACCCAATCCAAAAGCAAAAGCATTGCAAACCAAAATTGAAATAAACAACGT
Source organism: Drosophila fungiperda (assembly GCA_035042345.1). Classification (NCBI taxonomy): domain Eukaryota; kingdom Metazoa; phylum Arthropoda; class Insecta; order Diptera; family Drosophilidae; genus Drosophila; species Drosophila fungiperda. Next base: position 659,741 of record JAWNLM010000177.1, read on the forward strand.
TGCGGACAATAAGTAAAAGTTTGCTACAGTTGGAACGACTCCAGTTGGAGCTCGACGACTCCGCACTAATCGTAGCAGCGTATGCGCAGAGATGCGGCATCATTTTCATTGTGTTTGCCTCCTGCCCAAAACCACTACAACTGCCACTACCACACACATCAACACCAACACAAGCAACCCACTTTGGCATTGCTGCACCATCCGCCGCACTCTGCTATTACAGCGTTTGGGTGCGCACGTTGGCAGCACCTGGAAATATGGAGAGAAAATAAAAATGGACTCTCCTCGCACATTGTACATCGATTTCTAGTGCTATTGGCCGCATCACTAAGTGAAGGGTGTCTTCAGTCCAGTTATCTAATTGTCAACGCAAAGCAAAGCTCAGTGAATTATGCTACTTTTTCATTTTGTTTCAATTAATTTGGATGATTTTGATTGTTTGACATTAAAATATTGTTCTCATTTGTAATACACTTATTTTAAAGCATGTTTAGTACTCAATATTCGCAGATTTTAAATACTACTCATCTTTTCTATAAGTAAATGGATCATGGTCCACCATTAACTTAACAATATTAAATTGCAACTGTTATATTTTGCTAACACTTAAACAAAGAAATACGGTATGCCAAAAGCCAAGACACATCCTTCGTATAGCATTGTTAATTTGGTTCCTTGCGTTGACTGCTACATAAAGTTAATTTGTGAGCTGCTTTCCTTATTCCGCTATATACTTTTGTGGTTTCGTTGCCTTTTTTATTATTATGCTGGGATCTTTCTTTTTTATTATTTGGCTGATATTTTGGGAGTCTAGCATTCAATTACTTCCTTTTGGCCCTGCGCTAATATATCACTTGCCCTGCCATTTTGGCCACGTGATGAATGTGGGTTGCGAGCTGCATTTTGGCTTATTGCTACTGTTGCTGTGGTTGGTTTAGCTGCTGTTGCAGTTGCATTGAACTTATCGAAACCGCACAATCAGCAAAGAGGCAGAAAAGCACAATCACTGAAAAGCGACTGAAAGTAATGATGATTCTCAGGTTGCCAATGCTGCTGCGGATGCGGATGACTGCAGAGTTACAATTTCAAAACAAATAAATTCATGCTCCAGGCTGAAAAGGGCAGCCCAATGGTCTGAGAACTGCAAACTGAAACTGAGACTGGGCCCAGCAAAGCTGAGCCCAAAGCAAACAAATCAAGGAGCAGCCAAAACAACGCGATGAGGAAACATGAAACAAAAAAATGCATTGATGCTTGACTTCAATTGTTCTGCGCGTTCCCATTGCTGCTGCTGCTGCTGCTGCTCCTGTTGCAATTTAACAAACAACAACAAAAAAAAAAAAAAAAAATCAGCAGCAATTATTGCTAGATACACACACACACACTGGAGAGTGCCAGCGGTGATAGTTTTTTTGTGCTCATTTCAGAAAACGGCGGATAAAATAATAATCCTCACAACGCCCACCGTTTTTCTGTGTCCCGGCAATAAAGGGGCTGGACCTCATTTGCATGCAGCCATGGCCGTGGCAATGTCGTGTCCAAAGTGCGGCTTCATTTCCTATTGCAGCAGCAGCAGCAGCAGCAGCTGCTGCTGCACAGAGCACTCAGCTCTTGATTTCAGTTGTGTTCGATGTACGAAAGCATATCCATATGCATCTGCTTTGATTTTGTTTTCGATTTCAATTTCATTTATAGGACTGTGCATTGTGCTCTTGCTAGTGATGCTGCTGATGCTGTTGCTGTTGTTGTTGTTGTTGTTGTTGCATTGTTGCAGCTTCCATGAAAGTTAAGAGCTTCTTTTGCATGTTGCCCGCAAGCTACTGCTTTTTGTTTGTTGTTCCTGTTGTTTCTGTCGGAGTCGCTGTTGAGTGTCTTTTGTTCTGGCAGCGGCATTGTCAACATTTTGGCATTTGGTGTAGTTCTGTGTTTTAAGCCATGCCCACATTTCATCTACACCTTACCTGCTTTGTTTCTCTTGGAAAACTTTCGTTCTTCGCATAAGTTTTATCAGCCCCTTACACCCTATCTTTTCATATTGTTTTTTCTCCTTGCTGTCAACTTGTTTAACTTGTCATAAAATGTTTGTAGTTGTTATTTTGCCTTATAGCGGTTGAAACCAATTTAAATTAAAAAAAAAAAACTTAAATGGATGCTAATAGCAAAAATTGCAACAAAATATTTTCATCTCATAAATTTCACCTTGAATCTCCTTCGGCATCTGGGCAAGGTCATGGCTTATAGCCAAAGTTAACAAACAAATAAAGCAACGGCCATTTGGGCCAACAATGATGCAAGAAATTCGATTGGCTTGCCTGTGCGCCGCACTAACGTAATTTAATAAAACGTTTAAACGATTAGATACGTTTGTATGCACTAAAATGTAACTATTAGATACGCTATCTACACACAAGCACACACACACACACAACCCAAGAAAACAAGTGCAGCCAAAGCGACTACAGGTCCCATTTGGCAGCAGCTGCTGCACTTTCTGGGCCAAAACGCTAACGAGCCTTTGGCCACGCTCTCTGCTCCCCCTCCTTCTCACCACCACGGGCCAGTACCATGGCCACGCTGCTTTCTAGCCATGCAATGCATTCATGGAGTTTGGATCGCGACGAGACGACGACGACGACGACGACGAAGTCTATAACGACGCTCCCTTTTACTTGATGCTGGTTTTACTTTTGCTGGCTGAATGCTGGTCCATGGCCCAGGTCCAATGGGTTCTCCTTCAGCATGGAAAATCTGCGCTGCCAATCGCTGAAATTATTGCGCTCAATCTTTGTTATTAGATTAACTTCTATTTTGTTTTCCTATTTGACTTTGCCATAAAAACGAATCGCGCTATAATACACTTGTCCAACAGGGCAGCTCGATTGCTGTTAATTGAATGAGCTTTAAAATTTTTCAATTTTAAATGGTTTGTGGAATCAAGCTTTTCGTTGCGTTGCGTACAAAATTAAGTACATATCAATATTTATTCATATGTGAAAAATATCTGCAGGTTTCAAAAGTTAAAATTAATTGTATTTGTTAATGAGCGACAAAAGTTAGATTAGCATTTGTTGCCTGGACAAGGGCATTCGGATTTCGGCATGCTTAATTTATGCCAATTTACTTGTTATCTGCTGGAGTCGCTTCTGCTGTTACAGTTGTTGTTGTTGTTTCTGTTGCTGCTGACTCTTGGCCATTTGAAAACTGAAAGTGCGCCTGGTCAGCTCGAGCTTAGTCAATGGCATTAGGCAATGTTGCATTAGCTATGCTCGCCTGGCATTCAGTTTTGGCTTCATTTGTTATTACGGCCTGCATTTTGTAGACGGTGTTTGCTACATCTTCTGCATCTGACTGTGGCTGTTTTATCTTGCCATGAAACTGCCGACTGAGTCCGCGCTGACTTTTGCCTGTTTTTGGGGTTGCTAAATTGGTTTTGTGTTGCCTGCCATGTTACTTGCGCATCAATTGAACAGCAACCAACCAACAGTAAACTGCAATGGACAACAGCAGTAAAGACCAGCAACCTGCAACCTGCAACCTGCCACTTGGCATGCTGTAACTTGGCCATTGTCGGCGCATGTTGCCTATTCTACATAACTAACTTTTAGAAAGGCACAACAACTTTCCTTGGTTCCATGATGCGGTCATAGACCGACTTGCCAACTTGGCAAACTTTCGCCCGGCCAAAGTCGATAATGTAGATGTTGGCCATAGCTGGTGCAGTCAATTGCTGCTGTTTGTGTTATGCAATTAGAGAACAGCTTGCCAATATTATTCTAATTAAGAGAGCATCGCACTCAATCGCTTACACTTAACTTTTAATTACTTGGTTCTGTTATTGCTACCAAAAAAAAAAGCGTTTAATAAGTCGCCTAGGTGAGCTGCCCACTCCCATAATAAATATGCCTTAATGCTGGTTATAGTTGAGCGACCTTCTGGGTATTTATGCATGCAACATAAATGAGGGAATTTCACAGGCTGCTCCATAGTGAAACACCTTGCAACCTCCCACTACACCCTACTTCCGACCATTGTCGTTTTATGTTATAGGGTTCTGTGACAATTGCGGCGTAATTGAAAGAAATAAAAATGGAAGAATACAAAGCTGAAATAGTTGGAAGACAGCAACACCAACAACAACAACTTCGACAACAGCAACAACTACAGACATATAAAATGTTGATTATTATGTGTCACGGAAATGGGTTAAGCTGCTTAAATGTTCTGCTCCGCTCCTCCTCTCCCTCCCAACACTCCTCCCATCTTCAGCTCCAGACGGCTCTTCACAAAATTGTTTCAGTACGTGAGTTGTGCCAAGCCGTACCGAAATTGTCGTTGTTATTGCTGCTTCTTTTATAGTTGTTTTTGTTGTTGTTGCTGCTGCTGCTGCTGCTGCTGTTATTTCTGCTCTTTAAATGCATTTAAATGCCCAGACTTTAAAATCAAGCTGTCGCAATTAAATAAAGGGAGAAAGTGAATTCTCTGACTTCAAAGATACATCTTAGCAAATGCGACACTTACACAGCCACATCTACGTACTTGAAACTTCAGCCACATTAAATGCCACACTGAGTGGCTTGTAAGAGGCAGCTATTTGAAGCTTTTACTCACGTGCCACAATTTTATTTTTTGAGGTTTATGGGGTCGCTCTTACCTGCAAAGAGATAAAAAAAAAAATGGAAAATTGTAGATAAGCTTTGGCCACGTTAAAGTTCAATTTGCTTACTCAGTTAAAAACAAAACAATTAAATTAATAATATTCATTACTTTTATGCTTGAGTTTTATATTTTTATTAAGTGACAATTCGACAACTGGTTTAGCCATTAAAATCTTGATTTGCCTTTGCTAACTGGGCCATTGCGTGTGCGATGCTTGTGTCTTACAAGTGGCACACTGTGCAACTATAAACAGGTTTCTAGATTAACATAGAACTAAATTAAAAAAAAAGCAAGCTCCAAGTTGATACAAAAATAATTCTTCTCTTAAATTATAAATATATTTTAAAGTATTGAACAGGATATTTCATATCCAAAGATGCTTGAAGGCAAACATTTTATATATATATATAGCTATATATATATAATAATATAATATAATATATATATACAAAAATATAACAAATAAAAACCTAGTTAAATTGTTAACGAATAAATCAAAACAGTGAGTTCCTTAGCTAATGTCAACAGCAGCCATCAGGTGCTGTATGACAATGATTAATTTGCAATTTCCATTCAGCAGAAGTCAAAAAACAACACAAATTAAAAATCAAGTTAGTTAAGCAAGTCTGAGAGCCATTTAGTTTGTATGAAAATAGACTTGGCCTGTTGTTTACGCATATTTCAGGCCTAGACATTGGCAATGTTGTCTGCGGCTTAATGAAAATGTGGCGCCTGCTGCAGCAACACCCCTCATCATCTGCGAGGCAACCTTGCGTCATATGTATTAAATTGAAAATTTAATTAAAGAACTTGGTCGTTGTGCGGATCAGCTGTCCGCTGGTATAAATTAGCCAAACAATAGCTTATTGAACTCAAGGCACCGCAGATCAACATTGGGGCCCCGCTTCATGGTCAAAAACCCCGCAAATTGCTGTCAATAATAGCCAAAAGTATAAATAAAAAAGTCAAAGCCCAGCAAAGGCAAAAGGCTTAATTTGTTGGCAAGTTTAGTTTGTATTGACACGCTATTTTTAATATCAATTCAAAACAACTGCCCTACGTCAACACGTTTGCTGATGTTGGCCAAGTCACGCTTATGGACAGCCATCAAATGGCAGTTTGTCAAAAATGGCAAAGCGGGCAAGAAAACAACACACACACACACTAGGCTGATAGTGTGTTTGCAGTGGCTAATAATGCGATTAAGTGAGTTATAAAGTTTGGCATGGCTCAAAGCCAGCCTGGTCCCGTTTGGTGTGGCAAGTCTATCAAGGACTGACTCAGTGCATGTTCTAAAGCATAATTAAAAAAATAGTTAGGGCTCAAAAACACAGTTGGCTCATTTTTGCAGCCCATTGCGAAAATGCTCAATAAACTATCAACAGTTGTCAGTTGCTGTTGCTTTTTGGGCTTTGGCTTACTTGCTGGTTGGCCTCAAGTGTTTGCAGCTTGGCTTTGAAGCGGGCCAACCGTTTGTTTGTTGACTTGTTGCCATTAAGTTAAATGACATAAGCATAAAGATTTACGCCGCCGAAAACGGCCAGAAATCAAGCGCCTGTCAGCCAAAGTGTCAAATTTGTAATGAGGCAACACACAACACAAAACGTGGCACATAAAACAGAGAACTCGAATATTGCCGCCACGCCCCTATTGTTGGAATCGCTTTTGATTAAAGAAGTTGTCACCAGGCAACAATATCTGCTTGATAATTGCGCGTGGGCGCCCCTCCAATTTTTTTTTTTTGTTTCTCTACTTTTAGTATTATTAAACTCAGATACATCTCGATCGCATTTATTGCTTAGCTATGTCAATTTGCATAGACCCAGTGCTGAGCGAAGCCCAGTCGGTGGCAGCCTTGAGTTGTGCTTGAGACTTGTGTATTATTATTGTAAACTCTTTAAAGTCTCTTATTAAAGATATCACACAACAAAGGAACGGCAACGGCAACGGCAACGACCTTGCCAGCAAACCCATAGAAAAATAGCAATTTGGATTTCAGAAACACCATTGAACCCTCATAATACACTCAAAACAATTACTTAAGCAATTTGCAGCGACGTTATTAATAATTTCTCTTTACGTATTCGCAGAGATGTAGGAGAGGTTGTAAGGCAGCCCACATGCTTGTTATTAACCGGGAAGTAATTATATTGATGTCGTCAAAGCCATAGCCATCAAATTGTCATCAGCATCATCCACATATTCATCATTATGAATGCACTTCCACTTAATGAAAACCTACGCACACACATCGATTCGAACAACAACAAAAATCAACTTTCATTTGTTTTCACTCACTCAACATAATGAAAAGCTGCAGAATGCGAAAGAAAAAATATGAAAAGAGTAAAAACCAGCAGCACATAATGTCTGCCATGTATGTCATACCCTATGTAAATTTAAAAAAAAAATAACTAGATTCTCTTACAACAAATTTCTAATTTTTAATTTGAATATTCTTTTATATAGTTTAAAATTGTATCATACATATTAACTTACTTTACTTGCCAAACTCTCCATGCTGTTTAAAACACTCTTACATAATCCAGTTAGGGTATAATGAACATTTAATATGTATATACGAATGTTGCGCCTGATTTTGAGTTTGTGGGTTGAGCGTGGGCTGTGTAGCAACTTTTGATGCTTACCGCTTATTGCAACGCTGTCGCTTGCACCCTTGCGTGCAGTTACATTTAGCCCTGCCTGGCAGTTGTGCAGCCCTGCGTAGGTGTTAAGCCTGAGCTGCATTTGTGATTAGCCAGCGAGATAAGCAGACCACAGCTCGAGCCGTGCCCAGGCTCAGTTTCTGACTGCCTGCAACAGATCGTCTATCATATGCAAGTGGGTTGGCTGGCTGCTAATGCTGGGCTCAGATTTCCGCTTTGCTTTTAGCCGATTGGCAGCTACAACAGTTTTTTTTTTTTGGCCAAATGATGAAGACAAATGTTAAGTGTGCGACATTTTTACTGTCAATTAGCGCCTAGACTGAAGCTAAATGGCTGCCGCAGTTGTTTCTGATGTTGCTGACAGTTAAATAACGTAAACGTGCCAAGTTGCAGTTTGTTTGTTGCTGCTGGTTTCTGCTGTTTCTGTTTTTGTTGTTCTGTTGTTGTTCCGCCAAGCACGTAACTCAATAACGCGCACATTCTAACAGCAAAACAGAAACAGCAACAAGAGCAACAACAACAACAATTAAGCTAACAATGCACCACACACAAGTAAAAGTTGTTGTTAGTGTCGACTCGAGTCGACCTGACATAATGAAAATTTGCTCGATTGCCCCGACTTACGCCCAATCTAACCACACCGCTTCGCTCCACATCCCTTCCTCATTTTCTGAGCTACAACAAAGTGCAAATGCCCACTGCGCACCTCCCGTCCTTACCCCTTCCTCTTTATCCCCTGGGGAAATTGTCTAATGAAAAGCTGCTGTCGACACAAACGAAGCATGGCTGAAGTGTAAAAAAAAGCATTGCCGGTAAGACGGAAAGCGGGAATCGCTAAAGCTGGAGTAGCAGCAGCAGAGGAGAATGGTAGGGTAATGGTTCGACTGGGAAGGGCAGGGTAATAAAAGCGCCATCGATTAAGTCTTAAACACTTTGATGATGCTACTCGAGAGCTGCAGCAGCTGCTACCGCGGCGCCAATTTGTTGCGATGAAAGCCATTCATCTTGTAAAGTGGCAAAATATATTTATAAAAATACCCATTTTTTCTCTAACCCAGTCAAATAAAAAAAATCGTTTGAAAGGGCAAATTCGAATATATGTTTTAATCATTTTCCATAATTGAAGAATAATTTTAAGCATTAAGTTACTATATGCTTTTGTTTTTCTGTAAGTCTATTTAATTGTTGGCTTTTAGGGTATTCCAACTTCGAATAGGAGAAGAAATCTTTCGATGTTCTTGATTTTTGCCATCATTGAAATACACACACACAGCAGATGGCTTCATTATGACAGGTTAAATTATTGGTGTTGCTGCTGTTAGAGGTACCAATAATGTTGATTATCACAATAATGATGATGGAGAGGCAACGTTTTAGTAACTGAAACCCGTAAAGGACCATCGCAAAAATAGATAGAAAGAAAAAAAATTTTAAAAAAGGGAATATGCTGGCTTAAAATGCTAACAGACCATTTGGCGGGCAGCTGCCATTTGTTAATTATATGGCGAGGCACTTACAGTCCAATTGCTGCTGCGCCCCAAAATGATATGCTATTTATTTGCATATGTCGACCCGCTCAGCTCCCTTCTCGTGACATTCCCACAAATTGGTCGACTTGGCGTAATCACGACAAATTCTTGGCGTGAAATTATTTTGGCAAGCTACAAATAAAATTATGTTCATATTTAACCGAGCAGCTAACTTATGGCCATGTTTTGGCCTCAGCCGAGCCACATACTTACAGCTGCTGCCAATTCTACTAGGCCCCGTTGTTTATTGTCAATGAGTTATGGGGCATTACGGCGCAAGTTTCTGCAAATTGCATTTTGAGCTGTGGTTGCAAATTCCGCACAAAAATGAACTGAGTCAGGTTTTAGATTTTTTATTTATTTTATTTTTGTTTTGTTTTGTTTTTTTTCCTCTTTCTTTATGTGTTTTATGGGTGCTTGTGGGAGGAGTGCAGCAGCGATTCAGGAACTAAATCTAGCTGCCATTGTGAAGGTGAAGTTCGTTGCACCCGCTGGGCAAGATTACAACTGCCATTTGCCAGTTAAAATTTGCTCGTTGCCAGTTGCCAGTTGCCAGTTGCCAGTTGCCACAGTCGTCATCGTCATCGTCCTCAACCATTGCCATTGCTGCTGCTCTATAGCAAAGAGACGGGGCAAATAAATTGATTGATTTATGCCATGAGCCCAGTAGACAGCAGGGCAATCTGCAGCTGGTCATGGCTTTTCTTTTTTAATGCTTATGGTTTTGTTGCTGCTTTTAATTATGGGCGTGCAGTCTTTTTCCTCTCTCACTCTCTCACTCTGTCCCCTTCTCTCTCTTTCTCTTGAAAAAAAAAACCCAAAAGACTCACCTCGCCATCTATTAGCAATTTTAATTTATTTATGTATGCGCCACAGTTCGACTGTTGAGTTGTAGACTCTTCAACCAAAGAGCAACGGCAGCAAGAGCTCCTCATGTCTTGACTTGTCTTGAAGCGTACGAATGTTTGCATAAATTAATTTCAAATGCACAAACATGGACTAGAACACCACAAGGATTGCATGTTATAACAACCGGCAGTACATGCCGCACAGACTAACAACTTTGAGTTTGAGTTGTCATCTCTGATTTTATTTTATTTAATTTTAATTTAAAGTGAACGCAAATTGCAGCTAACATCCACTTGACCATCACATTAGTTGCAGCAATGGCATTTTATAGTCGTTTGTAATCGACCATAATTCAGAGTGAAATGGCATATTACAAATTGCTGATACAACGTGTTGCCAAATTTTATTTGGCTATCACAAACGCATTTAATGAATTTATTATACACTAACATTAGATACATGGATTTCATTTACTCAATAGACTAATCAATCTTAGTTTATATAGAAAATATGTTTAAATAAAATAAAAATTCTTTCGTATTTGTAAACTGCTCATTAAGCGAACTACATTTTTACTCAACTTTCTTGTTGTGTTTAGCTTTTGTTGCGGTGTTTTCACTTTTTTACACGTTTCGTGCTGTGATGAGCGCATCTAAGAGGAAATATGATGTGGTCAGATTCTGGCCATATTTAATGAGGTGTACACATTCAAATGGTTTTATTGGCCAATTTTCATGTTAATTGCATTTAACAACATCGTTTTGTTTTTATGTGTTAACAACGCCACAGTCACGATTAAATTATATTGTAATTTATGTTGCAATTGGCCCAAAAGTGCATGCGCGCCACACGTGTGCATCACAGAATTTTAATTTATTCGTAATTCGTATTCGTAACTGTAATTTGTAAGTGTGGCATTCAATTATAAACGCATTCATTGCTCTAAAAACTCAATTGCTCAACTTTGAATTGAATGCTTGGTGTCATTTTTATTGTGAATATTTCCTGAAGCCACAAACAACTTTCCAATGCGCTTTTCTTTTGTTTTCGATTGGATTAATTGCGACACATAGGCATAATCAATTATGTTGCTTCGAGTGCTCAATCTTTGTTGCATTTGTTACCACTGACAGTGTCGAATATCTGTCAGACACATTCCGATGCCACGCCTCAAGCTAATACCAAGTGCATTGACAATGCTGTTATCTGATTGCCTCACGTTTTCTGTTTTTTTTTCTTTTTTTCTTTGTACACCCGTCAGCTGTCTGCATAGAATGTGATTGTGATTACGATCTTCAGACAGGATTTGAATAGTTATTATTAGCTACAATTGTGTAGTTAGATGATGTCTTTGGCAATAGCTCCGATGAGTCTACAAACACATTGATGACCTCATTGACCTTGTGTCTGCTTTTTACCTTGGCATTGGCCAGTCACAATTAAAAAAAAAAAATTTACTACAATAGACTTTTTAGATGTGTACTTACAACATTACTTATAAAAACTGTATAAGCAATAAAGCACAGATACTCTGACTTGTTTGATAGTTGGTTTTAATGGCTATTTGAAAAGTATATAGCGCCAGCTTGTAACAGCAACAGCAAATTAATGGTGCGTGTTTGTGTGTGTGTGTCTGGTAATTAAGTGCCAAGTGCTCGATTAGATAATTGCCTTATGCCTGAAAGTACGTACAGCGATCTTAGCAATCTTCGCATTCTATCTTCTATCTATGTTCAGCATTTAAAAACATGGTATGTAGGTACTCCTAAACATGTTTACGCCAATGAGTAACCTCAAGTTTTTTTTTTTTTTTTTTTTTTTGTAGGCGCACACATTTATCTAAGCTAAGAATGAGCGTGGTTATTTATAGCTATGCGCCAATCATCAGATGAGTTAGTCAGCCAATACATATATAATAAAGAAAATATATATATATATTTTATACATATAGTTAGCTAAGATTTTGGCTGCATGATTAACTTTTGTACAAACAGCAAACAATTTATAATAAATTATTTGTTTACCCTTGCAACCTTGGCATTATAAGTCTGTTGTTAGGTTTGTCGATATACGGGTATATATATTGACTATTCTTTGAGATCATTTAGATCATTTGTCTTTTGTATTTTTGTTAAAGATCTAGAGTAAAATTATGTATCCGATTTCATAAATGTTATTAATCAATTTTGTTATGCTATCTTACTACACTCATTTTAACACAGTAGAGTATAGCAAACTTCGTTGTTTATTTCTCTTGACTACTTCTTCTTCCTTCTATTTATATTCTCATAGTTTGACCGATTTGAGGCTGCTTAAAAGTCAATTAATGGTCTGGTATGGATTTTTCTTTCCGCCTTCTCGGGCAAGGTCATTGCGCAATTATTGAAAACTGAAAATCATGAGCAATATCATGTGCTCAACAGCAAAGGCAAAATTGATTTTAGATCGGATTTGGCACTAGCTAAATGAAATGCCCCTGTCATCTGGACTTGGCCACTGGTTAACTGGGTCAGTTAGTTGGAGATGGAAGGAAGGTGGGTAGCTGTTGGGCACGCCCACAATTACAGGGCATCATCAATTCTATATTTACCATTGTGTCGCATATGTGGAAGAGTTGCTTGGTGGCGACGACTCGATGTTTTCGACTCAGGTGATTGCCGTTAGCCATAATTGACCATAATAACAAAAATTAAGCGGAATGGCGTTCGCTGTTATTGTTGTTGTTTTTGGTCCACACCATCATCTATAAGGTTTTCTCAGCTCTATACTATCTCAATTTAGGTGTTGTTGTTGTTGCTGTGACATTAACCCACAGCGGCCTCACATCGCATACCTCGCACGAAAAGTGCCGCAAATAAAACGTACGAAAAATTTAATTCAATTTAATAAGCGAATATGTTGCGTGCCACGGCTGCAGTTCGGATAAGAGTTGGGTGCTATACACAAACACACACACACACACACACACACACTCACATACACATAGGTGTGATACCTTTCTCTGTCTGTCTCAGTCTGTCTCTATCTACATCTCTCCGTTCGCTGTGTAATGTGGCGCACTCGTGCATTCTCCAGAGCTGGAGCTCCACAGATGCTTGAGCACTCAGACGACGATGAGGACAACGACGCGGTTGCCTTTGCGCTCCCTGTGTTTAGTCATGCGTGCGCTTAAGTGTGTGGCAGCACTTGGAGCAGCAGCAACACCACCAGCAACAACAACACAATCAGCAGCAGACCTGGTCTGGGGGCTTGAACTGTCGTCGGGCGTCGCTCGTCCAAATGTGAAAATAATCGTAAAAGGCAATTAGCGCAAAATAGCTTTGACACTCATTCAAGTTAGCTGGCCATGTAGGTTACTGGTTACTCTTGATCTGAAGGCACTACAACCCGCCCTATCCACTACCACCCGCCCCGTTGTGCATATATCACACCACAAAGGGGTTAGGCAATTTTCGTACACATTTGCTTTTGGGGCGTTTTGTTTTTTGAAGCTCTTTACATTAGCCAAATTAATCAGATGTAGGTCAGTGTGAACATGTAATTGCCTGAATGCTTGGCTGACTGTTGTAATAGAGCAGCAGGAAATTCTTAAACTAGGTTTCTTCAGAACAAACATAGAAAACATGATAACTGAATATCAAATTATTAAGGCCTTAATTATTTTTCTTTAGGTAGACATAAAATAAAGGAAATTGCTTATTTTTGAGTGTAACGAAACAATCTAAGGCATAATAAAAATACATTTCTTGAAACTTGAATTTATCTAAATAAGTTGTAATATTACAATAAAAGTCGCTACGCGCCCTTTGATTTAATTTCAAGGAGTATTCAATATTTGTATTATTATTTGTTATGGATTATCACTTATTTTTAAATTTAAGTTAAATTATGAATTGAATAGATTTATTTTTCCTGGTAACAAAGACAACAAAATATAATATTTAATAGACTAGCACTCTCAGTCTGTGACCCTCTTGTCATTTTTGTGTGTACTTTTTTTTATTGAAATTTGTAAAGGTCCCCTGTGCCCGCTGTGCACCATCCAGATGCCATCTGCAGCATTGCTGTTGCATATTTAATAAAGCTGTCGCAGAGTCAGAGTCAAATTTTAATAAACGCCAACCATTTGATTTTATATATACATATGAACATGAATCTGCGTATTTTGTGTGTCAGTGCGTCATGCGGCCAACTTGAACCTGAGTCATGCACCTCGGCTGGGCTGCCGTGAGCCCCAGTTAGTCGTAGTTAGGGGCGCCACCGGTACTCGGCCACCTTCAGCGGTGTCATGCCACAGAATGGGGCTCTGTTCCGCCTGTGTCTGCAATGAAAAACATTGTGTGTCGCTGTAGCACCTGCTGCTGCCGCTCCTGCTACGGCTGCGACTACCGCTGCTGCGTCAGCTTTGCACACCTGGGCACACTCGATGGCAATGAAGCTATTGGCGATATGACGCTGAATTGTTGGATACCTGGTCTATGTCGTTGTCGATTACTCAACCCCCGTGGCTACGAAACGAGCGCAAGTACTCAAATATGTACTGCAACCATACGCTGCGCCAATTGGTAGGATATTGACAATACGTTACCCCTTTTCCTCTTACAACCCATGGCCTAACAGTCATTAGATTGGCCGCCTTTCTGAACTCAACCCACTGAACCCTCTGCCAAAACATACAACAATACATGCAGCAAACACTGCGGAACAAAGGCGCTTAAAAGTTGATAGCGTCCGGCGCGCATTTTATCTATATAAAGGGTATTTGTGATTTTGTGTTAGTTTATTTAACAGCCCGCTAAAGTTTTAAAGGGATATGCAAGGAAATTCCATAGTCAGAGCGATTGACAAACAAAGAGGTCTTTATAGATAATTGCCAAAAGTTCATAGATAAATTGAGTACTTGAGATAGATTATAATATCTGTGATGGATCTCAAAAAGCGTAAATTTCATCATTAAGGAAAAATAAATATTTAAAAATAAATAACAAAAAAATGTAATTAAAACAAATTGTAATAAAAAACAAATTATGACCAATTACATCACTCATCTTTTGTCCGGATAGAGTATTTTGTAGTTGTGCTGCTCAATTCGCATGTATTGTTTTGTAAATTTTTGCTATTGACTTGATTTTTATTATAATGTTTCTTTTGTTTTTTTGCTGCAGTTGTGTGTCTGGCTGTTTATATTGACATATTTATGGCTGCGGCCGTTTGACTACCCGTTGTCCCCTCAGCCTCAACAGCACCACCGAAAAAGTATGATTTCGAATTCATAACATAAATCACAGGGTGCGCCACGGCACCAAAAGCCAACAACAATTGACACTCCTATTTTGCAAATTTAAAATTTTTATTCAGGGCAGCACTTAGATTTGAAGGACTTACATATGTCCTGGGTGGTTGTGTGGCTAATTGCTTAGCAGCGAGTGGTCACTGCTCGTGTTTGGGACACTTGCAAGAAGCTTGCCACATGCCCTGCAGACCAAATCAACAAATCACCATCTTTATGACGTCTTAGAAACTAGGCGCTGACATGCAATGAAAGCAAAAGCAAATGCCAAAATGGCCAAAAACCTCTGCAGCGGCCAATTTATGTGGCTGCTTAAAGTTATAAGCCAATAGGCAGGCGCAGGCGCAGCGCCTCAATTAATCTCAGATTTCTGGTTTATAGCACTTGGTGGCAATGTGGCCAGCAAATTGATATAAATCATCGGCAATGCCAGGCTGCATGCAAACAAACAAAAAATAGAAAAAAGAAGAGAGACCAAAAATAATTGCCCAATAGTCAGAAAAGTCGGAGATTTGTAGATGGTCGAGTTGACAATTTTACGCGGTGCAGGCAAAAATATGTTTTGTGCGGCAAACAAATTTATGTTTCTGGCTATAAATTTGTACCACATGTACAATAACGACACAGCTACACGCACACACACACACACACCCACCTGGGCAGGCACCTAGTTTATGGTCAAAAGCGGCAGCGAATAATGAAAATGTTTTCCATTTCGATTGGCAATTTCCGCAATTTCTTGTTACTGCTGTCCTGTTGGCCAGTCTAGCAACAAATTATTGAAAACAACAGCTCAAATGTGCCGCATAGCCTATTTCAGCTTTAGCTTAAGCTGACTTCCATTTGCGGATCTGGTCTCATTTGTAAACAAACAGCAAATTGGGACAAAATTTGTTTGTATGTGGTCAGTGCGTCAGAGTTAGCTGCATTTGGCCAATACACGTGTCCGAGTGCTCATTATGATGTACGTTGCAAGTTCATTATTAAGCAGAAGAGTGCCCATTTAGTGAAAAGTTGGAACGCTCTGTTCCTAAGTTGTTTTTTTTTCGAAAGGTATTCTTTAAATGTCTTGTTGCATTTGATGACTAGCTCTAATAAAAATATAAGTATATTCCAAGAACGAGTGTCAAAATGCGATGATTACAATTCTTTTAAGCAATTTTTTATTGAGGGCAGGAGAAACCCCAATAAAACTATGCTGTGTGCTTTTAACAGTTTGCTGATAAGATATCAACATCAGCAGTCGCTATGGCATCAATAAATGTCTAAAGCAAAAAACCAAAAACTGAAACCGCAGTCTGAAAGCAACAAAAAGGTGCTATTGTAAAAAATGGCCAACAGGCTTGTGAAATTTTCTAGCTCTCTGTTGCTGTTGCTGCTGGTTGTTGTTGTTGTTTATTGCTGTTGTTGTTGGTGTATGTTGTTTGTCTGTTGTAAAATTGAACAATGCCACTCAAAAGTTAAAGTTCTGTGGGTCAGTAGAATTTTCTCAGGCCAGCAACGACTTCTACAACGACCAACAACTTGGCTTTACGCATGCTCAGCGAACGGCACTGCCAACATCGGCCATCCACCATCCAACATGTAGCCATGTACCCATGTAGTAGCCATCCACCATGCATGTGGAGTACTAATGAAACCATAAAAATCAACCGCAGACTCAGACGCAGACGCAGACGCAGCACCAGCACCAGGCAGATGTGAACTGAGGTCCGCTTGGGTTACAAGCCATGGCAAATTGAAGTATTTGTATACACTTGCCGGGGCTATTATAATTTTAACCTGGTATTTGTAAGTCATTAAAGTAATATACACATTCTTCATGATATGGAATATAAATGAATATCTCTCTTAATTTTAATTTGCCATTGATATCTTTTAGCTACATTCAGTTTATTTCTTATATATATTTAATGCGAAGATTAGTTAATTTAAATAATCAAATTTAAATTAATTTTATTCTAAAGATTAATTTAATTGAACAAATTTCATGTGCGTTGTTGTAATAAGCTATTCAAGAGTAAATAATCTTCGGTGATCCGTAGTTGGCTTTGTGTTGAGTTTCTTTTACTTATTTTGTTATTAACGTGTTGCTCTTCTTGCTGTTGCTCTTTTTCGGTCAGAATGCTGCTTGGGGTAATTTTAGTTTTGACCGGGGCACGGCCTTAATGTTGACCACAAAATGACAGACACGACTTGGCAGATGCTGAAGTTGCATGCAAATAATTACCAAAAGGAAATCCAGCAACAATAACAACAACTGTTCGATGTCTGTCAGTCTGTCAGTCAGTCTGTTAGTTTGTCAGCTAGTTAGTCGGGTAGTTGTTACAACAATGGAAATAAGGCATGCGTTCTTGAGATTTAACATTTCCTGCGTATACCACACACACACACACACACACATACACACACACACAGTGAAATCAGTCAAAATAAGCCAACTGCGACTGCGTCACCAACTTTGGCTTCTCAGCCTCTCAATTTCAACTTAAACTCACAACTTTATCTCCGACCGGTGCTGAAATAGGCAATTTTGCTTAATTACGCCATGAGAACAGCAACTTGGGGGCTAAAAATGTGCGTACAAGACAACCAAACATACATTAACTACATGCATATGTGCACAACACATATATCGTTTTTGTCACACTTGAAATGAGGCTAATATGCTTATTTATGACTCCATATGTGAACTTTCACACAACAACAGCAGCAACATCAGCAACAGCAGCAGCAACAAAAACGTGTCATAGTTTTCACTTTTTTCGGGGCTGCTGTCACAGTTCTCGTTTAAACTTTTGCTTTCCGTCGCTGACATAATTTTTGTTGTTGGTTTCTTGTTTATTTCCTTTGGTTAACAACACGCAACAACAACAGCAAAAACAACCAACACAACTGCAACAATAAAATTGATTACTTTTTGTTTTGTTTGTGGCCTGCAGCAGCATCAGCAGCAGCAGCTGAAATTTGCATGCCTCGACTGTGTATCTGTATTTGCATCATATCTGTATCTCAATCTATGTGCGCCGCATGTGGGTGTGGTGTCTGCCAAGTCGTATAGTTTTTTTTTTATTTACTTTAGGTCTGTTTTTGTGAAATTTTTGTCGCCTATGCAATTATTATTTTGAAAGAAATCCTTTTGGGACTTGAACCGACTCAGTCCTGGTGCGGCTGCTGCTGCTGCTACTGTTCATCCTGTCGCCATCGCTTTGCGTCCTTACCCCCGTTCGATGCGTTTGCCACATCAATTGATAATTTACAAGTCACGTGTGTATGAAATTGCAACAAAATGCGCATAAATTTTTGTGCGAAGTTTGTCTGAGTGTGTGTATTTCTGACTAAGGGGCTTGTCTTGCCAGCAGCATTTAATATTAATGAGTTATAGCACATAGCCTATATGCTTGACGATGCGTCTGTTGGTGTTTTTGCTGTTGCTGATGCCATTGCTGTTGCTGTTGCTGTTGCTGTTGCTGTTGCTGTTGCTGTCGTGTCTTGTGTACCCGTCTAGGCAGTGCTCACTTCTCGGTCCTTGCCAAGTTGCCGTGTTGAGAGTTGCATTTAGTTGGGGGCTCTTAAAATGCGCGACGATGACTGCACTACATGTTCAAGTGGGCCACAACAACAACAACAGCAAAGGCAACTGTTGCTGTTGCTTTTGCTGTTGGCCTCGCTTCGCTGAATGACTGACGCAGTAGGCGCGACAGGCGGGCGGCATACAGACAGATGAACGACGAACACAGACTGCCATTAAAGGATGTGCCTTGACTTGTGTTGTTTTTGGTTTTTGTTGTTGTTGTTGTTGTTGTTGTTTGTCTTGGCAATGCCCATGTGAGGCACAGATTGCTGCAGGGCCTCCTTCGCTTGGTTGCTTCAGCATCAGCTTCGATTTCTATTTTGCTGTTTACTAATGCAGATACCTTTATATATATTCAACTATTCAGCAACCACACCATTTCTACCACTAGCACACCCTCTATTTCACCCCTTCCTCTGCACCTCTCTCACCTCACCTTAGTCACTTTGCTGCACGCATTTTAACTAAGTCATTTCCGTGACATACTTTGGCTGTACAACTTTTACTTGTACAATATAGGTGTATAAGTTGGATACGTATTTGCCACATTACATGGCCAGCGGCAACGGATGACATTAAACCAGGCCCAGACCCAGACCCAGACCCAGACCGAGACCCAGGTCCAACTCCAGGCCACAGCCAATTGGCCATTAATAAAGCAATTGGCAATCGAGCGCAGCAAAATCGCGCAGACAAATCAATAAGCCAATTAGAATAGATCGCTGCCACAGGTCGGTTAATGCCTGATATTAAAATGAAAAAACTGCGTTCATAAATAATACATGTATGTGTAGCACAGACCGAGGGCAGCTATATAAATATTGAGAGCAGAAAACCCAGTATATAGATTTTGTTTAATTTATAATGTTGAGTGTGAGGCATTGAATAGAATAGAATAAATGAAAATAGAACAAATAATTTCAAAATCAAATTGGATGCTTTACTTGACTCTTGTGAATTAGAAGATACCGTGCATACGTAATAAATACGAATCAGCACAAATTTAAAATTTCCTGTTGAGAATTTCCAAACGGTCTTACCACATTTTCTTAGATATACGTTTTAAAAACTAAAAATATTATATTAAATATTTAACCAATTCATAAAAACGAGCAAGCAAAGTAACTTTTTAGAACACATTTTTAAAAATGTTATCTTTGTCTTAAAATAGGCAAATTTGAAAGATTATATAAAAAAAAAAAAACGTATACTGTCCATTTGTTTAATGAAGTAAAGATTTAAATATTTGATTTGGTAAGTGGTCAAAGCAACTCTCGCTGCACATGGCCACAAATAAAAGGAAACCGCAAAAATGAAACTGGAAATCGATGTATGTTTGTAGTATTTCCCCCACTGACACGTCGACAACTTTAGACTTTGCAGACATGTCAGGCTATGCCAAAGTCGAAATGGAACCCGATGTCGTTGTTGTATTTGTTGATGTTGTTGTTGTTGTTGCCGCTGCAGGTTTGTCAGGCTGAACAGCTCCAAGTACAACTGCTGCAACTCCAACTGCCGGGGCAGTTTGTCAGTGGCTGACGTCGATAAGCAGCCGCAGCGATGTAATTGACACAATTTCAATTTATATTTAAAGCCAAATGCGACGGCGACAAATGCCGACCAGGTGACTCAAGCTGAGCCCAAAATCCTGCCATGCCATGCCATGCCAGTCAGGCTTGTCCTTGGTTTGTCGCTGCGCATTAATCATCCATCCATCCCCCAAAGCCAATCCGCGTACACAGGCAAAGGGGTGTGGCACAGTCTTTTTTTGGAGCCAATTGCCGCATATATTTGCATGCGCCATTGCCACACGCCAAGTGCCGCACCATAAGACTCTTTGGGCCACGGTTGATTAGGCTACGTAATTTGTATATTAATTAGCAAGCGTGGGACAATTAACTTTTTGTTATGTACAACAAAATATAAAACATTAATTGAAAATGCCAAGCAAACGAAACAGTGTGAAACAGTCTGACAGTCAGTCAGTTAGGGGTTTAGGCGTTTAGCCAGGTAGGCAGTTATTTGGCCACCTTTCTCTTGGCCAAGCTAAAAATTTCATGGAAGAGATGCCAAACAATGCGGATATAAATGAGGGAGAGGAGGAGCAGGCGGAGACGTGGCAGCATTCGGCAATGTCGATGGCAAAGGGCACTGTGTCATTGTTTTTATTTTTGTATTATTTTATTTTTGTACTAGCTTTATTGTACCCCCAAGATACAGATAAACATCCAGAGTCAAGCATCAATATCGATACTTGAGTTGAGACTGAGAGTAGAAACATCGAGCTGCGGCTAAGCAAGCGTGAAACATTAGCGAGGCTAGAAAATTTGTAACAATTGAATTTTAACGGCCAAAAGGCAGACGCCAAAGTCAGCCCGTTTTGGGCCGGTCATATGTTTGGCCAAGAGCGGGGTAAAAGACCGCACAGTCAGACGCAAAATAGAAAGGTGTTAAATTGGCAAAAGAGAGCGCGTGGAGTGGGCGTGCAAGGCAGCTATGGGGCGTGCCACTCAAAATCCAAAAACAAAAATACGCTACAAAAAGGTCATTAACTCTTTTGGCCATATTCATGTTCTGTGCGAGAGTTGGCCAACTGTAACGAAATCAAATCAAGAGCCAGCAGTCAGCTGGGCAGATGTCTATGATTGCTATTGGCAATATTGCAGTCAACTGTCCATCAATATTTTTTTCGGGGCAGTGAAAGTGTCAATTTACTGACAGCCAACTGTCACACGTCACAAACAATTGCCGGCCACAATGGGTTAAGTGTAGCCCCCACAAGCGACCGTGTTGCCGGTTAATTTCAGCAGTTCGAGCGCAATCAAAAAAAATTAATAGGTTTCCATACAAAATGTTTTGATAGATTGAAGTGCTTCAAGTGCTGCAGACAGAGTTAGAGCCAGCTACTTGTCGACCACCTTTTTCAAGTGAGAGATTTTGTATTTAGAGCAACCAATTACGGTCTATTATTATATTCTGTTTGTCTGATTTTTTAATTGGAATCCATTATTTCGCCCATTTCGCACACTTGTTTAATTGTTATAAATTAAACTTTGCAATACATTGTTTCAAGCCAATTGATTTGTGAATTGGTTCCGCATGTTCCATTAGGCAAATTGCCAAAAATTCCATTCAACTAAATTTATTTGATAGATGGCGCATTTTAAAGCTTTTTAGTTTTTTAATCTCGCACCCTTTTCTATGTTGCCCCATATTGCACACCTCCAGCAATGTTTTGCCACTATTTTTTTGGTAGCTGACGCATTTTTAAGGTGGTTGTTGCTGCTGTTGTTGCTATGTATTTTTAATGAGTATCTTTTCAACACTTTGCACACTGCAAATATATCTCGCAGATATATAATATTAATCAACGTTCGTTTGAAATGTGCGACCCAGTTTACAATTTTGAGCTCTATTTCCTGTTTTATTTGCTGCCTGTAAAAAATGTGTGTGATTTTTTTAGTTTTTTTTTTGGCTTTATTAAAAATTGATAAATAATAAGCCTCGCACTGTTTGAGCAACTGTCAGCAGCAACTATTAGTTAGCCAGGGTCTAAATTAGGCTAAGAATTAGCTAAGTTAATTTCAATTGATTTATGGTAAACACTTCATTATTTAATTGGGTCAACTCTATCTGCGTTTTCAACTTTGTCAGTGATGTCAATTCAATTTCGGCTTGAAAACCTCAAGTGACTGTTTGGTTTGCCAGCGGCTGCTTGCTGCCTGTCGACTGCTTTTAAGCATATAAATCAATGCATTGTAAATGTTGGTGCTGCCTGCAGGCAAAAGAGGCTTATAATAAAGACATGTCAATCGACTAACGCCCGCGCGTCGTGTTAGCGACGTGGATGCGAAGTCTGGAAACCAATCAGGTCTCTCAAACTAAATCGAAAATCATAAAACCAAAAGCAACATAAAAGGAAACAAAAAAAAATAATGCTAGGCAAAATGTGAATTGCACACATGAGCAGGCAGCTCATGGCCCAGAGAGGCGTAGGATTTTGGGCATATATTGGATGAACGGCAGCAGACAGGGAACGACAGGCGACGAGCTCAAGTTGAGGCTATGTATGTGGCTGGGGCTGCATCTGGGCTTCATCCTCAGGTAACATCCGTTTGCCTGAGTGCCTAGCCTGGCTGTCGTTTATAAATAAAATTTGCATAAATTTAATAAACCCTGCTCGTTGTCAGTGCCCACAAAAGGCAGCTTTTTCGGGGCACTTGTTAGTTTCCCCGTTGCAGCAGCAGCAGCAGCATCAACAGCAGTTGCAGTTGCAGCAGTGGTGGCTGTTGTCTAGCTCAAAGGTAGATTTGTGACTTACCGATTTACAGGTAAAGCGGTTTGTCACAAAAACGCCGTTGTCTCACCCAAAGACCCATAAATAACACAATGCCACTGGCACAAATAATGAGGACAGTACTTTTCCTATACCTAGTCCTATTCAGAGTTATCCCAGTGCATTCGCATCATTTTGCACGCATAAATCGCATTGCCTATGAGCTTGTTAGCAGCAATACCACTGACAATGGCCCAAAAACTATATGGCAGAAAAGAAAGAAGAAGGAGCAAACCACATTGTTGCAAACTGCAGCTGGCAAGTGCTGATGGGGCATATGCAACATACACCCTGTATGGGATTGTGATTTTAAACATCGCTGATCTGATTTTAGAATGGAGAATTGTGCTTGATATAACCAAGGACATATCCAATATATAAACCAGATTAGGTAAAACCGATTAACAAGAAAACATTTTTTGTGCATTCTTTAATGTGTTAAAAATATTTAATAGTACTTTTTTAAACTGAATACAGAGTAACTTTTAGTCGTTAACCATCGTTTGGAGTATTCTGACTTGTTTTATATACATTTAGGCCCTCTTCATTTGACGGCGAGTGCAATGCTCTCTAAATCATCGCAATGTATAAATATTTGCGCTATGCCAGCAACTTCCTGGTTAAGGCAAAGTGCGGCCACAAATTAATGTCAAAGTCAAATGAAAATGGCATTTGGCAAGCTAGTCGCAGTCAGAGTTAGAGCCAAAGTCGCGCCATAAATTTAGCGCTGTGAAAAAATGACAGAAATGCGTTTATTGACCAAATGCGCAGCAGCTCATCGATTACGAGGCCGAAACGGAGATAGAGACAGCAACAGTCTGGAACTTAGACGGAGGGGGGTGTGGCTTGCTGGTGCTACGGTGGCTGCCTTGACCATTGGCGCATTTGCGAATGCGTTTTCTGTTGGCTTTGGTTATACCATTTGGGAAATGCCTTTGTGGCACACACTACTGCATACACAAACGGATCGTATACGTAATAACACTGCCTATATTTGTCATTTGTTGTGTTTTTCGCTTCTTTTTTTTTTGTGTGTGGCAGTTGCATTGCGGTGCACAACTGCATGAAATGAAATA
Source organism: Drosophila fungiperda (assembly GCA_035042345.1). Taxonomy (NCBI): domain Eukaryota; kingdom Metazoa; phylum Arthropoda; class Insecta; order Diptera; family Drosophilidae; genus Drosophila; species Drosophila fungiperda. The sequence goes on from JAWNLM010000177.1 coordinate 683,717, forward strand.
TCGAATAAATGGCTTGCAATTTAGCTATAAACATTTGCCTGTTGTACAAAATATAGCTGTAAAGCAGAAAATATTTCATTATTGACAGAATTGCGTTTTGTTCATTTCAAGCTAATGTTTGGCAGTTTTTATAAATTAAGAGACATATACAATTGTGAAAAAAGTAGCTAATATTAAACAATGTTCCCTTGATATCATTGTTTAGCTTAAAAAATGATTTATTACAGTTAACATATAAATAAAGTGGCCATGCTTAGGTTGATTAATTATCTTTAACTAATGTTGAATTTAAGGTTATTTTTTAGTTTTATCCCAAATTTGTTAACCTTTAAATTCAATAGATGTTTTTAAGCTAATTTGTCAGCACGGACTGCAGCTCTTCTAAAAAGTATCCTCTACAACTGTCCGCCTGGTCTACTCCACTCGCTGCTGGGGCTTTCCAACTAATACTCGGACTGACTGTCTAAGTTGCTGCTCTTTAGCGAGTATTTTTGGATGCTCGAGCGCTAAATTTGTGTTACTTCCGAGCATTGGCAAATGTCGTGAGGCAGCTTCGATGCCACTGCCGTCTGCAGCTAGGCCCCACTCCTCTTGCGACACAACGCTGACAGTGCTGTTGATGTGGCTGGCAAACATGTGACAGGGAACAAGGCAGGCAACCAGCCCGCTGCCTAACTCTTATGCATGATTTATAGTAAAATATTTATTTTACTGTTAAGTATATGCTGTATATGCGACACGAGTCGCAGTCGCAGTCGCATCTCCCAACTCCGAACTGCCAAAACGCCGGGGGGAGTTTGGGACACAGCAACTGCTGAGTGGGTGCCACATACGGATTGTGACTGGGATTGGGACAGGTTGCTGCTGCTGCTGCTGCTGCTGCTGCTGCTGCTGCTGCTGTCACAGTTGCTTATTGTTGTGGCCTTATCAGTGCTTATGCAAAAGACTAACTGTTTTTTCATTTTATTTCTAGTCATAGTTAAGCACTAGCAGCAGCTTGTTAGTTGGCTTAGGTTTTGGCTAATGTCACTCATACGACACGTTGCAGGATGCAGATAAAATATTTATGTCAAATGCGGTTCGTATAAATCAAATGCTATCAGCTGATGACCCCATTCAACGTAATATACTCCCTAGCTGCTGTCGTTTTGTTTTTCTTTTTTATGGCTTTTTAATAAGCGTGTCAAGCATAAATCAACTAAGCAGCAGCAGCAGCAGCAGCAGCAGCAGCAACACAACACGTATCTCAATCTACAGTGGGTAGTTCAAAAATCTTTCACCCGCGAGCGCACAGCAGAATTAAACCAAGTGCTCTTCACAAAAATTATGACAAGCTGCCAGCCAACCAATCGAGTGCCTCAAATCTGTACAAAAACCCAGCCAACCACTTTGATAAGCACTGTGCCATCGATTTTGCATGAGTGGGCGAGGTCTCTGCGTCCTCAGTCTTTCTGAGGCGTCGAAAGCTTTTGCTTTTGGCTTAAACAAAAGTGTCATAAATCTTGCAGGTCGACACATAAGAACTTGACACACTGAAATAAATACGCAATATACAAAGCCAACCAGTGGGGCGATGCACGAGCAGAAGCATACTAATGCACGTCACACGTTCCACTTGAATTGATAACAAAGGAACCTCCGCAACAAAGCTCTATGTAAGCCAGCGCGAACCTCATCCCAAATGCGACAATGACACACCAAGAGCTGCATCATCGACTCACGCTGGGGCCATGGAAAAGTAGCTGTTGGAGGTTTTGCATAGAGCCTTAGCCCACGTTGAGCTCTTAGCCCTGTATTGCAAGTGCGTCACTGCATCAGAATTAGTTTTGATTTTTGGCTTTACTGCCTATTAGCAAGAGCACAACTGCATGCAGGGCAGCGTGAAGTTCGTCTTTTGGGATTTCCTGCGACAATAAAAAAGCAGCAGAAACAATAATAACAACAACATCAACTACAGCAGCAGTAAAGGCACTCGTGTTACCACTTGAATATATAAAAATGCCAAAACTGTGGTGGCCTAAAATACGTTTTGGCCAACGTGGCAAAATGAAAAAAGAAGATTAATGACAAACGACAAATTGCGCTCAATGTCGCATTAATTGAGGCAATGAGCGCATGAATAAATGCATTAATTTACACAACAACAACAACAATGCAACACAAACGTCAACAATGACAAGCCAAATGGTTTCTCTTAAACTGAGCATTAAAGCCAGCAAAATCAGCGACGAAGGTCGTTTACAAGATTTTTGATTTGTTGTTGCTCATCGTTGGATTTTGTATTGAAAATAACAATCATAATGCTAATGACAGACCCAAAAAAAAACAAATTTGCTTGAATTATTTGTAGAATTATTTATAATAGAAACAAGTTGCATATTTCTTCTGCTACTGGGATTATTTACATTTCCAACATATGGTTAAAAAAAAAAACAAATGACGCAAGCACAGCCAAAAACTATTTGGGACAAAAAAAATGCTATAAAAAACCTCAATCTGAAAGCAAAAACTAGACTAAAAAAAGTATACATTCATATAGAAAAACTTATCTATACCGACTGGTTCACTTATGGTTATCAGGATTATGAAACACATCATGTCTCGGATGTCTTCAATGCTCTGCGCATTTTATGAAATGATTGTGCACAAAACGTTCTAGCAGATCTTATCTAAGACTGATGAATTCAGGTTAGGTTACTTTAGTCGATCGTATTGCTATATGTAGATAGAGTTCGATAGAGATATTGCTGCTCCTCCGAATTTCGCGGCTGTGGCGCGAGTTACGGTCAGCGGCAACAACTTGTCTGATTTGACATTTTGGTTAGAGGCACAGAACAACACAGCAGCAACACACTCCACACACGTACCACACACATGCACACACACAATCCGAAAGCACTAAAGCACACTCGCTGCTCTCTATTAGCGCATTTATGGGCAAAATTACGGGAGCGCCATGGCAACAGCGGCATTACTTTAAAAAATGCTACCACCCGCCGTTAAGTTGGCCACAAAATATGAGCAGGCCACCAGCTAATTGCACCACAACGACGTCGACAACCGTCTGGATTGGCAGCCCACGTAGCCAGCGGCTCTGCGGTTGCATGATACTTTTATTTTTGTTTTGAAATATGCAACAAATCAACGCGCAAATTGTAACATAAAATATTTACACTGCACTCATTTTGCACTGCCCCCCTCGCACCCGCCCACGGCAACTGCATGCTTGTATTCAGCATTTAGTTTATTGCATTTAATTTGCGCATTGTTTGTGCAGCTTTAGATAATTGCGAGCATCAATTGCAGGCGGTTAGTGGGCGGGGCAGGCAGGCAAATCGCCCACACACAGTGGCAATCAAATTGCCAGGCGCTGACACACTAGGCGGCAAGCAGTTGTGGGCGTGTCGGGTCAGTGCACATCAAAAGGCAAAATCAACAAAAAAAAAAAGAAAAAAAAAAGAGAAGCCAAATGAAAAGCCACAGAAATTCGCTTGCTTTCATTAAGTTTTCAGCGCTCGCCGGCAAATGCGATCTGTTGTATATAATCAACGTATAGCTGTCCAAGACGTCCAAACTGTCCATCAGTTCAGTCTGTCCAGCCATGCTGTCCAACTGTTCGTTTGTTTGCATTTCACGCTTCAGCTTCAGCCTATGCCTCGTGTGATTAATCTCCCACACGGCAACGGCAACGGCAGCTCCAACGGAGCGCAAATCAGACGAATAAACTGTTAGAGCGGGGGGGCAAACGGAGGGGCAACAGATACATATAGAGATAGATTATGTTTGGTAGAACAAATGATTTCCCACTGTTATTGATGATGTGTTGATTAGGTTCTGAAACACAACACAGTCAACAAATTGCGGCCATGTGAATTTCAAGTCGCTGCGTTTCATTATAAATTTCACTTTGAACTCGTGCCGCACGCACACACACACACACACACAGTCGCATATAGGACGCCCAACTGAGTCTTTTAGATTCTGTTGCACATGTCTAACAACAACAACAACTGAAAAGGGTGGTAAATTGGGTCATGTTTGCTCAAAATATATGTGTATTTTGTTGCAAATTGCAAGAATCATGCAAAACAGCGTGTGTCTAATAATTTTTCCCGCCAAAGACGAATGTGTGTGTGTGAGTGTGTGTGTGTGTGTATGTGTGTGTATGTATCTCTTGTTTCAAATTACCCAGAAACTAATGACTAGACAGCGCTGCACGTTTCAATGTTGCAAATGCCGCAGTTACGCAAAATGCAAACGTCAATTTGTTAGAAGTTTTCTGCAGCTGCCGCCGCCTGTCAAATTCAAGTACAAAATTGTCAGTCGGTTTAGATTTACCCCTACCCCCTTTCAGCACCAGGGAGCCTTAATTGTTGCGCAAGTTGCACTGTTCAAGCAATTAATGACAAGTTTTTAATAAAGCTAAAAACAGTTTTGCATGCATTGCATATATTTAAGATACTCATAAATAATGCTGATGGCTCTCGAATATTTCATTCAATTAGTGGCATACAAAATTGATTTGATATTCATGCATAAAATGAGGAAAAAAAACATCATTAAACACATCATGTTTAGTGATGTTAAATTATTCAGTTTTTGAAAATAAATACTAATGATGTGTAATATTTTAATCTGCCAAGTATCTAGCAAAGATCAGGGAATGATTTATTTGTTAAATAAATTAGATAATTAATGGTATGTATTTTAAGTATTTTTTGCTGTTTGAAAGTTTAAATCTTAAAAAATTTACTTAAAAATATATATTTATATATTTAACCTAGTGAATACGAACTAAATGAATATCAAATTTATAAAAGCGAAAAATTAAATGAGTAAGGAAGCAAAAGGGCAAAAAACGAAAAGGTAACTTTGATTTCCTATAATATAACAAAATTAATCACATAATTTGATGAAAAGTACACACACAGCATGCATTGCATGATTGTCGTCGAGTCAACGTACCGTTTAAAAAATCATAATTTTACGCAAGAATTCCTGAATAAATTGTGGAGTACGAGTAGGGAAATTGTTACGGCCACGCCTACACTTACAGGTCGGTCAGTCAGTCAGTCAGTTAGTCAATCAGTCAGTTTGACTAATGATCAGACCAATTGTCGCAAATTAGTAACTCTCTTGCACATACACGCACTCAACGTGGATCTGAGGTAAATGGCCAAGTATTTTGCAGCAACACTTTAGGCCAATCACATGCACAGCAAACTAACGGTAAACACCAGATGGCAGGGGGAGCAATGAAAATATACAGCTACAAAGTTTACTGCTACAGTTGGCAAATTGAAAATTGTGTGCTGGTGGCGGTGGCGGTGGCGGTGGCGGTGGTGCCAGTGCTAGTGCTGGTTGTTGGAGCAACCACCATCTTAGTCTCAGTCCCAATCTCAGCCACAGTCAGACGCAGACCGCATGAGGAGCAATTGTTGGGAGGGGAGGAGACCTTGGCATCGCCCAGAGCCAAGTGCACGTTCATGATGCGTTGGCTGCCAGATCAAGCTCTGGAGTCAAGCTGATGATGATACAGACGAAGATGCATTTGCAGTAGATGCGAGAAGTCCCAACATACGACGTTTCAATTTCAAAAACCATTTGGACCCAGCTAGACATTTTAATGAAGCGCTGCCGGCTCTAGCTCTAGACGCATAACGGTGATGTACCAGGCCAGACCAGACCAGACCTGGCCAACACAGACCCGACCAAGCTAGACCAGGCCAAGCCGGGCTAGACGTCCACGCACTGCAATAACAAATACAGCAAGTATAACAACAACCACAGCAGCAGCAGCAGCTCGTCACAGTCATAGCTTGATAAGTCGCAGTCCGTCAGTCAGTTGGTATGCAAAACGAATGACTTAAGCAACGAACTGGCCGGCTGCAACTACAACTACTGCGAAAACAACAACAACTGCAAGGTAAGGTGTGCATTTCATTGCCAGTCTTGAGCACAAATACTTCTTGAGTGCAGCGGCTTTTGATATATTGGCTTATGGAATTATTCAAATTCTGAATCATGTGCATTCGTAATCAGATTTTTAATATACATAAACTGTTAAATGTAATGTTATTCTAAGTTTGTGTATAATAAAGGAGTGTAAAATCTCAAATTATGAATATGAAGTTGATTAAATGCGAATTTTAAGCTAATTACCCAATAAAAGCAGAGCCCAAGAAATGTGTAATTTCATAAATCTTATATTTCGCATAACCTTCCTTATTATATCCAACGACTTGCCAGTTAAGATTTTCAGTTTTATTTTTTGGTGCTTTTCAGTTGTCACTTTTAACTTTCGCTGTGTGGCATTTGCTGTCGTTTTTATAAGGCACGCACACCCACAAGTTTGTGTGTTCTGCTTCACGTGTTGACCCGGTTCGAAGTGTAAGTTTCACTCCCCTTGCACCCTATCATCGCACTTGATTGCCATAATAAAGCTGAGGACTTGAGTCGGTGTGGTTTAGGCGTTAATTTTGGGTTCTACGTGCCGCATGCCGCTAACAAATTAAAAGTTTTCAAGTGCACTTTCTCCCTGCTGATGAAAAGTGAGTTGCGGCTTTTGTTGTTCTTGTTTTTTTTTTGTTGTGGGCGTTCATTTAATTGCTATTTAATGCCAAAATCGATTGCTGCTTACCTTTTGCTTGGCGTCTGCTTGATGGCTTTTAAATTTTACTCACATCACACACTGCAAAGAGGGAAAAAGAGAGAGATACGCAAATTAGTTAATGAAAATACTTGGAACACTTCAGAGTCTTGCAAATTGTTGCAGTCCTAAACTGTGTTGGGACAAAGTTAATTTATAGGCTGGCATTCTGCAATTGACTGAGCGCGGCCAAAAGTGAAAACGCAGCCCACTTTTGCCCTCCTCCAAAGCTTTCAATTGGTGACTTAATTTCATTGGCAAAAGTGCTGCAATAAAAGCTAATGAAATCGAACAGCAACGAACAGCGTATTGTTAACGCCAAAGTCCAGCAAAATGGCTCGCGGCCAACATCAACAATAACAGCAGTATAAACAGCAAACTTTAGAGATCGTCAACAAAAGCTTGCCCAAGAAATTATCAAGTGCAGTGCGCTTTGGGTTGGCACTTTTACTTTCATTGTTGTAGTCCGACTTATTCCATTGTTTCCATTGGGCTTTTGTGCTGTTGCAAACGCTTACGAACATTTTTTTGGGCGCCAAAAACAACAGCAACAGCGACGAAAAACAGCTTCGAAGCAGCTGTAACAAAATGTTCATCGAACGGTCACATTTTACACATTTTGGGCCATTTTCCTTTTAGCAGCAGCTAATGAGTAAAACGCTTTTGGCATTACAACAAGCACAGAGAAAAGCAGCAGCAGCAGCAACAACAACAGAGACTTTAAATTACAAAACAATTTGTGTTAAGCGCTTAAGCTTCGATTTGTATGGGAAAATGTTGCTGCATCTTTGTGGCATGTGATGAGAAAATAACACCATTATCAACAACAACAAACCATTCTTATATAAGCAGATTAAACACACATCGAACATCAAGGCAAAGACAAAGCAAATCAAATATACTTGATACATGAGAATCGTGATTGCATTACTTCAATATACCCGGTATAATGATAAATATATTCATATATAGTTCTTGGTTTAATATGTATTCGTGACTGGTGCTGTCTCGGTTTTTTGTATTAAGTTATTATAATAATTAATATTTAATATTATGTATGGGAAATATTTGGAACCAATTTTCACATATTATGCTAATAGGTAACGTCAAAAATTTCAGTTAATATAATTAAAATGTTTGGCCTTCCTTTGATTTATTACTATCATAGCACATTATTGATTTTACGAAAGTTTTCTAATGGTTATGTATGAGATCTAAACTCTGTTTACAACTCTTCCAGTCTCCACTGTAAATGACTTTATTCATTCAACATATACAAACCCGCTTACAAATAAAGTCGAGTTTCCCATTGAGAACAAAGCTTAAATTGCAGGCTTGAGTCTCGTTCAGTGTAGCCATGCAAAGACTTGAGATGTGGGCGTTACTCAGGTTGTGACGCGGAGGGTGTACTGTAAGTAAGACGGGGTACAGGGGACAGCATGCAAACTTGAAATTATCGTTGTTGATCTAAGTTTTGGAGCTTGAGTTAGCCACTACTCGTTTTAAGTGTAACCTCAACAAACACAAACACAAACACAAATAAACACAAACATCAACAGTAGCTAGGCAAACGTATCAATTAGTAGCCAACACAATTCAGCATTTTAAGTCAACGGAAAATAAAACTAGAGTCAAAATTTAGTTCAGCTGCTCAGCGGATTGAAAATGGCCAAGGCATTCTTTAGTAGCGAGGAGATGGAGCTGTGCCAGCTTCTCCTACATGTGGACAACGCCTTCAATTGCCTTGTGGAGTTGGCCCACAATGGCGGGCTGCAGTTTAACAATTTATACGATGAGGATCGCATTCTTAATGGTCTTTACACGAGGCGTGTCGAATTGTGCTATGAACTGTTGCGCATTGTCGAATATCTGGAGGATCAGCTGATCAGCTTGTCGATTAAAGAGGTATACTATAAAGATGTTGATATCGAAGATCGTCCACGAGAGTCCTATATACCGCAATATGAGGCGCATTTGCGTAGCGTACATAAGGAGGTCTTCTCCGTTATGGAGCACTACCAAACCCTGCAGAAGCGTCAAAACTACATAATGGAGAAGCGTTTCGCAATAGAGAAGGCTCAAAAGTTCCTCACCTCGGATGGCATCCGTGGGGCTCAGTTGCTTTATTCTGAGAGCATTTTAGTCAAGCTGCTGCAGGATCAGTCTGAGAAAAATCCAGACAGCTCACATCTCAACTACATACTTGGCAGCATCAATGTGGACATGTTTCCAGCCTTTGAGCTACTGATATATAGACTATTTGGTCGCAATATTTTAATACGACACGCTGAAATGCCCATGAAGGCCAAGGATTATGTGGGCTATCAACATAATTTTGTGTACAAATTCGTCATTCTTCTAATTACCATCTCGCAGAGCTATCGTCCCAAGTTGTTGAAGTGCTGTCAGGCATTCCATGTGACCATTTTCGAGTGCCCAGAAAGGCCAAGCCAACGCATCGAGATGATGAGTCAGCTGGGCCAGGACATTCACGACTTAGATGTGGTGCTAAATGAGTCGCGTGCCATACGCAAACGAATCCTGCTCTTCGCATCCACCGATCTGTTTATAATGCGCATCAACTTGCACAAATCATTAAAGATCTATGATCTGCTCAATCGCCTGAATCAGTTGGGTGGACATGACCATAAGAAATACTTGCAGGCAGAATGCTTTGTGCCCAAGACACAGATTGAGGAGGTGCGTGATGCACTCAATCGTGGTACTGAGAAGGACACCTCGCCGCCCATTCTGCTGAAGCGCAGTCAAAAGTTGCGGCACTTGCCGCCCACATACTTTCGGTTGAACAAGTTCACGCAGGGATTTCAGAATCTCATCGATTCGTATGGCATGGCAGACTATAAAGAATTGAATCCGGCACCGTATACAATCATAACATTTCCATTTTTATTTTCCATCATGTTTGGTGATATCGGACATGGCCTAATCCTCACATTTTTTGCTTGTGCCCTCATCTTCCAGGAGAAACGAATCGAAAATATGAATCGCTCGAATATGAGTGAGAATGAGATACTCAATATATTATATACCGGTAGATATATCATACTTTTGATGGGAATATTTTCAATGTATATTGGCATAATCTACAATGATGTCGCCTCCGTGGCAGTGAATATGTTCGGCTCCAGTTGGTCGGCCGTCTACAATGAGACGACAATTATCTCATTGACCGCCAACGTAGCGTTGAACCCAAATAATCCGAAATTCTATTCAGGTCATCCTTATCCACTTGGCGTGGATCCTATCTGGAAAATCAGTGGCGAGGATTCCATAACAACCTTCAACTCACTCAAAATGAAGCTGGCCATCATATTGGGCATTTTACATATGATGTTTGGCTTGGTGCTGTCAGCCATCAATTGCATTCATCTGGGTCACAAAGCAGATTTGTTTCTGGTAGTGATTCCACAATTCATCTTCATGATCTCTCTATTCTGTTATCTTGTCTTTCTCATATTTTTTAAATGGATATTTTATGGTGGATTGAATGAGTCCCCTCACAACTCTGCCTGCGCTCCGTCCGTGCTGATTATCTTCATCGACATGATGCTGATGAAGAACTCCGAATCTGCAGCTGAATGTAGTTCCGAAATGTTTTCATTTGAGCGCACTCTCGAATATATTCTGGTCATTGTGGCCTTTTCTGCTGTTCCTATTCTTCTGGCTGGAAAGCCGATCTATTTAACGCGTCGCCAGAAGCAACTGATCCAGGAGCGCCAGCAACGGGACATGGACGACTTAAAGAAGAGCGGACGGGACACTATACAGGAGATGCGATCCTCGCTGCGCTACTCTGTCGAATATCAGGACGTTGGGCAAGATAGATCGACCTCGGGACCCAAGCTACAAACAGTCGAAGATGCTGTAGAGTTCGATATGACCGAGATCTGGATACATTCGGGTATTCACACCATTGAAAGCGTTTTGGGATCTGTATCGCATACCGCTTCGTATTTGCGTCTTTGGGCGCTGTCGCTGGCCCACAGCCAACTGGCGGATGTCCTGTGGAATATGATCTTGAAGAAGGGTCTCATGAATAGATTACCAATCTATTTGGGAGCGCCTGTACTGATGGCAGCCTTCTTTGTCTGGGCCATACTCACTGTGGCTATTCTGGTTATGATGGAGGGTTTGTCCGCATTTTTGCATACCCTGCGTCTGCACTGGGTTGAGTTTCAATCAAAGTTTTTCAATGGTGCTGGAGAACCATTTCGACCTTTCTATTTTTCACCCTCAACTATTCGCGGATAGCTCTTTTCAAAATTGATATGCTATATAATATATTTGTTAATATTAAAATTACCATTTACGATTTTACTTATTTTCCCTGTAATAAATTATCAAATTAGAATAAAACCCGCTGCAAATTTGTGGACGGCAATTGATAAAAAAAAATATGTTCTTAATAATTTAAAAAGCTTGGCAAACAATTAAATTCTCAGGAAAAATGCATTGAAATAATTGGGATTTGTGTAAGCCAACTGAAGCCAGCTTAGTATGTGTCTATAAGTGCTAACCTGGCTAAAACTAATAATTAGCAGCAAGTAGCAAGTAGCAACTAGCAACCAGCAGCTTAAAGATGCACGTTGCAGCCCACGCAAATGACCGGTATCTGCATTTTGTGGACATTCCAATGCAATTAGCATTGGCAGTTGCAGCGCGTCTAAGTCCATAAACCAAAGCAAACTTTAAACAATTTCAATTTATTTGGTTTATGCCAAGCCAAGCGGCCATTGCCAGCTGCAAATTCTGCACGTTGTATGTTGTACGTTGTACGTTGTACGTTGCACGCGGCACATTGTTGGGTGCCAATGCGGGCGAAAAAGTCGTCGACCCTTTTGAAGCAGTTGTTGTTATTGTTGCTTTTGTTGTTAATGTGGCTGCTGCGGCTGCTGCGGCTGCTGCTGCTGCTATTCTTGTCGTAGTTGTTGAGCTTGTTTTCTATACCACAACACACACAGCTGAGTATTTGCTGGCGTGACTGTTCAACATGTTGCTGTTTGCTGTTTGTTGCCGCACCGCCATTAACACCCACACGAAAAGCGACAACGTTGCCGGGGCGAGTCTTGGCATAATTTATGTACCACAAGCGATGACGCACGCAGGCCTAAGTAGACTTGTTGCATACATAAATAACTTTCGTTAGCCACAGCGCACATGGCAAAACAAAAAAAATAAACATAAATAAATAAAATTGTCTTATTAGATATTTTGCGCTCTCTAAACAAAAGAGACAAAGCTCAAGCTCAATGCATTTTCATGATCAGAGCATGTTTCAAATGCTACGCAATGGCTAAAAAAAAAAAAAAAAACAGGCTTTGGCTTTGGCTGTGTCTATAGCTATTGATGTTGCTTTTAGCCATAGCACGCGCCATTCTCTAGTTCTGCTGTACGAAAGAAGTTCGTTGCCCAAGTCTTTTGTTTATATTTGCTATGTTCTAATGCGAAACGCTAGTTGCCCATAGTTGTTGCTGCTGCGGTGTGTCTGTGTGTCTTGTGCCCACAATGGGCAGCTGCTTAGCGCGTTTATGGCCAGCAATTGTCAAGTCCCTCGGGTGGGCAGCCTGCAACTGCTTTAAAAGCAAGGTCAGCGTTGTTGCCTTTGTTGTTGTTGTTGTTACTGCTGCTGCAGCTGCTATTTTAGCTGGCAACATTGCAGTCGCATGGGGAAAATCAATTTTAAACTAAAACGTCGCATTGCTTAGCTTCCTTTTCCTGTCTCGCACACCCTCTGAGCAGCTTCACGTCACGTCACGTTGGGTCATCAATTTTTTGAGTGCACTGCGACGGGCCTTAAAGGGCGCTCAGCGGCTACTGCTGTTGCTGTTGTCATTGTTGCCGAGTCTCATATGCTCTGATCCCAAGGGGAAAACAGCATATTGAGACTTAAAACTTGAAACAATTGCTCGAATAGATAGAAAATTGTTTGACACGCCTAAAGTGGAACTAAGAATTCTGTAAAAGTCCGTTTATGTAACTTCTACAGCTTAAATAGATCAAATGAATTTATATATATATATGTTTTTGAAAATTGTAATTGAAAAAGTCTTTACAAGCCATCAGCTTTTGATCACCAAGGTCAGAGTATTATGCAGTCGGTTAAGTATGACTGCAAGTTGGTTCCTTTCTTTCGTATTTTCGTTTTTTATTTTTTGCTATTGTCTGTCTGGGCTGGCAAGCAGGCTAGCTCTGCTTTTGGGCTTTACATGCCGAGCATAACAAAAATGGTGTTAAATTCAACTCATAGTCTGCAGTGGAGCAGCAGCGGGAAAGAAGGGTAGGGGTTGTGGCAGCGGGCAACGGTCGCAACAGCCACTCGAAAAGCACAAGCAATGTCAATGCACGCTAAAGAATTTCTGCCACAGCAGAAGGACATTTCAGCTACGACGGCCACTGCGACTGTCCACCGGCCTGAAGCACCTCAAGTGCTTACCTCACTTCACAACAAAAAAATATATATATATATATATATATATAAGTATGTACTAAATACATGTTTTGTTTGGACTGTGTCTCAGGCACATTATTCAAATGAAGTCAAGAATTCGACGACAACAACAACATCAATAGAAGCGGCTACCTGATGAAAACATCAACAAAGCAAATGAGCAACAAATCATCAACAACAACAACCACCACCATAACAAAAACATAACAGTAAACAGCGAGTTATTAAGTAAATTAATTAACTTGCCACACACCTTTGCACATTTTAAGCCAAGAGCCAGTTGGCAAGTGGAAAAATGTCGCAAATTGTGCATTGTTTTCGCTTAAACTGTTGTTGCTGCTGCCCGCTGCTTGTTTGCTTATTTTAATTACATTTAATGGCATCAGAGCTTTGCAGTTATTTATATAGCAGATTCTTAACGCGGCGGAAATCAACAATTGGCCCCATTAAAGCCAAGCTATCCAATTTCTGGACTAGCCCAGCAGCGACTTTCACTCAACAAAACGCTTTAATTAAAATTGCAAAAAGAAAAATTAATTTAACTATGTCGGAATTTGCTTGCTAATTTAACAAATTTCTGCTTAGTTATTTTTTATTTTAAGTCCAGCCCGAAAGTGAAATTTGTCTAGTTGAGAAACCATTTTTGGCATTTAGCAGTTTTGCAGCAAAGCTGTAGAATATAATAAACAATGACCAAATACAGCACCAAGAGCAAAAAGAGAAATGGGATAGAAACCGATTTAATAAATGCAAATGTTCAGGGTTATCTCTAAAATAAATCAACCTGGGCAAGATACTAGTTCAAGATAGTCTCATCACAAGAAGTTTTTAATGTGATCGACATGAAATACACATTAATGAGCACATTAAGAACACATTAACATTACACACCCTAATCAAAGCTTAGTCTAATTTGAAGACATCAGACAAATAGGTTTCTTCTCTTGGAAATCGATTAAGTTTTGACCAAGTTATTGGAGTTAACAAATTATCAATTGCAACTTAACTTTGTAAGTTAAATGAAGAACGCCAAAGCTATTAATTGTCCTATAAACCTAAGGCTGATAACAATAATTTTTGCTTAGTTGCCGAATGAATATGGAAGTTACTTTGTAATTGAATGTAAAATATATTTATGTTAATTTACAGCTTGTCGAAGAGTGTATCATTCTTACATTACATTACATTATCTTGTCAAGTTCGCTGTCTCAGTCTTTTGTTTTGCCACCGCATGCATAATGAGAAGGCGAACCAGATATGAAACACACATTCGAACGCAACTGTATAATGTCATCGTATATATGTCAATTACAGCACGATTTTTGGCAAATTTGCTTGTATCTGACACATTTCCAACTGGCAGCGAATTGTAGGTCAGGTCTGATACCGACTTATGTCGTCGGCGACAATAAATTTGTCAGCCTTTTGAGCACCGTTAAGTAAACGCAATGCATGATTTGTGTTTTATAATGAGGGCGAGCAAAGACGACGACGACGACGACGACGACGACGACGATGACGATGCCGATGAACGATGAAGAAATCGACAAAGGCATAAAGAGCTCATGTTGGACTCATAAAATATTCATTATATGTTTGCTTGTTGTATGGGATGTAGACTTGAAGCTGTCAAGTAACAGTTTACGTACAATTTGTATGTAAGAGCCCAAATAGTTCGTTAGGTCATAAAGTGCAATTTTCCATCAATCGCTTTACCAAAATGTTGGCAATGCTGGCGTTTAACTAAACTTTGAATCAATTTATTGGCTTAACCAAGTGAAGGCTGTCAACAAAAACAGTGCACTTTGGCAGAAAGTTTTAATTGTTTAATACAATAATCTGTTAACCTTTTGTCATCGATATTGAAAAAATCAAATATTTCCAAACGTGTTATAAGGCTTAACTAGTCATTGAGAAAACATTGCTGAGTAGCGAGAAATTAACCCATTGTATTGAGCCGTATATGAAAGTATCTTTATCTGCATATGTTTACCTATACTTGCGTATTTTTATTCGTGCACTGCACAGCATCACAATCCCCACAAGCTGTGTGTGCTAGTGTGGGTGTGCTCTAGTTGCTCACACGAATCAAAACATCACGAAATCTCGTTAAAAACCAAAGCACAAAGCATATACAAATAAATGTACACAAATATGTTACCGTTAGCTTTGTTTTAACACTGGTCCCCGCATAAAGTACTTTTTACGCAAAATAGAAAAAACCTAAAAAAAAAAACAAAAAAAAAATATACATAAATATAAAAATAATAACAAGAGGCAAACAAAAGTGGCAAACGGCATTGACCAGCCAAGTGGGCAAGTGGCCAAGCAGCAGCGGTCAATTGTCAGTAATTTGATGTTGTAGCAATTGCTATTCATAATTTGCTACATTTAATTTGTATGGGGAGAGCAGCGAGCAACTGACAAACTGATTTAATCACTTGTCAGAATGCAGCGCAGGTGGAACAACACAAAAACAGGTAGACACAAAAGCATTTTGACCTTCGCCTGAGACAACGCAAGCCCAAAATGCAGCTCAAGAGTTAAAACTTCACAGCTCTCGTCGGGAAAACACTTGAGCACGAAGTTCGTTGGCTGTCTGCCATTTGAATGACGTGCAACGTCAGCAACAGCAGCAACAACAACGGCAACAGCAACAGCAACAATAGCGTGCAATCCCAACAACAATTGGTGTCAAACGCTACCGTAGCACGCCACATCAAATTGCTGCTGCAGCCAGAATTTATTGGCGCAACTTGAGAAATTAGCCAAAATATGGAAGCACAAGAATAGAAAAAAATCCAACAATGTTCATATTTTTTGTTGCGTCGAATATTACATGTCCTTGCAGATTATCAAAAAAGAATAATTTAACACGAATAGAGTGTTGCAACAATTGCTGGTAGCTTAATGACATAATAATCTGATAGATTGATAATTGAGCAACAAAAAAAAAGTTGGTCATTATTTTATTTGTTTGTCCAAATTGTTAGGCGCACTACGACAGTCGGGTCTAATGACTTTTTGAACATATGTTATGAGCAAAATTAAAAATAAACGAATGTATTAAGTATTATCACAATCCGACTGCAAGCCCCACGACTTATCAAGATCAAGCGAATAGTTTGCTTAATTAGAGACTGAATATAATTAGATAAATATTTTGTTTTTTTTTTTTTCAGTGCGTTACATAGCGCATTTAATTTATTACCCCTTGGCAAGGGCACAACAAATAAACATACACAAATGATTATTGTGAAAACTAATTTCACTAAAGCGTAATGTGGTGTTGAAGCCCCCGCATGCCAAACTTTCCAACTGGGCAGGCAATTAGAGAAACCAACAGAGAAAGATGGATATGAAGAGATATGGAGAAGACATCAAGCTTCTGCAAAGCTTGCAAATACTGCGCAATTTGCAACCGTTTGCTGCCGAAAAAAAAAAATAAGACAGAGAGACACTGGCAGCTCCGCGCCGCCCACGCAGCCCATAAATAAGTCAGCATCAGGCAAGCAACAAGCGAGTCGCTTAGCGGACCAGTCGACAGCAATAAATTGGAGCGCGTGGGCCGTGGCCAACAGCGTCGTGCGACAAATGTCAGAAGCAAATGAGGCCACGCCCTAAAAAAAAAAACCAACTGCGTCATCAAAGCACTAGAACTAGACACATTCATCTGACCATCAAGTGCGTATTGAGTGGCATTTAAATTTCAGCAAACCCAACTTTATGACTCAACTAAAAAGCCCGGCCAACAACTATTAAAGAAAGCTATTAGCGAAAAGTGAGCGCGCATTTTGATAATCTGTTTATAGTCACAGAACTAGGCCTCATTACCATATGTGACAGCCGAAGGCAATACATGTGGGCATGTATGTGTTTTTTTTATACAGATTCCTATAGATGCTCTTAGCGCATGGCTTGACTTGGCATGCCAATGAAATGGCACATTTGGCACAAGTTCTGGGCATATTTTTGGATTATTTCTAGCTAAAGGAATACATAAATTCTCAACCAACAGCAATTGCATATGTAAGTGTTTCGAAGATGCGTAGTGAACTCAAAGAATAACTTTAATGTTAACTCAAAGTTAAAGGTAAAGTTAGTCTACTATTTACATTTGTGATCATGTCTGTTTATTTGGATATAAGCTCCAGTAAAAACAATAAATTAAATTAAGCAAATTTCTATTTCCTTTAACAGCAAAAATGTTTAATATCAAATATTTTATCTGGCTTCGCATTTAGTTTGTTTGATTAAATGAGAATACATGGTTTCTGCTCAATTTTGGTAACATAAATTGCAGTTTAAAATACACAGCAATATTGTATACCTATATGTGTAAATGGTTTTTATGTAGATACATTCTATAATTAACAAAACATATTTAAATACGCATTTAAATTTAAATACATTCTTAACTCACTTGTGAGAATCAAATACTACGTTGCCCCTTTTATCAATTGACAGATGAAATCAGAAAAATAAGGCATATTTATTATAAAGCATGTGTGGAAACCAAGTCATAGTATAAACATAAATAAATAAGCATATGGAGCAAATAAATTTTTCCAAAAGTGTGTTTGAATTATGAACAATTTGTCTAGTCAGTTGTTGACTAAAATTATCTCATGAAACTGATCTATGAGCAATTTGAACACACACTTTCTATGACAAATTTGCGGCTACCAAATGCGAGAGGAACGCTCAAATTAGACTCAAAATCATGTATGTACATACACTTCAAGAGGCAGTCACACTAACAGCAACAGCAGCACAAACAACAACAGCAACAACAACAACAACAACATGTACTGAGATTCGCTTGTTAACTCATCCAAAAAGTAAACCACATTCTTTAGAGCATTTGAAAAAGCAGCAACAGCAGCAGCGGCAGCAGCAAAAAGTAGAAAAAACAAAGCAAAAAAACATATACAAAACAACATGCGAGGCAACAACAACAACAAACAGCAGCAAAAACAAAAATAAAACATAACGATGGAATAAAAAAAACATGTTCAGCGCGTGTAGCAGCAAGAGGCAAGCTTGGGCGTCCGTTTGGCGTGGCGTGGCATGGCTTTGGCTTTGGCTTTGGCTTTGGCTTTGGCTGTATCTGCTGTGGCTGTTGCTATTGCTGTTGTTGTTGTTGTTGTTGTTGTTGTTGTTGCGGCTGCAAATGCTAAACAACATTGAAAGACGAGAAATCTGGCTACTGTAATTTGTCTGCCCCACCACGGACACGCGCTCGGGCGGCCGATTTAATTCGATGTCCAAGTGCGATGGCCAGTTGCAATGCAGAGTACATACGCTGCTGCATAGAGAAGTGGCCAGTGGAGGGGTGGGGTTGGGGTTGGGGTAAATATGCTTAGCCAACAGTCTGCAATTGCTGCTCCACTTTTGAGTGAGTTTCGTTGTGCGCCTCCCTGTCTCCAACTATTTGGCTCGAGAAAAAACATCGTCTAACAACGTTGACGTCGTCGTTGCTTTTTGGTCGCCATTGTCGCTGAGGTCAATTTTTATGTTGCAGCCATTTTTCAACCACAAATGTAGGAAAAACTTGGTTGGGCTTAATACATTTTTTAGTTTTCGGGCATCAAGATATTTTTTATATTGTCTGTCGCACTTAAAGTTACTTATGTGAGTATGTGCCACGTATGTGTGTATGTGAGTGTGTGATTGTATAGGTTTTTGGTGCAGCCAACATTTCAGCTTGGCACTTTGCCGGCAAACACTTCAACTTCAACTACAGCCAAAACTGTGAGTACAACTAGTGCTAGCTATAACTACAAAACTGCCTCAATTGCTTAACACTTCAGTTGTAATTAGTTTTGTGGCAATGCATGAAAATTTCATTTATTTTTTAATAGTTTCATGAACTACAACAGCCAAACACGTGCTCATAATATAGTTTTTGAGCTGCTTGAAAATGCATTGTTTTTTTGTATTTATAATAAACATTACATAAGCAATGCAATTAATTTAATATATCAATAATCTATGAACAAATATTAATATTAATATAATAAAATGTAAGCATTCTTAAAGCGTAAAACATTCCATCCAACTAAGTAGTGCTTTTCCTTTTACAACAGCTATTCCAACTTAAATGTTAAACTAATTGAGTATAAATCGGTAACAATAAATGAAGGTGTACTTAATAATATACAAAAAACTAATGGCATTATTTACTAGCGACCTTGAATTATTGTTTAAAAGGAGCTTTCGACAATTTGGCCAATTTGGCATGTGCACATGATAAACAAGCCTTGGAAATAAACTATAATAAATTGCTTGTGTGTGAATCCTGTGCTTACCGCGCCCCGTTGCTCTCAACCCGCGCCCCAGGCACTTTCAAGTGTCTGCCAATCTAGGCAAATCATGTTCAAATTATTGACAATAACAATAACAGCAAATAATGTTCAGCTGCTGTTGTCTTTTGCATGTGGCATGCAACGTTGTCTGCCAAGGGCTAAACAACAACAGCAACAACAATGCTAGAAGGAAAAGTGAAAATTCTGGTTACTGTTACCAAGTGAAACTGCCAGGCAGGTGAAATACTATTGTATCTGATACTTTTACTTGCCATTAAGCAGGGCTTTCATATATGAAGTAGCTGCCACTGCAACTGCAACTGCAACCACAACAACTACTGGCAAATGTGTTGTTGTTTTGATGTTGCTTATACTGTTTGCACATACTCCCAGTTTGCCGGCATGAGTTTTCATAAATTTTGTTACTACTGTTGTATGTGTTGTATTACATTTGATTACAAGCTGTGCAGTCGAAATGTGCCACTTTTTGTTGCAGCTGAAAGTAAAAATTAAACAGCTACAAAATCAACTGTAACTGAGCGTGCCGCATGTGGCATGAGTAGCATAAATACGTAAACCTAAAATTCAATGAGAAATGCATGTACATTTACTAACAATAAGTAGAACACATGGCAGTCGCCGCAACAACAACTAAAAAACCACAACAACAACTGTTGCTTGCATGTTGTAAAACTTTCAAAGGCATGAAAAATGCAGCAAAAATATGAAAAGTTTAAATATACAGGTAACTACCTGGGCACAGCTTGTTGCTAGTTTGTTGTTTATCCTACCACTGCTACCTACATTTTACATTTAGTCTCTTTAGTAAAAGCAACTGACAGTCAAAGCTAAAAAGGTTCCCCCTTAAAACAAGATCAAACAAATGCAAGACCTGCTCTAATTAAATTCCACAAACATTATATTATGGTACTTATAGACACGCTATATAAATATATATATATATATATATATATATCTATAAAGTTAAAGAGAGAGGGACATAGAGATGGAGTTAAATGAAAGAAGAGTCCGGTTGCATTTGGCGCTACACTTTGTGCTTTTCCGTGAAAGCTTACCACAAATTCTGGCAAGAAAGTGAGAATTTTGACACCAGTCTATACGAATAGATAAATGCACTACTTGTGCAAAAGCATTTTTCTATCTAAATAATTCCGGATAATATTATTACTCAGTTAGATTCAGGTTTTATGCGTTACTAAGCTTCTTATCAGCTTAACACTTAATTTAAATTCCCTAAGCATTCAAAAAACAATTTTAAATCATTTAATTTTCGCAGTGTATTAAAAAGTAATAGAAACTACAAATTTTTTTGGCTGGAGCAAAGTTCATCAAAACGTCATAACTAGAGTTGGCAAGGAGCAAGAAATTAAGCTATCAAAAGCAAAGCCACGCTAGGCCAGCCACACAACCACCCGCTCGACCACCCACTTATGAAGCTGGCGGTGCAGTATAAATGGGATGCTGTGGCTGCTACATATTGAGATTGGGAACAGGCCACTTGTGCGCAATTTTGTGGCAAACAATGCATATGACAAACTTTTGTCAATTTATTAAAAACTTTTGCGCGCTCAAGTTAACCTGATTCCCAGGAGAGCACGGGTGCAACAGTGGGGGGATAAGCAGGAGTTTTTACAACAACTGAAACTGGTCATTCAACAGCGCAAGAGAAGAGCCAGATCCAGAGCCAGAGCCGGAGTCAGAGCCCGAACCAGAGAACAGCAGCAACATATTCCAGTTGTGCATCGCACTCATCAACAACAACAATAACTACAACAACAACATCATCAAGCTACTTTCGTTGTTGTCGTTTATAAAACGAGCGCATAAATTTATGATAACAACGCACAAAGGCAAACGGGCAATTGGCCAACTGGAGCTGTTGTTGTTGCTATTGTTGTTGCTGGTGATGTTGCTGTTGCTCTTCTTGATGGCGAGATTGCATCCGCGTTGCAGTGGCAGTCGCCCAACTGGTCTCTGGCCAGTGCCAAAGCTGTTGCAGTTATGAATTATGTCAAATGGCATAATTGCCAACTCTCAGCAAACGGTTTCAGGTCTCGGCCACTGGACGGCGTCGTCATCATCATCATCGTCGTCATCATTGTTTTGTCGCTGGTGGTTTTTCGGTTTTCGCGTAAAGCAGGAAGCAATAAATTCTATGCATTGCACTCGATACAATTTGTAACTGATAGATAGCTGATACACTAGCTAGATAGATGGTCACCGATGGACGGAAATGCCGTACAGCTGTTTGCAACTGGCCCATTGTAGGCCTGCCAAGCACACACACACACACAACACCACCCCCCAACCCCAACCCCCTTCCGCACTCTGTTTCAGCTTCTCTAATTTTTCTCTCTCTCCCCATTTACAAGCTAATGAACGTGTTGCCAGGCCGCATGCAGTTTAATTAAATTTTTGTTTAGCTTTTTTTTTCCATTTTGTTGGTGCCGGCGACTGCCAGCTTAACGGTACTTGGCTAAATTGTTGGCAATTTGTTCTGCGAGTCGTGGCTATAAATTTGCATTTATCTGTTACAGTTAGAAGCACGCACACGAGACCAACCACAACCACAAACATGCTACCAATAGCTCCGGTCTTGGCCATGTTCTGTTTGTGTTACTTTCGCTGGCAGTGAAGCGACGCCGACGCAACAAATTTGTACTCTAATTATCAGGCACAGTCAGACTTGGGCCAACATTTCACACTCACTTTTGCTGACGAGGGTCTCTCGCTGTTGTCATAATGCTTCACCTGCTGATTTTCTAAAAACCCACCCACCGCACACACTCTCTCTCTCCATCTCTCACTCTTGCTTTCCCTGCTGGCCATGCATCTGAGAATCTGAGAACGCGTTTGTGGAAAGCGAAAAGTCATTAAAAAGGCAAAGAAAAGCGAAAACTGGCAAACAGCTGGCGAAATATGGGCACAATACTTTTCACAAGCCCCCCCCCCCCCCTTCCAACCATGCTGCTGAGGCTTTCCTAACTTTGACATTGATATGACGAGGGAGGCTACAATAGTCAGTTTCTTTGATGTGTTAAATGGCAAGAGGCAATTTATATTGACAACTTATATTTTTATGCGCATCGATTCAGTTCCATCTTGCCCCAAACACATATGAAGAGAAAAAACGAATAAAACTTAAAGATCTCACATAAAAGAGATATAATTTACTTATACAAGGAAGCTGTCAATTTTCGCTTCTAATTGCCAAGCAGCTCAAGCACCAACTTGTTAATATATATTATATAGAAGGTTTGATAACCCCGATCCAAGCTCAAAGTAGTTCACCTAATGTGAAAAGCATTGCAATGCATTTCGACCAGCAACGTGCCTTAAGAACCCTTTGAACGCCCCCCGCGTTCTGTGTGTTCAATGAGAAGGGGGAATGCGTCAATGGCGAACACTGCAGATCCAAAGCCCAGACGTGCACCACAAGTATCTACTTATGAGAAAATATGTGTATGTGTGTGTGTGTGTATGTTCACTTTTCAAATTGAGGTTATTAGTAACAAGGCCGAAGCTGCATTACATGTGGCCGATGGCTTTGCTTGTGGGTGAGTCAGGGGGAGGCGCTGAAAAGTTTGCGAGTTTGCGGGAAGCGAAAACTTTTTGCGCACATTTTCAATGATAATTTATGTTTAATATTTGAATACAATTGCAGCAGCAACGGCAGCAACAGCTGCTCAATTTCGTGGCGAGTGTTTTCAATTTTCAGCTGGAGTCAAAAACAATACCAATGTGTGTAAATGATGTCGAATTCATGAACAAAAGTCGGAAACTCATAACTTTGCCAGCTCATTGTTGTCTGTATTGCAGTTGTTTTGATCTCTATGGATATCTGAAAATTTATATTTGTAT
The DNA here is from genome assembly GCA_035042345.1 of Drosophila fungiperda. NCBI lineage: Eukaryota > Metazoa > Arthropoda > Insecta > Diptera > Drosophilidae > Drosophila > Drosophila fungiperda. Next base: position 707,025 of record JAWNLM010000177.1, read on the forward strand.
CTCTGCACACTTTGTTATGTGCGTGTGCATTTGCAAAGTTCTCATAAAATATTTACAATCTAGAGCCTAAAACTTTTAACGACAATTATTTAATGAGTTCCACAAAATGTTTATTATATTACGATGTCCTATCTGATGCTGCCTATTACGAGCACCTTGAGCCAAAGTAATAACCTTAAATGAATAAGCACCGATATGGAATTCAAATTGAAATTATCTCAACCAATAACCGCTATGGCAATATCAAAAATAATAGTAATTGCCACAACAGCTGCCAGCTGTACATTTATGAGTGTCATATAAAATAGTCATATAGCAATAGTCCAATACGGAATGCTAGACAGTAGGATACTCTACCTGCACTTATAATAATAAAGTATTTATAAACATACACCAAAATTATTAAACCTTAAGAAGACAGATGATTCATTTTCACGGTTACCACCCTCTTTTCCATTTCGCATAAATCGTTGCCTAGATTCTTTAAAATGAATCCGAATATGAGCTCACACATTATGACATCACAAATTCGAATTATGATTTATACGCATAGATTCGGCCGAAAGAAAAAAAACAACGCAAAAAGTGGAAGAGAATTCTTTGGGCTATGACATTCAAATGGCTATAATTAAGGTAAATTAGCGGCCTTTGAAAGCTTGCCACGAATTTCAAAGTTTATACGTCATAAAACATTAGCATTCGCATTTGAATGTGAACAATACAAAGTCGAATTTAATTTGCATGATTCTGAAACAGAATGAAAAATACCAAATAAATTATGTGCGCATTTCAAAAGAACGTTTTTGCAACACCAGCCACGCCCCTTTAAGCATGCCCCAAAACAGCAAGGACTGAATAAAAGTGTGTTTTTTAAATGAAGCTTATGCGACGTGCGCATTTGCTTGTTGCTTGTTGCATTTGCTTCTCCCAAAAATGTTTTTGTTGTTTTCGTATCGAATAAAATGCTGCTATCAAGTGATGAATAATAAGCACTGACTGGGCAAACATTTAATTACAAAAACGTCGCGACGTGCAATAAATTTTGTTTGCTTTTACGCCGCCCCAAGCCAAATGAATAAGCCCGGCCAAAAAGAAAAGAAGGAAAAAGAAATTATATCTATATAGTCCAAGAAAAAATTGCCTTTTTGTTCGACCGCCTTTATTTATCAAAGTGCGCTCTAAGGTTGCACGTTCAACCTTATCCTTAAAACCTCCGGGTCCTTAGCCTTGTATAAATATGTTTTTATTTATAAGTTGACCAGCACCAGAATCCAAATCCTAAAAAACCCAAAAACCCAAGCCCGGGACCCGGGACCCTACACAAAACTTTTTCAAAGCCAAAATTTTTTTCCCTGGTCCGCTAAAAACTGCAGCTACTGCTCTGGGGCAAAAGAGAGCAGCTCACCAAAAAACAAAAAATTAGGAAAGAAGAAATACGAAGCAGAAACAACTTTTTTGTTGCCGCTTGGCTGCGCTTTTGCAGGCATCTACTGCGGCAAAGTGTTTGCCAGAATTGCCATTACCGTGCCCCGTTTTGGTTTGCCTGGACCTGTTCCGCTCTAAGCTGGCTTCCCTACTTTTTTACTGCATTTATTTCAAATGGAAAATACTTGTAAGCCCTTGCCGAACGCATTAAAACTTTCATACTACCTATTATATTACACTCAAAAAATTGTAACTTATGCCACGATGATCATGTAAGTATAGCCAATTTAGACAAGTTCCATTATAGAACTCGAATTTCCAGAACAAGTAGTATTTTTTATTGCGTATTTACATTAAATTATATTTGACAAGCTCTTAAATTTCGCAACAAATATAATAATAATAATAATAATAATAATATAATAATATTTATATTTAACAAACCACTTAAAGAAATTAAATTAAGCTTTAGTAATGATTAATGGGAAAGTGGTAAATTGGACTGCTGCAAGAACATTTTCTAATTATTTAAAATGAAGTATTAATATTATTATTATTATTGAGAGACAATGGAAAGATCATTTCAAATTTTAGAAGTCAGTTTTGACACAGGTTTCGAAGACCGAGAGGAGTAGAGTGGAATTAAATGCAATATCAATTTAAAATTGATCTACGCATTTAATATTAAATTTTACATACCTGAAACAATTTCTTTAAAGCATATTAAGCGAAACTTCTACCATTTATGCCATTGTTCAATCAAATTGTAAGGAAAAATTCTTTGCCAATCCTTTCGTTGATATGCGTCCATATCAAAAGCTTAACTTAAACAGCTGAAAGACCGCAAGGCGCAGGTATTTCCTTTGGCATATGAATAGCTTATTAAAATGTATATTAAAAGTGCAGACAGGGCATTGAAAGTGTTAAATGCATCAGCAAAAAGCGACCGCAGCTTAATTTCATTTTAATTAAAACTGCAAATGTAAAATGGAATTTTGCTCCGCAGAGTATTCGAGTGGTATACATAAATATGTTGAATGAGTATGCATCTCCCACAGGAGAACTCCAAATGTGCTATTCTGCTTGCTACCTCGAATATCTATCCAACTATCTATCTATCTATCTGTATATGTGTTAAGAGCCATCGGCAAACGTTGCGTATGTTTAACGTCGCCTAATGACTTCAGCAGCAGCTGGCCAAAATTGTCGAATAAAGTAAAGTAAGCTACGCCCCGCAATGCCTGGCGTGGCACGTGCTACATGAAGGTTGCAAAACGAGTGAACACACACTCACACATTCACTCGTCACTATTCACGGGCATTCACCATTATTCACACACTTCTATGCGAAAATACTTTGGTTACTGTAATCAAGTGCGCGCCTAGCACGCAGAGTGCTACACCAATAAATTTGAGACGAGTTGGCTTTATCAGCTACGTCACCATGTTGTGTGCATGTTTATGGCCAGAACGAAACAACAAAAAAGAAAAACGTCAAACACAAAAGTAAAAATACTTTGCATGCCAGCTAAACAGCACGAGAAGGAAAGAAAGAGAAATAGAGAGAGAGAGAGAGAGAGAGACTTGCCTTAGCTTTAGCCTGATGTCAGCCAAAGTTTCATATGTCATAATTTTATCAGGCAACAAAAAAGGCAAGTGATGTCTATCTATGTGTGTGTGTGTGTGTGTTTTGATATGTATGCTTGGCAGCCCTAAAGTGGAAACGCTGCGCTGTGCTGCGCTACCATTCATGACACACAGGCATTAAGAGCAACAAAAGGAAAGGGGGAAACCAAACCCCGCCAGCTAACAGCTCGCCGCATTGGCCACAATCCTCGAACAGGTGCATCAGCCAAGACACAGTTGTTGTTTTTGTTCTCTTTGTTGGACATGCTAACAGGTAAATTCGCAGCGTTGACTTTGATTACAAGTTCAGGCCAAAAGCAAGTGCAACAAATTTAGTGTTATGTTTTGGTGGCGGGAATATAATTCACTTAAAGCCCAAGCGAGTTGTGAACTATTTTCCAAAGGGCGCTGAGGCAAAAAGCCACTGCGCAGTTTTATCACTCTCTTAAGCGCTTGCAACATATTTCTACAATTTGCTGTGGCAGTAGCAGCAAAAAAGAACTATGAAAAATATGATGTTATTTTTAACACACTGAAAGCGTGTGGAAAAGCTATTTTTAGACGGCAAAAGAATTTAGCGATTGAGAAAAGCAAAGCAGAAAAAAAATGTGTACAGAAAAACTTGTGGTTAAGGCCAGCAACTTGGAAGTGCAGCAACAGCAGCAGCAGTGGCAGCAACACTTGCCACTCGCCACAACCAGTAAGGTAAACGACTTTGGTTATTTGTGTCGACGCTCGCTTTTGTGCTGCTGTGCACTGCATGTTTCTTTATAAATATGGCCAATAAATTGCAACTGTTTAAGTGACGCCTCAATCGCTAAGCAAAAAGGGCGTAAAAAGAATTAAAATTTAAATAACAACCTTTTTTTCGCAGGCAGCCAAATCTATTTACATTTTACCTGGGCATATGAAAATAATTTTTATTTTTTTTGGAAAGCAAGTCAGCGCCAGTGTTTATTAGCTAAAGCAAACAGCTGAAATTGGAAACAGTCAGTAACACACAAACACACACACAGGCGCACACACATAGCGGCTGTTAAGGCTGAGCAAACAGCGCCGCAAACACGTTGCACAAATATTCAGATGCGGGGGCCAGAACGAGATGTGGACACAGGGGACAATTGGACATGGGACATGGCAATAACTGCACATGCCACATGGCACAACAGAATACCGAAAGAAAAATGCAAAAAAAACAACAGCAACAGCAACAAAAAGGAAAATAGTGACAAACGCAGCTTACAACAAAAACAACAGCAAACCGCAAAAGTATTTTCAAAAGTTTTCACCATGAAATTTAAAACACTGTGTTGATCGCAGGGCTGTGGCTGCAGTGGGTTGGGTAAATGCATTGGCATGTTGTATGCAACGATAAAACGCTAAACGCATATTAAAAAAGCACAACACACACACATTTGACAAAATGGCGAGGTGGCTGGGCGTTGTCGGGACTGTTTTTTGTTTGTTTGTTTGCTGATTTTGTTGGCCATGTGGCGTGGCGAAAAGTGAAAAACAAACAACCAACTCCCCCACGTTGCACGTAATGTGCTCCACAGGCAACAAAAAAAAATAAAAACAAAGAAATTGAAAGATTGAAACTTAAACAAATGTAAAAAGCGCTCGAAAAACATAAAAGTTTCGTGAAAAAGGGATTTACGAGTTTGTGCATATTAAATCAATGAAAAAGAAAGAAGAAAACAAATAATTCCACGTACACACTGCTAAAATCTATATAGCAGTTGTGGGAGTGGGGTAGAGAGTTAGATGGTTGGGGAAACGGGAAATCAGTATTGGCAGCAATGCACATGAAAAATGCAGTAATTTAAGAAATGTGAGAGCAAAAAATTGTAACTCCATAAAATGGGCATTAAAAAATGCCAAATGCCAAATCATTTATTTAACTCATATTAGGAATTTGCATATGAAAGTGCATTGGAATTGGAAGCGAATTTAATGGTTATGCCAAAATCCGATATTCATAGAAAAATAACAATTGAGGTGTGGAAAATATTGCCTATTAAAATATACATTCGAACTCTGCACGTCAATTTTTGTTCACTTTCAATTTGCGTCCTATAATTTTGTTTGGTTTTCAAAGACACTTACTGAAAACAATGCTTGCAGGCATATTTAAAGATCAAACGAAAATAAAAGAGCAGATTTTTAATTAACATGTATTAAGTGACTAACAATGTATTTTGCTTGAAGCTTTAGTTATTATTATTGTTGTGTTATTGCTGTTATTTAACAAGGCTGCCTCAAAAATGAATTGTTAAAGTCAATTCAAACAAAATTAATGAATAAATGAAAAAATAGTAATTCACACATAATTGCTAACACAGAATATATAAAAATTACCCAACACCGCTGCGCAGCGATAAATAAATGAATCTGAACTGCAACCGTTAAGCTTAGGTTTTTGAGATCGAGATTGAGACCGCAAAGCGAGTCAAACCGAGTTAAATTGGCCAACTGCCCAAACGGGTTTCCGGCACATATTCAGAGCTTATTCAGATAGAGATATACATTTGCAACCGTGCGCCAAACAACAAACATGTTTCGAGTAATTTAAAATACTCAAATATTTAAGGAATGTGGCGTTTAGATTGAATTTATAATTTTTATTTATTATTGATCTCAATCAATTTTCCAAACTGTATGTTTTTTGTTTATTTCAGTCAATTTGTGGTAGGTCTGTTGGTCGTTCAGCCGGTATGGAAATTAAATTTTACTGATACATATTCAATATGTTTGTGGAGTGAAATGTTGTTCGACGAGATTTGACACCTCCAAAAATGACTTATATTCAATTCGAAAACATTTTTTTGCAAATTTATCACTTTAAAAACAAAATTGTTTCACATTAATAGCTTGAACAACACTAGTTTTTATAGTCTTTGCTGCTATACATTTTTTTAATTCACCCAAAATATATTTTTTAAATTATTTAGGTCTTAAACATATTTTATACTGCAACTTTAAACTAACACTTAAACTGTAGTCTAAAAACACGTCAAATCTTATATCTTTAAGCTTTCGCAATAGTTTTGTCATTCTTAATAGTTTACTTTTTGTTAAACTTATTCTTTTTATGCAAGTTTCCTTTTAGCTCTCTGTGCTTACTGCCACTTTGAGTCTTATTGCACTTCAATGACTTCTCAGTGGTTACATTGTGGCCCCCGTTAATCTCGGTTATTCTGTGAGCTGCTGCTCAGTGCCGATGACTATGATATTTTTAGTATAATATATCTTCTTAATGCTTCACATTTTGAAGAATTAATTTCTTAGTTGCTTCTAACTATGGCTTCTATGTGGTTTGAGACTGACTTGTTAGAGTCTAATACTTTAGTACTAAGAAAGTAATTGAGATTCCTCAATGTGCATTTGTTAATTAGAGAAGATTTTACCCAATCAGAGGTACGGAATTTGTACGAAATGACAGCTTTTCCCATCATTTACAAATTGCATAATTCCATTTAAATTGTATTCGCATAAATGTCACAAATGCTACAAATTGCAATACCAAATGATCATCAAAAAAAGCTCTTTATGTCGCAAGTCACTTATACAAAACACACACACCACACACACAAATACAGCTGCAGTTAAGTAGCTGGCCCAGCGGCGGCGGGCCACTAAACAAACATGGCAACATGTCTATTCCTTCAAAACGCCAATAGCCAAACATTGTCGTTGTTCCTGGCTCTGTGTGTGTGAGTGTTGTGTGTGTGTGTTGTGTGCAGAGTTTATAGCAGAGTATAAAAAATAAACAAGAATGTGAGGGCGACGGACAGCATGAAAGGCAAATGGGGAAACAGACCCAATCGGCCTTTGGCAAAGTCCTAACTAATCGAAATTCAATCAACGATCAATGAATCGAGTCGATTCGATTCGATTCAAATCGAGAGAAAAATGGGTTTGTTGGGGGGGGGGAGAGAGGCTTACTGGGCTGAGGGCATTTGATTGCGTCGCTGGTGGCGGTGGCGACTCTCGGCGGCATTTAACATTTCCGTTGCCCTTGTGGCATCGCCTTCAGCGCAGTCCCTGGGCTACCTGTGTAAACGTGGCAACATCTGCGCTGTCTGCCTGACTGCCTGACTGCCTGGCATCCTGCATCGTCGCCTGCGGAAGCTGCTGGATGTCAGTGCTGCCACCAGACACCAGCCAACCAACCCACCACCTCCCTCATTCTCCCACAGACACGTCTTCCTTAATTCAGTTTGCCAGGCTTAGGTTTGGTTCTCATGCGTTTTGTTTGCTCTTTATTTGCATTCCGGTGCATAAATGTCGCTTGAATATTTTTATTGGGCTTGCTTGCCTTACTGGTTGCCGGTGGGTGATGAGTGCATCACAGCAGCCGCTCAGCACCACTGCACCACTCCACCACAATCATCAGCATTACCAACAGCATCCCCATCGAACTAATCGCTTCTGCGAATTTGCATTTTAAATTCCAGCAATGACTGGCAGTGGCAACTAAACACACACAGTTACATATAAGGTTGCAGATGCAGATACAGATAGAAAAGTGCATTTGTCGTTTAATTTGCTTTGCTGGCTTTATAATGGCCACAGCATGGCTGATTAGCCATCTAGCTGCACATTAAGTGAACTGATTGTGACCAGACTGTAAGTCATCTACATAAGTAATTAATTGCATTTCTCAGCAGCACTATCAACATCCACATCCACATCCACAGCCACATCCTCGTCAAGAGCATCGTTTGTCGATTGTGAACTTCCTGCTATGAGGAGCCACACAAATTGCCAATGAGTGCTTAGCTCGACTACCAACAGAAGCTGATGGCTGGAAAGCTGGCCAAACTGGGTAAGCGGTGCACTCTGGGAACACAAGCAACTGGGCAACTGACATCTAGTTAGACAACTGACAGGCAAATTATGAAAACTAACCAGCTCTCTTACCTCCCTCTCTCCCCACAATCGATCCCTGGGGAGCGCTTTGATAAACAATGCATCTACCAGCTGACAAATGACGAATACAATTTGTACTGCGAAAATTGAGAGTACATTTCATCTGCAACTCACACTGATGTTGATTTTGATGTTGATGCTGATATTGATACTGATGCGATTGCTTCTGTATTTGAGTAGTGGCACAAAATTTGCAAATTAAGCCGCTAGGGAGTTGCGCATACAAACAAACCGTAAAAATAAGCGAAACAAATGCATTTAAACCGACCTCTGCCAAAGAGATATGTACAAAATTTCATTAGTTTTAGTTTGTGTTACATTATGTACTGATACCTGGCATATCCGGCTAAAATAAAAACAATAACAGACATGAAATGCCAGTGCAGCTGCTCAGTCAATACACTTTTATTAAAAACATGTCAAGATAGTTTGGCGAGGGCTGCTCGAATTCTATTGTCGAGTTCTGTGCAACTCAATACATTTTTTACAAATTCTTCTTTCTGCATTCAAAGATGAACTCATGAGAAATACTAAACACTTAGAGATTATCAATTTAATCGATTTTTCAGCTAAAAGAGAGATCACTGATATTTGGAAAGTTTGGCATCGATTTGTACATGAAACACATACTGACGCATGTAGCAGCAAAACGTGTATATTAATTATTGAAAGTACAGAACTATAGAAATAGAATTAGCTTAGTAAATATTCAATACAATGCAAATTGGAAAACTTAAAACTATTATATTTTTTTCGCTGTTGAGTCCTTAAATTATTCTGTTTAGTTTATCACGAATTGTTGTACCTGGTTGCAACTGCCACAGTTTAGTTTGCTTAGGAAGCTGACAGAGTACTGAGTGTGTGTGGCATACTTTTCTTTGCACACTCGCTGAGCAATTTGTCAAGCCCTTTGCCTGTCCATTCAATTGAACACACATTACACATACGACACGTGTGTCTAAGGTAAAATCATGAGTGCGCTGTCAGCAAAGTATAATTTTTCGGCCGCTGTTGCCAGTTACGAAAGGGGTGCTGAATTGTGTGCCAAATGGAGGGGGTTGTAGGGCATCGCCAAGCAACTAGCAAAATGGACAGATGCCACAGCTACCCATCTTTGTATCAGTTTTGCTGCTTAAATGGGGAAATTCGAATGAAACAATCTAAAGCGAATTTCCACTCGAGCTGACATTAACAGCCTGCAATTAAACTTGTGGCACCATAAAATGTTGCCGCATACATACAAATTTAATGTTGACAGTTCGCTGACGGTGCGTGTGTCTTTATGCGCGTGTGTGTTTGCGTGTGTTCACATACACATGACCTTAAACTTCAACTTGTTTTGTGGCCAACCGCCGCTTTGCCAAACGCAGTTGCTGATGAAGACACGCAAAAAAAATATGAATCAGCCAAAAGCAAACAGCCGCCACGCCGCAGTCAGGTGGCTGAGGTCGATAATGCTGTTGTGCACTGAGCGAAACTAGACATTACTTGGTAAAATGTATTTAAATATGTTGTAGGGGAATAGCTGCGTAGATAAAATCAATTCTGTGACAACAGGAAACATTTAATTTATATTTTATTTATGCGTTTTTTCGGGTTGTTTGCTGGGTTTTTTCTTTTTTTTTGCCAGACAAATTGACAAATTATAAGCACAGCTCCTTACAGAATTTTATCTGTCACTTTTTGTGTCAGTGCAGCTTGGGCTTCAACACGTTGATCGGACGCGGCAAACGACATGAGCAATTAAAAATTTGTTAAATTAATTTTTGCAAATTTTGTTGCTGTCGGAAAGGCAAAGAAGCAGAACCAGAAACATAACCAGTAAGCGAAACCCATGCCCAAACCAGACGCGGAGACAGACCCCGACTGATGACGACCCATCCCGCTTTTTGTTTAATTTATTAAGAATGCTTGCCAGCTTTAGTTTAGCAAACGTTGCTCCAAGCCCTGCCTTAGCCCCTGTCCCGCTGCCACAGGCCGCACGATTCTTTGCCTTCAAGTCTGTGTCGTCCCTTTTCAGCTCTTGCGTTTTATTGCTACACTTGACATTTTGTCAGCAGTTGCGTATTTTAATTTAATTCATTTTTATGAAATGCGGGCTCAGCTCTGTAGCAGGGTTTGCGTGCACCGTCCGGACGAGATGCCATCCCATCCGCCCTCCGCTGTCTCCGCAAATGGCCAGCCCAAAGCCAATGTCATCTAAGTTGACATTTATTTCGTATATATTGCGCGTCTCTCGGCCTAAACAGACAGTTCGCTACTGCAATGGCGGTTAGCCAAGTTTGTCAGAACTTTTGTACACAGCCAGTGCCAACTATATGCGTCCTGTCTTACTGTCCGCCTGTCCGCCTGTCTGTGTGTCAGCTCTCGACGTAGATGAACCATCAGAGCTTCGGTCATGTGTGACTTTTGTGAGTTTATCTTCATTTGGACTTTGGCAAGAGTTGCGAACAGCAGTGGGGCTAAGCGGACGAATGGCTGTAAAGTTCAGACGTCATTGCAAATGGTCTTAGTCATGGCCAATGGATTTGAACGCAGATTGCATTTTCGACTTTTGCGCTTAGATACATGCGCCAAGCCGAAGGAAATGCTCGACTTACTAAACGGTTGGCAATTCAATTAAAATACATTCCCAGAAACGAAGCTTAAACTTTAACGGTGTCGAAGCGTGGCAAATGTATTTTGTTTAAGTGCACGTCTCCACTGTGTATGTGTGTGTGTGTAATTTAATTAAAAAATTTTACTACTAAATAGAAAACAGTTGAGTCACACAGGAAATGAATGGCAAAGCTGTGTTCAGCAAGAGCTGCTGGCAAACCCACCTACAATTTAATCAACCGACAAATGGCTCAAGGAGCTGCCAGCAATTTGACGAACCTTTTAAAATACAAAAAGCTAGAAATAATAAAAATGGGATCGACCCGACCACGAACTCGAACCACTGGCAGGCAAATCAATTGACCGAAAGGGCCACGACAAACTTGGCCCACAAAAATAACCATAATATAAACAATATGCAGCTGCATTCGTTGACAGTTGTGCAAATCAGTTTTGGCCAATTTCTAGCCGGCGGCTCAATAACAAACTAAAAACAAAGAGGCAAATCCAAATCCAAAGACATGATCGCATTCCAAGAAGCGGCCAAAAGCTAAAAACAATAAGCATTGCCGATTTTTTGAGCGAAGCCGGCATTTTGTTGATTTTTTCCTATATTTTGTGTTTTTTTTTTTTGGTGGCCGCATCGATCACGATCGCTGACTGACGACTGACATCACCCGGTTGCCTGGGGCACTGTGTCAGTCACCAAGTTGGGGGCAGCTCTCTCTCTCTCCATCTACCCCTCTGTCTCTTTAACTCCCTTTCCCCAGCAACCATCATGAATACATAATGGCAAAACGATATCGCACAGAAACAAACAAGCAATCTTTTGCTTAGCCAGATGTCATAGGTTGGCCGAAAACAAAATAAATTGCGGTTGTTTTAGGCACACCGAAGATTACATACCCTTATAGGCCAAATTCAAACTGCTGGCATTTAAAATTTTAGTCATGAGATCGAAAAGAAATTATGGATTTTTATATTCCTCTTTTATTTTACATATATATATTTATATATTTAAATTTAATCACAAATCGAAACAATTATTTCCACGCCCATCTCGAGCACTCATTATCTGTCGACCGATTGAGCGAAGATGTCTCCTTCAATGCGTTACAAATGGCATGACTAATTTATTATATCCTCTACAAGGGTATGAAAAACAAAAACCATAAGCCCAGTTAAGGTCGCTGGCTAAGTGTTGATTGCAACAAACGGCACTTGCATAAGCCAACTTGAACTTCGGGCCGAATGAAAAAACTGGCCAAAGCGAAACAATTGCACAATTAAAACCAAAAAACAAACAAACTGTTTTAAATTAGTTCGACCTATGCGCCACACAATTGACAATATTCCAGCCAAAAAATTGAGTCACTTTTAAACCGATTATAAGCTACAAAAGTGCTTTCAAGCTGCAAGCCAACAATTAAACGAATTCCGGCAGCAGCCAAACAATTTTTGATTATTTTTTATTCTGTGGCCAGATAAAAAGAGTTTTCCAGCTGCGCACATATGAAATCCAAAAAATTCATAGCCGTATAACACAACAGCGAATTAGGCGCAGCCCAAGCAACAACAATAAACCAAAAAAAAACACAAAATTTCATATCAGACAATTATGTTCATTGTGCGCCCAAAATAAAAATCCGCGTAACATGTCAAATGTCATTTGTCGAACAATCACGATCTAACGATGTTAGATAAGTTGTGCCAGCAAGACGAAAGGGAGACAGGAAGAGAGAGAGAGAGATAAAGATAGTAAGAAAGAGAGGGAGGTAAACAGAGCGAAGGTGATTTAGAGATCAGTTAGCCAACAGCTGGCAACGGCTGTCGCATTTAAGCCCAATTCAATCAGTCGTCGGACGAAAATCAATTAAACTTGCAAGCAGCGTTTTTTTTCAAATCCACACTGAAAATCAGTTTGTCTGAGCTAAGCTTTGGCAAGAGATATAGATAAAGACGGAGACATAAAGAGAGAGAGAGATTGAGAAGGAGAGAGAAAAAAGTTATTTAATTAAAGCCCCCTTTCAGTGTCTGCTATAAACAACGTCAAATCTATGTTTTGTTGAGCATAACTAACACAAAAATTCATCAAATTGCTGAGATAAAGTTTTTTTTACGCTCAACAAAATTTACATAATAATAAATGTTTATTTAAATGCAATACTAGTAGCAATCAAGTATGTTATGAATACATATGGTGACCAAATGAGCAAATCATGGCTTAAGTGGATCAGTGGGTTGTTTCCTCCTCTCTTGTCATAAAACATAACTGATTCATAATGCAGCTGTGAGGCAACTACAAAAGGCATTAGCACATAAATAAGGACAAGCTGTTGTTATCACCAGCACCTCAATCCTGTGCCTTGATTAGCTTACCTTATGTCATTTGACATTGCAACTGCCACACACAGCGACCCCTCTGTAGTCCTGTCGGGTCAATAAGTTATTGCGGCTGCCCGCTCAACAATGCAGCCAAATCGATATGCAAAGCATGGTGTGAACTAAAATTGCAATCGACAACCTTTTGCACCCTTTATCACACCTCACCAGGAACGGCTCCGTCGCATTGTCACCCCATCAACAATTGCTGACAAGTCATTTGCCATTTGGCTGCGCTCGCTTTTTGGCATTTTCCGCTGCGGTTGCCATCGGCATGTGCCAAAAATGTTAAGCGCAATATGTCCGCAGCTCTCTTGCAGTCTATCTATCTATCTATCTATCTATAAATCTGTCTGTCTGTCTATTGGTTTTTTGAATACTGCGTCGCATTCGCAACCGCAACAAAGAATTTACCTGACACATTGTGTATCGAGGTATTTGTCACTTTGCTCCGAATTGCTGCCGGCAATGTGATTGGACGGTTTTCACTCTACATTTTGTATCAATCTGTACATACATATGTAAGTTTATATAAATGTATATATGTATTTATATATATATATATACATGTGTCTGCTGCTGTGGGCGCGTGCCCCAAATTGCTGGCTGTGTCCGGTGCAACAAACAAATAACAACAAAAACCGGTTCTACCCCAAAAAAAATTATTGCAGCTAAAAGCAAAAGCATAACCAGGAAATTGTTACCAAAATGAAGCTTAAATACTCTAAAACAAACCAATGCAAAACTTTTGGGAGAGATTAGAGTGGGAATATTATTCTCGCAGCTGCAGGATATTATTTGGAAATGTAACAAATAAATTTTAACAGAGCTTTCACTTAAGTTGTAAATGAAAATATGAAAATTATATTATAATAAAGTTGAAAATAATGTATTCGATTTTTACCTTTAACTTTTAACATTTTATAGAAAACTATTGAAATAAATTAGAAAGAGATCTGAGAGGTGCACTGATTTGAGTGCGTGGTAAAAATGTATGTAAAAATTGATTGAATTAGAATAATTTCAATTGTAAAGCTTTGTAATTTTTTAAAATGCTTTCCAAACACAACAAGAATATTCAAATACCGAGTGGAAGCGTATAAAGTGTAGAAATGAATAAATTAAATACATATTTGGTCGACACAACGCCAGCAGCTAATTAAATTATTTACTTTAGTTTTCGAAATGTAATTTGCAGCAGGTTGGCAGCCAGTTTTTTGGGCTCGTTTACTCAAAAGCTGTTCATGTTGATTGTCTTTTTGCAGGCTGGGCGCTTGGCAAATATGTTTATCTTTTAACGTGGCAGCCACCTGACCCGACCGACCGGTCAACATGTTGTATCTCTGCTTTTTTCGCTTGTAGCACAGTGTAAATAGTGTAAATAAAATGCACTTTTTACCCATTTGTTAGCAGAAATTTCGCAAACGTCGCGTGGGCTGGGGCCAAACAATCAAATTGCGATGAGCAGCAAATAAAACAATTGCAAATAGCAACCGATGACAAGAACAACAAGAGCCAAAGGCAACAGAAATGTGCAATTGCAAAAGCCTTTAAGCAATTACAAAATTTGCATGGCCGCAAATAGCACTAACAAAAGCAATTTCTATTGCATTTTCCGGGCCACGTTTTTAACAAATTGCAAATATTACGAAATGATTTCAATAGATTTTCCTTTTGCTGCCGTTGCAATCTCTTTGCAGATAGCTAAGAAATTAAATTGAGTTGTTTTATTTTATTTGGTTTTTCGGCTCGCAAAATTCGACAAGACACTGCACATAAATGAATTTGTTAGAGGCGCATTCAAATTGTGCTTTCAGCAAAACTAAAGAAAATTATGTAAAATTGTTGTTTTCTTCAATGAAACATAAACATTTGATTTCAAGATAAGTTTATAAGTGTCGTCTACTAAAACGTGCACAAGTAATTTTTACACTATCGAAAGGATGTCACAATTTTGCAGTCAAACATGTAAAGCAATGATAAAAAAAAATGTGATTATATAGAGTAACTATATCTGCTAAGCAACTTATATGAAATAATTTTTAAAGCAAGAGTATTCAAGGGTCAGCAATGGTAAATAGTGTAATTTTGCAACTCCCATTTTGTTATTTCTTTATTAATTTTCGTTTCACTATTATTGTCATCAATAGTTTGCTTTCTTTGTTTTTTCTGTATATATTTCGCTAAATTATATATCGATGATTATGTAATTAGGAAAATTATGTCTGATCTCTGGAACTAGAGGTGACTGCTTTCAATTTGTTCAGATTTCCTCTATTCCCATCTGCTATCCCACTGAAGCGCCCCTGATTTAAGCTGGCCAGGTTTAAACCTACATATATACAAATAATTGGACCACTGAAATCTTGATAAAGCAGCTCCATAATTGAATATAATTTCTACAGAAGTTAGCAACGTTCTGTGCTGACCTGAATTCGTGCTTTTACAATTTACCAATTTACAATTTTCAAGTAGTTGCCTGGAATAGGGCACAGAATATACAACTACTAAGTGTATTCCAACTTAATGTGGCATATTCAATCTGCTGCACTCACTGTGGATGATGTGAGCTCTGGAAGTCATTAATATGAGGGGCAAGCAAATATGATGATGTTGCGAGGATGAGCAGCTTCAACAAAGACACATTGCTTTGCTTCGCTTGCCACATGCAACATGTTATTTAAACGTAAATCATTTCGCTGCCAGACGCAACTCGAATTGGAATTTCGATTTTTCACAAGTTCACATGTTTCCAAGTGTGTTGCGCCCCCTCCCATAAGCGCAGTCGTGTCTGCAGCATATGTTAAAGCTATAGCTAAGGAGCTGGGGCTGTAGCTGTAGCTGAAATTGAAGTCCAAGTCCAAGTTGCGCTCAGCGAAGCGCAACGTTGCCGCCAACGCCGCCGCCGCCGCCGACGACGACGACGACGAGTTTGTGGCATTTCCATTTTCATTTTCACACGCGGTCATTAGAGTTGAACCCCACTTTAGAAGAGAGTGAGACTTGGACTTGGACTTGGCCAACTCCTTTAACCATTTTTCACACACATACACAAACATGCACAGCTGGTAGACAAGCGAAGCAATCGCAGCAGAAATAAATTAAATTTAACTTGCATTTTTGCCAGGCCATGGGCCATGGGCAAGTCCAACTTGCCAACATTATTTTTGTTGCAGTTTTGATGCTCTGATGCCGTAGCAAACGGAGTATTTTGCTTTAGGCCAACAAACTACTTCTAACTGGCAATATATACTTGTCCAAATCTGTGTCGGACGTGGGCTGGTTAGATTCCTTTACAAGATTGCCAATAGCTATGCATAAATACATATATCTAACTATTCCACAGATCAAGTTGAAAAACACCATTCACAGTATTCAAATGATCAACAGTATTTAAAATAAACAAGCTAAATATAAATGTAAATCATATAATTTTAAAGCTAGACTTTTTAAATTTGAGCTGTGCTTAAGGAATAATCTTTGAAGCTAATCAAGAATAATTTTTTAGAAAGAGTATCAAGCAGCCGGCTACGTTTGCCATTGTTATTGCTGTGCCTGTTGCTGTTTTATGGTTTTTTTTTTTAGTTTTCACAAGTTGGCACTTGAAATTGCAAAGGGCCGGCGCACTCTCTAAGTACTTGCTGTGATGCATGTATCTAGCAGATACTTACTTAATACTTTGTATCTGTATGTGCTATTTGTGTTTGTGATTGTGTTGGTGTTGCTGTTGTTGTTGTTGTTGTTGTTGTTAAGACCGCCGTTGAGCCTGCTCGAGCGCGTTCTGCCATATGCAAATTAAAATTAAAAGCCTTTTTGTACTGCTTAAGTTTAACTTTGGCCGCAGCCAAAGAACAGGGCCATGTCTTCAGACTTGGTCTTCAACTTAGTCGCTGTCGGCTATTGCTGTTGCTGGTTGCTGGTTGCTCTTTTCTGCACACCGTCTTCTTGCCTATGACTTTACAATTTGTTTGGCTTTTTTCCAGCCGCCGATAGGCTCTGAAGTGTGAAACATGCCTTCACACACACCAACACACACACACACACACACACACACACACAAATATATAAAGACTGTCACAAGTCAGCAGAAAAAAATGACTTGGTCTTCGTTTCTTGACTGTCATTCGTCTTGGTTGTGTGTTTTGAACTTCTTTGAGCGGAAGTTCAAGGCGTTCACTCAATTGTATCGTGTAATGAAATGTTTTATAAGTCAGACAACACAACAACAGGGCACAGGCAACAAGCAACAATCAACAAGCAAACAGACAAAGTTGAGTTCGCATTAATAATTGCTCGTTTATTTAACAGTTGGGTTTGGGTCATTGGCTTTATTGGCTGCGAGTCCGGCTACGTCTTCG
Source organism: Drosophila fungiperda (assembly GCA_035042345.1). Taxonomy (NCBI): domain Eukaryota; kingdom Metazoa; phylum Arthropoda; class Insecta; order Diptera; family Drosophilidae; genus Drosophila; species Drosophila fungiperda. The sequence continues at coordinate 724,346 of JAWNLM010000177.1, forward strand.
AACCCGCCGGCAACTTGTCATATCAGAATGATGCCCCCGATCTCATTAGCATACCCAACACGCAGCAGCTGCAAATCGATCGTGTGTGTTATGTAATATTTATGCTAATATTTACACACATTTTTGCTGCGGTCAGTTAGTGCACGGATTCTGGGGCTCTTCTTTCACATCATTTGTCATTTGGCAAAGTTGGCTTACAGCATCGGCTTAATTAATGGCAATAATCAAAGCAGCTTTCAGCCACTTGACAGTGACAGCCAACTTCGACTTAAACTTCAACTTGAGAACTGTTCTCCAAGGTTGTAGACCTTTTAAAAAAAAAAAAAAAACCAAAAAAAAAAATATATCCCAAGAGCCAAGCCAACAAAACAGCAAATTGACGTAACTTATTCGCGTTTATTTCACTCTCGACTGTAAAAGGAGAACACAGCCATAGATACCATCATCAGCCAAACCAAAGCACACGCAATACAATTACAACAACAACAACAACAACAGCGGCAGCAAGTCGAAAACTGGCGAGTCAAAATTAATACGTTTTTAAATGCCAAGCGACGCAGCTTCCTGTTGTGAGCTCCTCACCCAGCACACCAAGTCCCCAAAAGAGCCAACTGCCCAAGTTAACAAAGACTTACGCACATGCGCGTAATTGTTGGAGCACAGCTAGACCATAAGCCATAACTTCTTGGCACGCATTTCGGGGCTAATCAAACTGCGCAAGAGAACTTAGAGCGAGGGTAATTCGATCAGTTCTAAATTACTTTTTTATTAAGTTATTACCTAAAGCTCAGCAGAGACACAAATAACAAAAGTTTTATAAAATTTAAAAATCTAAATCTAAAAATCAGTACGTTCCTAAATGTCCAGCGACGCAGCTTACCAAGTGCCCAAAAAGTCAACTGGACAAGTTAACAAATATTTAAGCACAGTCAGACTTTAAGCCATAAGTTCTTGGTACGCACTTCAACGACAATCAAACTGCGAAAGAGCGAGGGTATTTCGGTCAGTTTATAATTTTATTAAAAATCTAGTTAATTCTAAATTAGTTATTTTTTCAATTTATGTATTAAGTTCAGCAGAGTTAAACGCTTTATAAAAGTCGTTCACTCAGTGAAACTTAAATTTAAAACAAAAAATCGCACATATAAACAACTTATAATCAGAAGAGAATCCTCAATGCAAATACATAAAAAATAATATAATATATAAATCAAAATTTACGAAAAGATTTTTATTAGAATTTCTCGCACACACCTCGCCGAACCTATATTAATGATGGGCATGGACGAAAACCGAAAGAGAAATATAAAATGAATTTTAAAAGGCAATTTAACAAGCGTGCTCTGCTGCCATAATTAAAAATTAACTTAAAGTTAACACTCGGCGCACAAAACTTCAATTTGTAATACTCGTAATTTCAGCAACAACTATTGGTGCGTTTTTAATTAACCCAACAATAACTCAAATGATTTATGATCATGTTTTCAAGTTGCAATTAAACAAAAAAATTTTATAAAAAAGAATATTGCAAATGTTTGTTGATTTATGTCAATTCAAATTAATGCAAAATTAATTAGTAGCCTTCAATGGAAAGATGCATTCTCCTATTTAACAACATTATTGTTATTGCAATTGTTAAACATGTTCTTCTCTAACTAAAATAAAATAAATAATTAATTAAATAAAATGCAAAGTAAATTAAAATATTAACAAAAAGAAAGAATTAATCCTGCACTCCTATTAAATAATAAAACAATTATTATGATCTTTATATTCTCTTTGTATATTATATCTGTAAAGCATATTGCAAAATTTGCTGAATTTAAAATACTCGGCAAAATATAGTCAGATATCTCGATTATATTTATGATTGGCCAGACAATAAATTAGGCATTGGACAGAAAAAATTTGCATTATCATTTCAACGCTGTATTGGAATGAAATTTGAGTTTTTAATAATAATAAATAATAATGAAAATATTTTTGCATTTTTCTCGACAGTTTGCCAACTAAATGGGGCATACAATTCCCTGTGATCCCTGTGTGATCAATTCCCTGGCCATTTAATTGCCATACACAAAACAAAGCCAAACTAAACAACAATTTGATATGCAAAAATTGAGTCGTTTTGCGTTTTGCATTTAAAACCCCCGAAAAATGAGAAGCGCACAGATTATGCAAATTTTGAATGCTTGTTAACATTTATTGCCGTCGGCTGTCTGCTTTGCGTGGGCGTGGCGTAAGCAGGGGCGGAGTTGGAGGGGTTGGGATAGGTCGAATGGATTGGAGGCTTGGCACACACGTGCAAATATTTAAAACCAAACATTTCAAATCTGAAAACTCCACAGACGCAGCAGAGCAAAAGATTTTTAATTAAAATGTTTTTTGCCATCAAAATGGCAGCATTAGGCGCGCTTTTGTTATGCAGATACTTTAGCCAAAAAGGCAACTGATGGGTAGGAAATAGGCAATAGCCATAGCCATAAACATAAACATAAATATAAACAATGACTACTGATACGCAGATACAACGGATAGTTGAGGGCTTGATAGAGCCAGACCAAACATATATATTTGAATTTGCATTTTCATTTCACACTTTTTTGGGTAGCATTTGAATGTTTAATTCAATGCACGTACCGTTAGTTGGTGTTAGCCAAATTTGCGAACCCTAACGAGTTGTCTGCTGCCTACACGAAAACACCTTGTGTTTACTTGTAATTATTAAATGTAATGATTTTGGATTTTGTTAATTTAGCCCACTAACTGCAAAGCAATTCAATTTGATTAAATTACTTGGGGAATTGAAATTTAAACTCTTTCGCTTCGGATAGCTGCAAAATGGAAAAACAATAGTCGTAATGAATGCATTTTGTATAATTAATTTGGTGTGAATCGAATTAGTTATGCAAGGGCGTAACCAGCTCTTCGATAAGGTGGAACCAAAACAATTTTTTTTTCTGAATTTGTAATCAAAAGATTTATTTTCTTCATAGGTATTTATGTCATGTTCAAGATTATATGCAATACTTTGTCAAATTTTGAATAAATTAATAATATATTGAAAGTTCTTAAAAATCCTTATTATATAATTGATATTTATTTAGAAAATATTAATGAACGTACTAAGTTATATTAAATTCTATTATAAAGCTATTATTCATTCTGAGTATGAATTACTAATTATATATGTTAGCGAATTTCTACTGCAAGAAATATTTGTATTAATGAAATTTCTCTATTTATTTTTTACGGTTTTAAGAAACTAATAGATTTACAACAAATATATTATTTGAGTGTATGTAAACAGTAAAAAATATTAAATTTATGGCAAATATTTAGTAAATATTATTTTAAGCGAATGTGTACCACAAAAGTATATCTATTTATTACGTATTCTCAGCTACTACTCTTAGATTCTGATTAGATTAATTTGTTTGGATGTAAAAAGGGCATTTATATGGTATAAACCTGGTGCCATCCTTGAAGGATATAAACTATTCCTATTATCGCACAAGAATGGAATTACAGTTAGCCCAAATGCAATTTGCCAACTAAACTGTGATTAAATTAAATACACAGTCCGTTCAGTCCCCACTTAAATATTTGGATAAAATGGAAATTGTCGCAAATTACAACTTACCTGTGATTAATGAAAATTTAATTGGTTAAGCTGACATCTGTCTTATGTTTCGACGTTTGAATCGATTTTGATATTGGATATTGAATTTGGATTTCGATGCTGATTTTTGTGGAGGTGCGCGGTTGTTGCGGCTTTCAAATGTGTCGCGTTGTGACTGTTTTTTCGGCCATAAATTACAATCAATAATGCAAAACGTTGTTAGAAACAAAGCCACAAATCAAATTACACAATAAATTCAAATCAAAATAATTTTTCTTCATTCAAAAACTTTTATGTTTTGTTTCGATTTGCACAAAATAAACTAGACACAGATATAGAAACACGGGCACAACAAAAATGAAAAGAAAGAGGAGCAGCGAGAAAAAGCAAATTATGAAATTCTTTTAACGAATTTTATTTTCTTTTGACCTCCAGTTTTTTTTTTTGTGCTGCAAAAATATATATAAATATATATATATATATATATATGAAAAATGGAATGAAATGCAAAATGGCAAATGAATAATAGGCAAACAAAGAGCAAAGGCCTCAAAGCAAACAAATAAAATGAAGACGACACAAAAGTTGGGCAAATTATCAGTGGGAATATATATATACATATATATATATAGTACTTTATGCGCCTTAGATTTATGTTGCAAATATGCAAAAACCTGCAATATAACCAAAAAAAAAAGTATATAAAAGAAAATAACGATAAAAAGCCAGTGACTGCCACTAAAACTGTCTCAAGTTAATCGCATTTATTTATTTTCGCCACAGCCAAGCGCAGCAACAAACAAACAAAAAAAACCTTAACTGCAACCGGTTTTTCCACATATAAATATATATATAAATATATATATATATATATATATACACATATGCGCTTATAGAAATTTTGCGCGCCTTTTAGCTATTTCCATCGCTCTTATTTGTTAATGTTCGGCAACTGTTGCAGCTTTTTTTTTTGTATGTTATGAAAAAACTCATCAAAAACAAAAGCGAATTTCGCATGCATTTTTTTCTTTATATAAACAGTCTTTTTTTGTTTGTACATTTTGTTACCCCCTTTTTTTGTGTATTTACTAAACACAAGCAGCTCTTCTAAGAGAGTGTGTGTATGCTTAGGTTGCAGTTGCAAGTAGGCAAAAACAGCAACAGATAGACACAACACACACATATATACCCAAGTTACACGTCTAGCCAGGTAGCTGTTGCTGGTTGCTGCTTGCCTCTCTGCTCTTGGCCAGGTTATCACGCCAAACTGGCGACGTCATAAAGTCAGCTGCGCGTCTTCTTCCTAGCATCTACAGCTTTGGCTTCTGTTGCTTTTGTTGTGACTTGTGGAACGCTTTGTTGTAGTTGTTGTTGCTACTCGGTTGCTGCTGCTGCTGTTGCTGCTGGCTGCTAGGCAGCTTTCAAGGCTGTTTAGAAGGCAGCCAGCGCAAAGCACACACACACTCTTCACACTCACTCAATACACACACATACACACACTTGTAGTTTTGTTTTTGTCAAGCACGAGCTGCCCTTTTGTTTAAGTTTAATGCAATTTATATGCGCCTAAAGTACATGCATTTCTGCATATATGTGCAACAAATATTCTGCCTCTTTTTTTTATTGCTCAAACTGGTTTTCTGGCTGAAACTCTTACTTTGCCTAATTAGCAAGTTCGTGTTTCTTTTTAATATATATTTTGTTTATATTTTAGATTTTTGCAACTAAATTTACCGTTTGCTATTTATGTTTGTGTTTTTGTTTCTGTCTTCGAATTTTGTTGTAATTGTTGTTTGTTTATTTTTGTGTTGTGTGTGTTTAGTTTTGTTGTTGGTTAACGCGACGCGAACTCGTCGAATGAGCTAAAATCGAGTTTCACTCAACGCAGCGTCGTCGTCGTTGTTGTCGTTTTGGAGGGCAAAGCTCAACTGAAATCAAGCGCGTTTTGGCCAAGACTTCGAACTAAAATGCTGCCAACAACGCCAACGCCAAGACCCAAAGCAGTTAACTGGTTTTGTTACTGTTGTTGTTGCTTTTGTTGCTTTTGCTTTTTGTCTTTTCGCATTGTCGGCCCGAAGCCAAAGTCGACCGAGTCGTTGCCACTCGCTAGCGTCGCCCTCTCTGTCCCTCTCTCTATCCCTCTCACTCTTTCTCTCTCTTACACACTCTTTCTCTCGGTCTAGTTGGGTGCTGGTGCTTCCGCTAGGGCAAAATGTGTAGTAGCAGCAGAAGAAGCAGCTGTTAAAACAGTAGTAGATCTGAGCATAATAGTAGTAGACATCTGCAGCAAAGCAGCACTTGTGTGTTCGCTCTATGCGCTCTCTCTCTCTCTCTCTCTCACGCTCTCTCGCTCTCATCACACGGCTTGCTCTCTGAAGCTCTTAAACGGAAGTGAAAAACTGCAACACCAGCAGCATCAGCAGCAAACAGCAGCAGTAACAACAACAACAGCCGGTTTGCGTTTCTTGTTTACTTTTTCTGCTCTCCGATTGGCGCCGCTGTTATATGTCTGTTATACGCAGCGAACAGCTGTAACCAGTCGCTCGTCGACTTTTGCAAGGGGCAGTTTGACGATTGTTTGCCGGATGGGAGAGGAGTGAGTCAGACTTGTGTGCGTATTTGATTAATAAGCAACAAAACAAATAAGTAAACAGCTTCAAGAGCGGCCACAAATTGAGTCGAATTTTTACTTTTACTTGTACAAATAAATGAAATGATGCAAAGCAATCAACCGCAATAGGATCAATTATTTTCTTTCTCCAATTGAAGCGTGAATTAAATAAGCTAATTGTGAAATTTATCAAGTGTCATAACTTAATTGAATTCCAATCATATCAATTATTATACGAAATAAGCAAGTATAATCATTTTTGGTTTATGTTTCGGTTATGTATGTAAGTGTGAAAATATTTATTAGTTTTTATCAGTACATAACTCAAACGAAAACACAAATAAGTATTCAATCCTTTGTGGTTCTTAAAATCATTTTAAATTTCGCTTAACACACTCAATTTATAATACTATTGTCAAGCTATTGTTATTTCATAACTTTATTAATACATTTGTCCATTGTCTATTTTATCGAGCCGCATTCAGGCGCAACAAAAAACAAAAACCTAACCCACAAAAAAACTTAGGGGCTACCGGTGTTCAAAAGCTACTTGCGGTTATTGCTATTGTTGTTGTAGTTAATTTTGCTACTGCTCTTGTTGTTGTTGTTGAGGGGCTAGCTGTGGCACAGTTCCCCCCGCAGGAGTAAAAAAAACCAAAGAAATTCCAATTAATGAAAATGTGAATAACAAGACAAAAGGGGGCACTCAATTGCCTGTTGGTTGCTGAGGGGCAGAAGAAGAGCGGATGGCATGATGGGGTAAGGGGCTTGTTGAAGACAAAGTTTTGTGAATTATGCAAACAGCAGGTGTTTTATTTGTATTTTTTCTTTTGTTCACATCAACTTATTTTTATTCAGTCGGTATTGACTCATTTGGCCGCTTGATGACTTTTCACTGCAGTCGCCAATTTCGGTCATTAACAGGTGTGTTTTTGGGGTGATAAATTATTAACCCGGCCCACCCGCCACGTCTTAAAGTTCGTTGGGTGGGCAAAAACGAGGAGAAAATTTAATTAACAGCTAAATGAAATGAGCACAGACAACACACAGCACAATGCGTAGAAAGAACAACAGCAGCAGGCAGTTACAACCAATTTGCAAATCAGTGAACATCCCTCCCTCCACCCCTCCCACACACTACTAACCCCACTCAACACAATTTTACAGTGGCAGCGCAACGATTGAAGCCACCCGCAACAACGCGTCCAGTTGTTGATTGTGGTTGTTGTTGCCTGTTGGACTTTTTTTTTTTAGTGCGTCGGAAGTTGTCGCCGGCAGTCAACAAACCATAACGCACAATAAACGGTACTTTTGAGAACTGCAGAACTTTTAACGCCGCTTTGAGTGCCAGATAACTCTTTGTTGTTCCTGTTTTTGTTGTTGTTTGCTTTTCACATTGTTGCTGTTTGCATACTAATATAATTTTCAAAAATAAATTTATTAAAATTATGCTGTTGAGCACCCAACAAATTAGCCAAAAGCCAGACAAGTCGAAAGAAGAGTGGGCAACACTCAAACTAATTATTCATAAGGCTGGCCAACAACAGTTTTGTGGTTTCTTTTTAAGCCATTATAGCTGCATAATTTGAACTTTACATTTCAAATTACTGAACAACAAAAATAACAATTTGGCTCTCCATTTTAATTGCAAATATTTAACAAAAGTCCTAAGAAAACTTTGGTAATATATTAATTTGGTAAATATTTTCATCATATTTTAATTTGACAAATATGTAACAATTGAAATATATTCATTAAAAACCACTCTTTCTGGAAACTTAAACCTGGCCTTAATTAAACAAGGTTAGTCAATAATATAATCCTGGTCTCTCAAATCAAATCAATTATCAATAATTTTTTTTCGGACCACACACTTCATAAAAAAACTCTTAATACAGCTGAAATTAACATCATTCAACTAATTAATATATAAAGTGAAAATTTAATTAGACAAGTTTATCTTAAATCTAATAGTTAAGAACAATTTTAAAGACTTTAAACCTTATAGAATGCTCACTTTGATGAAGGCGATAATATGTATGAATAGCAATAAAATGCACCTATAAGTTTTTTTAAAGAAGACTTAAACTTTTTATAACCTTTTTTGAAGAGCATGCTCCAAACTCCCCACGCATGCATCGAGTTAGTTTTAAACGTAAATCATTTTCATTGTGCTCAGCTTATATACAGTTAGTTAGCCCCATTTCTTTATTAACGTAACTAGTTTTCTTCTCTTTCGTTAGTCTCATTACCCAATCAGTTGATTAAATCGATCATTACGATTTCCAGTTTATCGACGATGATCTTCCAATGGATAAGCTCGTACAGAAAACATGACCGTTTTTCAATTTCCTAGCCCATAAGCTGTCAATTTTATGGCCAAAAACGGCGCTTGATTTTATGAATTTCAACACCCAAAAAGCAGCGAGAATGCCGCGCATAGAATCCAGCCTGCTATGGGGCATATCTATATATATTGCAATATATATATATGTATATGTGGCAAGAGGCACACAGCGACGCACTAAAAGAAGAATTTATGTTGATGATTTTGTGTGGTCGCCGTCGCCAGACGCAGCAACAGCAGCGGCGAAGCCAAAATCGTGGCCAACACTCGGGCTGCAGCCGGGGGGCGCACGCAGACATACTCAAAAGTGCAGACAATGCCGGCCACAAGTTGAACCGGCAACATCAGCAAACGGCTGCAAAATCGGCTGCGGTCATCGCACTGCCCACCCAAAAAGGCGGGACTAAATTGCCAAATGCCGTTAGAACAATAATTGCGCACACACCATACAAAAAAATAAACAAAAATATATAAAATAAAACAGATGACAGTGGCAGGGGAATGAAGGGTGGTTGGTGGTTGGAGGGAGGTCCAAAGTACATTGATTGCTGCTCACAGATATAATCGCTGCCAATTTATTGAGTTGTAAAATTGGAAGTTGCTGTCTAAAGAGGACGTCGCGGAAACATATTAAAAATAAATAAATTTAAAAAAAATGCTTGTACATGTGCCACCTGCTGCCCCCGCCCCCCGTTCCCGTGTCTAACGCTCATTAATTCGGCACTTCCCCCCGCCGTCTTGCTAGACTAATTGCCATACAAAAATAAGCTGAATTCACACGAAAATATTTAACTCTAACGCGGATGCTGCTCCTGCTGCTGTTCTGGACAGTGACGAATGGCGCTTCCTTATGGCAAGGTCAGTTTTGTCGTCGTCTTTGGCTCGACTTCTTTGCACCGACACCCAGCGATTGATTGATGCACTGCCAGCTGCCGTTAGCGGACTGCATCCAATGTTCTCCAGTCTGCGGCCAAAAGCACTTCACACCAAATTGGCTCCTAATCTGCAAAAAGGCTTTGCCCAAAAATGGCCAAGACACTGGCCAAGTCGATGCATTTACGATGTTTTTTTTTTAGTTTTATGCTTTTCTGTTTTTGTCAATAATCGTAAATTAATGAAATGCAACAGCGAAGCCACACGCCGAGTAAACAAACAAATGCCGACAACAACATCGGAAATAGTTGAAAATAATTTCTGAACAACAGCAGACTGTATACACTTAAAAAAAATTTATCGAAAATGAAAGTTATCTTAGATACATCCAAGATTTAATTAAAAAACATAATTATAATATCCTCTAAGAGACTATAAATAAACAGTATTTATCAAAGGGATAAACATTGATTGTTGCTCTAAATTTTTAAAAAAAAATGTAAAGTTTCAACATTTATTAAGGCACAACACAAACTAAGCCAACAACTAAGTGTAGCTACCCACAGTGGATATACCTGATAAGCACCACAGCAACAACAACCGCAACATGGGATTTAAAGCCATATTTATGGGTCCTTAACATTGGCATTGTTATTGTTATCGCTATTTGTTTGTTGTCGCCGTTGTTCCTAGTTGTTGTCACTGTAATATGTTGTTGTTGTTGTTGCTGTTGTTGTTTTATTTGTTTTTTGTCCGCTTTCTCGTAAGTGTCTGTTGAACATTTTGGGTCACCATTTTAAATAATTTGTTAAATATGCATTTAACTAACCAAAATAATAATAATATCAACTTGTCGAGCCATTAAATAATATAAATATTGGCCAGCACAATGAACAAACAGTAAATGACACTTAACTTCAAAATATAAAAATGAAGAAAAAATATAATAGATTATAAAAGTGGTAAACCAGAAATGATTTGAATGCTGCCAAACGGTAGTCGCCAGTTAGCAGTTGGTACTCATCAGTTCGCTGTGATTAAGTTAAGTACTCAGGCCATAAATATTTAAATACTTGCAGCGAAAGGCTGACAAAGTGAAGCGTGCTGTGGGGCACTGGTTAGGGAGCAGGAGAATGGTTTGAGCTGGGCCAGAGCAGGTGCTGTGGCGGGGGCATGAGCAGATGCTGGCGGGTAACGGCACTCTATAGTGGCAGCTAAACGTCAGCGACGCGTCGTTCAACAAATGCTGTCTAGAAAGCGAAGATGATGACGACGACGACAATGCTGGTAATGGCCAACTAAAGCAGACGCACGCAGAACCTGAGCTTAAAGCTGTACTGTTGAAAAATATTTTCTTAAACTGCATAGTTAATTTTTTCATTGAAGTCAGAAATAACAATTTTTATTATATTCTCAAAGACTTTTCATTGAAAGAGTAAAGCTTAGAAAGAAAAAAGAGTGAAAAGCCTTAAAATATTTTAAATTAGAAATTTAATTGAAAAGTTACTTGATTATTACTAAAGTTTAGATGAAAAATAGCATACAGGACAGAGAGTAACTCAAGGCGTATTCGTCTCTTTTAGATAAATATTTTTCTAGGTTTTTAATCCTATTTAGCCATTAAATTTATATTTACAATTTTCAGGATTTTAAATAATTACAAATATTAAATCTCAATTTTCCAAAAAATAATAATATTGGCTATTAAATAAATTTAAATATAAGGTAAAATTCTTTAACACTACAGATTTTAGTGTAACTAAAGTTCTTATGGTGCGTTGCAGTTGCATAAAAGTGAGCAGTGGCAACGGCTTGAAACAACTGAAGGCTTTCCATGCTGGGCAGCTTTTTGTTTGTATGCAAATATCTTGCCCAGCAGCAGCAGGGCCCATTGGCTGGCCGATTGTGGCACCTAGTTGATCAATAATTGCCACACGACAGCTAAATGGGCTTGAATGCCATGTTAGCCATGATGCGACGCCGTGTCGTCCAAGGAAATGCAAATCAAATTCTAATGATGTTGTAATACAGACACCGGCCACCAAGCAGCAGTCGTTCCAAGACGGCCGTGTCGATAGATAGCTTGGGACACACTGGATACAATGCCCAGGCACGCAAATAGCCTTTACCGCAGCAGCAACAGCAGCAAAAAGCAAAAAAAAAAAAAAAAAAAAAAAAAACGTATAATATTAGAATTGAACATGCAATCTGACAAGTGTTTGGGCCAAAAACATTTCCTGGTTTGGGCCGAGATCGCCACTGACCAGGCTAATTGCCACACAGCATAAATATTGCAACTATATAGCCGCAGCAATGACCATCAGCGCGATTTATGATTGCGTTTCCTGTGACTCTACAACCCAATGCCCAAAAGCTACTTAGAAGAAGTCCGTTGCATTGACTGCTGTGTTACATTGTCGCTTTGGGCCAACAATTAAGCGGAAATGCAATTGTCGTCTGTGTTAAGCCAAAACAGAAAACACTCCCATCAACCTTGTGGCCACAACATTTACACAATACTCAATGCACAAAGAACTCATTGATATTCCACACTCTGCGCGCACAGCTCCTACTTTGATGGATTTTCTTGGCTTTGGCGCTGTCATCGACCATTGACGACCCTTCTAATAAGGTATTAATAACTTTTGCCAAACACATTTGACGCCGCATTCTTGGCCGGTTATTGATCACCGTTTGTTGTCATAGTTGTTGTGGTTATGTCTTCTTTTTTTTGTCGTTAATCGTGCTTTTGCATTTTAAATCACACACACGTTCAACAAGAATTAGACATGCAATTGCTTTGATTGTCATCAGCAATTGGCTGAGGCTCCGTCAATTCCCAGGATTTTTTAACTAATAAAAATCTGTAAATGCGCCTAATAAAAAATCTAATTTTAAATCTAATGATTCAACTGGCAAGTACTTTAAAAACCCACATAGACACGAAGTTAAATTACTGCATTTATATTGTGAAAACTTAATTTCAGTAGTCACTTAAGCCATTCTTAACATTTCCACGTTTATGGTGTGATGCAATTGTTGTTAAAAATAAACAAAAGATTGCCAATTGCTGCACCTGCCCCCAGCAAAGGTCGCACGCGCTCCAAGTTACTGAAGAAGTCGAAAGATGACGTGACCCGTTGGATGGAACCACAACAGCAACGACTGCAACAGCAAGTGAAGATTGTGATTGGTAGTTGACTTTTGCTTATTGACTGGTGACTGTTGCTAAGTCGGGTGATTAATCAACGAGTATATATGCATATGACAAATTCGCAAAAGCTTTGGGAAGTGGTTGCTGCTTGGATTCTAACCTCTGCTGTGAGAGCGGACAGTGTCAAGTGATGACCATGGCCAGAAGCAACACTGGCAGCGGCACTGGCAGCAGCACTGGCAGCAGCAGTGGCAGCAATTGACGAAGACTTCGAGTGGCCTCTTTGACACACTCAAGCCGGCTACGTGCGCCTTGTACAGATCCCTACCACAGATAGCCACACACTGCCATACAATTTCAATACAATATTTGAAATAATTGGCTACAAATCGTCATTGTTGTTTTTGTTGCTGTGGCTGTTGCTGTTGCTGCTATTGCTGTTACTGTTGATACTGCTGCGGCTCTGAGTCTGATCCAACTGCATCGACATGCCAAGTCCTAGGCCACAAATTGCAGTTGGAAAACTGCCGCAATCGTAGACACATTTT